>JBBMOL010000082.1:116945-717946 GCA_037954665.1 Laguncularia racemosa
TTTTTTTTTTTTTTCCCAAAACTAGTAAGTCAAATCTAGGGTGATTAGGTTAGTTCTTGATCTGAATTTATATTAATTGTATCCTCTTGGTAATGATATAAGATTGATTGGTTTAGCTCTTGTTATTACCATCAATTTTGCTTACATTTGTGGCGTTGATTGACCTTGTTGTAAAAGAGGGTCATAGCTTTATATTTGTGTGCGATGATTGGAAATCTCTTAGAATTTAAGTTGTTTAAAGTGATTCAATTGAGAATTTATCATCTTTGTGGTTTTTATTTCCTTGATTTTATCATTCAGGTCATATTACATCAACTAGGTTCACGCAATTTGTTACCCTTTGGAACCAAATTTGATCTTGTCCTTTAGGGATTGTAATTTGGTTCATTTGCATGTGCCTAAACTCCCTTTTAGGCATATCATCTTTTGGTATCAGAGCTTAAGGTTTAAGAGAAGGGATTTTACAATTTAGAATTTGGAAATTAAAGGTTGTTGAATTATCACATTGATCCGAATTGTGAAGTGGAGTTGCATTTTATTCCTTGTGTTGTTAAAGTGCTATCTTGTTGTTTAGTTGTTGTTACACTTGGAGACTTGTAACATTCTTGGCTTCCTTTGATCATTGGCCGTGAGTGTGTAGTGTCTTGAAGTGGACCACGAGGAGTAAGAAGTGTTGATCATTTGTGATCAATTGGAGAAGTGTAAGTTGTCATGTTGTATTTTCAGAAGTGAAGAGTAGTAGTTGTGATTTTTATATTTGAATTTTCATAATCAAGGTGTGAGTTAAGGAGGCAATTTGAATTTTAAAAAACACATTAAGTGATTGATTAATTGTGTGTTCATTTGAATTTGAAATAGCTCCTTACCATTTGTGGAATCTTGCAATTATTGAAGTCATTTTGACTTTGAAATTTAAGCTACCTTTTGTTGTTGTAGTTGCGGTTTGATACTTGTGTGGAAGTGGGGAAAGTGCACCATGACTTGAAGAGGTGTGTGTGTGGTGTTGTGTTTTTGTAAATTTAGTGAAGGGTATGTATATTTAGCATTGGTTGTTGTGTGTGTTGTATAGATAATTGTTGTTAGTGGCGTGAATGGTGTGGAATCATGAGCAAAAGGGGAGTTGTGTGGCGGTGAGTTGTACATTTGTGATCGTTTTGAGTGCTGCCTATTGTGAAATTAATTAGTGTGAAGCCAAGATAAGAAAAGGAAAGTTGAGTAGTAGAATTTAAATTCAAATAAGTAATTAAAGTGTGAAAGTAATTGAACCAATTACTTAAACACTTGTAGTTAAATTTAATTCTTGACTACTTGAAAGTGATTGTGTAATTCATTTGTGGCTTGGTTGTATACTTGAACTGTGGAAGTGTAAGGGTAATTATTGTGTTGTTAGATTTAAACACAATCATGTCTAGTGAAATGTTTCATTGTACTAACATATTACACCAAACGATGACTACTTTTACTATTAAGGATGATGAACAAAGGAAAAAAATTTATTCCATACTTCTTGTAGGGTATAAGGAAACCAATGGCATCCTTATAGTTGATGGTGGTAGTTGTACTAATGTGGTAACAGCATCGCTAGTATCAAAACTAAAACTTGCCACTACTTCACATTTTAAACCTTATAAATTGCATTGGCTTAGTGATCAAGGGAGTTTGCATGTAACCCAAAGAGTTAGGGTACCTTTCAGTATAGGGGATAAATATTGTGATAAAATTGAGTGTGATATTTTACCTATGTGTGCATCCTACATATTGCTTGGTAGGCTTTAGTTATATAACAGAAGGGTCTTACATGATGGCTTCAAGAATACTTATGTATTCCAAAAGGAGGGGAAAACACATTATTCTGAATCCAATGTCGCCTTCAAAGGTTCAAAGGGTTCAGCAACAGATCAGTAGATCATCTGAGGTAAAAAGGGTTCCAGTGCAATTTATTAATTCTAGGGAAAAGAAGGTATTGTTGATGGGATAGGGTGAGTTGGAGAGAATTATGACATAAGAGACTCTAGTATACTTGCTACAGTTGAGATATGCCCTAGGGGTGCAGGAGCATCAGTCTTTACCCTCAACAGTATCTCAAGTATTAAATGAGTATACTAATATTTTTACTGATGATTTGCCAGTGGGTTTACCACCTTTGAAATGGATAGAGCATGCCATCGATCTTATACTAGGGTCAGTATTACCAAATCGACCAGCATACCACATGAATCCCAAGGAGGCTAGAGAATTGAAACGCTAGGTGGATGAGTTGGTTGAGCAGGGATTTGTTGGGGAGAGTCTCAATCCTTATGCTTTCTAGCCCTTCTTGTTCTTAAGAAGGATGGCACTTGGAGAATGTGTATCGATAGCATGGCCATCAAATACAAGTATCTCATTCCTAAACTTGATGATATGTTGGATGAGTTGCATGGTTCACAAGTTTTCTCTAAGGTAGATCTTAAAAGCTGGTATCACCAAATTCGGATGAGAGAGGGAGACAAATGGAAAACTGCTTTTAAAACACGCCATGGACTATATGAGTGGTTAGTTATGCCATTTGGCTTGAGTAATGCTGCTAGTACATTTATGAGATTGATGAATCATGTATTGAAGGAGTTTCTAGGTAAATTTGTTGTTATTTATTTGATGATATTCTGATATACAGCAAAAACCTAGAACATCATGTGGAGCATCTTCAAGCAGTATTTTTAGTATTGAGGGCACAACAGCTATTTGCTAATCTCCAAAAGTGTTCCTTTTACCAAACTGAGGTAACATTTTTAGGTTTTATTGTATTTGGCTCAGGTGTTAGGGTGGATGAGGAGAAAGTGAAGGCAATTAGAGAATGGCCAACATCCACCTCAATCATTGAGGTAAGGAGTTTACATGGACTAGCATCCTTTTATAGGTGCTTTGTCCATAATTTTAGTAGCATTATTAGTCCTCTCATAGAACTGACTAAGAAAAATGTTTCTTTTGTCTAGAGTGAAAGGGCCTAGAGGAGTTTTGAAGAGTTAAAGGAAAAACTCGCTTATGCTCTATTATTGGCTTTACTTGACTTTGACAAAGTTTTTGAGCTAGAATGTGATGCTTTTGGGATAAGGATTGATGCTGTATTAATGCAGGAAAAGAGACCCATAACATATTTTAGTGAAAAGTTGAGTGGTGTAACTTTGAACTACTTTATTTATGATAAGGAATTTTATTCCCTAGTGAGGGCTTTAATGACGTGGCAGCATTATCTTCTCCCTAAAGAATTTATTATCTATACAGATTATGAGTCACTGAAACATTTCAAGGGTCAGTAGAATCTGTCTAAGCGACAAGCCAAGTGGGTGGAGTTTTTGGAGGGTTTTGCATATGTGATAAAGTACAAGAGGGGTGATTAGAATATTATTGCTGGCGCTTTGTCATGCAGGTATGTACTTATCACTTCTCTTCAGTCAAAACTGCTGGGTTTTGAATTGTTAAAGGAACAATATGTGCATGATGATGAATTTAAAGTCGTTATGGAAAGGTGTTCTGGGGGTAAGATATATGAGGGTTATTGCATGATTAAGGGGTTTTTATATAAATCTAGGAAGTTATGTATACCTTATGGATCTATGAGGGAAGCACATGCAGGTGGATTGTATGGGCACTTTGGTGAAAAGAGGACCCTAGCTATATTAAGAGAGAATTTCTATTAGAAGCATATGATAAAGGATGTCCATAGGGTGTTATAAAGATGTGGTGTTTATAAGAGAGATAAAGGAAAGAAAGGCATGTAGGGTGAATACATGCCTTTACCTATACTTATCAAACCCTAGACTGATATCAGTATGGATTTTGTGTTGAGGTTGCCTAGGACGCAAAGAGGAAAAGATTCTATCATGCTGGTTGTTGATAGATTCAGCAAAATGTCTCATTTTGTGCCCTATCACAAATAGATGATGCCCTTTTTGTTGCTAACATTTTTGTGTAGAAAGGAAGAGAGTCTTAGTGGAGTGGAATGAGCTAGGCAGATCTAGCAAATTCATGACAAAACAGTTGAATGCCTTCAAAAGACTCAAGAACAGTAGAAAATTCAGGGAAACAGACGTAGGAAAATCACATATATAATCTAGGTGACTTAGTCTGGATTAATCTTAACAGGGACAAGTTCCCACATAAGAAGTCACAGAAGTTATCTCCCAGATCAGACGACCATTCAGAGTTATAAAGTGCATTAACAACAATGCCTACCAGATAGAATTACCAAGAGAGTATGGTATATCAGTAACCTTTAATGTCGCAGATCTGTCACCATATTTGCTAGACGACATGCATGAAAACCTGTCAGATTTGAGGGCAAATCTTCCTAAGCCTCGAGGAGATAATAGGAATCAGATTCCCACATGACCTATCACTAGGGCCTAAGCTAAAGGCTTACAAAACTGGTTTTGAGAATCCTTCATGAGCAGCCTAACCTTGAGGATGCTAACTTAATTTCTTCATTCTCATTATATAATTGTTGTGCATTTCGATAGGTACATTTATCAATCCTCCAGAGTGCCAAATTACCTACACTTTTGAGTAGGTCAGGAACCTCATCAGGACTCATATCTAGTGACCTTGAAGACCTGGCATCTTGAAGACTATTTTTTATTATATTTTATTTGTTTGTTATTTTCTTTGGACTATTAATGCTGTAAGCTTTTGGGACACTTTTATTTAGTTGTAATTGTTGCTTTTAAGAACCGGTCACCCTAAAGTGGCATAACTGTAATTTTGTAGACATTTTAACCCTAAAGAGAGCAAGTATAATTACTTGCTTAAGTAGGGTTTTAAGGGAGCTTTTGAAAATTTGCAACAAACAAATTTTTTGTGTGAGGGTTAGGGCTCATCTTAAATCCATTAGCTCTTATCAATTTCAATATAAAAATTGGATTGTGGCGAGTTGCAACAAAAGCGAATTGTAAGTAATATCAATTCCCTTTTTGTTGCGTTTCCTTTTCATCACTAGTAAGTCATATCTAAGGTTGATTATGTTAGTTCTTGATCTGAATTTGATATCAATTGTATCCTCTTTGTATGACATAAGATTGATTAGTTTTAGCTCTTGTTATTACCATCAATTTTGCTTACATTTTGTGGCGTGGATTGACCTAGTTATGAGGAGGGTCACGGCTTTATTTTTTAGTTTTGATGATTGGAAATCTCTTGGAATTTAAGTTGATTAAGTGATTCAATTGGGAATTTATCATCTCTGTGGTTTTCATTTCCTTGATTTTATCATTCGAGTTATATTACATCAACTAGGGTTCACACAATTTGTTGCCCTTTGGAAACGAATTTGATCTTATCCTTTAGGGATTGTAATTTGGTTCATTTGCATGTGCCTAAACTCCCTTTTAGGCACATCACCTATTGTAAGAAAACTCAACAATAGGGAGATATAAGTCCAAATCGGTAAGATTCTTACCAATCGTTGCTTTTAGTAAAGCACCAAGAGTACGATTGACAAACTCTATCTGACTGCCTGTCTAAAGGTGACAAGATGTATTGTACATGAGCTTAATACCAAGCGGTTTCCAAAGTGTCTTCTAGAAGAAGCTGAGAAACTTAATGTCTTTGTAAGACACTATAATGTAGGGAACACCATGTAACCTTACAATCCCTTGTACAAAAAGGTTAGCAATAAAAAGTGCATCATCTATTTTGTGACAAGGTATGAAGTAGGACATTTTACTAAAAGTGGTCGATGACCACCATGACCACTTTGGGTCCTTAGAAGATCCAAGAAAAAATCTATACTAATATCAATCCATGGTTGTGTAAGTAAAGGTAAAGGCATATATTCACCTAAGCTTCCTTCTTTCCCTTTGCCCTCTTACAAACCCCACATCTCTCTAAAACCTTATGTACATCTTTTAACATACCCCTCCAGTAAAAATTTTCTTTTAACAATTCTAAGGTCCTATTCTCACCAAAGTGTCCTGATAATCCTCCAGCATGAGCCTCCCATACCAACAATTCCCTCACAGACCCATAGGGTATACACAACTTTCCTACTTTATACAGAAACCCATCTATCATATAATAACCATCTACTACATTTCCTCTAGAACACTACTCAACAATCAATTTTAGATTATCATCATGAACATATTGTTCCTTCATTAATTTAAATCCCAGCAACTTTGACTGAAGAGAAATGATAAGTACATACCTGTGTGATAACACATCAACTACAATATTTGTATTCCCCTTCTTGTACTTAATCACATAAGCGAAGTTCTTTAGAAATTCCACCCACTTCACTTAACATTTAAAAAACATTATTGACCCTTAAAGCGCTTCAAAGATTTGTGGTCTGTATAGATAATAAACTCCTTAGGAAAGAGATAGTGCTACTATGACATTAATGTGCGCACTAAGGAATAAAACTCCTTATCATACATTGAATAGTTCAAAGGTGCACCACTCAATTTCTCAAGTCTAAAACACATCCAAAAGACTTAAGAAAAGATATCTCAAGTCTAGGCAAAATCGGATCCCAAAATGGTACTTTTCAAATGAACCCTAATGTTGAAATGATGAAATTCAATTCTACTAATGATATAATCTGTATACCACAATGGAAATGGTTTCTAATAACACTCTAATATCATATAATCCACGCAAATGAAGCCCCAATTTGACAAAGAAAACTTTAAAGTAAGATTCCTTTTCCAAATGGTGAAATTCACGTTTTCAAGGAAAACTTTTCAATGATGATCCAAATAAAATGATAAGTACTTCAAATAATCACAAGAATTCGTGTACAATAGATGTAAATTTGACCAAGAACTATCTCTAATCAATCCTAGATACAACACACTAGAGAAGAAAAGAAATCACAACAAATGAAATTGATATAACTCACAATTTCAAGATGTTGCACTCGCCACAATTCAAGTCTTGGAATTGAAATTGATAAGAGTTGGAACCAAGGTATGAAACCTAATTCACACGTGAAAAGAGTTGTATGTTCTGAAAAAAAAAAGCTCTCTAAACCCTCTCTTAAGCAAGTATTTATACTTGTTTCTTTTAGGGTTAAAAAAGTGCTCAAAATTACAAGTTTGCCACTTTTAAGGTGGCTAACCCTAAATGAAAGTTACATGGAAATAAAAGTGTCTCAAAACCAAATACAACCAAAATAGTTCATAAAAAGAGTAAATATAAAAAGAAATGGTCCTTCAAGATGCAGGTCTTCAAGAAGCTTTTGAATCAGTTTCAGTTGACAACCCTGATTCACTCAGTAATAAGGGTGTTTTTGCATCCTGTAAGACTGACAAATGAACCTGCTGAAATGCACCAAAATTATAGTGCAAAGATGTAGAAAGTGAGTTAGACTTCTCAAGGTTAGGTTTCTCTAGCAAAACCCTCATAACTAGATTCTGGAGACCCTTAGCTCAGGCCCTGGTGATAGGTCCTGGAAAAGTCTGATTCCTATCATCTCCTCGGGCTTCTAGAAGATTTGCCCTCAAATCTGATGGATTTTCGTGCAAGTCATCTGCTAAATAAGGTGAAAGATCTGAAATATTAAAAGTGGTTGATACTCCATAATCTCCTGGCAACTCAAGGCGATAAGCATTGTTGTTGATGCGCTTTAAGACCCTGAATGGTCCGTCTGATCTAGGAGATAGCTTCTGTGACTTTTTGTGGGGAAAACCCTGTCCCTGCTAAGATTAATCCAAACTAAATCACCTGGATTATAGAGATGGTTTTTCCTGTGCCTGTTTCCCTGGTTTCCTCTGTTGTTCCTGGGTCTTCTGAAGGTGTTTAGTGGTCCGATCATGTATGTGTTGAATCTGTTGTGCTCGGTCAACTCCATTAAGACTTTCTTCCTTTGTCGCTGGTCCAGCTATAAATCCAATGGAATAAAAGGGTTATAGCCATATAACAACTTCAAAGGGAGACTTACTGGTTGAACTATGAGTAGACCTATTGTAAGCGACTCAACAATAGGAAGACACAAGTCCCAATCAGTAAGGTTCTTGCCAACTGTTGCTCTGAGAAGATTCCCAAGCGGCGGTTGACAACCTCTGTTTGTCCGTCAGTCTGGGGATGGCAAGAGGTACTGTACATCAGTTTAGTACCTAGTCTTTTCCATAGTGTTTTCCAGAAGAAACTAAGGAACTTAGTATCTCTGTCTGACACTATGCTGTGTGGAACTCCATGTAACTTGACAATTTCCTGCACAAAAAGGTTAGCAATAAAAGAGCATCGTTTGTTTTGTGGCATGGCACAAAACGTGACATTTTGCTAAATCAATCAACAACCACCATAATAGAGTCTTTCACTCTTTGTGTTCTGGGTAATCCCAATACAAAATCCATGATGATATCAGTCCAAGGCCTAGATGGTATAGGTAAAGGCATATATTCACCCTGTACGCCTTTCCTCCCCTTGGCTCTCTTACAAACACCACACCTTTCTAATACCCTATGGACATCCCTTATCATGCCTTTCCAGTAGAAATTCTCCCTCAATATGGCTAGAGTTCTCTTCTCACCAAAATGCCCTAACAAACCTCCTGCATGTGCTTCCCTCACCAACAATTCCCTCACAGATCCAGATGGAATACAAAGTTTTCCTGATTTATAAAGAAAGCCATCTATCACACAATAACCATCATACATCCCGCCTCCAAGACACCTCTCCATGACAATTTGAATTCCTCATCACATACATATTGTTCCTTCAACAGGTCGAAACCCAGTAATTTTGACTGAAGAGAAGTGATTAGTACATACCGTCGTGATAAAGCATCAGCAACAATATTCTGATTGCTCTTTTTGTACTTAATCACATAAACAAAACCCTCTAAAAATTCCACCCACTTAGCCTGATGCTTAGACAAATTATGTTGACCCCTGAAATGTTTCAAAGATTCATGATCTGTATAAATAATAAACTCCTTTGGGAGGAGATAATGCTGCCACGTCATGAGAGCCCTAACTAAGGAATAAAATTCCTTATCATATATAGAATAGTTCAAAGTTGCTCCACTTAACTTTTCACTAAAATATGCAATAGGCCTCTTCTCCTGCATTAATACAGCACCAATTCTAATCCCTGAAGCATCACATTCCAATTCAAAAATTTTGTCAAATCAGGTAAGATCAGTAATGGGGCACAAGTGAGTTTTTCCTTAATCTTTTCAAAACTCCTCTGGGCCTTTTCACTCCATATGAAAGGAAAACTCTTCTTAGTCAGTTCGGTGAGAGGGCTGACAATGCTACTGAAATTTTGGACAAAGCGTCTATAAAAAGATGCAAGCCCATGAAAACTTTTTACCTCAGTAACTGAAGTGGGTGTTGGCCATTCCTTAATGCCCTCACTTTCTTCTCATCCATCTTAACTCCTACACCTGACACAACAAAACCCAAAAATGTTACCTCGGTTTGACAAAAGGAACACTTCTAAAAATTCGCAAATAACTGTTGTGCCTTCAGTACTGAGAATACTGCCCGAAGATGCTCCACATGTTGTTCTAGGTCTTTGTTGTAAATCAGAATATCATCAAAATAAACCACAACAAATTTTCCTAAGAACTCCTTCAATACATGGTTCATTAATCTCATAAAAGTGCTAGGAGCATTACTCAAACCAAAGGGCATAACCAACCATTCGTAAAGTTGATAAGATCACATTATACTTATATTTTCTTTTGGACTTATATTAAATTTATTTTAATATTATAAGAAAATATAAAGAAATGATACTTAATGGTATTTATTGTGAAAATACAGGTTTGAGGACCCAAAAGTAAATTACAAGTTAATTGGAGGAGTTTTTCACAAAATTTAAGAAGTGAGCGAAGGATTGCACTGAAGGCCACCGTCCTTGGCCGGCCTACATTCAAGGCCGCCGGCCTTGAGCCGGCCTTGAGCCGGCCTTTAAACCGGCCTCAAAAAGAAGAAAAGCCGCCGGCCTTTAAACCGGCCTTGAGCCGGCCTTCATTACTCCCCGGATATCCATTGCAAGAATCTCTCCAAAATCATATCTTAATTAATTTGCTGACTCAAATCCTCATCAGATCCACCTCATCCCCTCCTCTTTGGATCTATAAATAGACCCTTGTGTGAACCTTGGAAGCATCCCTTTTTGTTGGAGAATCCATCCTTTCTTTTGTTTAGAATTGTTTTTCTTCTTCTTTGTTCTAGCCTCATTAGAATTTCCTTAGGTACTTTAGATTTTTCCAAAGTTTAGTTTGAAGAAAGAATGTCATTTTGTTGAAGTTTGCTTTCAATTGAAGAATTCAAGGAGTCATTTTGGAAGATTGAAGCTCTTGAAGATTATAGCAATTGTTCCATTTACTTTATTTTCTTTTATGCCATTTATTAGTTTAATCTTGTTGTTTAATATGAATTCCATTGCATCTATTTATTTCAATTGTTTTTATGCAATTCATACTATAATGTTCTAAATCATCCTTGTGGGAAATTGGATGAAACCCTAGAATGTTAAAAGGATAATTGTAGCCATGTTATATGATTAGGAATTATTAGGATTATTCATGATTGCAATTCCTTTGATTTCAATTATAATTGGTCTTTCATTATAATTGTTAGAAATCCTTTTGATACGGGAGTTGATGAGGATTTGTTAGGAATTCTTAATTAGATTAATTGTCAATACGGGAGTTGCGATAATTGGTTTAATTAGAGTCTATGGAGGGCACAATGCAATGTTTCTTGTTAATTAATCACTAAGGGATTAGGGTTAATTGATTTAGGGCATTAGTTGTTTGTAGCATCGGGAGGTGTATGAACATAATTTTGATTCCTTGGTTAATTGGAGACGTGGAAGCCGACTAATTAATTTAAGGTCAACATCCCTAAAAAGGATTTTCCAAACTCACTTGAATAAACTTATAACCACAAGTTGATATAACATGGTAGCAATTAGATTAACAAATCTAGGGTGAATTCTAATTTCCCTTGTTCATAATTGATAGATTCTTCATAAAATTTTCCTTGTTGCTTTAAGTTAAATTTTTAGATTAGACATTTCAAAACCCCTTTTTAATCACCTAGATATTGATAAGAATTGCCATAGATCTAGTACTCTATTGGTTCCTCGAGGGATCGACAACCTTACTTTTCACCACTTTATTACTTGATACGACCAGTGCACTTGCTGCAATTTACGCTCCCATTTTATATATACGTTCTGAGCGTATCAAGTTTTTGGCGCCGTTGCCGGGGAACTAATAGATATTAGATTTCGTAATTCTGTTGGTATTTAGGCACAATTATTTTGTTATTTAATTTTTCTTATCTTTGTGTGATCGTTTTCCATTCTCTTTAAGGTTCTTTTTATGCGCAGGAGTAGAAGTGCTGAACTTCTACCAATTAATCTTGAGATAGAACGCACCTTGCGACAACTTAGAAGAGAGCAGAGAAGAAAGGAAGAAGAGAACATGGCAGATGATAACAACAATCAGATTCAGGGTGTTGGTAGAGCACTTCGAGAATACACGGTACCTGTTGTTTCAGGTCCTGCAATTAGAAGACCAACAATTCAGGCTAATAATTTCGAGTTAAAACCAGCACTCGTTCAAATGGTTCAATCAAATCAATTTGGAGGATATCCAAATGAGAGTCCTGATGAGCATATTGCAGTATTTCTTCAATATTGTAATACAGTGAAAATGAATAATGTATCTGATGATGTAATTAGGCTACAACTTTTTCCATTTTCACTTAGAGAAAAAGCTAGGGCTTGGTACAATTCATTGCCACAAGACTCTGTAACCACTTGGGTAGATCTCTCATCTAAATTTTTAAGGAGATTTTTTCCACCAGCTAGAACTGCTAGGTTAAGAAATGACATCACAAACTTCAGTAAGTTTAGTGGTGAATCACTTTATGAAGCATGGGAAAGATTTAAGGAGGCAATTAGAAAATGCCCCCATCATGGATTACCAGATAATCTCCTTATTGAGATATTCTATCTCAGTTTAGATGACACATTGAGATCTCTGGTAGATGCTGCTTCTGGTGGTGCATTAATGAGTAAGACATATGATGAGGCTAGTGCTTTGATAGATGAAATGGCCTCTAGTGCACATAATTGGCAACATGAAAGAGTAAGTCTAGAGTGGCATCTGTCAATGATATGGACACCTTAACAGCTCAGATTTCTGCTCTTACCGCCCAGGTAAGTAAACTTACCTCTACACCTTCTTTCAATGTTAATCAAATTTCTTGTTGTGAGTTATGCTCAGGACCACACTCAACTCTTGAGTGCCCATCTGGAAACTTTTCCTCCTCATCCCATGGAGAGCAAGTAAATTTTGTCAACAATTTCCAAAGAGGTAATCAAGGACCTTATTCAAACACCTACAATCCAGGGTGGCGTAATCATCCAAATTTCTCATGGAGAAATGATAACAATGTACTTAAACCTCCTGGATTTCAAAAGCAAGGTCCTAATCATAATACTCCCCATCAACAATATCCTAATCATAATACCTCTTCTCAGCAAGGTCAGTCTAAAATGGAAGAACTCATGATAAGTTATATGCAAAAGACTGACACAATGTTGCAAAATCAACAAGCCACCATTAGGAATCTTGAAAATCAGCTTAGTCAAATGTCTCAACAGTTGAGTAATAGACCATCTGGGTCTTTACCTAGCAATACTGAGCAAAATCCTAAGGGTGTAAATGCTATTATGTTAAGAAGTGGTAAGGAATTGGTTGATAAGAAACTTGAGGAAGAGGAGGTTAACCTGGAAAAAGATAAAGGGAAACAAAAGGAAGAGGAATCAAAGAAAAATTCACCAAAAGTGAAAGCATATGTTCCTCCTATTCCTTTCCCAGGAAGGCTGAAGCAACAACAATTGGATTCACAATTTGCTAAATTTTTAGAAGTCTTTAAAAAATTGCAAATTAACATTCCTTTTGCAGAAGCACTTCAGCAGATGCCATCATATGCTAGGTTCATGAAGGATTTACTCACAAAGAAGAGGAAGATTGAAGGGAATGAACCGGTGATGCTTACAGGGGAATGTTCAATGATCTTACAGAATGATGTACCTAGTTTGCCAAGAAAACAAAGAGATCAGGGGAGTTTTACTGTTCCTTGCACCATAGGCAATTTTCATTTTGATAAAGTTCTTATTGACTCCGGTGCAAGTATAAATTTAATGCCTCTATCTATTTTTAGGAAATTGGGACTTGGAGAGTGCAAGGGAACTCATGTTACCTTGC
The DNA here is from genome assembly GCA_037954665.1 of Laguncularia racemosa. NCBI lineage: Eukaryota > Viridiplantae > Streptophyta > Magnoliopsida > Myrtales > Combretaceae > Laguncularia > Laguncularia racemosa. The sequence goes on from JBBMOL010000082.1 coordinate 130,159, forward strand.
AACTTGCTGATAGGGCATCAAATACCCAAGAGGGATTGTGGAAAATGTCCTAGTGAAAGTAGATAAATTCATCTTTCCAGTTGACTTTATAGTCTTGGAGATGGAGGAGGATAAAGAGGTACCCATGATCCTTGGCAGACCATTCCTTGCAACAGGTAAAGCCTTAATTGATGTGGAACAAGGTAAGCTTACTTTAAGAGTTATGGATGAACAAGTCACGTTTAATGTGTATGAGGCTACAAAGAAATTTGATGACTGTAAATCCTGTTACACTATTGATAGTGTTGATGAGCTTTCCTCTGAGTTCATGGAAGAGAATGCAGGTGTGGACACGATGGAGTCAGTTCTTAGGGATTTAGATGATTGGAGTGATGGTGAAGATGAACCCCAAGAAGAACGTGTTGAACAAGTTTATGAATTCAAGACTCGACACTATGAGAAGCTGGGGACCACTGAGAAGAAACCGATGCCATCATTGACACAACCCCCGGTGCTTGAACTTAAACCTTTGCCTGGTCATTTAAGTATGCTTATCTTGGAACAAATGATACTTTGCCAATTATCATTTCTTCTTCTTTGACAGGTGATCAAGAGCAACAACTTTTGGATGTTCTTAGAGAACATAAGGAAGCTATCGGGTGGACCATTGCGGATATTAAGGGAATTAGCCCTTTAATGTGTACTCATAGGATATTTCTTGAAGCTGAGTGTAAACCTACAGTACAACCACAAAGAAGACTTAACCCAACTCTTAAGGAAGTTGTAAAAAAGGAAGTGCTTAAATTGTTAGATGCAGGCATTATTTTTCCAATTTCTGATAGTAAATGGGTTAGTCCTGTCCAAGTTGTACCAAAGAAAGGTGGCATGACAGTGGTAAAGAATGATGCCAATGAATTGATCCCAACCCGTACTGTGACAGGGTGGCGAGTTTGCATAGATTATAGAAAATTGAATAATGCCACCCGTAAAGACCACTTTCCCTTACCTTTCATTGATCAGATGTTAGAAAAACTCGCAGGGCATGATTATTACTGTTTCCTTGATGGTTATTCTGGGTATAATCAAATTCATATAGCGTCGAGGATCAGGAGAAAAACCACATTTACTTGTCCCTATGGTACTTTTGCATTTAGGAGAATGCCCTTTGGTCTTTGTAATGCACCTGCTACTTTTCAGAGGTGTATGATGTCTATATTTTCTGACATGTTAGAGAATTTTATTGAAATATTTATGGATGACTTCTCTGTTTTTGGGAAGTCATTTGAATCATGTTTGGAAAATTTAGGCTGTGTGCTTAAAAGATGTAAGGAAACTAACCTACTTCTAAATTGGGAGAAATGCCATTTTATGGTACGAGAGGGAATAGTGTTAGGTCACAAGGTGTCAGAAAAAGGGATTGAAGTTGACAAGGCAAAAGTGGAAGTAATAGAGAAGTTGCACCACCCACTTCAGTAAAAGGAGTCAGGAGCTTCTTGGGACATGCTGGCTTTTACAGGAGATTTATCAGGGACTTCTCTAAAATCTCTAGACCTCTGTGTAATTTACTTGAAAAAGACTCTACTTTTGTGTTTGATGAAAATTGTTTGCAGGCATTCAATATATTGAAGGAGAAGCTCAGCTCTGCACCAGTGATTGTTGCACCAAATTGGGAGATTCCATTTGAGCTGATGTTTGATGCTAGTGACTATGCCGTGGGGGCAGTACTAGGGCAAAGAAGAGGTAAGATCTTTCATGCTAATTATTATATGCAAGTAGAACCTTGAACGAGGCCCAGAAAAAACTATGCCACAACAGAAAAAGAGCTATTAGCAGTGATATTTGCATGTGACAAGTTTAGGTCTTACTTGATAGGTTCTAAAGTAATAGTATACACAGATCATGCTGCTCTTAAGTATTTATTTGCTAAAGCTGATGCTAAACCCAGGTTAATTCGTTGGATTCTATTGCTGCAAGAATTTGACTTAGAAATTAAGGATAAAAAGGGAAGTGAAAATGTGGTTGCTGATCATTTATCACGTTTGGAATATGATTGTTTAGAAACACCCATCAATGAAAAATTCCCTGATGAGCATTTGCATGCAATAGACATCCATGAATTACCTTGGTATGCCGACATAGTTAATTACTTGGTTAGAAAAATCATACCATATGGTTTGTCATTCCAACAGAAAAAGAAATTTTTGCATGACGTGAAGAATTATTTTTGGGATGAGCCGTATTTGTTTAAATCCTGTGCTGACCAAGTAATTAGACGATGTGTGCCTAAAATTGAACAGCTTAGCATAATACAGCACTGTCACTCCAAAGAAACAGGAGGTCACTTTGGGGTAGAAAGAACAGTAGCAAAAATTTTATCTTGCGGATTTTATTGGCCCAGTTTGTTTCATGATTGCAGGAACTTCATTATGACTTGTGCTCAATGCCAAAGGACTGGCAATATTTCAAGAAGACATGAATTACCCAAAATAATATACTTGTAATTGAACTTTTTGACGTTTGGGGAATCGACTTTATGGGTCCCTTTCCTCATCTTTTTCAAACAAATATATTTTTTAGCTGTTGATTATGTTTCGAAATGGGTAGAGGCAGTTGCTCTACAAACTAATGACAGTAGGGTTGTCATTAAATTTTTGAAAAAGAATATATTTTCAAGATTTGGGGTACCTAGAGCTATAATAAGTGATGGGGGAACACATTTTTGTAACAGGCAATTTGAGAAATTATTATTAAAATATGGAGTTACTCACAAAATTGCCACCCCTTATCATCCACAAACATGTGGACAGGTTGAGGTATCCAATAGGGAAATTAAGCGAATCTTAGAGAAAACTGTCAATGCATCCCGAAAGGATTGGTCTTTAAAACTTGATGATGCATTGTGGGCTTATAGAACAGCTTTTAAAACACCTATTGGAATGTCCCCCTACAAGATTGTTTATGGTAAATCATGTCACCTACCCGTGGAGCTTGAGCACAAGGCATACTGGGCCATAAAATATCTTAACTTTGAGTTGCAAGCTGCAGGTGAAAAGAGGTTGCTCCAATTGAATCAAATGGCTGAGATGAGAGAGGAAGCATATGAAAATGCGAGAATTTACAAGGAGAGAGCAAAGCGATGGCATGATAAGAACATCTTACAGCGGGAGTTCTTGCCTGGTCAAAGAGTTTTATTGTACAACTCTCGATTGAAGCTATTCCCAGGTAAGTTGAAATCACGATGGTCTGGACCATTTGAAATTGTTAATGTGTTTCCTTATGGTGCAGTTGAGTTGAAGGCAGAAGACAACCGTACTTTCAAAGTAAACGGTTATCTTCTCAAACATTACTATGAAGGGGAACATGTTGATAGAAACGCCACAACTGTGGATTTAGGAGATTCAAGAACTTGAACTGGAAAAGTCGGGCTAGCGACTATAAACTAAGTGCTTCATGGGAGGCAGCCCATGCTCAAAAAGTATATACACTAGTGTTGTTTAAAAAAAAAAAAAAAAAAAAAAAAAAAACTAATTCAAGGTTGGATAAGAGCCGCCGGTGCAATCAAGACACTCCAAGGATGACAGACATTTTAGGAGGAATTTTCTTCTTGATGAACAATTTTACACCAGGGAAGTACCAGTATTTCAATTTCTGCATTGACATTCGTTCCCTTAATTTTGTGATATATTAGGAACAATGAGGACATTGTCCAATTTAAATGTGGGGAAGGGATTATAAATGTAGAATTATAATGATTGCACACATCATGAGCTTAGAAATCCCATGCTTTATTTATGTCCTTAAGTGTTTACCATCAATGGAATCTTGAAATTGACTTAGATTGGTGCCCACTCGCCAACTGTTGTGATTAGTTTACATAGTTAAAATTTAATAGTAAAATCTCTAGAGAATGGGTTTACCCTATGTTTAGCCTTTGAACTTGAGATTGAGTCCTTAAGTTGAAAAAACAAGCAAGTTTACTTCAAGGAAAAATTGGTTGGGATAAATCTCTCTTGAAATTTCTTTGAGAATACCTTAACACCTAGTGAAAGAGGTAAAGGAAATATTTTACTTAGTGATCCCTTAAAAAAAAAAAAAAAAAAAAAAAAAAAAAAAAAAAAAAAGCCTTTACTCCAATAACTCAGGAAAGTGAGTTAAGAGTATCCAATCTTAAATGTTAGTGTGAGGAAGAGTTCGTAGGGGTCCCTTTAAAACCTGGTCACTTAGGCGATGAGCCCAGGATGTGCCGACTCAATGAACTCACAATAACGAGAAGGGCGGAAAGGAAAAAATATTAGTACCTTAATGCAAGTCAGGTTGACATGGGCGAGCTTTGGTCCCTCAAAAGAGTGAAGTCTCACTCCGCTGCCAATCAAGGCAAATAAAAAAAAAAAAAAAAAAAAAAAAAGGGGGGGAGAAATTCTAGGAAAAAATGGATACCATATGCTTTCACTCCTTGTTATCTTGTTTAGAGAAGTAAAATTGAGGGAGATGATACTTGCTAATAACCAATGAAGTTTAAATGAATGTTTTTCCTTATGGACTAAGTATTGTTTTCTATTGTTAAACACTGGGATTAAAAATCTGTTGTATTTAGATTAACTGCTAAATTTCAACTAGATATACTAGTTACAAATTTCAGTATGGTCAGAACAATGGGCACCAGAAGTTCAATGATGGATTTCTCTTGTTTAAATCAATTATTTTGCTTGAGGACAAGCAAAAGTTCAAGTGTGGGGATGTTGATAAGATCACATTATACTTATATTTTCTTTTGGACTTATATTAAATTTATTTTAATATTATAAGAAAATATAAAGAAATGATACTTAATGGTATTTATTGTGAAAATACAGGTTTTGAGGACCCAAAAGTAAATTACAAGTTAATTGGAGGAGTTTTTCACAAAATTTAAGAAGTGAGCGAAGGATTGCACTGAAGGCCGCCGTCCTTGGGCCGGCCTACATTCAAGGCCGCCGGCCTTGAGCCGGCCTTTAAACCGGCCTCAAAAAGAAGAAAAGCCGCCGGCCTTTAAACCGGCCTTGAGCCGGCCTTCATTACTCCCCGGATATCCATTGCAAGAATCTCTCCAAAATCATATCTTAATTAATTTGCTGACTCAAATCCTCATCAGATCCACCTCATCCCCCTCCTCTTTGGATCTATAAATAGACCCCTTGTGTGAACCTTGGAAGCATCCCTTTTTGTTGGAGAATCCATCCTTTCTTTTGTTTAGAATTCTTTTTCTTCTTCTTTGTTCTAGCCTCATTAGAATTTCCTTAGGTACTTTAGATTTTTCCAAAGTTTAGTTTGAAGAAAGAATGTCATTTTGTTGAAGTTTGCTTTCAATTGAAGAATTCAAGGAGTCATTTTGGAAGATTGAAGCTCTTGAAGATTATAGCAATTGTTCCATTTACTTTATTTTCTTTTATGCCATTTATTAGTTTAATCTTGTTGTTTAATATGAATTCCATTGCATCTATTTATTTCAATTGTTTTTATGCAATTCATACTATAATGTTCTAAATCATCCTTGTGGGAAATTGGATGAAACCCTAGAATGTTAAAAGGATAATTGTAGCCATGTTATATGATTAGGAATTATTAGGATTATTCATGATTGCAATTCCTTTGATTTCAATTATAATTGGTCTTTCATTATAATTGTTAGAAATCCTTTTGATACGGGAGTTGATGAGGATTTGTTAGGAATTCTTAATTAGATTAATTGTCAATACGGGAGTTGCGATAATTGGTTTAATTAGAGTCTATGGAGGGCACAATGCAATGTTTCTTGTTAATTAATCACTAAGGGATTAGGGTTAATTGATTTAGGGCATTAGTTGTTTGTAGCATCGGGAGGTGTATGAACATAATTTTGATTCCTTGGTTAATTGGAGACGCGGAAGCCGACTAATTAATTTAAGGTCAACATCCCTAAAAAGGATTTTCTAAACTCACTTGAATAAACTTATAACCACAAGTTGATATAACATGGTAGCAATTAGATTAACAAATCTAGGGTGAATTCTAATTTCCCTTGTTCATAATTGATAGATTCTTCATAAAATTTTCCTTGTTGCTTTAAGTTAAATTTTTAGATTAGACATTTCAAAACCCCTTTTTAATCACCTAGATATTGATAAGAATTGCCATAGATCTAGTACTCTATTGGTTCCTCGAGGGATCGACAACCTTACTTTTCACCACTTTATTACTTGATACGACCAGTGCACTTGCTGCAATTTACGCTCCCATTTTATATATACGTTCTAAGCGTATCAAAAGTCCATGGCGTGTTTTAAAAGCGGTCTTCCATTCATCCCCTTCCCTCATCCGAATCTGGTGATATCCGCTTTTAAGATCAACTTTGGAGAAAATCTGTGAACCATACAGCTCATCCAACATATCATCAAGTCTAGGAATAGGATACCTGTATTTAATGGTGATTTTGTTGATGGCTCTGCTATCAATGCACATTCTCCAAGTTCCATCCTTCTTGGGAACAAGAAGGGCGGGAACAGCACATGGGCTGAGACTCTCTCTAACAAACCCTCGTTCCACCAACTCATCTACCTGACGTTTCAATTCCTTAGCCTCCTCAGGATTCATGCGATATGCGGGTCGGTTTGGTAACACTGAACCGGGCATAAGATCAATGGCATGCTCTATCCCTCTCAAGGGTGGTAATCCTGCTGGCAAATCATCAGGAAAAATGTCAGTATACTCATTTAATACCTGAGAAACTGCTGGAGGTAGAGGCTGTGATTCCCGTAGCCCTAAGACAAATCTCAACTGAAGTAAGTATGTTGGAGCCTCCTCTGTGATTAATCTCTCCATCTCACCCTGTCCCATCAACAATACCTTTTTCCCCTCAAAAACATTATTTTGAAGTAAAACCTTCTTAGCCTCTGATGGTCGATTAATTTGTTGCTGGACATTATGGACCTCTGAAGGTGGCATAGGATTCAAAATAATTCGCTTGCCGTCCTTTTGAAACATATATGTATTTCTGAAGCCATCATGTAAGACCCTCCTATCATATAACCAAGGTCTGCCAAGCAAAATATGAGATGCACACATGGGCAAGATATCACACTCAATTTCATCACAATACTTTTCCCCTACATTGAAGGGTACCCTAGCTCTTTGGGTAACATACAAACTCCCTTGTTCATTAAGTCAATGTAGTTTGTAAGGTTTAGGATGTGGAATAGTTGAAAGCTTTAGCTTCGATACCAACGATGCAGCTACTACATTAGTACAACTACCACCATCTATTATTAGGACACAAAAATTTCCTTGTATCCTACAAAAGTGTGGAACAAATTTTCCCTTTGTTCTTCCTCCTTACTAGCAAGTGTACTTAATGAACGTCGCAATACATTAGCATATTGAAGCATTTCACTAGACATTGTGAAATTTAACTCAATCAACACGTGTACAATATTCCCCACTCCTTTTAAGATCACAGTGCAATAGTTTTCAATTTCCACAAGTTCACTCCACGGCAACACACAAGTAACAACTACAATTAATATGTAACACTTCCACGACAACAACCAAGGGAATAATGAATACAAGTAATCTTCAACTTCCACGGAAAATAATGAAGACAAGAGATTAATAAGTAGCTTTCCCGAAATGAATTCTGAATCCCACTATAGGCAGCAACTTTCAATTTGAATTTCAAATAACTTCACTTATTGCAAGCCTTCCTCAATTGGTAACAATGAATTCAAATTCAAATAGCAATCATTAACTCCCATAACTTAATTGCATATGATTTGAATTCAAATAATTCCTTACTAACCAAACTTAATGTAATCTGCAAATTTAACTTCACAAATTCAGAATTACACAAGGGAATTCAAACAACAAACTTCACAACTCCACACGCCACAAGCTACTACACGGCAACAATTGGTAAGTTTCACAATTTCAAAACAATTTGCTAAAGTAACTTCACTTTGTACTTCTTCCTTCCACGTGAATTAGTGTCCACAAAGTGATATAATAACCTTCCCAAATCAACTCCAACAATCAGCAAATCAAATCCCAATCCAAAGCAATTTCGCAATCTCAAACTACAACAACAACAACAACTACACAATTGCGTTTTTTCCACTTGATCAACCCTAATTGTTGATCACTTCCACGAAATTGAATACAACCAATTCCCTTCTCTCAACAAGAGCTCTGATACCAAAAAGATGATGTGCCTAATCACACTTTAAAACACATCCAAAAGACTTAAGAAAAGATATCTCAAGTCTAGGCAAAATCGGATCCCAAAATGGCACTTTTCAAATGAACCCTAATGTTGAAATGATGAAATTCAATTCTACTAATGATATAATCTGAATACCACAATGGAAATGGTTTCTAATAACACTCTAATATCATATAATCCACACAAATGAAGCCTCAATTTGACAAAGAAAACCGTAAAGTAAGATTCCTTTTCCAAATGGTGAAATTCACGTTTTCAAGGAAACTTTTCAATGATGATCCAAATCAAATGATAAGTACTTCAAATAATCACAAGAATTCGTGTACAATAAGATGTAAATCTGACCAAGAACTATCTCTAATCAACCCTAGATACAACACACTAGAGAAGAAAAGAAATCACAACAAAAAGAAATTGATATAACTCACAATTTCAAGATGTTGCACTCGCCACAATTTCAAGTCTTGGAATTGAAATTGATAAGAGTTGGAACCAAGGTATGAACCCTAATTCACACGTGAAAAGAGGTGTATGTTCTGCAAAAAAAAAGCTCTCTAAACCCTCTCTTAAGCAAGTATTTATACTTGCTTCTTTTAGGGTTAAAAAAGTGCTCAAAATTACAAGTTTGCCACTTTTAAGATGGCTAACCCTAAATGAAAGTTACATGGAAATAAAAGTGTCCCAAAACCAAAATACAACCAAAATAGTTCATAAAAAGAGTAAATATATAAAGAAATGGTCCTTCAAGATGCCGGTCTTCAAGAAGCTTTTGAATCAGTTTCAGTTGACAACCCTGATTCACTCAGTAATAAGGGTGTTTTTGCATCCTGTAAGATTGACAAATGAACCTGCTGAAATGCATCAAAATTATAGTACAAAGATGTAGAAAGTGAGTTAGACTTCTCAAGGTTAGGTTTCTCTAGAAAAACCCTCATAACTAGATTTTGGAGACCCTTAGCTCGGGCTCTGGTGATAGGTCCTGGAAAAGTCTGATTCCTATCACAATGCCTCTCATTAGTAGTAATTTCTTAGGTAATTGCTTAAGGAATATATCCATGTACTTGTCTAGCACCTGGTTCACAATAGGAGACAACTATTATTGCCCATCAAACACTAACACATACTTCATTTGCAATAAATACACTAGCCTCTCTTCCTAAATTGCCTCTTCTAGTTCTTTCTGCCCTATAAATAAGGTCTTCTTTTTGGTGGTTTTATTGATCTATCTCTATGCCTCTTGTACTTCAAATGGTGACATGGGATTCAAAACAATTTGCTTACCATCCTTCTAGAACACATAAGTGTTCCTAAACCCATTATGTAATACCCTCATATCATATAACCACGACTTGCCAAATACTATGTGTGATGCATACATAGGAAGAATATCACAAACAATCTCATAATGGTATCTCTCCCCTATGTTAAATGGAACTTTAGCCCTTTGAGTAACAAGTAGACTACCTTATTCACTCAACCAGTGCAGCTTATATGGCTAAGGGTATGGAGTAGTAGCTAGTTTCAATTTATTAACTAATGAAGCAACCACTACATTAGTGTAACTACCACCATCAATAATAAGAGCACCAACGTTACCTTGGACCCTACAGGAGATATGGAATAGGTTCTCCCTCTATTCTTCTTCATTAGTAGGAAAAGTAGTCATCACCATATGTAAAACATTGATAGCTAAATATTGATCATCCACTTTATCTCCATGCAACGCAACATCTGCATCCCCATAATATTCATCTAACACCGTTGACAAATTTATTGGCTCATCCAACTGTTCCTTATCATCCTCACTCTCCACCTCCATAGTAGTCATCACCCTTTGGTTTGGATACTGAGCAGCCATATGTCCAAAACCCAAATGCTTGAAGCATTTGATTTGACTAGTTTTTCCTCCTGATGACCTAGTTATTATTTGCTTATTTTTAGCTCCAACATCTGCCTTCCCTTTTTTAAAAAACTTTTTCTCCCCTTTAATGTCAGTAATAGCTGCATTCTTTTCCACATTCTTACCATATCCCCTTTATTAACATTCTTAATGTCTGAACCATACAATTTATTAGAGGATCCATACATGTTACCCGTCATTCTATAAAGATTAGAATGCCTCTATCCTTAACTTTCAAAGCCAATTGGATGGCCTCAGCAAGGGTGTCATGTTGCTATAGCTCCACAATATAAGCAATCTCATATTTTAAGCCCGACACAAATTGTGCCATCGTCTGTTCAAGAGGCTCAACAGCTTTACATTGAATCATCAATGTTTTAAATTCTTGGATATATTCGTCTACGGTTTTGCTTCCCTACCTTAATGTTTGGAGACGCATGAATGGCTCATGCCTATAATGCATTAGGATAAAGCTCTTCCTCATAATTCGCTTCATCTCCTGCTAAGTACAGATCACAACATCACCATCTCTCCTTTTACTAGCCACAATGTTTTTCCACCATAAGACAGCATACCTTATAAACTCTACTACTGCCAGACGTACTCGCGTATTGTCATTAATCTCATAACATTCAAAAAGCCCTTCCACCTTATCCTCTCAATTAAGATAATCCTTAGTAGACCCTCTTCCAACAAATGAAGGCATCTGTAGTTTCAAATACTCTAAACTCCTAGATGGCCTAAACTCACGGTTATGATAGAATTCATCTTCAAAGTTATCATCTCTTCCTTCTGGGTAGGCATGGTAATTTCCTCCAAATCACCTTCCCCTATTACCTCCTAATGGTCCTTCCCTATAAGCATCATTAATGACTACCTGAGGTGGGGATGTTGGCGGATTTGCCATTAGTTGTTGTGGAAGTGTTATCTGATCCACCTGTATGACTAGATTAGCAACAATGGTGGTTAGATCCTATAATTTCTCTTCTAAGTTTCTTCTATCACCAGTGGCACGAAGTCCTTAGCCTCCTCCTCTAACTTGACTATTAGCTTCATCCCCAATTCCTCCATTTACACTATCATTTGACACAAATGTTGAATTGTAGTCTTAACACAAATGCCCTAAATCACGACACACACACCACAACATAACCTAATATCAACCTTCATTCAATTCCTAAATTACAATTATGCAATTCACAACATAAACCCAAATCTCAACCCCTATTCAATTCCAATCCCAATCACGTAAATCACAACATAAACCCAAATCTCAACCTTTACTCAATTTCAATCCATAATCATGTGAATCATAATACAAACCCAAATTTCAACCCTTGCTCAATTCCCAAATCACAATTACACAACCACAACACACATACTTTAATTTCAATTTCGATTAATTCCAATTCACAACAAGTAATCCACAGCACAACCTTAGTCCCAATTCCACAAGCATGTAACCATGACACAACAATGCGTAACCCACAGTATAAAACCAAATTTTAACCTTTATTCAATTCCAATTCACAACAATCAATCAACCCATGGCACAAATCATGCACTAACCTAATTTCAATTCATAATCAAGTAATCCATGGTACACTCATGGCACAAACCCTAATTTTCAATCCTTGATCAAGGAACCCACATTACAAGCCCTTCTCTTAATCATAGCTTTGATACTAAATTATGATATGTCAAGATACAAGAAGGAATTAAAAAATATATAAAAATTCTAAAGATAAATTGCAATATCCCCAAATCAAATAACTTAGACTCCACGCCATAAGCACCCAATTCTCTTAATAGATATAACGCACTAGTAAAGGATGGATCAAGCTTGGTTTTGTTGATATAACACCCAACAATTCCTAGCTTTAACTTGCCACAATCAATAAGGATTGATAAGAGTTGTTCTAAAAATGAGAGAAGGCTCCCTCTTGTATTTTATTTTCCATAAAAATGAAAGTGTCCTTTTATGTTCTATTAACAAAGTATTTATAGTAGCCTTCTAAAGAAACAAACATAAACTAAAAAATAAAAGGAAAACACAAAGTAAGCTAACCAAAACAAGTTGTAAGCCATCGGCTAAAATGGACTACACTACCGATTCAAGGTAAGCCGCTCTCCTTTAGTTTACTAGATTGTTATCCCAAAGTACTGACAAATGTACCTGATTGAATGTAAAACAATCATGTAAAAGGAATGAAGATAGTATATGATTTTCTTTGGGTTCCATCTGATCAAGTACAACTCGCAATGATAGGTTTTATAGTCTTTTAGTTCTAGCTCAAGTAAGTGGTCTTGTAATTGAAAAGGATTGATTCCCATCACAATATATTGGTTGCCATGACTTCCAAGGCAATTTTGCAACATAATATTAACTTTGCTCAAAACTTTTGAGAATAGAACCCTTAAAGAAATTATGAATCCGTTGGGGGAAAAAACTTCAAATACTTATCTTCCCACTTTATTCCATTTTTCTAAAGATAAATATATAATTTAATATTAGGCTTGAACTTCTTCTTTTTTTCTTTAGTATGTCAAGGTCAATAGCATGTTACATAACTTTTGAAGCTCGAAAAAGGGTAGGTTGCCTAAAATTTTTCATATGCATTATTTAATTATGCTTTGCAACAACTGTCATTTCTTTTTATCCTTCTACATTATCACCTAATTTGCATCTCTTTTTAGATTGATGTTGGTTTTGACATTTAGATGAGACATTGGTGAAGTTGAGTTGGTTAATCAAATTCTACATGTTTAGAGTATTAAGTAACTAGCAGATAGATAAAATTAAAATGCCATAGATGCAATTTTTCTATTTTCACATCCAATTTTGCTACAAATGTGACATTTTTCCTTTGTTTGGTTTGAATAGGACTATGGTGACATATTACCTATTTATCATTTTTTTTCTTTTTTCTTTTTCCACGTTTTCTTGATAGGGTAATTGTTCTCTTTTCGTTCTTTAACCTTGTTTTGAATCATAGGAAAGAGATTTTATGCATTTATTTATTTTTAATTGTCTTATGCATTGAATAAGATGCATTAGATTGACACCCAACATTTTTTATTTGTTTGCCTAACTAATTTTGATGTTGAGCTATTGTTGTTAGCCCCAATGATTCTCTAGGTAGCAAGTTCATGGCCAAAAGAGCAAATTGAAGCCCCTGATGGATTTTAACATCTTTTTGCACACTTACTACTTACACTTGTGTTGACACGTTTCAATGAGAAAAATTAGGCTAAATTGCAGCATTAGTTTAATACATAATTGGAAATTATACTATTTAGAGCAAGATTATTGGATAGAGATTGTTTAATTCCTACTTACTAACTTGTAATATTTGTTAAAGATCTGTTGTTGTTGTGTTGGATTTCTAAGGGTGCTTAGATCTCCTGCAAAAGAGAAGGAAATCAAACTATAGGGGATGTTGGAGGTTACACCAACGTCATAAGTGGTTGATAATGTGCAATAGGGATAGTGAAGAGTAAAAAAGTCCTTTACCCGGTAGCCCCAAATCCTTATTTATGGGGATTCAAGGTGATCCTCATATGAAAAGTGAATTATTGCCTAAGATCCTCTTTAGATATTACGGAGGGTATATCTTTGAATAACTCATTTCCTTATCTATATCATGCCTTCATACTTATCCATTTTAAAGATGTATACATCCGAATCCAACTAAAAGTTTGAACATGTGGATTGAATCTAGGTACTTCTATGTTGAAGTGGTTTTGAACAGGTCAACCTAGGCATGTGGACCCTGGACGAAAGTTAAAATGGACTAAGATGGGCCTTGGGGTCTATGCCCAAAAAAGCTCTATCTATAAACCTCGTAAAATTCCAAAATTTGGTAGAAATTGCTGGGAGAAATTTTGGAGACATTTTTAAGAATCAATAGTATATTTAACCCTATACTTAAAGACTAAGTTTAATAACCCTAAAATATTATACAAAAATCATAAACCGATCCCTAAAATATAAAATAATATGCCAAGCCTTAAAAAAAATAAATCTAAATCTTAAAATAGAAATTTAGAAACCTATATGGACCCATAAACCCAAATAAAAAATTCAAACCCTAATTTAAATAGCAAGCCCTAAAAATGATAAATTAAACTCCAAACTTGAACCCAAACCTAAAATAATAATAATAAATTGAAAACCCTAAACTAAATAACAAACTTAAGGTCATAAATAGGAACTGTTGATCTCAAGCTCGAAAAACCTAAAATTCAACCTAAATGAAACCAAAACCAAAATCTAAATGATGATAAAAAGACCTAATAATTTAATTAAAACTAACCTCATTAATTATTCAAATTAAGCAAAGCAAGACATGGAAAAATAATCCCTAAAACAACGCTACTGGTGGCATGATGAAAGAACGACAAAAAAGACAAATTACACCTACCTAATGTTAAACTAAAGGCTTAATTGACTTTTGAAAAATCCCTTAACTAAATCCTATTTATTCCTCATTCATTTATAAGAAAACGAGTTAGATAAACTAGCCCATTCCTTCCCTTTTTCATGTTACCCAAGTAGAGGACTAGAACAAGTACACAACTTGGTTCCAATCATTACAAGTACATTTAGGGATTTAGCAAATGACATAAGATAGCCTAAAATTCTAGTATAAGTAACCCCATTTGCAGATGAAGCATGGTGATTTGACTAGCTCATCCTTTTACCCAAGACACAAAGATATTACTCAACAAACACATTGATGTGCTCAAAACCAAGATTAAGCACATGCAAAACCAATTCGAAAGATAATTAGACAATGTCAAACAAACTAGTTCAACAATTGCACAATTCCTCAATATTTATGAACCAATTCCCACAACAAGGATGTGACCAAGAATGAATCCAAGTATGATGATGCTCTGATCCAAATTATGATGTGCCTAAAAGGGATTTAAGCACAATCAAATGGAATAAAAATTCAACCCTAAAAGCAATCCCTAATTCCGAATCAACAATTGGAGAATTGTGTGAATTCTAAAGATATAAATGGATCCGGAATCAATAAAAAATGAACAATCCTCAATATATATACTAATCAAACTTGAATCAACACGTGAATATCAAGATTGAGAAGCAATAAAACCATGATTTCCTCTTAAGAAAAATGCATTCCACGTAAAACAATGATAGGTAAGTGTTGATGAATAACACTATGAAAAGTAATCCAACACACTCGATTTATCTCACAATGATTGTGAAGCAAATTTGACCAAGAACTATCTCAATTCACCCATAGATATTACGCAATAGAGAAGAAAAGAAATCACAACAAAATGAAATTGATATTACTCACAATTTCAATGTGTTGCACTCGCCACAATTTCAACTCTTGGGATTGAAATTGATAAGAGTCTAATGACAATTAGGAGAACCCTAATCCTCACGCAAAAATGTATACTCAAATATGAAAAATGGCCTCCTCAATCCTTACTTTAGGCAAGTATTTATATTTGCTCCCTTTAGGGTTACAAAATGCACAAAATTACAACTATGCCACTTTTAAGGTAGCTGGTCCTAAAAACAATTACAAGCAAATGAAAGTGTCCCAAAAGAAAGATTACAACATAAATAGTTCAAAGAAATAATTATAAATAAAAATAGTCTTCATCATGCTAGCTCTTCCATAGGATTCATCGGCTCAACTTATTGCCGGTTTAGGTCGGTCCATGGATAACCCAAAAGCTGAATTTTAGTGAGTTTGTCCATCGCCCTGTAAAATATGATAAGTGTGCTTGTTGGCATATATAATACATGAATAAGATAAAAGAGGTTAGTAAACGAATAATTCCAGGGTCGATTTGCTCAAAATGGGCCCTCATCGCCAAGATTCAAAATCCTTTAGTTCTTGCCCTAATGATAGGTCTTGTCAGATTTTGATTCCTATCATGATGGGAAAATTTCTAACACCATCGACACTTTCAGAACTCGATTTGGATGATGATCCAAATCACTCATATTTTATGTAATTTCTTTTCATCTAATAAGTATTTCAAAAATAATCTTACAGGTACAATAATAATTCTCCATGGGATGCCAATATGTCCTACACTAGTCGATGGACACAGGACATCTTCAGAATTACAATCAAACATCCGCTGCGATTGTTTCCACTCTGAAGCATTGGCTCATGAAGACTTATGATATTTTGTACTTTGTAGTTTTTTTATGAACTATTTTATGTTGTATTTTATTTTGGGACACTTTCATTTTATTGTAATTTTCATTTAGGACTAGCCACCTTAAAAGTGGCAAACTTGTAATTTTGACCATTTTCTAACCTTAGGAGTAGTAAGTATAAATACTTGCTTATAGTAGGGTTTGAGGAGGCCATTTTGCATATTTGAAACATACACTTTACGTGTGGGAATTAGGGTTCATCTTAGTTCATTTTCTCTTTTCAATTTCAATCCCAAGAATTGGAATTGCGGCGAGTGCAACAAGGGGAAATTGTAAGTCATATCAATTCCTTCTTTGTTGTTTTTCATTTCATCTCTAGTGAATCATATCTAGGGTTGAATTGGAAGTTTCTTGGTCAGATTTTTTATTGCATTTGTGATAATTATCTTGTTTAAGGTTGATTACTTTAGTACTTGATCTTACCATCACATTAGTGGCGTGAATTTGTGCTTGTGTTGGAAGAGAATATATCACAGTTTGGTGCTTTCTTCTTTATCCATTTCACATGGAATTCACTTGATTTTAATGTTATTTAGTGAAGTTAATCATTATTGGATGTTAATTGTATCTTTGAACCTTTGGATTGCATCAAATTTCCATTAGGGTTCATGCAAATTCCATGTCTAGTGGACCGGTTTTGTAAGTGAATTGAGGATTGTTTTCTTTGATTCATTTGATTATGCTTAGACTTGGTTTTGAGCACATCATCTTTTGGTATCAGAGCACAAGTTAAGAGAAGGGATTAAGTGTTGGTTGAATTCTTGATCATCACGCTCAATTAGGGTTCTTCATATTGTGAACCGAAATTGTGTATTGTAAATTGAGCTGTGAAATTGTCTTGATTGAGAATTGAATTTGTTGCTTGTTGAAGTTGAATTAAAGGGCTTGTTGTAGCTTCTTGTGGTTGATCATTTTCGTGGAAGGGAAGAAGAGTAGAAGTGTGTTATTAATTCAAATTTTCGAACTTGAAATTTGCCCATTCATACCGTGATTGACTTGTTGTTTGAAGAAGCTTGTGGAGTGTGTTGTGTGAATCCTTTATGCAATTCGGAATTGGAGGAGTGTAATTTTCCAGATTTGCATTGTGTGGATAGTAGGGAATCTATTTGAATTCAAACACATCAATTAAGTTGAGGAGTTAATGAGTGTTTGTTTGAATTTGAAAATCATTTCTTACCAATTGTGGAAGGGTTGCAATTAGTGAAGTGATTGAATTTCAAATTTGAATTGCTGCTTATTTGTGTAAAGTTGCGGTTAGAACTTGTGTAAAGTGGAGTACATTTTGTTATTATTGCCGTGGAAGTGGAGTGCATTTGTTGTTGTTGCCGTTTGTTATTATTGCCGTGGAGGTGGAGTGCATTTTTGTGTTGTTGCCGTGGGATTTGTTTGTGAAGTGAGTGACTTGTGGAATTTGCGGAAAAATTGTTGCACCGTGATTTGAAAGGAGTGAGAAATATTATTGTTGTGGTGATTGAATTTGTTAAGCACCGTGTATAGAAAAGGTGTGTGTGTGTAGCATTGCATTTGTGTGCTAAGTAAATAGTGTGTGTGTTGATTAAAAAGGGGATTGCAAATGTTGCATGTGGTGGTGAATTATAGAAGTGTTGTGCCGTGATGTGTTAATGTGTTGTGAAGAAGAGTGCTACATGTGGATTGTAATAGCATACTTGTGAAGTTAAGTGGAGTTGTTTGTTTTCCTTTTATAGTGGCTATTGTGTGGTGCTAAAGGAAGTGTGGTTGTGAGGTGTGCTCCTTTGCTTCAAATTGTCTTTAAGGTTCAATATACTGAGTCTACAACTATGTCAAATGATAGCGTGAATGGGGGAATTGGCGATGAAGCCAATAGTCAAGTTGGTGGAGGTCAGGGTCATAATGTTACAGGTAGGAAGACTTTGGAAGAACAGCTCCAAGATCTCACTACCATAGTTTCTACTCTAGTAACTAGGATTGATAGAATGACATTACCACAACCACTAGTGATAAACCATTAGACACCACCTCGGGTAGCTCCATAGAATCCTCATCGAGATATTGTAGTGGGAGATGGAAATCTGAATAGAAGGATGGGTGAGGAGCATCTTCCATACAGCAAAGAAAGGGATGACAATTTTGGGGCTAATCTATATCAAAATAGGGATTTCAGGCCGCCTCAGGGCTTAGAGTATGTGAAACTGCAGATGCCTTCTTATGATGGCAAGGGATCAACTGATGATTATTTAGATTGGGAGGATAAGGTTGAGGGTCTCTTTGAATGTTATGAGATCGATGATAATACCAGGGTCTGATTGGCTGCTATCGAGTTTACAGGGTACACTGCATTATGGTGGAAGAATCTGATTATCAGCAGGCGTAGGGATGGAGAGGCTGAGATTTAGACATAGAGGGATATGAAAAGGGTATTGAGAAAAAGGTTCATTCCTGAGCACTACAAACAGGAACTGTTTATGCGACTGCAGACCTTAAGGCAGGGAGGCAAGACAGTGGATGATTATGTGCAGGAATTTGAAACCTTCATGATTAGGTGTGGGTCCGTTGAACTTCCAAAATAAACCGTAGCACGCTTCGTCTCAAGCTTAAAATATGAAATAGCGTGTGTTGTTGAGCTGCAACGCTATAGTACACTTGATGAGGCTATTCAGTTGGCCTTGAAAGTGGAGAGACAGAGGAGGTCTAATTTGTTTAGGGCTCCGAGCAGTAGGCCCAATGCCATTACTAGACCCATATCAGTTGACGGTCGATCAGGGGGAACAAAAGCGGTAGGTGAGGCAGTGAAAGCAGTAGACAAAACTACCCCAAATACTATTAGAGAAAATTTACCTACTGGGAAGGGTAAAGAGGTAATAACACCAGATGTGAGGCAAACTGTTCCCAAATCTACTAGTGGAAAGGTACGCCAGATCAAGTGCTTTAAATGCATGGGATTTGGGCATATGGCAGCATAGTGTCCAAATAAGAGGGTGATGACTGTTATGGAGGGCATTGGGGAGGATGTTGAGGATGACAATGAACAGATTGAACCTACAGATTTACCAACGGCACTGTAGGAGTATTATGATGACCAGGCTGCAGACGCACATGAGGATCATACAGGTGAACAATATCTACCTATTAATGTGTTATGCAGGGTTCTAACTATATCTCTTGATACTAGAGACATTTAGAGGGAGAACATATTTCACACCTCTTGTAGAATCAGAGGTAACCTTTGTGTACTCATCATTGATAGTGATAGTTGCACGAATGTTATATCTACTGCACTGGTAGACAAATTACATATGTCTACTATTCCACATTCTAGCCCTTATAACTTGCATTGGCTGGATAATCAAGGTAGTATGTATGTTACACTTAGGGCAAAGGTTCCTGTGAATATTGAGCAGAAATATCATGATGAGATCCTGTATGATGTAGTACCTATGCATGCATTCCATTTGCTATTGGGTCGGCCTTAGTTGTTTGATCGGCAAGTGTTACATGATGGGTTTAGAAATACCTACATATTCAGCAAGGGCGAATCTTGCATAGTTCTGTCGCCAATGACTCCATCTGAGGTACATGGGTTTCAGGAACAGATCAGAATTACATCCACTATATTTGATAGCTAGAAGAGTAGGACAATAGAGACATTAGGGTTCAGTTCCAAAACTGATCCGCTAGATTTGAGGGCAAATCTTTTAGAAGCCCGAGGAGATGATGGGAAAATTTCTGACACCATCGACACTTTCAGAACTCGATTTGGATGATGATCAAAATCACTCATATTTTATGTCATTTCTTTTCATCTAATAAGTATTTGAGAAATAATTTTACAGGTATAATAATAATTCTCCATAGGATGCCAATATGTCATACACTAGTCGATGGACACGGGACATCTTCATAATTACAATCAAACATCCGTTGTGATTGTTTCCACTCCGAAACGTTGGCTCACGAAGACTTATGATATTTTGTACTTTGTAATTTTTTTATGAACTATTTTATGTTGTATTTTCTTTTGGGACACTTTCATTTTATTGTAATTTTCATTTAGGACTAGCCACCTTAAAAGTGGCAAACTTGTAATTTTGACCATTTTCTAACCCTATGAGTAGCAAGTATAAATACTTGCTTATAGTAGGGTTTTAGGAGGCCATTTTGCAGATTTTAAACATACACTTTATGTGTGGGAATTAGGGTTCATCCTAGTTCATTTTCTCTTATCAATTTCAATCCCAAGAATTGGAATTGCGGCGGGTGCAACAAGGGGAAATTGTGAGTCATATCAATTTTCTTTGTTGTTTTTCATTTCATCTCTAGTGAATCATATCTAGGGTTGAATTGGAAGTTTCTTGGTCAGATTTTTTATTGCATTTGTGATCAATTATCTTGTTTAAGGTTAATTACTTTAGTACTTGATCTAACCATCACATTGGTGGCGTGAATTTGTGCTTGTGTTGGAAGAGAATATATCATGGTTTGGTGCTTTCTTCTTCATCCATTTCACATGGAATTCACTTGATTTTATTGTTATTTAGTGAAGTTGATCATTATTGGATGTTAATTGTATCTTTGAACCTTTGGATTGCATCAAATTCCCATTAGGGTTCATGCAAATTCCATGTCTAGTGGACCGGTTTGTAAGTGAATTGAGGATTGTTTTCTTTCATTCATTTGATTCTGCTTGGACTTGGTTTTGAGCACATCATATCATCTCCTCGGGCCTAAAAAAGATTTGTCCTCAAATCTGGCAGATAAAATGCAGTAGAGACTCTGTTTTCTCCTAGTAATCCATCTAAAAAGTATTTTTGCAGAATCCCAATATCTGATATACTACAAGGGGTGATTGTTTTCTCTCCTCCATTTCTAAAATGTATCTCATCTACAACACAAATAATGACCTATTGTCCACTGAGGTATCCCCTATCCCAACCCATTTCACTGATATTGTTTCCTCCTTTTCTAATTCATCTATATGGTGCTGACCCTTATGGCCGTCTAATAGTTGGCTCAACCACTCATGGCCTTCGGAAACCTCTAATGATGGACACAAATGTCTTTGAACAGTCTGGCCCTCTAGTGATCTGCTCATATCACTCCGACCCTCGGTATCACCTGAAGGTTTACTCAACTGCTCATAAGCCTCTAATATCTCTGAAGGTGAACACAACTGCCCTTGGACAGTTTTATCTTCTGCTGATCTGCTCATCTGACTCTATTCATCAGGATCCTTTGAAGGTTGGTACATCTGTGACTGACAAATTTTGTGCTCTAAGGGTTGGTTCAACTTCTCATGGCCCACTGATGGTCTACTGATTTGTTACTGAACCCTTTGAACCTCTGAAGGCGACATCGGATTCAGAATAATTCGTTTTCCTTCATTTTGGAATACATAAGTATTCCCGAAGCCATCATGTAAGACCCTCCTATCATATAACCAAGGCCTGCTAAGCAATATATAGGATGTACATATAGGTAGAATATCACACTCGATTTCATCACAGTATTTATCTCCTACACTGAAAGGTGCCCTAGCTCTTTGGGTCACATGCAAACTCCCATGTTCATTAAGCCAATGTAATTTATACGGTTCAGGATGTGGAATAGTAGCAGGTTTTAGTTTCGATACTAACGATGCTACTACCACATTGGTACAACTACCACCATCGACTATAAAGATACATAAATTTCCTTGTACCCTACAAGAGGCATGGAACAAGTTTTTCCTTTGTTCTTCATCCTTAGTAGCAGATGTAGTCAATGTTTGGTGCAATAAATTAGTATAATGAAACATCTCACTAGACATGATTGTGTTCAAACCCAACAACACAATAATTATCCTCACACTTCCACGTCCAAGTACACAACCAAGCTACAAGTGAAGTACACTCAACTACTTTCAAGTGGATAGAATTAAATTCAACGACAAGTGTTTAAGTAACTAGTTTAATTACTTTCACACTTTAATGACTTGTTTGAATTTTAAATTCTACTACTCAAAACCTTCCTTTCTTGTTAAGGTTTCACACTATAATAAATCGCAAATTGTAGCACCTTAACACAAGCACAAATGCACAACTCCACCATCACAAAACTCCCTTGCTCACCGTTCCACCACCAATCACGCCACTAGCAACAATTCTCTAATCAACACACACAAAACTACACCAAAAATACACACACACCCTTCATTAACTTTACAAAAATATAACACCACACACATACACTCCTCTTCAAGTTACGGTGCACTTTCCCCACTTCTACACAAATATCAAACTGTAACTCCAACAACAAAGGCAACTCAAATTTCAAATTCAAAATGAGTTCAATAATTGCAATATTCCACAAATGGTAAGAGGTTTTTTCAAATTCAAAAGATACACAATTAACTATGACTTAATGTGTATTTGAGATTTCAAATTGACCTCTTAATGTACACTTTCAATTCTGATTTCAAATCTGAAAATAATAATTATGATTTCTCTAATTTCCGAAAATGCACACATTACACAATTCTACTTCACAATTGAAACACCACTCATCCCCTTCATGGTTTACTATCCATGCACTACACTCTCACACTTTAGCCTCAATGTGCAGCACCTTTCTCCACACAACTTCCACAAATTCACACCGCTACACACACTTACACACAGAATAAGTCACACCACCACTCACTCTTACATACACAACTTCACTAATAATTTTTTTTTTTTTTACAATCACAACTCTACACAAAAACAACCTCGATGCACAACCTCCCCAATACAACACACACACAATACTTTAAGGTGTACAACGCACTCACACCGCCACTTACACAATACACACACGATGTACTAAATTCAAACAATAACATCAACAACACTCACGGTGCAACACCTTCTTCTCACCACATGTAACACAAACTTCATCAATTCACTACTCTTCTTCTCGGTAAGTTCAAGGACAACACGTTGCAAATTCTTCACTTCAAACACAATTCTAAATTGCATCTTATACAAAAGGCAGCAATTTAAATTTGAAAATCAAACCACTTCACTAATTGCAACACTTCCTCATTTGGTAAAAAGTAATTTTCAAATTCAAACAAACACACATTAAATCCTTCACTCTTAATGCTTGTTTTGAAAATCAAATAACTTCCATTTTTCCACACTACTCAAATCTAGAAATTGTAAATTGTTCTCCCTAATTCCAAATTCACAAAGGTCACACTTCTCTTTTCACCACAAAATATTGTATTTCCAATTCCACAATCAAACACTAGGACATAAAATTCTCACTCCCCTTCCCTTCATGGAAAAATCAATAACAAAGAAGCTATAATAAGATATCCACTTTGCCACACACAACACTACAACACAGGACAAGGATTTCAAAACAACACTATTCTAGCCTTCAAATTTCACTTCCCTCAAATCATGACAATGATACAAATAATATGGTAAGTACTGCACGTTCACAACAATTAACAACAAGAAAATCACTTCAACAACACAATTGAAAAAAATCAATTCTTCAATGTACAATTTTTCGGATCAAGGTAATAAGAACCCTAAATTTCCAAATTCCAAATTGCAAATCCCTCCTCTTAAACCTCAAGCTTTGATACCAAATTATGATGTTCTCAAAACCAAGATTAAGCACATGCAAAACCAATTTGAAAGACAATTAGACAATGTCAAACAAACTAGTTCAACAATTGCACAATTCCTCAATATTTATGAACCAATTCCCACAACAAGGATGTGACTAAGAATGAATCCAAGTATGATTATGCTTTGATACCAAATTATGATGTGCGTAAAAGGGATTTAAGCACAATCAAATGGAATAAAAATTCAACCCTAAAAGCAATCCCCAATTCCGAATCAACAATTGGAGAGTTGTGTGAATTCCAAAGATATAAATGGATCTGGTGATGTGCTCAAAACCACTTTCAAGCACAATCAAATGACTTAAGAAAAAAAATTCTCAAGTCTCATACAAACCGGTTCAATCAACTAGGAAATTGCGTGACCCTAATGGAACTTTGATGAAATCCAATGGTTCAAAGATTCAATTAACTTCCACTAATGATCAATTTCACTAATCAACAATAAGAAAAAGAGAATTACACGTGAAATGGATGAAAAAGACAAGCACAAAAACCGTGATCTCAAATCCTTCCAACAATTCCAATTCACGCCAATCACTAAAGAGCATTCAATCTCAATGAGCAATCAACCTTACAAGATGATTATCCACGAATTACAATCACCAATAAGTCCAAGAAAGATTCAATTCTACCCTAGATATGACTCACTAGAGAAAAAATGAACATACAACAAAGATGAATCGATATGACTCACAATTCCCCTTTGTCGCACTCGCTACAATTCCAATTCTTGGGTTGAAATTGATAAGAGGTTTGAACTAAGGAAGAACCCTAATTCCACACGTGAAAGTGCTAGGTTATTTCTGCAAAATATGGCCTCCTCAAATCCCTCTTCTAAGAAAGTATTTATACTTGCTACTCCTAGGGTTAGAAAGTGGTTAAAATTACAAGTTTGTCACTTTTAAGGTGGCTAGTCTTAAATGAAAATTACAAGGAAATGAAAGTGTCCCAAAACCAAATACAATAAAAAATAGTTCATAAAACAATTACAAAGTACAAAATATCATAAGTCTTCATGAACTAATGCCTCGGAATGGAAAACAATCGCAGCGGGTCTTTGATTGTCACCCTGAAAATGTTCTGTGTCCATCAACTGTTGTAGGACATATTGGCATCCCATGGAGAATTATCATTGTACCTATAAGATTATTCTCAAATATTTACTAGAATAAAAAAACATAAAGTAAAATATGAGTGACTTGGATCATCATCCAAATCGAGTTCTGAAAGTGTCGAAGGTGTCGAAAATTTTCCCATCATCTGGAATCAATAAACAATGATCAAACCTCAATATATATACTAATCAAACTTAAATCAACACGTGAATATCAAGATTGAGCAGCAATAAAAACCGTGATTTCCTCTTAAGAAAAAGGCATTCTACGTGAAACAATGATAGGTAAGTGTTGATGAATAACACTATGAAAGTAATCCAACACACTCAATTTATCTCACAATGATTTTGATGTAAATCTAACCAAGAACTATCTCAATTCATCCATAGATATTACACACTAGAGAAGAAAAGAAATCACAACAAAATGAAATTGATATTACTCACAATTTCAATGTGTTGCATTCGCCACAATTTCAACTCTTGGGATTGAAATTGATAAGAGTCTAATGACAATTAGGAGAACCCTAATCCTCATGAAAAAATGTATACTCCAATCTGAAAAATGGCCTCCTCAATCCTTACTTTAAGCAAGTATTTATACTTGCTCCCTTTAGGGTTAGAAAATGCATAAAATTACAATTATGCCACTTTTAAGGTGGTCGGTCCTAAAAAAAATTACAAGCAAATGAAAGTCTCCCAAAAGAAAGATTACAACATAAATAGTCTAAAGAAATAATTATAAATAAAAATAGTCTTCATCATGCTAGCTCTTTCATAGGATTCGTCGGCTTAGCTCATCACCGGTTTAGGTCGGTCCATGGATAACCCACAAGCTGAGTCTTAGTGAGTTTGTCCATTGCCTTGTAAAATATGATAAGTGTGCTTGTTGGAATATATAATACATGAATAAGATAAAAGAGGTTAGTAAACAAATAATTCCAGGGTCGATTTGCTCAAAATGGGCCCTCATCGCCAAGATTCGAAATCCTTTAGTTCTTGTCCTAATGATAGGTCTTGTTGGATTTTGATTCCTATCACACATTCTTTGAGCCATGTGGAAAACCACCTAAATAAGCTACCCAAACATCCATAAAACCTACCCATCTGCACGTGGCAATGGACACCATCCTTCTAAAGTTTTCCCCGTTAGATTACATTCCTAAAACATTATCTAACACTTGCTTAAAAATTAGAGCAAAGATCACTCCAAAACCACAACACCCTCATCCACAACTGAATACCCCATTCCAATGAGAACAACCAAGCATCAAACATCACCAACCTAAGCTCATTTCTAGATATATCTACACCATTTAGAAAATCATTCAAGGAGCTAAAGACATTAGGAAAATTAGAATAGAAGTCCTAAGTGTAGGATTTAAACTCTTTCTTGTAATCACTTTTTTTCTTGTGATATTTCATTTGATTAAAATAGAATAAGTCATCTTACTTTCATTTTTGTAAGTTTTACATGTATATTTAGAATGCATTTTGCCTAAGATACAAGTTGTAAAAGTAAACCCAAGATTAAGATGAAGAACCATGAGAAACCACCATGTAATGAGTTGTTTATGTTTGATTTTAGAGAAGCCTTATGTAAATCAAATTTGGAGATATTCATGTACTTCTGAATGCTAACTTTTGAGAGCTAAAGAAGTGTATTTATCATATATTACTTGTGCTCCTAATCATAGAAAACTTTAAGTAATGATCATGGCATTTTAGTAGTAGGAAAAAGTGGAAAAATTGCAAGATATTTTCTTGAGCCCCAAACTGATGTCCAAACTGATTTATATCTACAATTTTTTGAATTTCTAAAGCCCAAATATGATGAAATAACATTAGGAAAAATATAGAAGTAAAATCCAAGAGAAAATACAGAAAATGATGTATAAATGTATGGAAGATGCAAAACCATGACATTGAACAACCTACTCGAAATTCATGGAAAAAAATTCCAAAATTTTAGAAAAAATTAAAACCTTCACATGCTTCAAAAAAGTTCCAAATAAATTTCCAACTGACTAGGATTAAATCTTTTAGATTATTAGATCTAATTAGGCAAAGAGAGCCCCAAAATGAACTTAAACAATGTGTACCCAAACTTTTTTTACCATAACTTAATTTTCTAAAGCTCAAACAACAAAAATGATTAAGTACATGAAAAATTGACTTAAAATGTAAGAGTTATGATTAAAGCATTAAAACATTCAAAGCTAGGAAAAGCAACAAATTTACTAAAACCAATTGAAGTTGATATTCAACTCAAACTTATAGAATTATTGTTTATCCTATTAGGTGACACATATTTTGAGAATGACCTACCATCAAATTATTATGATTAAGGACGAAATGTCCAAGTGAGTAAATCTGAAGGTTATTGTTCCATGTTTATGCTTGTAATTTAGTGCACCCACATGTAATCATGGTATGTGAACTGGATTTGTGTGTTAGGTAATCGAGATATATATTCTATTTGTTTGTGATGATTTGATTGCTAATCCACATTAATCATACTTAGCTAACTGCTTGTGAATTTCCCTTGCATTTAAGTTAAGAAAATGTGAGTGTCTATACTAAATTGTTGTGGTCATTGAATAACTGAACTTAATATTATTTTATCATAAATAAAATGAATCATGCACCATGAAACCTTGCATGTAAGAATGTTGTTAGCATCACGCGGTGGTATGGAGAGGCCACTTGGAGGTGTACTCCATGTGTATACCTTGTCTTGGACTTTCGGAATTAAGTAGAACCGAGAAATGCTACTCTTTCATTGAGACCTAGCTTTAACCTAGCCAGGAATTCATCACTTAAGGGTGATTGAGCTTGCAGGCCTTTCACAATCCATACCCCACATAGGCTTATTATATAAATACATAGTTTTTTAGTCTATTTAAATATAGTACAAATATATATAGACTTTTGCGAATGATCTCAAAAAGGAAGATTAGGGTCACTAGAGCTTAAAGTCGACATGTAGTTCATAATTTCCTATCTTAGGGAATAAAGGGCGATAAATTCGTGCTATATGCGACATCCAGCAAACTACATATATTGTTGCATTTATGTGATTGATCATGCATTGCATATGTTTGATTAAATAATTTTCTTGTTATTGCTTATCGATTCAATAGGAGGGTTATCTCACTAAGCTGTTATAGCTTGGACCCCAACAACTTCTCTTTTGTAGGTTAAGTCTAAAGCCAGGAATATGCTAGGAATCAAGTTATGAGAGCTTCATTCTTAGATATTGAGGAACAAGTATAGGATAGAGCAAATGGTGGTCTGGACTTAGATAGAGTGACAAGAAATTGTGAAACTTGTACATTCCTTCTTTTCAAAATCTATTTTCCTTTGAACTTATTTGAACCTAAACTTTTTAGAGTTGTGACAACCTGATTTTACAATTTGGTAGGGGATACTGATTCTTTGCAATTCTGATGATTGTGGATTACTGATTTCCTTAGTTATTTTTATATAATAATTTGTTCTGTGTATTACAAAAATATATATTTATTTAGATTCTTGTAACTTCTGACTTGCAAGACAATTTTCACATCACAGGTATATAAGAGATGTGATAACTTTTAGTGAAAACTACTAGGCTTCCTTTAGGGGTGTGACACTCATTGTTTTTCTTACTCATGCTTTGTAAGTTTATCATGGATAGGGCCACTTCTATATTGAAAATGATGATGTTAAAAGGCCTTAACCAACTTGTCCTAAGTGCTGATTTCAATTTCGTCTAATTGTACTCATTAGAATAAGGCTAGGCCAGTCAAGCTATCTTGGAATGTTTGAGCCAATAGTTGGTTATATTTTGTATATCTACCCATTTTCCTTAGGTATAGCTGAGTGTGTACCATAGGGCATCCAATCCCATTGTACTCCTAAAATTTTGGAACTATGAATTTTTCATGGTATTTGCCATCATATATAGCTTAAATGTTGACTAAACCCATTTTCTCAAGACCATTTGGGCTTATAAATCTCTACATCTTCTCGGTAATTTTGTAAAATAATTTCTTTTATAGGTCTTTTTACTTTTCCTCCAAATATTTCATTGACATCCTATTGTTATTTTAGATTCATCTTTTTCTAAGTTAAGCATAGGAGGCTTTTCATGCTGCTCATTTGGTGGTTAATTTTGCAAATGCTAATTGTTTTGAGACAATTTCTAAAGCATCTAAATATCTCCATTCTTTTGGAACAAATTCGAGATGTACACCTTAGCTGCTTGGTATTTACCTACTTTCCCTCATAGCTCTCCAACATCTACAATTTTCTTGATTTTTTTCTTCCACTTCTTTTTATTTTCTCTTGATGACTCATTAAGATGGATAAAGACATATCGAGATCCTAGTAATCCAAAGCAACAAGCTTAAGTGAATCTACATAAGCAATGTCATGAAGCCAAGCAGCTGTTGGGTTATAGAAAATGGGAAGTACCCGATACATTTGATAATGCCAATGAGAGGATCTCTAAGATAATCATTGCATCCAAAAATGTCTAGTACAACTACTTTATCATGTTGTCCGCGTAAAGTTGTTTGGCTTCAACTTTTTTATTACGCCTACCCATTCATATGCCTTAATCATTTTTGGTACTACGATTTTAAGGGAAACACTTTTGATAAGATTTACTTGACTAGCAAAAGATCCTTTGACAAGATTCTTCCTAAATAACCTCAGGTGGCTAAAAAACCTGATAATTAATATAGTTGGATTGGTCTTGAAGATCCCATGACTCCTTTCCTTTAGAGAACATCGTGTCTTAAATTGCTTTGTCTATAAGTGAAGGGAATCAAACCAATGCAACAACAGGGACCATTACCCAAGCCAAAGCTAAAGGAATACAGAGCCCAACAATAGAGAGTCCTCTTTGATCAAAAGGAAACCCGAAGGCATTCACATAGTGTCTTCATTTACTTTATATAATGGTTTTGTGTTTAATCAGGTACACTTGTCGATATTATAAGAAGACGATTAAACACACTTGCACTTGGTTTGTGGATGATTCACCATCTATGGTGAACCGAAATGAATCAAGAAAACAAGCCTTGTGTTGTGTATTGTTAACTAAGATAGGCATCAAAGGGACCGGCCATGTGTCACCATTTTCCTTATGTTATTTTTCCATATTTACAACTAGTATAAATATTTGTAAAAGAGAACAAAAAAGAGACTTTTAGGAGATATATTTTACTGCTTCTTGCCATCGAAAGAGGGCTTTTCTTCTATTCCATAAATGCTCTTATCAGTTCTAAAATTAAGGATTGTGGCGAGTGAAATTTAGATTGTTGTGAGTTACATCAACAATTGGAAATTGTTCCTAATTCTACTAGTGTGTCAAATCTGGTAAGAATTTGGAGTTCATTTTGTTATTATTACATGAAATTAGGGATTATTCCATTTTTGTTGAACAATTACTCAATTGAATCTTCAATTAGGATTGTTTAATTAGAATTGGGTTTAGTATATCATCTTTTGATGATGGGAATCAAACCAATGCAACAACAGGACCCATTACCCAAGCCAGAGCTAAAGGACTATAGAGCTTAACAATAGAGAGTCCTCTTTGATCAAATGTAACCCAAAGACATTCATATAGTGTCTTCACTTACTTTATATAATTCTTTTGTGTTTAATCAAGTACACTTGTCGGTATTATAGGAAGATGATCAAACACACTAGCACTTGGTTTGTGGATGATTCACAGTCTGGTGAAATGAAATGAATCAAGGAAACCAGCCTTGTGTTGTATATTTTTTATCTACATGGGCATTAAAGGGATCGACCATGTGTCACTATTTTCCTTATGTTATTTTTTCATATTTAGGACTAGTATAAATACTTGTAAAAGAGAACAAAAAAGAGACTTTTACGAGATATATTTTGTTGCTTCTTGCCGTAGAAAGAGGGCTTTTCTTCTATTCCATAAACACTCTTATCAATTCTAAAATTAAGGATTGTGGTGAGTGAGACTTAGATTGTTGTAAGTTGCATCAACAATTGCAAGTTGTTCCTAATTTTACTAGTGCGTCATATTTGGTAAGAATTTGGAGTTTCATTTTGTTATTGTTACATGAAATTAGGGTTCTTGTGAAATTAGGGATCACACCATTTTTGTTGAACAATTACTCAATTGAATCCTCAATTAGGATTATTTAATTGGAATTAGGCTTAGCATATCATCTTTTGGTATCGGAGCCATGGTTGAGAGGGGGAATTAGATGTGGGAGTCTTGATTTTGAATTGGGGATTTAGGGTTTATATCATACCATTGACCAATTCATTGTTGTGCGAATTGAAATTGAGAAATTGTTTGAATTTGTGTTGTGTCCGCCTTAGTCATTGCGAATTGAAGTGAGGAAAGTATTATTTAGGGTTCTTGCCGTAAGTTCTTATTGTGGAAGGTTGGGAGATTACTACAAATTGATTCCATAATTGTGTAATTGTGTACTAATTGTGCATTAAATTGCTTTGATTGCAATATTGACTTGAGTTTTGAGGAAATTGTGTCATGGAGGGTTTGTAGTGCCATAAGTGTGTGTGTGTGTGTGTTGTGCTGTGAGTGTGTGTATGTTGTGCCTTGAGGGTGTGTTGTAATGTGAGTGTGTGTGTATTATACCGTGGGTGTGTACTTTGCCGTGACGGTGTGTTATGCCATGAGAGTGTGTAAGTTGTACCGTGAAGTGCATGTATGTGTGTCATGAAGAGTGTATTTGGGGTTGGAGAAATTGGTGTTGTGGAGGTGTGATTATATATATAAAAAAAAAATTTGTCAAAGTTTAATTTAATAACCATGTCAAATGATAGTGAAAATGGCAGAATTGGTAATGAAGCCAATAGTTAGGTTATAGGAGGAGGTCAGGGATGTCATACTGTAGGTGGAAGAAGAATGTTAGAAGAACAATTGCAAGATCTTACTACTATTGTTGCTACACTAGTAACATGGATTGATCAGATGACTTTGCCACAACCACTAGTGGCGAATCCACAAGCACCCTTGCCTCAAGTGGTACATAATGATGCACATAGTGAAGGAGTAGGAGGAGGAAATAGGGGTAGGAGATTGGGAGGAGATTATCATGCTTATTGGGAGGAAACGGATGATAACTTTGAGGATGAACCTTATCCTAACCGAGAGTTCAGGCTACCTAGGGGTCTGGAATATGTAAAATTGCAAATGCCTTCATTTGTTGGAAGGGGTTTTGCAGAAGATTATATTGATTGGGAAGATAAGGTAGAGGGCCTTTTTGAGTGTTATGAAATTGATGACCACACTTGAGTTCATCTAGCAGCAGTCTAATTTGTAGGATATGTCGCCTTATGGTGGAAGAACCTTGTAGCTAGTAGAAGGAGAGATGGTGATGCTGAGATTCGTACTTGGCAGGAAATGAAACAGGTTATGAGGAAGAGGTTTATACCAGAACACTACAGGCAAGAGTTATTCATGTGTCTCCAAACATTGAGATAGGGAGGCAAAATAGTAAAAGAGTATGTCCAAGAGTTTGAGGCACTAATGATCCGATGTGGAGTAGTCAAACCTCTTGAATAGACTATGGCATGATTTGTGTCTAACCCAAAATATGAAATTGCTTACGTAATAAAGTTGCAACAATATGACTCCTTTGATGAGGTCGTCTAGTTAGCTTTGAAAGTGGAGAGACAAAGGTGTTTTAACCCTTATAGAGCAGCGAGTAATAGATATGGATCTGCTACTGAACTATATGGGTCAAATAGTCAACAGAGTGAAAAAAGGAGAAATTGGTAAGATAGTGGAAGCAAATGTAGCTGTTACTGAGATTGGAAGGGAGAAGAAAATTTCTAGAAAGGGGAAAGTAATTGTTGGGTCAAACATTAGGCAAATAGTGACTAGGTCATCAGGTGGAAAGAATTGTCAAATCCAATCTTCAAATGTTTGGGCTTTGGACACTTAGCTACTCATTGTCCTAACAAAGGGGTGATGACTGCTATAGAGGTAGAAAGTAAGGATGGCAAGGAAGAGATAATTGAGCTAATAGATTTTTCAATAGTGCTAAAAGAGTGTTATAAGGATCCAAATGCTGAAGCACATGAAGACAAGGGAAATGATCGATATCTGGTTATTAATGTGTTACGCAGGGTAATGATTACATCTTCAGTTGTCGAGGACGTACAGAGGGAAAACCTATTCCATATTTCCTATAGGGTTCAAGGTAATCTATATGCTCTTCTTATTGATGGTGGTAGCTACACAAATGTAGTAGCTGTTGCAATAGTAAATAGATTGCAGTTGGTCACTACCCTACATCCTAATCCTTATAAATTACACTGGTTGGGTGAACAAGATAGTCTATGTATTACTCAAAGGGTTAAGGTTCCAATCAGCATAGGGGAAAAGTACCACAATGAAATTGTTTACGATGTTCTTCCTATGTGCACATCACATATACTACTGGGTAGACCTTGGTTATTTGACACGAGAGTGCTACATGATGGGTTTAGGAACACCTCTGTGTTTTAGAAGGATGGTGAACAGATTGTGTTTGACTACTATGTCACCAACTGAGGTACACGAAGCCTAGGAACAGAACAATAAAACTACTAGAAAGAAGTCTGTATTATTAGGGCGGAAGGAACTAGAAGACAACTTAAGTAGAGTGAAACAATCACAGGAAATTCAGAAGCTTTATCAAAAGAGTTTTGTATGTCTCAAAAGGACTCAAGGGCAATCCTAACTTTAGGGCAACAAGTATATGTAAACTAAGGTTTTCAATCCAAGTGACTTTCAGAAATTCTCATTTAAAATAGAGAACCTATTAGATTTGAGGGCAAATCTTCCACAGGCTCAAGGAGCTGATGGGAATCAAACCAATGCAATAATAGGACCCATTACCCGAGCCAAAGCTAAAGGACTATAAAGCCTAGCAACGAAGAGTCCTCTTTAATCAAATGGAACCCAAAGACATTCACATAGTGTCTTCATTTACTTTATATAATTCTTTTGTGTTTAATCAGGTACACTTATCGGCATTACAGAAGGACGATCAAACACACTAGCACTTAGTTTGTGGATTATTTACGGTCCATGGTGAACCGAAATGAATCAAGGAAACCGACCTTGTGTTGTGTATTGTTAACTAAGATGGGCATTAAAGGGACCGACCATGTGTCACTATTTTCCTTATGTTATTTTTCCATATTTATGACTAGTATAAATACTTGTAAAAGAGAACAAAAAAGAGACTTTTGGGAGATATATTTTGTTACTTCTTACCATAGAAAGAGGGCTTTTCTTCTATTCCATAAATACTCTTATCAATTCTAAAATTAGGGATTGTGGCGAGTGAGACTTGGATTGTTGTGAGTTACATCAACAATTTGAAGTTGTTCCTAATTCTACTAGTGCATCATATTTGGTAAGAATTTGGAGTTTCATTTTATTATTGTTACATTAAATTAGGGCTCACGTGAAATCAAGGATCACGCCATTTTGTCGAACAATTGCACAATTGAATCTTCAGTTAGGATTGTTTAATTGGAATTGGGTTTAGCATATCAGTAAGGCTAGTACATAACACTTCCATTCTAAAAATTAAAGCACCAGCTTGTTAACTCTAAAATGAATGTTGCCATAACCATGTAGGGAGAGAACTATTCTAAATGTTGCTAAGATGAAAGTGATCCACGCAAAAGGAGATATAAAATGAGCGTGAATAATACCGGCAAGTGTACCGGATCGGATCAAGTAATATAGTGAGAGAAGAGTGTCGAACCACGAAGATTGATTAAGTAATAGACCTATATCAATTTCTACTATTATTTAGGCAATGATATTTGATGAGAATTGAATGAATTATACTAAATGCTCAAAAAGAGAATTGTGTTTGAAAAATGATGAATTGATGGTGGGAAATAGAATCCACCCTAATTCTACTAATCATATTGCATTTATGTTATAATAACTCATAGTTATATGGATTTTCACAAGAAATTAACAAAACCTTAATCCTTTATCAAGTTTTAAAGTAACATTACCCTAATTTAATTTAATAGCTCTCGCTAATTCAAATCAAATGAGGATTCTAATTCACAATCATAAATTTCCCAATTATATGATTGCCTAATATCTTTAAAATAATTTCTCCTTATCCCTTAGTGAAAAATTTAATAAAAATATTGCATGAAACACTTAGGTCAATTTCTAATAAAATTCAATAACGCTGCTTCCGCATGAATTATTAAATCTTACTTAGGAATTCCTGATAAAACCTAAATTTCTGTTTCGAGTCATTTACATTTCTATGCATTGATTTCAATTACAAAATACAATTCATAGCAGGACTTCTTATATGAAAATTCTGCATATCTATATGTCCTATAACATGAATACAATGATCATTTTAGTTTGAATTATGGCTTCATCATGTTTCCCACAAGGATGATTTAGAACATTATAGTATGAATTGCATAAAAACAATTGAAATAAATAGGTGCAATGGAATTCATATTGAACAACAAGAATAAACTAATAAATGGCATAAAAGAAAATAAAGTAAATGAAACAATAGCTATAATCTTCAAGAACTTCAATCTTCCAAAATGATTCCTCGAATTCTTCAATTGAAAGCAAACTTTAGCAAAATAACTTTCTTTCTTCAAACTAAAATCTGGAATAACATGAAATGTAAAGGAATTAAAGAAATTATAAAATCCTAAAGTTCCTAAGGGAATTCTAATGATTTCAAAGAAGGACAAAAGATGCTAAACAAAGAATCAAAACAAAAGGATTCTAAAACAAAAGGGGATGCTTCCAAGGTCCACACAAGGGGCCTATTTATAGATCCAAAGAGGAGGAGGATAAGGTTGATCTGATGAGGAGTTGAGTAAGCAAATTAATTAAGATACGATTTTGGAGAGATTTTCGCAATGGATATCCGGGGAGTAATGAAGGCCGGCTCAAGGCCAGATCATGGCCGGCGGCCTTGAATGTGGGCTAGCGGCTTTAATGCTTTTTGAGGCCGGTTTAATATAGGCCGACTCAAGGCCGGCCTAAGGCCGGCGGCCTTCCGTGCAATCCTCTGCTCGCTTCTTCAATTTTGTGAAAAACTCCTCCAATTAACTTGTAATTTACTTTTGGGTCCTCAAAACCTGAATTTTCACAATAAACACCATTAAATATCATTTCTTTATATTTTCTTATAATATTGAAATAAATTTAATATAAGTCCAAAAGAAAATATAAGTATAATGTGATCTTATCAGAAAGCATTCACCTTATTTTGAAGCCAATCCTCCAAATTTCCATAAAAAATATCTTGATATTGATTGAGTCCAAATGGATTCATAATCCACACCAAAAGTTTTCCTAACTTAAGGTATTTCCCCTGAGGTCCAGCTAAGAGTAGAGCTAATGTAGACTTCTTGATTCCTAACAACTTGAAGAAAGCCTTCTCTAGTTGAAGCAAGAAATATGGGATGACAATTCATGTTTCTTGGAGCAATTGGGTGTATTCTTCGATGGTAAAAGTCATTTTCTAGGAGCCAATATGAAAAACTGAACAATCTAGGTCCTAGAAATGGATGAGAGTTCGAATGATGACCCATTGTAGTTAGACCTTCATAAGAGACATAATTGGGCCAATCATCCTGTCGAGATAATCCTACATTGCTAGAGTTAGTTTCTTAAACCATTTTTCCAAACTATCTTCAAGGAAGGAGTAGTGGTAGATTTTAGCTTCATTGATGAGCTCATATCGATTGCTTGTATGTTAGCTATTATAAATGGGAAAAATGATTACATGGAAAATACTATATACAATTTGAAACCAATAATTTGCAATTTTTAAATGAAATCCAATTTCAATTGCACGAATTTTTATTTAGAAAATATAAAATAAATACACGAAAAAGAAGAATGAAAATGTAGGACATGAAAATGTAAAATTAATGATTAAAAATTAACTGGCTAGAAGAGATTATTATTAATGGTTGGCAATTGTTGAGGTATATTTTTTTTACTATTTTTTTATTTAAGTTGAAAAACAAGCCCTCCATGAAGTCTACCATTAATAATTTTTTAGAAGCCCCTTGAAATTTGAATCATTATTAATTGATAATGGTGTAAAGGGTGGGTTCTAAAAGTGTTCCCCATTCTATGATCTCATGCATTGTTGAGGAAATGGGTTGACTACATTAACCCTTGGGTTACACAATGTGATGTACCTTTTAATGGGATTGCAAGAACACAAAATCTACTTCCAATTCCATAACAAGATGGCGTGAAATCCACAATCAAATGAACCTTAATTACGTGAATGTAAATGACTACAAGGACAAATTACAATGAAGATCACTTGCAATTGTAATATATATTAAGGATCACACAAAGATGAACCGAATTCCAATCAAATTGGAATTGAATTCAAATCTGAAAATTTAGATCCCTAAACACGTGAACAAAAACAAATGAACACAACCAATTACAAATAGATATGATGCACTAAAAGTAATTGAAAGCAACTTAAGAAGAAATTGATGTTACTTAAAATACTTCTCAAGTCAACTCGCCACAATTCAAAGGATGAAATTGATAAGAGTTTAAGAAGTAAAAGAGGCAAGCTTTCTACGGCCAAAATTTTCAAAAATGAGATATTCAAAAAGTGCCTTACAAACCCTACTTAGTAAGTATTTATACTTACTCCAATTAGGGTTAAAATGTTCAAAAAATTACACCTATACCACTAAATGGCCGATCCTAATTCAACAAAATACAAACAAATAAAAAATGTCCCAAAAATGATTACAAAGTGATCGGTTCAAAAATAAAATAACAAGTACAAAGATGGTCTTCAAAGAGCTGGTTCTTCAAGTCAATTGAGTTCATCGTGGGCCATTGGATGTGAGTCCGATGGTTTTCCTAATTTGATCAATAGTGTAGGTTATTTAGCATCCCATAAAGACTAATCACTATACCTGCTATAATGCAATTCAAACATTATTAGATAAAGAAATGGATACATGTGAGCAATTTGGATCTTACATCCAAATTAGGTTCCTTGACTATTAGGATCACAAGGTAGATTATGATGTGCTTAAAAAGGCCAAAGCACATATAAACAACAAATTGAATCAACCTCAATCAAATCTAGACACAACCCTCCATAAAGGCGTGAACCCCTTAACCCTTTTATAATCCAATTTTAAAATCTAATAATCTTAACATCAAAAGATGATGTGCTTAAATAGATTAAACACACAACACAAGATTAATTGGAAATCCAATGAACAACAATACTAAAATGGCGTGAACTACTTATACGAAAGCCTCCACATAAATGAAGAATTCCACTAGCAATTGAATAATTGCAATCAACAAGACAATATAGGATCCAATTTCCACTAAATTGTAAACAATATAATGATAGAATTGACCCTACAATTGATGTGAAATCAAGAACCAAAAGAACACAATCCAAATCAAAACTAGATATTACACACTAGCATGAAATGGAATCAACTAAGGAAATGATATGACTCACAAATCCTTTAGTTGCTACTTGCCACAATTCCTTAAAGAATTGATAAGAGTCTTATGAAAATTTGAGTAAAACCCTAAATTCTCTTGAAAATTGGTAGCAAATTGTATACTCTCAACCTTTACATAAACCTTACTTAAGCAAGTATTTATACTTGCTCCACTTAGGGTTAAAATGACTAAACAATTACATCTATGCCACTAAAGGGTGGCTGGTCTTAAGTCCACAATTACAACCAAATAAAATGTCCCAAAAAGCTTACAAAATAAGTGGTTCAAAGAAAAATAACAAATACAAAAATAGTCTTCACAAGCTAGCTCTTCAATGGAATTCGTCGATCCAGCTCATCTTCAGTTTAGGTCGATTTATGGATAACCCACAAGGTAAGTCTTAGTGAATTTGTCCATCGCCCTATAAAGCTTGATAAGTGTGCCTGCTAGAATACATAATACATAAGTAATAAAAAAGAGGTTAGTACATAAATAATTCTGGGGTCGATTTATTCAAAAAGGACCCTCATCACCAAGATTTGAAATCCTTTAGTTCTTGCCCTAATGATAGGTTTTGTAAGATTTTGATTCTTATCATGTCCTTAGGCCTCAAAACGATTTATCCTCAAAGTTGATAGATTAAATGTAGTAGAGACTCTATATTCTCCTAATAAGTCATCTGAAGAAGTATCACTACAGAATCCCAATATCTGAAATACTACAAGGGGTGATTGCTTTATCTCTTCCATTTCTAGGATATACCTCATCTGCAACATATATAATGGTCTATTATCCACTGAGACCTCCCCTGTCTCAAACCATTCCACTGATGTTGTTATTCTCGTTCCCAATTCAATTGTATGTTTTTTACCCTCTTAGCCCTCTAACGGTTTGCTCAACTACTCATGAACCTTTGGGTCCTTTGAAGGTGAACACAATTGCCTCTGAATAGTTTGGTCCTCTAGTGGTTGTCGCATCTAACTATGACAATCAGGAACCTCTAAAGGTTGGCACATCTGTGTTTGACAAGTGTTGTCCTCTATATGTTGGCTCATGTAACTAGGAACCTCAAGAACCCTTGAAGGTGGGCATATCTGCTTCTTTACAGTTTGGTCCTCTGAAGGTTGGTTTATGTGGTTATGATTCTCAGGAATCTTTGATTGTCTACAAATCTATTGCTGAACCTTTTAGACCTCTGAAGGTGACATCGGATTCAGAATGATGCATTTACCCTCTTGTTGGAATACATAGGTATTCCTAAAGCCATCATGTAAGACTCTCCTATCATATAACCATAGCCTGCCAAGCAATATATAGGATGCACACATAGGAAGAATATCGCATTCAATCTCATCACAGTACTTATCCCTTATACTGAAAGGTACCCTAGCCCTTTAGGTCACATAAAGACTCTCTTGATCATTTAACCAATGTAATGTGTAGGGTTTAGGATGCAAGGTAGTTACAAGTTTATATTTTGATACTAATGATGCAACTACAACATTAATATAACTACCACCGTTAACAATAATGACACACAAGTTTCCTTGTACCTTACAAGAAGAATGGAACAAATTTTCTCTTTGTCCATCATCAATAGTTGGAGAAGAAGTCAATACTTGATGTACTAAATCAATAGAAGTATACACATCATTTGACATGGTTACTAACTAACTTTAACAACTTAACAACACACTTCACTACACGCACCACAACAACACACACTCACACACCCACGGTGCAATACATAACCAATACAATAAATACTTATTGTCACTTTAAGTAAAATCAAGTAAAATAATTGAAGCACAAATAAATATTTCCAAGTAGTTAAGAAATTAAATTCAACTAACAAGTGTTTAAGTAATGAGTTCAATTACTTTCACACTTTAATGTTTGTTTTTTAATTCAAATTCTACTACTCACTTCCCTTTTTAGGTCATGGTTTCACACTCACAATTAGTGTTAATGTGCAGCACCTTACACTACATACAATTCCACAAATTTAGAAGTAGCAATTCCCTTACTACAGATTCACACCGCCACATATACACACACAACCAACAATTCACTTATGGTACACTAACTTCACCACAACTTTACTTCACGTGTAGCACCTTCACCTTAACACACACACACTTCACATTGCAACAGCCCTTCATAATACAACTCCAATTTGCCACTCACAACAACTCACTTCACACTACCACTTACAAACAAAGGCTGCAACAAATTCAAATTCCACTTTAAATGCAACCTCTTCTACAAATGATAAGAAACAAATTCAAATTCAAATATTCATTCACTCAACTATCACACAATAACTTCTTCAACTTAAAGAAGGTGTTTGAATTTTAAATAATTTCCTTTTCTCCACACACTTCAAATCTGGAAATAGTAAAGGACAACTACAATTCTGAAATCATCAACACTCCATTCACTCTTCTTTGTTTTCAAATTTCCACTTTTTTCAAGTGATCACAAATGATCACAAAGAAACACTACTCTTCCTCACAACAAGCTCAAGGACACCACATTGCAATTTCTTCAATCAACACGTACACACAATGCCACACACATACACCCTTCACATAACACACAAACACAACGCCACACACACACTCCCTTCACTCACGGTACAGCACACACACACACACACACTTCCACACGTTACACTCCTCCACTTCAAGCACACTTTTCAAACTGCAACTTAACAAGGCAACTCAATTCAAATTCAAATGATTTCATTTATTGCAACCTTTCCACAATTGGTAAGAAGCCACTTTCAAATTCAAATGAACACACAATAACTTCTATCACTTAATGTGTGTTTTGAAAATCAAATAGCTTCCATATAATCCACATAATTCAATTATGAAAAATTGTACAACTATACTCTTATTTCCATAAACAACATGTAATGGATTACACTTCCACTCCCTTCACAAATGAGGTAATTTCCAAGTTCTGAATTTTGAATTCAAGAATACACTTCTACTCCTCTTCCTTCATGAAAATTATTAACAACAAGGAGCTACAACAAGTCTTTTAATCCAACTTCAACAAGCAGCAAATTCAACTCCTTAACAAGACAATTACGCAACCTCAATTCACAACACGCAATTTTGGATCAAAGTGAAGAACCCTAATTGACAATGAGGATCACAAAATCAACCAACACTAATCCCTTCTCTTAACTTGTGTTCTGATACCAAAAAGATGATGTGCTTAAAAAGACCAAAGCACATGCAAACAACAAATTGAATTAACCTTAATCAAATCTGGACACAACCCTCCACAAAGGCGTAAACCCCTTAACCCTTTATAATCCAATTTGTAAATCCAATAATCTTAACACCAAAAGATGATATGCTTAAATGGATTAAGCACACAACACAAGATTAATTGGAAATCCAATGAACAACAATACTAAAATGGCATGAACTACTTATACAAAAGCCTCCACGCAAATGAAGAATTCCACTAGCAATTGAATAATTGCAATCAACAAGACAATAGAGGATCTAATTTCCACCAAATTGTAAACAACATAATGATAGAATTAACCCTACAATTGATGTGAAATCAAGAACCAAAAGAACACAATCCAAATCAAAACTAGATATTACACACTAACATGAAATGGAATAAACTAAGGAAATGATATGACTCACAAATCCTTTAGTTGCTACTCGCCACAATTCCTTGAAGAATTGATAAGAGTTATGAAAATTTGAGTAGAACCCTAAATTCTCACGAAAATTGGCAGCAAATTGTATACTTTCAACCTCTACATAAACCCTATTTAAGCAAGTATTTATACTTGCTCCACTTAGAGTTAAAATGACTAAACAATTACATCTATGCCACTAAAGGGTGGTCGGTCCTAAGTCCACAATTACAACCAAATAAAATGTCCCAAAAAGCTTACAAAATAAATCGTTCAAAGAAAAATAACAAATACAAAAATAGTCTTCACAAGCTAGCTTTTCAACGGAATTCGTCGGTTTAGCTCATATTCAGTTTAGGTTAGTCCATGAATAACCCACAAGCTGAGTCTAAGTGAGTTTATCCATTGCCCTATAAAGCCTGATAAGTGTGCTTACTGGAATACACAATACATAAGTAATAGAAAAGAGGTTAGTATATAAATAATTTCAGGGTTGATTTGTTCAAAAAGGACC
Organism: Laguncularia racemosa; assembly: GCA_037954665.1. Taxonomy (NCBI): domain Eukaryota; kingdom Viridiplantae; phylum Streptophyta; class Magnoliopsida; order Myrtales; family Combretaceae; genus Laguncularia; species Laguncularia racemosa. The sequence goes on from JBBMOL010000082.1 coordinate 172,944, forward strand.
CTCATCATCAAGATTTGAAATCCTTTTGATGTGCCTAAAAAGAAGTTTAAGCACATGCAAATGAACCAATTAACAATCCCTAAAGCATAAAAACAAATTGGTTCAAATTAGAGAAAAATGTTATATGAACCCTAAATGTAAAAGATGATCTGAATGCTATAGTTCAAGGTAATGAATATCACAATGATGAAATCCTCAATTGATATCACTAAATATACTTGAAATCCCACGAGAATACCAATCATAACAACAAGAACAATGACCATGATCCACTTTCCCACAAATTGATTCACGGTTCAAGTGTAGCTAAATTGAAGGTTCAAAACCAATACTAAAATCCAATCAACTAAACAATAATAATTTGATTACAAAAGAAATCAAATATATCCAAGAAACATCCAATCTAACCTTAGATACAACTCACTAGTGATAAAATGGAAACACAACAAAAAGGAATTGATATTACTTACAATTTCTCCTTATTGCACTTGCCACAATTCCAATTCTTAGGATTGAAATTGACAAGAGCAATTGAACTAAGGAATAACCCTAATTCTCTCACGTAAGAAGGTGAAGTGTATTCTGAAAAATTCTCTCCCAAAAACCCTACTTAAACAAGTATTTATACTTGCTCCCTTTAGGGTTAAAAAGTTCACAAAATTACAACTATGCTACTTTTAGGGTAGCCAGTCTTGAAAACATAATTACAAGCAAATGAAAAGTGTCTTAAAAACTTACAACATAAATAGTCCAAAGAAAATAAATTACAAGTAAAAATAGTCTTCAACATGCCAATTCTTCAATAGGATTCGTTGACTTAGCTCATCGCCGGTTTAGGTCGGTCCATGGATAACCCATAAGCTAAGTCTGAGTGAGTTTGTCCATCGCCCTGTAAAGCATGATAAGTGTTCTTGTTGGAATATACAATACATGAATAAGAGAAAAGAGGTTAGTAGACAAATAATTCCTAGGTCGATTTGCTCAAAATGGGCCCTCATTGCCATTGAAATCCTTTGGTTCTTGCCATAATGATAGGTTTTGTTGGATTTTGATTCCTAGCATCTCCTCGGGCCTCAAAAAGATTTGTCCTCAAATCTGACAGATCAAATGTTGTAGAGACTCTATTTCCTCCTAGCAAGCCACCTAAAGAAGTATCACTACAGAATCCCAATATCTGAAATACCATAAGGGGTGATTACTTTCTCTCCTTCATTTCTAGGATATATCTCATCTACAACACAAATAATGACCCATAATCCACTGAGGTCTCCCCTATCTCAACCCATTCCACTAAAATTGTTTTCTCCTTTTCTAACTCATCTATATGGCATTAATCTTCATGGCCCTCTAATGGTTGGCCCAACTGCTCACTGCCCTCTAAAACCTCAGAAGGTGGACACAACTATCTCTAAATAGTCTGGCTCTCTAATGATGGGCTAATCTGACTCTGATCCTGAAAATCCTCTAATGGTTTACTCATCTACTCATGAGCCTTTAGTACCTCTGAAGGTGAATATAACTACCCCTGAACAGTTTGGTCCTCTAGTAGTTTACTCATTTAACTATGATCATCAGGATCTTCTAAAGGTTGGCACATTTGTGTCTGAAAAATTTTGTGCTCTAAGGGTTGGTTCAACTGCTCATGGCCCTCTGATAGTCTACTGATTTGTTGTTAAACCCTTTGAACCTTTGAAGGCAACATCGGATTCAAAATAATTCATTTTCCCTCCTTTTGGAATACATAAGTATACCTAAAGCCATCATGTAAGACCCTCCTGTCATATAACGAAGGTCTACCAAGTAATTTATGGGATGTACACACAGGTAGAATATCACATTCGATTTCATCATAGTATTTATCCCTTACACTGAAAGGTATCCTAGCTCTTTGGGTCACATGCAAACTCCTTTGATCACTAAGCCAATGCAATTTATATGGTTTAGGATGTGGAGTAGTGGCAAGTTTTAGTTTCAATACTAACAATGCTGCTATTACATTAGTACAACTACCACCATCAACTATAAGGACACATAAATTTCATTATACACTACAAGAGGTATGGAATAAGTTTTCCCTTTGTTCATCATCCTTAGTAGTGAATGTAGTAAATGTTGGCGCAATACATTAGTATAATGAAACATTTCACTAGACATGATTGTGTTCAAACCCAACAACACAATAATTATCTTCACACTTCTACAGTTCAAGTGCATAACCAAGCTATAAGTGAAGTACACTCAACTACTTTCAAGTAGATAGAGTTAAACTGTTTAAGTAATTAGTTCAATTACTTTTACACTTTAATGACTTGTTTGAATTTCAAATTCTACTACTCAAATTTCCTTTTTCTTGCTTTGACTTCTCACCACTTAAATACACAATTATCAACAATTAAACACATACACAACACACCATTCACCACCACATAACTTCCCCTTTGCTTACGGTTCAATAATGTTTACACCACCAACAACAAGTAGCTTGACAACACATACAACAACCAACACCAAATGTTAACACCCTTTACTAAATTTACAAAAAATACAACACTACATACACACTACTTCAAGCCATGGTGCACTTTCCCCACTTCCACATAAACATCAAACCACAACTTCAATACAAAAAGGCAGCTCAACTTTCACATTCAAAAAGAGCTCAATAAGTGTAATGTTCCACAAATGGTAAGGAGTTATTTCAAGTTCAAATGATACATAATTAAACAATCACTTAATGTGTGTTTTGAACTTTCAAGTTGCTTCTTAACTCACACTTCAATTCTGAAATTCAAATCTGAAATCTTAATTGCTACTCCTCAAATCCAAAATTTACATAAGACAAATCTCACTTCTCCTCTTGATCACAAAGGATCAACACTCTTACTCCTCACGTCCACTTCAAGATCACTTAACACCACTTCACACATAACACTTCACGGTGCAAATTACCCTTCACTCAACATACACAACTCCAACAACTCAATACACTCCCCTCACATCGTGACCCACACACATACAACGCGACAACAATTCAAGTAGCACTCCTTAATGCAACTTTCCATAAATGGTAATAGTTAAATTTCAAATTCAAATGAAATATATTCAATGCCACTTAATAACTACTTCAAGTTAATGGAATGTGTTTGAATTCAAATGATTTCCTTTTTCCCACAAAGGTTCAAATATGAAAATTGTAAAAGACAATCACAATTCCAAAATCATCAACATTCCATTCACTCTTCTTTGCTTTCAAAATTCAAACTACAATCCTGAAATCATCAACTCTCCATTTGCTATTCTTTGTTTTCAAATTTTTTTCACTTTTTCCAAGTGATCACAAATGAGCACAAAGAAACACTACTCTTCCTCACAGTAAGCTCAAGGACACCACATTGCAACTCCTTCAATCAACACACATAATATGCCACACACACATGCTCTTCTACTCACGGTCTCAACAACAAATGAGCCACAACAAGATTTCCAATTCTACTTCAACATACAACAATTACAACTCCTCAATAAAACATTCACGCAATTTAATCCTCCACACACAATTTCGGATCAAAGTAAAGAACCCTGATCGATAATGAGGATCACAAAACTTCCCTTCTCTTAACCTAAGCTCTGATACCAAATTATGATGTGCCTAAAACCAAGATTAAGCATACAAAAAACCAATTTGAAAGAAAATTAGACAATGTCAATCAAACTAGCTTCCAATCACATGAACAATGGCATCAATTCTCAAGATCTATAACCAATTCCACAACACTACATGATCAATATTGAAATGAACCAAGTATGTGCAGCTCTAATACCAAATTATGATGTGCCTAAAAAGGAGTTTAAGCACATGCAAATGAACCAATTAACAATCCTTAAAGGATAAGAACAAATCGATTCAAATTAGAGCAAAATGTTATGTGAACCCTAAATGTAAAAGATGATTCAAATGCAATAGTTCAAGGTAATGAATATCGCAATGATGAAATCGTCAATTGATATCACTAAATATACTTGAAATCCCACGAGAATACCAATCACAACAACAAGAACAATAACCATGATCCACTTTCCCACAAATTGATTCACGGTTTAAGTGTGGCTACATTGAAGGTTCAAAACCAATACTAAGAACCAATCAATTAAGCAATAATAATTTGATTACAAATGTAATCAAATCTATCCAAGAAACATCCAATCCAACTTTAGATACAACTCACTAGTGATGAAATGAAAACACAACAGAAAGGAATTGATATTACTCACAATTTCTCCTTGTTGCACTGACCACAATTCCAATTCTTGAGATTGAAATTAATAAGAGCAAATGAACTAAGGAATAACCTTAATTCTCTCATGTAAAAAGGTGAAGTGCATTATGAAAAATTCTCCCCCAAAAACCCTACTTAAGCAGGTATTTATACTTGCTCCCTTTAGGGTTAAAAATTCACAAAATTACAACTATGCCACTTTTAGGGTAGCCGGTCCTAAAAACATAATTACAAGCAAATGAAAAGTGTTCCAAAAACTTACAACATAAATAGTCCAAAGAAAATAAATTACAAGTAAAAATAGTCTTCAACATGCTAATTCTTCTATAGGATTCGTTGGCCCAGCTCATCGCCGGTTTAGGTCGATCCACGGATAACCCACAAGCTGAGTTTGAGTGAGTTTGTCCATCGCCCTATAAAGCATGATAAGTGTTCCTGTTGGAATATACAATACATGAATAAGAGAAAAGAGGTTAGTAAACAAATAATTCCTTGGTCGATTTGCTCAAAATGGGCCTTCATTACCAAGATTTGAAATCCTTTAGTTCTTGACCTAATGATAGGTTTTGTTAGATTTTGATTCCTACCACCTTTGGTTCTTGCCCTAATGATAGGTCTGATAGGATTTTGATTTCTATTAAATTCCCATCACAATGACTATCTACCTAAGGTCCTAAGATGGTGCAAGTTCTACTAACAAGCTTTTTTTTTCCAAAATAAACCCCTCCAAGTTTAAATGCCCCTTTAATGGTCCTACAAGCTAAATAAATTGTAAAAAAGAAAAAAAAATTGATTTATATAAAATTTTTATATAAGTTGTCCACTTAAAAATTATTCCCAGTGGAGTCATTAGGCTATCAAGCCTAAGTTTTATAAAATATATGTATGTATTAAATCTATGATTCATAAAAGGTCCATACCTAAAATGAACTACTTGATAGAGGAATTAAAAGAGAAAAAACTTTTCTAAGAAAACTTAGAGCCAGCATTAACAAAGGTCACAAAAAGTGAAATTAAATTTCAATGAGTAGTCTAATTTTAATTTCAAATAAACTGTTCTCTTTTTGAAAATTAAATGATGCGCCTTAAACTAGGATATAATCAAATGATTATAGTTCCTAAGGTGACAATCTACAGTAATCGAATCCAACAATCAAATAGTAAACGATAACTTAAAATAAACCTTAAACCCTTACCGGATATGATGCACCAGCAAGAGAATAGTCTTAATAAGGATTTGTTGATATGATGCACAACAATCTAATACTGTCACTTGCCACAATCCAATGGATTGATAAGAGTAAAATGAAGAACAAACTTCACTTTATAATTTCTCAAATGTTCAAAAGTCCCCTAATTCTTACATTGCAAACCTATTTATAGGAAAAGGAAAACAACATTCGAAAAGCCATGAATTAAACCAGTTCAAGAAAGTAAGTCACCGGCTTTAGAAAGGAAAGCCACTGACTTTAGAGAGGAAAGTTGTTAGCTTTAGAGAAAGAAGGCCACCAACTTAAGAAGGTAGGGTCGTCAGCTTTAGAATTTTATACTGCCAGCCTAGATGGCTAGCTTAGATGGCAAAGCCGCTGGGATTGAATGGCTAGTCTAAAGGTAAGCTACCGACCTTTATGGCCAGCCTAAGGGTGTCCACGTCCAGCTCTTGTGATTTAATTCTTGTGTCGAAGAAATTTGTAATGGTTGTGATTTGATTCCCATCATCTCCTTGGACCTGTGGAAGATTTGTCCTCAAATATGATGATTTCTCTGTTTTTTATGAAAATTTATGGGAATCCCCTAGACTAAAAATTTTGGTCTGCAAATGTTTGTTGTCCTGAAGTTGTGGCTACTGTGAAGACTTCTAAATTTCCTGTAACTGTTTCACTTTATTTAGGTCATCTCCCAGTTTCTTCCTCTTCACCAATAAGGACTTCCTTCCAATGGCTTTGTTGATCCGCTTCTAGGCTTCATGTACCTCAATTAGAGACATAGGTTTTAAATAACCCATTTACCATCCTTTTGAAACACATAGGTGTTCTTAAACCCATCATGCAGCACTCTCCTATCAAATAACCAAGGCTTACCCAGTAATATATATGATCTGTATATAGGGAGAACATCACAATCAACTTTATCCTGGTACTTTTTCCCTATGCTGATTGGAACCTTAGCCTTTTGAGTGACATGTAGACTATCTCATTCACTCAACCGGTGTAATTCATAAGACCTAAGATGTAGTGTAGTGACTAGTTGCAATTTATTCACTAATGCAATAACTATAACATTGGTGAAACTACCACCATCAATAAGAAGAGTACAAAGATTACCTTAGACCCTGTAGGGAATATCGAATAGGTTTTCCCTCTGTGTGTCATCAATATTTGGAGATGTAGTCATTACCCTATGCAACACATTAATAGTCAGATATTGATCATTGCCCTTGTCCCCATGTACCTCAACATTTGGATCATCATAATATTCCTTTAGCACTGCTAATAAATTCGTTGGCTTAAGTATCTCTTCCTTACCATCCTTACATTCCACCTCCATAATAGTCATCACCCTTTTGTTGGGACATTAAGCAGTCATGTGTCCAAAGCCTATACATTTGAAGCATTGGGTTTGACGAATCTTCCCACCTGATGACCCAGGTACTATTTATCATATGCTTACCCCAGCAACTGTTTTCCCCTTTCTAGAACTTTCCTTCTCCCTTCTAATATCAGTAATAGCTGCATTTGCTTCCACAGTCTTATCAATTCCTCCTTTTCAATCTGCTGACTATCTAACCCATATAGCTAAATAGTGGATCCATACCTATTGCCTAATGCTCTATATGAATTATAATGCCTCTATGCCTTAATTTTTAAAGCTAATTAGATGACCTCATCAAGTGTGTCATATCACTTCAATTCCACTATACAAGCAATCTCATATTTCAGCCCTAACACCAATCATGCCATAGTTTTCTCAAGATGTTTAATGGTCCACAACAAATCATGAGCGCCTCAAATTCTTGGACATATTCATCTACAGTTTTACATCCCTGTCTCAAGGTTTGAAGGCGCATGAATAGTTTATACTTATAATGCTCTAGAACAAACCTTTTCCTCAAAACTCTTTTCATCTCCTACTAAGTACGAATCTTAGAATCACAATCTCTCCTCCTATTGGCTATAAGGTTTTTCCACCACAAGGTGGCATAACCTGTAAACTCGACTATTGCTAGACGAACTTGAGTATGGTCACTGATCTCATAGTACTCAAAGATTCCTTCTACCTTATCTTCTTAGTCAAGGTAATCCTCTATAGATCCCCTTCCAGCAAATGAAGGCATCTACAAATTTACATATTCTAGACCTTAAGGTAGCTTGAATTCACAGTTAGGATAAACCTCATCTTCAAAGTTGTCATCCCTTTCCTCCCTACAAGCATGATACTCTCTTCTAACTTGCCTGCCCCTATTTCCTCCTACGACCCCTTTTCTATCCATAGCATTAAGGGTTACTTAAGGTAGAGGTGCCTATAGATTTGCCACTAGCTGTTGGGGTAAGGTCATCCAATCAACCCTAGTAGCTAAGTTAGCAACCATAGTAGTTAGGTCCTACAATTGTTCTTCTAAAGTTCTCCTACCACTTGTAACACGACGACCTTGTAATCCTCCTCCAACCAGACTGTTGGCCTTATTCCCAATTCCCCCATTAACATTATCGTTCAACATGCTTCATAGAAGTTTCAATCTCAACACAAAATTTACAAGTCACAATCACACACTGCAATAATCCCCAATTGGCACAATCCCAATTACAAACTCTATTCGATCTCTAGCTCAAAAAAGCCCAACACAAACAACTTTTGCTCAATCTTTAATTCAAGGCTCTAGCACAATTACAATACAACTAGGATATAGAAACAACAATAACAACATCTAACCCTAATTCTATTAATCAATCCAACAATAGAATCCACAACCCACAACAATAGAATCATAGTAATAAACCCTAATTTCAATTAGATATGAATTCCTATAATGGGCCCAAATTAAATCGCACAGCAACAACACAACCCAATTGACAACCCACTTACAACCTCAATTCGATAACAATCTACCACAATACAAATTCACAATCTCAAAACCCTAATTCTCAATGGAATTTCAATGGTCACAATCCCTTTTCTCAATCTGAGCTTTGATACCAAAAGATGATGAGCCTTAATGATGGGAATCAAACCACTTAACCTAACATTATGAAATCTTCTTAAACAAAAGAAACCAAGACATTTCATATACTGTCTTTATTTATTTGATGTAATTTGTTTTGCATTTCAGCAAGTACATTTGTCAGTTTTACAAGATGGCGAACCAACATACTAATTTCAAGTGTGTAAGCTATACTTGAAACCTACAAAGACAAGAGGAACTGACCTTATTTCATTTGCATTTCACTTGGAGAAAATCGACCATCTTCACTTTCATTTCACATGGAGTAATCGGTTCTTTAAGTGCACCTTAGGACCGGTTTTTGACTATTTTACATGGTTGTAATTTCCTTATTTAGAGTAGGGTATAAATACTTATTAATTAGGTTTTGTAAGGGACTTTTGACACATTGATTTTCAAATATTGAACCATGAGGGGACACTCTTTTTCACGCAAATAGCTCTTATCCTTTCTTCTTGAAGTGTGGCGAGTGAGATTTGATTTTGTTGTGTGTAATATCAACAATATCAAATCAATCCTAATCCCAACTAGTGTGTAACATCTTGTGAGGAATTAATTCTTCTTTTCTATCTCTTCTTCATGCAAATTAGGGTGCCATTTTTAAATTAAGGTTCATGCCCTAATTGATTAGAAATTGGTTCCTTGTTGTGTCATCCTTGATTTATATTGTAATCCACTTTAAGAACATCATAATTTGGTATCAAAGCATGGTTTTTGTGGAAGGGGAATTTATGAATCACAAATTGGGATTTAGGGTTCTTGTCCTTTCATTTCAAAAGTTGAAGTTGTGAGAAGTGGAATTAAGTTCTTGTGTTAAATTATTCCTTAAATCCATAGTATTTGTGAATTGAAATTCGAAAGAGATTGGATTGGGGTTCCTTTGTCGTGGATGAATTAGAGGAATCATTGTAATTGGTTTCCAATATATGGTATTTAAGTTGATTTTGTGTTATGTTGTTCATTGTAATTTTGGAATTGGAGGTTATGGTTCAAAATTTCATCCTTGGGTAGTCATTTTGCCGCGAAGATTTGCCATGGAGAATTAGGAAATGTTTTGAAATTGAATTCAATCATTACTTGTGTAGTTATTGTGCATTAATTACTTTAAATACACTTTGACTAAGTTGGGAATCATTTTTTTTTTGTTTTCGTAATATTGGTAGTATGTGTGTTGTGGTGGAAATGAAGTGAGCCGTAGGAGTGTGTATGTTGTGTGGTTATGTATTGAAGTGTGAAGCCGTTGAGGTTGTATGTTGCATTAATTGTTTGTTGCACTGTGGGTGTATGTGAGTGTGTGTTACCGTAGTGTGTGTTGTTGTGTTGGGTGAACCATGAAGGGAGTTGTGTTGTTGTATTAGTTGAATCGTGAAGGTAAGTATGTTGTTGTGTTGTGAATTGGAGAACTTTATACCATGGAAAGTGAATTTTTGTTGTGTTTTGTTGTGAGTGTATGTGTGAGTAGTTCCATGAGTTGATGTTTAGTGATTAAAAAAAAAATTCAAAATCATGTCAAATGATAGTGTGAATGGTAGGATTGGCAATGAGGCTAATAGTCAGGTTGGAGGGGGCTAGGGTCATCGTGCTACAAGTGGAAGAATACTAGAAGAACAATTATAGGATCTCGCCACTATTGTTACTACATTAGTAACACAGGTAGATCAAATGACGATGCCATAACCACCAGTGGCAAACCCTCAGGTACCCCCACCTTAGTTAGCCCATCAGAATGCTCGTAGGGAAGGAGCTGTTGGAGGCAATAGGGGTAGGAGGATGGAAGGTGATTATCATGCTTTTAAGGGGGAAAGGGATGATAATTTTGAAAATGAGCCTTACCCTAATCATGATTTCAAACCGCCTCCGGGCTTAGAATATGTGAAATTGCAGATGCCTTTATTTGTTGGAAAGGGTTTTGCAGAAGACTACTTGGATTGGGAGGATAAGGTCGATGGCCTATTTAAGTGCTATGAGATTGATGATCACACTCGGGTTCGTATTGTAGCTATAGAATTTACAAGCTATGCCGTCTTATGGTGGAAGAATTTTGTGGTTAGCAAATGAAGAGATGGTGAGATTGATATACATACTTGGAGGGAAATGAAATGGGTAATGAGAAAAAGGTTTATACTAGAGCACTATAGGCAAAAGTTGTTTATGAGACTCCAAACCTTGAGGCAAGGAGGCAAAACAGTTGACAATTATGTATAGGAGTTTGAGACACTGATGATCAAATGTAGGTCAATCGAACCTCCTGAGTAAACCCTAATACAATTTGTGTTAGGGTTAAGTATGAAATTTCTTGCATTGTAGAGCTCCAGAGGTATAACACACTAGATGAGGCCATCCAGCTAACTTTGAAAGTAAAGAGACAGAGGCGATCCAACCCTTTTCAAGTAGCGAGCAACAGGTATGGAACTTCTACCAAACCTCATGGGTCAGATGGTCAACAAGGTGAACAAAAGGGGATAAGGGAAAATGATAAGTCTATGGACAAAATTACAACTATTACTGATAGGGAGAGGGAAATTTCTAGAAAGGGAAAAGAGGTTGTTGGGGCTTATATCAAATAAATAGTGCCAGAGACAACTAAGGCTTATATCAAATCAAATGTTTCAAATGCATGGGTTTTGGACATATGGCTGCTTAGTGTCCCAACAAAAGGGTAATGACTATTACGGAGGGAAATAGTGAGGATGGTCAAGAAGAAGTAGTTGAGCCTACAAATTTGTCAATAGTACTATAGGAGTATTACGATTATCATGACACCGAAACACATGAAGACAACGGAAATGATAAATATCTGTCTATTAATGTGTTGCACAGGGTCATGACTATATCTCTAGATGTCGGGGAAGTACAGAGGGAAAACCTTTTCCATATAACTTGTTAGGTTCAAGGTAATTTGTGTGTTCTTTTTATTGATGGTGAAAGTTGCACAAATGTAATAGTTGCTGCAACAGTAAAAAGATTGCAACTAGTCACTAGTCACTAGTCCCTATCCTCATCCTTATAAATTACATTGGCTGAATGAACGGGGTAATCTACATATTACTTAGAGAGCTAAGGTGCCTTTCAGCATAGGAGATAGATACCATGATGAAATTGTTTGTGATGCTCTTCCTATGTGCGCATTTCATATACTACTCGGTAGACCTTGGTTGTTTGACAGGTGAGTAGTGCATGATGGGTTTAGAAACACCTATGTGTTTCGCAAGGATGGAGAATGGGTTATCTTGAATCCTATGTCACTAGTAGAGGAATGGGAGTTCCATGAACAGATTAACAAAAATACAAGACAATCAAGACGTCAGGGCAACAAGCATATGTAAGCTAAAGTTTTCAGTCTAAGAAAAGACCCATTAGATTTGAGGGAAAATCTTCCACATGCCTGAGGAGATGATGAGAATCAAACCTCTTGACTTAGTATTATGAAATCTTCTTGAACAAAAGAAACCAAGACATTTCACATACTGTCTTTATTTATTTGATGTAATTTGTTTTGCATTTTAGTAGGTACATTTGTCGATTTTACAAGATGGCGAATCAACATACTAATTTCAAGTGTGTAAGCTATACTTGACACCTACAAAGACAAGAGGAACTAACTTTATTTCACTTGGAGAAAACCAACCATCTTCACTTTCATTTCACATGAAGTAATTGGTTCTTCAAGTGCTTCTTAGGACCGGTTTTTTACTATTTTACATGGTTGTAATTTCCTTATTTAGAGCAAGGTATAAATACTTTTTAATTAGGTTTTGTAAGGGACTTTTGACACATTGATTTTCAGATATTGAACCATGAGAGGACACTCATTTTCATGCAAATTGCTCTTATCATTTCTTCTTAAAGTATGGCAAGTACGGTTTGATTTTGTTGTGTAATATCAACAATATCAAATCAATCATAATTCCAACTAATGCGTAACATCTAGTGAGTAATTAGTTCTTCTTTTCTATCTCTTCTTCATGCAAATTAGGGTGCCATTTTTAATTTAGGTTGCATGCCCCAATTGATTAGAAATTGGTTACCTATTGTGTCATCCTTGATTTATATTGCAATCCACTTTGAGCACATCACTCAAACTACGATATAATCAAATGATCCTAGTTCCTAAGGCAATAATCTATAGTAATCGAATCCAGCAATCAAATAATGAACAATAACATAAAATAAACCCTAAACCCTTACCGGATATGACGTATTAGCAAGACAATAGTCTTAGTATGAATTTGTTGATATGATGCACAACAATCTAATACCGTCACTCGCCACAATCCAACAAATTGATAAGAGTAAAATGAAGAACAAACTTCAGTATATAATTTCTCAAATGTTCAAAAGTCTCCTAATTTTTACATTGCAAACCTATTTATAGGAAAAGGAAAGCAACATTCAAAAAGCCATAAATTAAACCAATTTAAGAAAGTAAGTCACCGGCTTTGGAAAGGAAAGCCGCTGGCTTAGGAAGGCAAGGCCGCCAGCTTAGGAAGGTAAGGCTGTTGACCTTAGAATTTTACACCATTGGCCATGGCAAAGTCGCCGACCCTGATGGCCGGCTTATCTCCACACCGCTAGCCTTGAATGGTCGGTCTAAAGGTAAGTCGCCGACCTTTATGGCCAACGTAAAGGTGTCCACCTTTGGCTCTTCTGATTTAATTCTTGCGTTGAAGAAATTTGTAATGGTTGTGATTTGATTTCCATCATTAAAGCTTCTGATCGTGGTGATGTTTCATTTAAAACCTATAAATGGTTATCAAAGAACATCTTCTAAAAGTAGGAGGGTGAAAAAAATCCATAACACTAAAAAAATTCATGTTTCTTTTTCTTTTATATATATATATATAATATTCATTTTTTTACTTTTTTTTAAAAAAAGGACTAACTCCAAAGGGAAGAGCAAAGAGGAAAAAAAATATTTATTATAGCCACTGTTAAGTGTCTATGTACTCATTACACTGAATCAGGCCATACCTATTTTTTTTTTTAAAATAATTGATTTTCTTTTTTTATTATTTTTTTATATTTCCCCTTTAAGTTCGTTGCGTTTTAAGTGAAGAAAAAAAAATAAGGAAAGGTAATCATATAAGAAAGGAAACGGAACTTGTAAACCAAAAGGAAAGAGTTTCTTTTATATTTCTTTATTTTTTATTTTTATATTTTTTATTATTAATTTATGAAAAATAAAGGAAAAACAATTGAACCATGAGCAACAAACCAGAACTAGACATCTTACCTTATATGCAGGAAAGGAAAGAAATTTTTAGTATTATTATTATTATTATTTATTACATTTTCTTTTCTAATTTATGATTAAGAGGTTTATGGGAAAAAAAGATCACCTTACCTGACTGATTCGCAAGTTGGAATATAAGCGGGGGTCAAACTAGGACTTCGAAGAGAGACCGGGTTACGCAGAGCCGATTTGCAATGACGAAAAAAATAAGAGAAGAAGGCAGTGTCCTGATGTCACAGTGGCGGTTACAATTGCTTGAGATGGTTGAAGGTTACATCGCAAGGTCAGGCTAAACTAAAGTAGTAGTTGGAAACGAAAATGGTGATGGAAGGTCGGGGTGGGCAGCTCGACAAATGGTCGATGACGAAGTGGGAGTCGAAGCTTCCAACGATGAGTGGTTTTGAGATGATTGGAAGTGGTTCAAGGAGTAATAGAGTGATCTCTCTATTAGCTCAGAGGACGAACGGTGATGGTTGGGTGTGGGTGTGGTGGTTGTCGGTGAAAATATGAAGATGTATGTGGAAACTTGCAGCAATATTTGAATGGGTTGTGTTGTTATGTGTGTGGAAGGCCTGTTGTGTGCTGTGCTCGACAGGGAGGCCTCTATTTATAGAGAAATTCAGAGGAAGAGGATAAGGTTGAGCAATGGTGGATAAGCTCGTCGGAGAAAATGGGTTTCAATTTCAAATCTTTAATTCACGTTAAAAATTTTAATCTAAAGGTTAATAACCATGAAAAAGGGATTCGGATTGTTGTCAGTCGTCGATTAAATGCTCGATCCATGTTAAATTTCAAAGTTATAGCACAGATTTAACTCATGGATAAACTCGCCGGCGTTTCAAAAATTCGAAATCCAGCGATCCGCGTTGAACGCGTATTCAATGATTTACATTAAAAATTTTTGGTGGGAAATGTTTTGGGCCATTTATTTTTATTGATTTGGATCAAAAACCATTTTCCAGCTACAGCTGTTTGATCTTCAGACCAAGGTTGAAGAAACAATGTGAGGGACACCTGACAGCTACTATGGCCAGGGAACTGCTTCCGACAAGCTTTCAGCCGAAGACCCATCACATAGGCTTAGGTGACTTCACCAACTAAGTAGGCTTGGCTTGCAAATGCAATTTACTTAATTTTTAAACGCCTTATAGACATTATTATCATTAATTCCTTTTGCTGCTTATTATTATTATTACTAAGATTTTTAGAGTGATTCCAAATGATAAAAAGTCATAACTCTTTTAAATTTTGAAATAAAGCAAGTATTTATAATTTAAGAAACAGGATAGTATGCATAGCCTAATATATACCCATGCTTAGGGTTATGTACTTTAGAACAAAATGAATTTCTAGCATTCAAGGTTCTACATGGCCCAATGCATACTTGTGCTCAGGATTGTGCACTTTGAAATTCTTTCATTTTCTTCTCTGAACATATTTCTTTTTTCAGCACTATTATCTGCACAACTTGTGTAGCAACTAAGACACAATTTCAATATGTATTATGATCACTTTTTGCCCTTCAATACTAATGTCTATATAGCCATGCTAAAGGTTATGTACATGTGTAAATCACCCTTTTTTATACTTTGCCAAATTTCGCCTCGTTTTCATTTTAAATCCTTCAATTACCCTCTTTAAATCTTGAATTCAAGTATTAAGCACTTAAGTATCCTTTTTTTTTTTTATAAATTCATGTAAAATTCATATAGAATTATATCCAATAAATGCTAGAAATAAGGTTCTTTCAACACTTATCAAACTTTCTTACACTTAGCCATTTGCTTGTCCTCAAGCAAACAAAATAAGAACAAAAGAAAGACCCTATCATCAATTATACTCATTATAAAGCTTAAATCATAAGCAATATTCTTTACTCAATTAATTCTTAGTGACTCATTAGTGCCTATTGCTCAAACCTACCATAATTGTATCTGTAGTTGGCATATAGTAATTAGACTTTTCAGATTAATCCAAATGAGTTAAACCATTATCCTCACTATTTAGCAACCGCTTTCAAAGTAACGAAAGAAATGGCATATTAAACAAAGCCTAAGCTGTTCAGTTGCATCTTACCACTTACCAAAAAGCATATAAAACATTCAATTATTTTTCAAAACACAACAATAAGAAGTGAAAGTATATGATATCTATTATTCCCTTGGATTATTTTCCTTTTATTTAAGTCTCTTCAAATTTTATTTTTTTTTTAGTTTAGTTTAGTTGATTATAGCCAAGTGACCCATGCAATGGGCTTTCAGCCGATAATCTTGTGCTTATCATCCAAGTTAACAGACGTTATTCCCTTAATGGAGGGCATCTCTATAGGCTTATTTACTCGAGTTACAAGATTAGCTAATCTTGCCCCTTTTTTTAATATCCCTTAAAGTTATGATACTTTCATCGATCGGTTAATTCTAAGATGGACGACCTTAAGTGACCAAGTTTTAAACAGATCTCATTGAACCTCTCTTACCTTAACACATAGGGACTTAATAATGATACTCATTACTTAGGTAAGCCTTTTTTTGTTTTTTTTTCAAAGAGACTATTTCATAAAGGGATTACCAAATTAACAATTTCACCTACCCATTTGTCAAAAGGTTGAAAGAACTTTCAAAATGATTGAATATTAAATATACTAGCTAGTCAGCTTAAAAACACAAACTATTTGCTTGAAACTACGAATTTCTATTTACTTCATAACTCTAAATTTAGCTATTTTTCTTCTGTCTTTATATCCCTCCCTATACTTATTTAAGACATTATCTCCAATGTCTTCCTAAATCAAGCATATATAGGGAAAAAGAAAAGAGATAAAAGAAAAAAAGGACACTAAGGAGTTCTCCAGTTTTCATCATTAGCGAGTTGTGAATCTAGCAAAGCAAAAGTTATGTAGCATCGAACCTAAAAAAAAAAAAAAAAAATGAAAACACCAAACTAAAAAAATAAAAATAGAAGTTAGCTTATCCTAGTCCAAAGAATAAAACATTTAGTAGATTTAGATAAAGAGTTTTCGCATAAGGGAGCTCAATTAGTTACAAATCACATGCAGAAAATAGAACAAGGGGGAGAAATAAAAGAAAGAATGAGAATGGAAGGAAAACATAAATATACATACATGGAAACTCTACCTCAGCTTCTACATGGTTGTGCTCGGGGCCGTGTAGGGCTCTAAAAAGTGTCCAAAGGTTCCTCTTCATATGTGCACTACTTTGAGCATTGTTGGTACTCAAGGTTGTGTAGGTGCTTAAAAAGTATGCAGAAATCAAGTCAAAACTTTCTAAGCTATTTGATTAATGTGATTGTTCAGTGTGCACCTTGACATAAGTGAAAGAGCATGAAAATGACATAACATGTATACTTGAGAAGTAAAGCTTGAATTTACTTACTTATCATTGATGCTTCCCTACCTTTAAGGATTAACTCTCATTCCCCTCAAGTAAGCTTACTTACTCCCACAATTTATTTATTTTTTAACAAGAAAGACTTAGGATAGTGAAATAAAAATGAAACAGAAAGAACTTAACATACCTAAATTAGTCATGGGTTACCTCCCAAGAAGCACACTTTTTTTTAATGTCGTTAGCTAGACATCCTTCACTTTTTTAGCTAAATATTTGGTAAATGGAGTCTAGACTCCTCTTGAAATTCATGTTCTATTACTCCTCTCAATACTCATGTTCTATTCTATCTCCCATATATAATTTTATTCTATGGCCATTCACCTTGAAATCATCATGCTCTGGGTGATGGATAAACTTACTAAAACTCAGCTTATGGGTTATTAATGGACATATATAAACCAAAGAAGAACCGGTCCAACAAATTGTTCACTTGAATTGAAAAACCGGCCACTTGAAGACCATTTGTATATGTAATTGTTGCTTATGGGAACCGATCATTTTATTTTGTACTTGTAATTTGTATTTTAGGAACCAGCCACCTAGTGGCAACATTGTAATTTTTGGTTTGTTTTACCTTAATAGGAGCAAATATAAATACTTGCTGACTAGGGTTTTTTATAAAGCTTTTATTAATTTGATAAAATATACACTTTGTGTCATGTGAGAGAGTCAAGTCTTGCTAGCATCCACTCTCATCAATTTCTTTGGAAATTGTAGTGAGTTTGGCTTGGAATTTCTCATGAGTTATATAAAGAATTCTCTAAGTTGCATCCTATTATTGCTAGTGTGTAATATCTAGTGATAGTTGGTTGATTTTTTCTATTTGTTCTTTCACGCCAAATTAGGGTTCATATTGCTAGGATTACAAGTCAATTTTAAAGATTGGAATTGCATTGTTAAGTGTAATTGATTGGTATTGGAATTCCATTGTAATACTTCTAATTTGGTTTACGCCAATTGGGGATTTTGACTTCATTTTGTTCGTCACACCATCTTAAGTCCAATTCGTGTGATTGTTTAATCATTTGTATCTTGTGCTTGTGAATTTGGAATTATTAAGCACATCAGTGTTCAAGGTTCACTACGCATGTGGGAAGACCTTCTTGACTATAAAAGACTAAACTATCTTAAGTTCAATTTTTCGGGAAAACGTTTCAACTAAGAATAAAACAAAAGCTTTTAATCCCCTTCCTTGAACTCACTTAGATGGTAGATGTGCATATCATGATATTTCTTCATCTTCTCTTTATATATCTTCATATTCTCATATGCTTATGATGCGAACCCTAAGTTGAGATGTCCTAGAACCCAATCGGATGGAAAAGAAGACCTAAAATCGTCTTTGAAAATCAAGCAACAAACTTGACCCTAATTCGGATACCAAATTAAAACCAAAGCTATAATCAGATTGTGATCGCTACAAGGTACCTTGATAGGATCAGATGAAGTTCTTGATGAAGAACAACAAAGAGTTTTCTCAAATTTTATAAAATGACTGTCCAACTTTTGTGCCCCTAAAATACTATTTATAGTCTACAAACAAAAAGGCAAATTTACATAAGAAATTACACTACGAAACCATATAGGTCGGCACTCTAAGCCAGCGGCCTACATTTAGGCCACCCATGTAAGCCAATGGCCTTTAATTCTAGGTCGGCTCGCAAAGCTAGCAACCCAAGTCCCAACACCGACAACCTTCTTCCACTTCAAAGTGATCTCAATATCTTATACATAATGACATCCTTGAAGCTCAAAATTGTCCATTTGCTAAAATTACTTAAAGCTTTGATCTTCATTATCATTATTGGAGATGCTTGACAAATGAAAAATGATCTCTTCAACTTTTCGATTAATCAGCCATAATGCTTGGTCCAGGTGATCTTAAATAAGTTCATTCAAAGCTTGCTCCATGCATTTTGCTCTTGCCTTTGTCATCAATCCTCCAATTCCTTCCAATGGATCATATGAAAGAGTTGGTGCAAGCTGATTCCCACCTTTCGCTCCCTCTTTGAAAGGATTCAACCTCGAATCACCTGCATCATATAAAGATAAATCAGCAACATTGAAAGTAGCACTTATGTTTCAATAGTTGCTAGGCAAATCAATCTCATAGGCATTGCCATTTATCCTTTCTATCACTTGGAATGCCCCATCTCTTCTGGGTTATCACTTGGATTTTCTTTATTAAGGAAACCTTTTCTTGTGAAAATGTACCCAAACCCAATCTCCAAGCTAAAAAACAACCTTAGTGTGCCCTTTATTGGCTTGCTTAGCATAATGCTCATTCTTCTTGTCTATATTGGCATGAACTTTGGCATGTAAATCTTTTACAAAATCGACCTTCTATTTTCCATCAAAATTAAAAATTTCATTAGAAGGTAAAGGTAATATATCTAAAGGAGTTAAAGGATTAAAACCAGTACAAAATTGACCTTCTATTTTCCATCAAAATTAACAATTTCATTAGAAGGTAAAGGTAATATATCTAAAGGAGTTAAAGGATTAAAACCAGACACAATCTCAAATGGTGAATATGATGTAGTAGAATGAACAGTTTTAGTGTATACAAACTCAATACGAGGTAAACAAATTTCCCATTATTTTAAGTTCTTTTGAATGATAGCACGCAACACTGTAATAAGTGTCCTATTAACTACTTCAGTTTGCCCATCCATTTGAGGATGTGCAATAGTGGAAAACAGGAGTTTAGTCCCTGATTTATTCCATAAGGTACGCTAAAAGTGACTTAGGAACTTAACATCTCGATCACTTATTATTGTTCTAGGTAATCCATGCAAACATACTACTTCCTTGAAGAACAAATCAGTAATATGTATTGCATCAATGGTTTTAGAACATGTAATAAAATGTGCCATCTTACTAAACTTATCAACAACAACAAATGTGCTGTCCTTACTACTTTGAGTCCAAGGCAATCTAATTAAAGGTCCATGGAAATATTGGTCCAAGGCTGAGTAAGTATAGACAATGGTGTATAAAACTTGTGTAGTTTTACTTTAGACTTTGCTTGTTTACAAGTTATACACTTATCACAAATAGATTGCACATCATGTTTCATGTTAGGCTAATAAAAATGTTCATGTAATATGTCTAAAGTCTTTTGCACACCAAAATGTCCCATTAGACCTCCTTCGTGGGACTCTTTAACTAGCAATTCACATAAGGAACACATAGGCACACACAGTCTATTCCTTTTAAACAAGAAT
Source organism: Laguncularia racemosa (assembly GCA_037954665.1). Taxonomy (NCBI): domain Eukaryota; kingdom Viridiplantae; phylum Streptophyta; class Magnoliopsida; order Myrtales; family Combretaceae; genus Laguncularia; species Laguncularia racemosa. Next base: position 193,307 of record JBBMOL010000082.1, read on the forward strand.
CCTTGATGCCTATAATATTCCCCATATGCACATTTAGAACATGCATTCCATGCTTGGCAGAAATCAACATCATTAATATATAAATCTTTAATAAATTCAAAAATAAGTAATTTAGATTGCAAGGAAATGAGTAATACACACCTTCTAAACAATGCATCAACAATAACATTTTCCTATCCATTCTTGTATTTAATTACATGAGGAAATGTTTCTATGAACTCCAACCATTTAACATGTCTTTTATTAAGCTTACTTTGGGATTTCAAAAACCTTAAGCTCTCATGATTAGAATGAATGACAAACTCCCTTGGCCACAAATAGTGCTGCCATGTTTGAAGAGTTTGTACTAAGGCATACAGCTCCTTATCATAGGTAGTGTAATTTAATGCTTCCTTACTAAGCTTTTCACTAAAGAAGGCAACCAGTTTAGAATCCTACATCAAAATAACCTCTATTCTAATCCCTGATGCATCACATTTAACCTCAAAAGCTTTGTCAAAGTTAAGCAAACACAATAAAGGTGCATTAGTCAATTTGTTTTTTAAAGTATTGAAAGCTTTCTTATATACTTCTTCCTACCTAAATACAACATTCTTTTTAACAAGCTCATTTAAAGATACTACAATAGAACTAAAGTCCCTTACAAACCTCTTATAGAAACTTGCTAAACCTTAAAAACTTCTTACCTCACTTACATTCTTTAGGGTAGGTCATTCCCTAATTGCCTTCACTTTGTCTTCATCCACCTTTATTCCCTGTGAGATTAAAACAAATCCAAGAAAAACAATGGATTCTATATAAAAATCGCACTTTTGTAGGTTAGCATATAATTTATTTTCCCTAAAAACACTTACAACAACTTGCAAGTGTTTAACATGATCATCTAAATTTTTGCTGTATACTAAGATATCATTAAAGTAGACTACAACAAATGTTCCCATGAAAAAAATGCAAAACATGATTCATTAGACTCATAAAGGTGCTAGGAGCATTAGTTAAGCCAAATGGCATGACTAACCACTCATATAACCCATATTTTGTCTTAAAGTAGTTTTTCATTCATCACCTTCCTTTATGCGAATTTGATGATAACCACTTTTTAAATCAATTTTTGAAAATAAACACGAACTATACAACTCATCAAGCATATCATCTAACTTGGGGATAGGATATTTATACTTTATGGTGATCTTGTTGATGGCTCAACAATCTACACACATGTGCCATGTTCCATCTTTCTTGGGAACCAATAACACAGGAACTAAACATAGACTGAGACTTTCTCGCACAAATCCCTTTTGCACAAGTTCTTTCAGTTGCCTTTGAATCTCTTTCGTCTCTTCTGGATTGGCTCTATACGTGGGTCTGTTAGGGATGGATGACCTTGGAATGAAATTGATCTAGTATTCAATACCTCTTAGAGGAGGTAATCTATCTAGAATGTCTTTGGGAAATAAATCTTCAAATTCTTGTAGTAAAGACACAACCATACTAGGCAAAGAGGAGTTAAGATCGTCAGTTGAAAAATAGACATCCTTGTACAAAAGTATAAGTAATTTTTGCCTTTTTAACATAGCTCTCTTAATCTCTCATTTTGTAGCAAAAGCACTCATTCTTTTATTTCTCTCTTCACTGCTTTCCCCACTCTTTCATACACACTCACTCTTTTTTTCACTCTTTCCTTTTTCTAGTGTACTCACTTTGTTTTCTCTCAATTTTCACTTTCTCACTATCCTAACTTGATCTTCACATGCCTCCAAAGGTTTGAGAGGTGTTAACATAATGAGTCGGTTATTCATTACAAGTTTATACACATTTTTGTACCCAGCATGAGTGACCTTCCTATCAAACTACCATGGATGTCCTAAAAGGAGATATACAGCATGCGTTGGTGTTACTTCACAAAGTACCCCATCCTTGTAGTTGCCATTGGAAAATGCAACTACAACCTGCTTTGTTACTTTAACTTCGCCACATTCATTTAACCATTGCAGCTTATAAGGCCTAGGATGCTTCAATGTAGGTAGATGCAATTTCTCAACCATCAAAGAACTCACAACATTTGTGTAACTACCACTATCAATAATCACACTACATACTTTACTACTCACATGACACCTAATATAGAAGATGTGCTCACAGTATTCCTCATCATCATCTTCCTTAGGTTGTATGTTTAGAGCACATATAGTGACCAACATCTCTCCTTTCATAGGACCCTCTACATAAACATCACTACATTCCTCTAATGGTGGCATCTCTTCCTCAGTTGAGCTGATACTCTCTACATCTCCATTATCTAAAACAACCATAACCCTTTTGTTTGGACACTAAGATGTAATGTGCCCTAACCACTAACACTTGAAACACCTAATATCACGCGATCTAGTAGAGGATTTAAGTTCAGTTTTACCTTTAGGATAGGTAGTTGGTTCCTTAGTCTTTGCATCCTCTTTTTGCTTAGATGCATCTTTATGATTTTTCCAAATTGTCTTCCCTAAAGAGCTAGAAGTGGAGCCATACTTAAAGGTACCCTTAGACTTTAACTACCTCTCTACCTTAATAGCTTTATGTAATAGTTCCTCCATCTCTACATAATGGTGTAGCTCTATAATGTCAGCTATCTCTCTATTCAAGCCATTAACAAATCTAGCCATTATGGCCTCATGATCTTCTATGTTAACCAAAGTCATAGCTACCTCCATCTCTTTATAATAACCTTAAGCACTCATGGATCCTTAAGTTAACCCCTGCAACTTTCTATACAAATCCCTGTAGTAATGACTAGGTATAAACCTTTTTCTCATTACTACCTTCATCTCTTCCCATGACTTAATTGGTCTCTCTCCTATTCTTTGCCTACTAATGATGAGAAATTTTCTAGCACCACCTATACCATCAAAACTGGATTTGGCTGATGGTTCAAATCGCTTATATTTTTACTTTATGTCCTATATTCTAATAACTATTTGAGAAATAATCTTACAGGTACAATAATAATTCTCCATGGGATACCAATATGTCCTACACTAGTTGATGGACATGAGACATTTTCAAATTTACAATCAAACACCCGCTGCGATTGTTTCCGTTCTAAAGCATTAGCTCATGAAGACTTATGATATTTTTGTACTTTGTAATTGTTCTATGGACTATTTTATGTTGTATTTTTCTTTTGGGACACTTTCATTTTATTGTAATTTCCATTTAGGATTGACCACCTTAAAAGTGGCAAACTTGTAATTTTTGACCATTTTCTAACCCTAAGAGTAGCAAGTATAAATACTTGCTTATAGTAGGGTTTGAGGAGGCCAAAATTTTCAGATTTGAACATCACTTTTCGTGAGAGGGCTTGGGGTTTCCTAAATCCAATTTCTCTTATCAATTTCAATTTCCAAGAGTTGAAATTGTGGCGAGTGCAACAAAGGGTAATTGTGAGTAGTATCAATTCCTTCTTTATTGTGTTTCCATTTCATCACTAGTGAGTCATATCTAGGGTTGATTTGGATTTTTCTTGGTTATATTTTTTATTGCATTTGTGATCAATTATCTTGTTATGAGATTGATTGCTTTAATACTTGATATCATCATCTTCATTAGTGGCATAAATTAGGAGTAGTAGGAAATAGTTGAAATCACGGTTTTGATCTATTCCTCTTGATTTGATTCATGAGGATTTCACTTATAATTGTTGTTATTTAGTGAAGATTACATATATGGATTGTTAATTGCTTCATTTGACCTTCGGATTTTCATCAAAATTCCAATAGGGTTCACGCAAATTTTCATCCAATTGAACCGGTTTTTAATTGAGAGTTGGGGTTTGTTTCTGATGAGATCCATGATGGGAGCCAAGCCAGAAGATGGAATGTGGATCCTCTTGAAGTACCACCTGGACCGATTACAAGAAATCGAGCGAAACCATTCAAGGAAGCACTTAACGGGTTGATAAAAGATGTCCATGAAGCCGGAAAGGATTGGAGCAATCATGAAGTTGGAAAGGATTGGAACAACCATGGGAAGGCCCTTGCTCTTGTACAAGTCATAAAGGATACGGGTTGATGAGGGCGTGTCTTTTCAAGGCACGGCCGTGTAGGAGTCTGAAGGTTACACAGAATCATACACAGCCATATACACGGCTAAAAGGCACGACCGTATACGTTGTCAAGATTTCCACAGAAGATACATGACTAGAAGTACACAGTCGTGTACATTGGCAAGATTTCCACAGAAAGATACACGGCTAGAAGTACACGGTCGTGTACATCTCCAACGCCGGTTGTGTACATTTTCAACACCGGCTCAAGGCCGGCTCCAAGGCCACCGGCCTTCATGTCTACACCACCGGCCTAAATGTTTGTTTTGTTGATTTTTACGCAACTTATCTAAGTTATGTCATTTTAGGCTTTATTGTTATGAATTGTAAACCCTAATATAAAGCTCCTAGGGTTAGAATATAGAATATACAACATTGAAAGTTTGAAAACACTTTTGAGAGAATTTCTCTCTTGGTTCTTTAAAGAACTAATATAGAACTTATCGGATTTTATTTCCGTGGCGTTCATCCCGACTTATCAATCGGTCTTTCATCCCGATTGTGGTGTCTTCATATTGTACCAAGGTTCTTGTCTCGCTTATAGACAACGGGTCGCGGTTTCCACTTGAGGGTGTTTGGCTTCTTAGGTAACGAATTCCGAACGTATTGGTATTGGGTTTCGTCACACGTTAGCATGGTTCGTATCAGTTAGGAATCCGATCAAACCGATCTCGCATCAGTTTAGTATTAGAGCCTAGGTTTGTTAACACATCAGTTCGGTTTGAGGAAGGTAACATCAACACCCTAACTCCAATTGTTCATATTCGATTTCATAGTGTTAATTGTCTATTGAAAGTGTAGTACCTACTATTCAATTTTGTTACAAAAAAAAGGAAGAATCACGATAAAAAAAGAAAAGAAAAGGAGAACGTGATCAAGAGCAGCAAACAAAGGCGACAAAAAAAACTGAAAAAAGAGAGGAAAATTTCGAGCCCTAGAGTTGTTTTGAATTCTATGGAAGGGAATTGGTATAGTTTGGGTTAGTTCCAAGAGAATTGAGAAGAGGAATTGGTGAGTTGCTATCATCATTGCTTGTGAGAATACACGAGTGACTGTGTGATATCATTCTTTGAGCGAAATACGTAAGGGAGTGTATCGTGAGGCATAATTATATATATTTGTGTTAGTACTAATCTTTTCTGCAGGAACTATGTCGAGGCAACATTCTCCTGAAAGTGAGAGGGGAAGGTTTGATGCTAGGTTAGTGATTGAGGTGTTGAGGGGTGAGATGAAGAGAATGTTTTAGGAGGGCATGGAACACATTCATGAGACGGTGGAACAAAGACTAGAGCAACTTAAAAACGTCTTCCGAGGGCGTAAGAGGGAGAGTTGTTCTAGGAGAGTACAAAGGGGTGGAGATGAAATGTCGGATGATGAATTTAATGAACCTTCTGTCGGGAGTTATCGAGGATATAGTGGTAAGAATAGAGGAACTAGGGATTGGGAAGATAGAGGAGATAGGAATAGAGAGGATAATCAATTGAGTAGTATAAAGATGAAGATTCCTCCTTTCTAAGGGAAGAATGATCCCGGGGCGTACTTAGAATGGGAGAAGAAGGTGGAGATGGTATTTGATTGTCATAACTATAGTGGGTGAAAGAAAGTGAAACTTGCTGCCATTGAATTTTCGGATTATGCCATAGTGTGGTGGGATCAACTAATGTTGAATCGAAGAAGGAATGGCAAACCACCTATTGAGTCTTGGGAAGAGATGAAAAGGGTGATGAAGAAGTGGTTTGTACCTGCGTATTACTATCGTGAATTGCACAACAAATTGCAAACTCTTAAGCAGGGAAGCCGAAGTATGGATGAGTATTTCAAGGAGATGGAAGTAACGATGATCAGGGCGAATGTAGAGGAGGATAGAGAGGCTACCATGGCTAGGTTTCTTGTGGGATTGAATAGAGAAATTCAAAATGTCGTAGAATTGTAGCACTATGTAGAATTGGAAGATATGGTGCATATGGCTATAAAGGTTGAGAACCAGCACAAAAGGAAAGGTAGTAGTAATGCACGGTTTCAACAGGGTACTGGTTCATCCACCTGGAAGACTAATCAATGGAAGAAGGAAGAAAAGCCTTTACCCACTAAACCGAAAGGAGAGTAGAGGCAAGCGGGTTCTACTCCTGGTAACCAAGGTAAACCTGACTCTTCTACTTCTAGAAATCGTGACATTAGATGTTTTAAATGCTAAGGTAGAGGCCATATTGCTAGTCAATGTCCAAATAGGTGTGTGATGATCCTGCGAGATGATGGTGAGTATGAGACTGAAGGGGATAGTGAAGAAGATGATATGCCTCCATTAGAGGATGCTAGTGATGATGAGGAGCCTGCAATAGGGAGGTTAGTGGCAGTAGTGAAGCGAGCTTTGAATGTGCAGGTAAAGGAAGAAGAGGAGGTGCAAAGAGAGAATATCTTTCATACTAGATGTTATCTAGGTGATCACATTTGCAGTTTGATCATTAATGGAGGAAGTTGCACTAATGTGGTGAGTAATTTTATTGTCGAGAGGTTGGGACTCAAGACTAATAAACACCCTAGTCCATATAAATTGTAGTGGTTGAATGATAGTGGTGAGACTAAGGTGAGTAAGCAAGCCTTGATTGCTTTTCGCATTGGTAGGTATGAGGATGAGGTGTTATGCGATGTAGTGCCAATGCAGGCATGTCATGTGTTGTTGGGAAGGCCATGGAAATTTGATAGGAAGGTTGTTCATGATGGCTTTTCTAACAAGTATACGCTTGTTCACCAGGGGAAAAGCTTTAACCTTAAACCTTTAACACCTAAACAGGTGTATGAGGATCAGTTGCAGCTACAATAGTCTTTTGCAAAACATAAGGTGAGTGAAAAGCAAAGGGAGAGTGAGAGAGCAAAAGACAATGGAAAGAAAAGGAATACAAAAGTCAATATCAAAAGGAAAAAGAGAGGAAGGCTGGAAAGAGTGTGAGAGACCAAGTTGAAGGGGGATCAACTTTGGTGGTGAGTGAAAAGGAGAGTGCAGCCTTGCAAAAGGAGAGTTGTGTGGCAAGAGCGAGTGTAGTGAGGAGAGCGTTAGTGATGAAGCAACCTATGTTATTGTTGGTTTTTAAGGAAACATGTCTGAATACTAACGAACTATCTAACTCTTTGCCTAGTGTGGTTGTGTCTATTGTGCAGGACTTTGAAGATGTCTTCCCTGAGGAGATTCTAAAGGGATTACCACCTATTCGTGGTATTGAGCACCAAATTGACCTTGTACCCGAAGCATCGATTCCAAACAAGCCAGCTTATAGGAGCAATCCGGAGAAGACAAAGGAACTCCAAAGGCAGGTCGATGAATTAATGGAGAAGGGGTATGTGAGGGAAAGCATGAGTCCATGCGTAGTGCCTGTGATTTTGGTGCCTAAGAAGGATGGGTCATGGAGAATGTGTGTCGACTACCGCGCCATTAACAACATCACGGTAAAGTATCGTCATTCCATTCCTCACTTAGATGACATATTAGATGAGTTATATGGGTCTAGTGTCATTCCTCATGAGCCTTGGATAGATATTTCCATCGATTTTGTGTTAGGATTACCCAGGTCTAGACATGGTCAAGATTCTATTTTTGTAGTTGTGGATAGATTCTCTAAGATGGCACATTTCATTCCTTGTCACAAAACAGATGATGCTTGCAATATTGCCAATTTTTTCTTTAGGGAAGTTGTGAGATTACATGGTATGCCTAGAACAATCGTATCGGATAGAGATGCTAAGTTCTTAAGCTACTTCTGGAAGACCTTATGGGCTAAGTTAGGAACTAAGTTATTGTTTTCTACTACTTGTCATCCACAAACTGATGGTCAAACTGAGGTAGTAAATCGAACTTTATCTACTTTGTTGAGGGTTATCATTAAAAAGAATATTAAAAGTTGGGAGGATTGTTTACCGCATGTTGAATTTTCCGATAACCGTATAATGCATTCCGCTACTAAATTTACTCCTTTTGAAATTGTGTGTGGTTTTAATCTACTAACTCCTTTGGATTTATCACCTTTGCCTATTTCTGAGTATGTTAATCCAGATGGCAAGAAGAAAGCAGAATTTGTTAAACAAATCCATGAGAAGGCAAGGCTAAACATTGAGCGAAGAACGGAGCAGTATGTGAAACAAGCCAACAAGGGTCGTCGACAAGCTGTTTTTGAACCTAGAGATTGGGTTTGGGTTCACATGCGCAAAGAGCGGTTTCCTGCGCAACGTCGATCTAAATTACTTCCTAGAGGCGATGGACCATTTCAAATTCTTGAGTGCATAAATGATAATGCATACAAGATAGATTTACTAAGTGAGTATCAAGTAAGTGCCACATTTAATGTTACTGATCTGAGTCCTTTTGATGTACGCGATGATTTGAGGACAAATCCTTTTCAAGAGGAGGGGAATGATGAGATCCATGATGGGAGCCAAGCCAGAAGATGGAATGTGGATCCTCTTGAAGTGCTACCTGGACCGATTACAAGAAATCGAGCGAAACGATTCAAGGAAGCACTTAACGGGTTGATAAAAGATGTCCATGAAGCCAGAAAGGATTGGAGCAATCATGAAGTTGGAAAGGATTGGAACAACCATGGGAAGGCCCTTGCTCTTGTATAAGTCATAAAGGATACGGGTTAATGAGGGCGTGTCTTTTCAAGGCACGGCCGTGTAGGAGTCTAATGGTTACATAGAATCATACACGGCCATATACACGGCTAAAAGGCACGGCCGTGTATGCTGTCAAGATTTCCACAGAAAGATACACGACTAGAAGTACACGGTCGTGTACATCTCCAACGCCAGTCGTGTATATTTTCAACACCGGCTCAAGGCCGGCTCTAAGGCCACCGGCCTTCATGTCTACACCGCCGGCCTACATGTTTGTTTTGTTGATTTTTACACAACTTATCTAAGTTGTGTAGTTTTGGGCTTTATTGTTACGAATTGTAAACCCTAATATAAAGCTCCTAGGGTTAGAATATAGAATATACAATATTGAAAGTTTGAAAACACTTTTGAGAGAATTCCTATCTTGGTTCTTTAAAGAACTAATCTAAAACTTATTGGATTTTATTTCCGTGGCGTTCATCCCGACTTATCAATCGGTCTTTCATCCCGATTGTGGCGTCTTCATATTATACCAAGGTTCTTGTCTCGCTTATAGACAACGGGTTGTGGTTTCCACTTGAGGGTGTTTGGCATCTTAGGTAACGAATTCTGAACGTATTGGTATTGGGTTTCGTCACACGTTGGCATGGTTCGTATCAGTTAGGAATCTGATCAAACCGATATCGCATCAGTTTCTTTGATTCATTTGCATGTTCTTGGGCTTGGTTTTGAGCACATCATCTTTTGGTATCAGAGCTTGAGTTTTAAGAGGAGGGAATTGTAATTTGGAATTCGGAAATTAGGGTTTTTATTACCTTGATCCGAAAATTGTGCATTGAAGAATTGAATTATTTCAATTGTGTTGTTGAAGTGATTTCCTTGTTGTTAAGTGTTGTGGAAGTGAAGTACTCACCATATTGTTGTCTCCTTGAGTTGACTGTGATTAGTTTAATGGAAATCATCATTATCATCATTTGTGGGAAGTGAAATTTGAAGGCTAGGAAAGTGTTGCTTTGAAATCCTTGCCGTGTGTTGTAGTGTTGTGTGTGACATTTATGAATTCGGAATTGGGGACAAACAATTTGCAATTTTTAGATTTGAGGTGTGAGTTAAGGAAGCAATTTGAATTTCAAAACATACATTAAGTCATTGTTTAATTGTGTGTCATTTGAATTTGAAATTGCTTCTTACCATTTATGGAATTGTGTACTTATTGAACTCCTTTTTGAATTTGAAAGTGGGCTACCTTACCTTATGTAGAAGTTACAGTTTTGGTTGTAGTTTGTGGAAGTGGAAGTGTACAATTTTCAGATTTGCATTGTGTGAGATAATAGGGAATTTATTTGAATTCAAACACATCCATTAAGTTGAGGAAGTTATTAAGTGGTATTGATTACATTTCATTTGAATTTGAAATTGAATCTTACCATTTGTGGAAAGTGCATTAAGGATGTTCATTTGAATTTGTTGCCATGTTGTGGAGTTGTGTTTTTGTCAAATTAGTGAAGAGTGTATGCATGTGGCGTGAGTTTTGGTGTATGTTGAGTGAAAGGTAATTTGCACCCTAAAGTGTTGTGTGTATGTAGTGGTGGTTGAAGTGGTTGCAACGTGTATATGTGTGGTGTGAGTGGCGGTGTGAATTTGTGGAGTTGTGTGGAGTAAGTTGCTGCACATTAAGATCAAGTGTGAGTGTGAACCGTGGCTAATAAAGGAAGTTAAGTAGTAAAGTTTGAAATTCAAAAATAAGCATTTAAGTGTGAAAGTTATTGAGTATTATTACTTAAACACTTACTTAGTTGGATTCAATATCTTAACTACTTGGAAGTATTTATTTGTGCTTCAATTATTTTACTATACTTGAAGTGACAAGAAGTATTTGTTGCATTGGTGACTTGTTGCATCGTGGGTGTACAAGTGTGTGTGTTGTTGGGTTTTGTTTCTTCAAGTATCACGCAAATTTTCATCTAATTGAACCGGATTTTAATTGAGAGTTGGGGTTTGTTTCTTTGATTCATTTGCATGTGCTTGGGCTTGGTTTTGAGCACATCAACTAACCACAAGTTGATCCCACCACATTCTAGCATAATCAGTGAACTCAACTGCTATTAGTTTAACCTTCTTCTCTTCAGCATAATTATAACAATCAAATATATGTTCTACTTTTCTTTCCCACTCCAAGTACAACTTAGGATCATTCTTCCCTTGAAAAGTAGGGATTGCCATCTTAATGATTCCTAAATTACTATCTTGCCTCTGAACATCCCTTTTACGTCTCCTAGAATTATTCATATCAACATCAGACTCCTCATCTTCCCTTTCTTTTCCTTTTAGACTCTCACTCACTATCTCTTTTTCACTTTCTTTCTTTTGTCCACTCTCTTTTTGCAATTTCATCTAGTCCTCATAAACTTGCCTAAGGGTTAAAGGCACAAGAGTAATTAGCCTTTGATTGTGCTCAAAAGATTAACTATTGGTAAAGCCATCATGCTTGACCCTTCTATCAAACTGCCATGGTTGTCTAAGCATTAAGTGAGTAACCTACATCAAAATTGTGTCACATAAAATGTCATCTTCATAACTTCCAATGCAAAAAGTAACTAGTACCTGCTTGTTCACCCTCACTTCTCCACTACTCATGTTTTCATAGCCTGTAAAAAATTTGTTAGTAACAAAAATAATTTTCCTCTCAACTCTCCCTCATGTGCTTACATTCAAAAGTATAGATTCAAATCACTCATGTTTCACTCAATAATAATAATTTTTTATCTAATAAACTCCTCCTTATAAGCTTTTTATTAAGAACCCTATCAACGACCCTACCAAGTAGCAAATAATGACAAAGTAATATTAAGAGCTAAGGAATAATCTAGTCTAATCAATCTAAGAGGGAATTTCGTGATAAGCACCCCTTTTTTTAAATGAATTTAATTTCTTTTCTTCTCTTTCTTCTTCTCTCTCTCTCTCTTTTTTTTTTTTGAACTCTTTGAACACAACTATTAACATAAACCACCAATAATGTACTAAATCAATTGAAGAATTCTAAACTTGTAAAACGAATTCAAAGGAATGACATTTTTTTTGACAAACAAGAACAACAATGAACAACCAGAATTCAAAGGACTAAATTAACAAAAGACAACAATGTAATAATTCCAAAGGATAGATAAACACCTAATTTCTAAGAGCTAAAGCACTAATACCAAATGATGCGAACCTTAGGTTGAGATGTCCTAAAACTCGATTGGATGGAAAAGAAGCCCTAGAATCATCTTTGAAAATCAAGCAACGAACTTGAACTTAATTCGAATATCGAATTAAAATCAAAGTTATAATCGGATTGTGATCGCTATAAGGCACCTTGATAGGATCAGATGAAGTTCTTGATGAAGAACAACAAAGAGTTTTCTTAAATTTCATAAAATGATTGTCTAACTTTTGTGCCCCTAAAAGACTATTTCTAGTCTACAAGCAAAAGGGCAAATTTACATAAGAAATTACATTACGGAACTGACGGGAACCAAACCTCTGAATCCAGCATTGGGAAGCCTACTTAAACAAATGGAACCAAGACATGCACATGTTGTCTCTATTTATTTTATAATAATTGATTTTGCATTTTATCAGGTACATTTTGTCAGTTTTTACAAGAAGACGACTAAGCACAATAGCAATGGTTTTGTGAATGGGTCATGGTCCATAATGAATCGAATTAAACCAAGGGAAAACCGGTCTTGTATTCCTCCTTGTGACGGTGATTGAAGCTTGAAGTGACTGGCCATGTGTTCTAGTTACTTAGTTTATTTTTCCATAATTGTAGTAGGGTATAAATACTTGTTATTTAGGTTTTGTAAGGGACTTTTGACAATCATTTTTCAGATATTTTGTCATGGAGAGCATCCTCTTTCATGCATCCTCTCTTATCAATTTCTAATTGAAATTGTGGCCAGTTCTTACTTAAGGATTATTGTGCATAATATTAGTAATTCTCAAGTTGTTCCAATTATTACTAGTGTGTCATATCTGGTATGTAATTGGATTTGTTCTTCTTATTTCATCATCACGCAAATTAGGGTTCTGCATCTAGCTAGGGTTCATGCCAATAGTTGGAAATTAGAGTTAATTGTTCTTCTTTTCTTTAAATTGGTATTGAAAGTCAATTGAAGCACATCATAATTTTGGTATCAGAGCGTAGGTTTGTGGAAGGGGAATTCATGAATCACAATTTGGGGATTTAAGGTTCTTGTCCTTTCATTTCGAAATTGAAGTTGTGAGAAGTGGAATCAAGTTCTTATGTTGAATTGTTCCTTAATTCCTTAGTAATTGTGATTTGAATTCGAAGGAGGTTGATTTTAGGGCTCATTGCCATGATTAATTTTAAGGAATCATTATAATAGATTCCATTAAAGTTGCAATTTAGTTGATTGTGCCGTGTTATTCCTTGTTGATTTCGGAATTGGAAGTTTATAGTTCAAAATTTTGTCCTTGTGCTAATCATCTTGCTGTAAAGAGTGGGAAGTATTTTCAAATTGAATTCCATTATTACCTTTATGGAGTAATTGTGCATTAATTTCTTTGAATGCACTTTGACTAAACTTGGACTCATTTGCTTTGTTACCGTGATATTTGTAGTGTGTGTGTTGTGGTGTGAAGTGAAGTGAACCATGGGAGTGTGTGTGTTGCATGGTTGTGCATTGAAGCATAGGAGTATGTGTGTAGCCATTGAGGTTGTGTATTGCATTAGTTGTGTGTTGCACCATGGGTATGTGTATGTGTGCTGTTGTGGTGTGTGTTGTGGTTTAAGGGTGTGTGTATACTTGAACCATAAAGGTGAGTTATGTTGTTGTGTTGTGGTTGGTGCCATAAAGGTTTGTTATTGGTGTGGAAGTGTGTAGTTATTATGTTATGAAGGCGTGTTGTTGTTGGCATGGGAGTGTGTTGTTATTGTATTGTTGTATTGTAGAGGTGTGATTGTACAAAAAAAAAAAAAAAAATCAAAATCATTTCAAATGCTAGTGTGAATGGTGGAATTGGTAATGAGGCTAATAGTCAGGTTGGAGGAGGTTAGGGTCATCGTGCTGTAGGTAGAAGAACAATTGTAGGATCTCACTACTATTGTTGTTACATTAGCAACACGGGTAGATCAAATGATAATGCCATAACCACTAGTGGAAAACCTTTAGGCACCTCTACCTCGGGTAGCTCATTAAAATGCTCGTAGGGAAGGAGCTATTGGGGTCAATAGGGGTAAAAGGATGGAAGGTGATTATCATGCTTTTAGGGAGGAAAGGGATGATAATTTTGAAAATGAGCCTTACCCTACTCGTGAGTATAGACTGCCTCAGGGCTTAGAATATGTGAAATTGTAGATGCCTTCATTTATTGGAAGGGGTTCTGTAGAAAACTACTTAGATTGGGAGGATAAGATAGAGGGCCTGTTTGAGTGCTATGAGATTGATGATCACACTCTGGTTTATCTTGCAACTATAGAATTTATAGGCTATGCCATCTTATGGTGGAAGAATCTTATGATTAGTTGACGAAGAGATGGTGAGGCTGATATACATATCTGGAGGGAAATGAAACGGGTAATGAGAAAAAGGTTTATACTAGAACACTATAGGTACGAGTTGTTTATGTGACTCCAAACCTTGAGGTCAGGAGGCAAAATAGTTGACGATTATGTACAGTAGTTTGAGACACTGATGATCAAATGTAGGTTAGTCAAGCCCTCTGAGCAAACTCTAGCATAATTTGTGTTAGGGTTAAAGTAGGAAATTGCCTACATTATAGAGCTCCAGAGGTATAACACATTTGATGAGGCCATCTGGCTAGCTTTGAAAGTAGAGAGATAGAGGCGATCTAACCCTTTTCATGTAGTAAGCAACAGGTATGGAACTTCTACCAAACCTTATGGGTCAGATGGTCAATAGGGTAAACAAAAGTGAATAGGGGGAAATGATAAGACTGTGGACAAAAGTACAACTATTATTGATAGCAAGAGGAAAATTTCTAGAAAAGGAAAATAGGTTATTGGAGCTAATATCCGACAAACAGTGCTAGGGACAACCAATGGAAAGATGCGTTAAATCAAATGTTTCAAATGTATGGGTTTTAGATGCATGGCTGCTTAATGTCCCAACAAAAGGGTGATGACTGCTTTGGAGGGAAATAATGAAGATGATCAAGAAGAAGTAGTTGAGTCTACAGATTTGTCAATAGTACTACAGGAGTATTTTGATGATCATGACGCTAGACACATGAAGACAAAGGAAATGATAAATATTTGTCTATTAATGTGTTGCGCAGGGTCAAGACTATATCTCCAAATGTCGGGGATGTATAGAGGGAAAACCTATTCCATACTCCTTATTGAGTTCAAGGAAGGTGCTGCATGATGGGTTTAGAAACACTTATGTGTTTCAAAAGGATGGTACACGGGTTGTCTTGACCCCTATGTCACCAACTGTGGTACACAAATTCCAAGAACAAATCAACAAAACTACCGGGCACTTAAGACTTCAGGGCGACAAGCACATGCAAACTAGGGTTTTAGTCTAGGGAAAGACCTATTAAATTTGAGGGCAAATCTTTCACAAGCCCGAGGAAATGATGGGAACCAAACCTCTAGATCCAGCATTGGGAAGCTTACTTGAACAAATGGAACCAAAACATGTATATATTGTCTTTATTTATTTTATAATAATTTTTTTTTTTGCATTTTATCAGGTACATTTTGTTGGTTTTTATAAGAAGACGACCAAGCACAATAGCACTTGGTTTGTGAATGGGTTATGGTCCATAATGATTCGAATTGAACCAAGGGAGAATCAGTCTTGTGTTCTAACTTGTGATCGTGATTGAAGCTTGAAGTGACTAGTCATGTGTACTAGTTACTTAGGTTATTTTTCCATAATTGTAGTAGGGTATAAATACTTGTTATTTAGGTTTTGTAAGAGACTTTTGACAATCATTTTTTATATATTTTGTCGTGGAGACCATCCTCTTTCACACATCCTCTCTTATCAATTTCTAATTGAAATTGTGGTGAGTGCTTGCTTAAGGATTATTGTGCATAATATTAGTAATTCTCAAGCCGTTCCAATTAATATTAGTGTGTCATATTTGGTATGTAATTGGATTTGTTCTTCTTATTTCATCATCACACAAATTAGGGTTCTTCTTCTAGTTAGGGTTCACGCCAATAGTTAGAAGTTAGAGTCAATTGTTCTTCTTTTCCTTAAATTAGTATTGAAAGTCAATTGAAGCACATCAGGAACCATATAAGCCGACACTCTAAGCCAGCCCCAAAGTCAGCGGCCTACATTTAGGCTGACCATGTAAGCTGACAGCCTATATGGCCAAAACCAATGGCCTTTAGTTTTAGGCCAGCTAGCAAAACTAGCGGCCTAAGTCCTAACATCGACTACCTTCTTCCACTTCCAAGCGATCTTCAATATCTTATATGTAATGACATCCTTGAAGCTTAAAATTGTCCATTTGCTAAGATTACTCCAAGCTTTGATCTTCATTATCATTATTGGAGATGCTTGACAAATGGAAAATGATCTCTTTATCTTTTGGATTAATTAGCCATAATACTTGGCCCAGGTGATCTTGAATAAGTCCATTCAATGCTTGCTCCATGCATTTTGCTCTAGCCCTTGCCATTGGTCCTCCAATTCCTTCCAATGGATCATAAGAAAGAGTTAGTGCAAGTTGATTCCCATAAGCTTTCCTTCTCCACTTATCTCTCTAAGGTGTAACTTCTTCTATAGCATTAAGTTGCTTAGTGAATTCCTTAATCTCTAGGTTGTCTATGTCTTTCTCCTCTCCCCGTGTCAATCTTAGTTCTAACTTATCCTTATATAGGATCTCTTCAATATGCTCATCTAATGAAGAATCAACAACATTGATAGAATAGCATGAATCATCGACACATATGGAGTGTTTCATAGTGGTAACCATCTTAATCCCCAACTGATAGGAATCAGACTCCTACAGGACCTATCATTGGGGCCTGAGCTAAGGGTCTCCATAACTTAGTTTTGAGAATCTTGCATGAGAAACCCAATCTTGAGGAAGCTAATCTATTTTCTTCATTTCTACATTATAATTAGTGCATTCCAGTAGGCTCACTTATCAGTCTTACAGGATACCAAATCACCTATACTCTTGAGCGAGTCAGGACTCTCATCAGGGATTAATTCGAAAGTACCTTGAAGACCGGCGTTATGAAGACTAATTTCTTTTACATATTTCTCATTTGTATGGACTATTTTATGTTGTATTTTCTTTTGGGGCACTTTCATTTTGATTGTAATTTCCATTTAAGATCGGCCACCTTAAAAGTGGCATAGTTGTAATTTTGTGCATTTTCTAACCCTAAAAGGAGCAAGTATAAATACTTGCTTAAAGTACGCTTTGAAGAGGCCATTTTTTCAGATTTAAGATACACTTTGCATGAGAATTAAGGTTCTCCTAAATGCCATTAGACTCTTATCAATTTCTATCCCAATAGTTGATAGGAATCAAAATCCGACAAGAACTATCATTAGGGCAAGAACTAAAGGAATTCAAATTTTGGCGATGAGGGCCCATTTTGAGCAGATCAACCCCAGAATTATTTATAAATTAACCTCTTTTCTATTATTCTTGTATTGTGTTTTCCAATAGGTACACTTATCATATTTTATAGGGCAATGGACAAACTCCCTCAGACTCAGCTTGTGGGTTATCCATAGACCGACCTGAACCGACGATGAGCTGAGCCGATGGATCCTATAGAAGACTGACATCTTGAAGACCAATTTCTTTTATATATTTTTCATTTGCATGGACTATTTATGTTGTAATCATTTTGGGACACTTTTATTTCCTTGTAATTTTCATTTAGGACTAGCCACCTTAAAAGTGGCAAACTTGTAATTTTGACCACTTTCTAACCCTAGGAGTAGCAAGTATAAATACTTGCTTAGAAGAGGGTTTGAGGAAGCCATATTTTGCATAAATAACCTAGCACTTTCACGTGTGGAATTAGGGTTCATCCTTAGTTCAAACCTCTTTTCAATTTCAACCCAAGAATTGAAATTGTGGCGAGTGCAACAAAGGAGAATTGTGAGTCATATCGATTCATCTTTGTTGTATGTTCATTTCTTCTCTAGTGAGTCATATCTAGGGTAGATTTGAATCTTTCTTGGACATATTTGGTGATTTTAATTCGTGGATAGTCATCTTGTAAGGTTGATTGTTTATTGAGATTGAATTGCTCTTTAGTGATTGGCGTGAATTGGCATGGTTGGAAGGGTTTGAGTTCACGGTTTTTGAGCTTGTCTTTTTCATCCATTTCACGTGTAATTAGCTTGTTCTTATTGTTGAATAGTGAAATTGACCATTAGTGGAAGTTAATTGAATCTTTTGAACCATTGGATTTCATCAAAGTTTCAATAGGGTTACGCAATTCCCTAGTCCATTGAACCGGTTTTGTATGAAACTTGAGACTTGTTTTTCTTGAGTCATTTGATTGTGCTTGAGAGTGGTTTTGAGCATATCATCTTTTGGTATTAGAGCTATATCATATTTGGATTTAAGATTGAACATATCCTAATTGAAGAATCGGTTATAAACATTGGAAATTGATGCCATTATTCATGAGATTGAGACTAGTTTGATTGGCATTATTTGATTGTCTTTCAAATTGGTTTTGTATGTGCTTAATCTTGGTTTTAGGCACATCAAGAGTTGAAATTGTGGCGAGTGCAACACTTTGAAATTATGAGTAATATTAATTTCATTTTGTTGTGATTTCTTTTCTTCTCTAGTGTATAATATCTAGGGGTGAATTGAGATAGTTCTTGGTTAGATTTGCTTCCTATTATTTCGAATTTTTGTGCTTAATTGAGATACTTTGCATTTGAATTCGATTCATCCTTTATGTGTGCTTCTTGAACTGTGATTAGCACATGTGGAAAGGGGTTCTTAGAGTTGAAGATTTATTTGAACTTGTGAATTATTCATGTGGATTTATATGTGATTAGTGTTATGTTATAAGAAATTATCATTGTGGAATTATAATTGCATCATTGAGTATTTGGATCTCATTGTATCTTCACTAAGGTTCACGCAATTTTACCCTTTTGAACTTGTTATTGATTTGAGAGTTGATGTGTTCCTTTGGTTCATTTGATTATGCTTAGACCTTGGTTTTAGGCACATCATAATTTGGTATCAGAGCTTGAGGTTTAAGAGGAGGGATTTGCAATTTGGAATTCGGAAATTAGGGTTCTTATTACCTTGATCCAAAAATTGTGCATTGAAGAATTGAATTATTTCTATTGTGTTGTTGAAGTGATTTCCTTGTTGTTAATTATTGTGGACATGGAGTACTCACCATATTGTTTATCTCCTTAAGTTGACCATGATTAGTTTAAGGGAAATCATCATTATCATCATTTGTGGGAAGTGAAATGTGAAGGCTAGAAAGTGTTGCTTTGAAATCCTTGTCGTGTGTTGTGGTGTTGTGTGTGACATTTGTGAATTCGAAATTGGGGAAAGCATTTTGCAATTTCCAAATTTGAGTAGTGTGGAAGAATGGAAGTTATTTAATTTTCAAAACAGGCATTAAGATTGAAGGAGTTAATGTGTGTTTGTTTGAATTTGAAAATTACTTCTTACTAAATGTGGAAGGGTTGCAATTAGTGAAGTGGTTTGATTTTCAAATTTAAGTTGCTACCTTTTATATAAGTTGCGGTTTAGAATTGTGTTTGAAGTGAAGAATTTGCAATGTGTTGTCCTTGAATTTGCCTTGAGGAGGAGTAGTGAATTGATGAAGTTTGTGTTGCATGTGATGTGTGTATTGTGTAAGTGGCGGTGTGAGTGTGTTGCACTTGAGGTGTTGTAAAGTGGTGTGACATTGTGTTATAATTGGGGAGGTTGTTGCATCGTGATTTAAGAGGCATGTATGTGGAGTTGTGCTTTGCAAATTTAGTGAAGAATGTGTGTGTAATTTTGGCATGGTTTTATGTGTGTTGTACTTGAGGTGTTGTAAAGTGGCATGAAATTGGGTTGTATTTAGGGAGGTTGTTACACCATGACTTAAGCGGTGTGGAGATTATTATTGTGGTGTTAAATTTAAATACAACAATGTCTAGTGAAATGTTTCAATATGCTAATGTGTTATGCCGAACTTGACTACATTTGCTAATAAGGATGAAGAACAAAGAGAAAACTTGTTCCATACTTCTTATAGGATACAAGGAAATTTGTGTGTCCTTATAATTGATGGTGGTAGTTGTACCAATGTAGTAGCCGCCTCGTTAGTATCAATGCTAAGACTTATTACTATTCCACATCCTAAACTATATAAATTGCATTGGCTTAGTGATCAGGAAAGTTTGCATGTGACCCAAAGAGCTAAGGTACCATTTAGTGTAGGGGATAAATATCGTGATGAGATTGAGTGTGATATCTTGCCTATGTGTGCATCCCATATATTGTTTGGCAGGCCTTAGTTATATGATAGGAGGGTCTTGCATGATGGCTTTAGGAATACTTATGTGTTCCAAAAGGAAGGCAAACGCGTTATTCTGAGTCTAATGTCACCTTCAGAGGTCCAAAAGGTTCGGCAATTGATCAGTCGGCCATCAGAGGTTAAAAGGGCTTCAATACAGTATAATGATTCTAAGGAAAAGAAGGTATTATTAATGGGACAGGGTGAAATGGAGAGGTTAATTACAGAAGAGACTCCAATATACTTGCTTCAGTTGAGATGCGCATTAAGGTTACAGGAACCACAATCTCCACCTTTAGCAGTTTCTCAGGTATTGAATGAGTATACTGACATTTTTCCTGATGATTTGCCAGTAGGGTTACCACCTTTGAGAGGGATAGAGCATGCTATTGATCTTATGCCCAGTTCAATATTACTAAACCGACCTTCATATCGCATGAATCCCAAGGAGGCTAGGGAATTGAAGCGCCAAGTAGATGAGTTGGTTGAACTGGGGTTTGTTAGAGAGAGTCTCAACCCATGTGCTCTTCCTGCCCTTCTTGTTCCTAAGAAGGATAGTACTTGGAGAATGTATATCGATAGTAGAGCCATCAACAAAATCACCATCAAATACAGATATCCTATTCCTAGTCTTAAGGATATGTTAGATGAGCTGCATGGTTCATAGGTTTTCTCCAAAGTGGATCTTAAAAGCGGATATCACTAAATTTGGATGAGAGAAGGGGATGGATGGAAAACCGCTTTTAAAATACGTTGTGGACTGTATGAGTGGCTGGTTATGCCCTTTGGTTTGAGTAATGTTCCTAGTACATTTATGAGGTTGATGAATCATGTACTGAAAGAATTTCTAGGAAAATTTGTTGTTGTTTATTTTGATCTACAGCAAAAACCTAGAACAACATGTTGAACATCTTCGAGCAATATTTTCAGTATTGAGGACACAACAGCTATTTGCAAATATCCAAAAGTGTTCCTTTTACCAAACTGAGGTAACATTTTTGGGTTTTATTGTATCTAGTTCAGGTGTTAGGGTGGATGAGGAGAAAGTGAGGGCAATCATGGAATGGCCAACAACTTCTTCAATTACTAAGGTAAGAAGTTTTCATGGACTTGCATCCTTTTATAGACGCTTTGTCCAAAATTTCAGTGGTATTGTCAATCCTCTCACAGAACTAACTAAAAAGAGTGTACCTTTTATTTAGAGTGAAAGGGCTTAAAGGAGTTTTGAAGAGGTAAAAGAAAAACTCACTTATGCTCTATTATTGGCTTTACCTGATTTTGACAAAGTTTTTGAGTTGGAATGTGATGCTTTTGGGATAGGAATTGGTGCTGTACTAATGCAGGAAAAGAGACCCATAGCATATTTTAGTGAGAAGTTGAGTGGTGCAACTCTAAACTATTCTATATATGATAAGGAATTTTCTTCCTTAGTGAGAGATCTCATGACGTGGCAGCATTATCTCCTCTTGAAAGAGTTTATTATTTATACAGATCATGAATCTTTGAAACATTTCAGGGGATAGTAAGACTTATCTAAGCACCAAGCTAAGTAAGTGGAGTTTCTGGAGGGTTTTGCTTATGTGATAAAGTATAAAAAGGGTAATTAGAATATTGTTCCTGATGCTTTATCACGATGGTATATACTTATCACTTCTCTTCAGTCAAAACTACTAGGTTTTGAATTATTGAAAGAACAATATATATGTGATGAGGAATTCAAGACTGTTATGGAAAGGTGTTATGGGGGCAAGATGTATGATGGCTATTACATGATTAATGGGTTTCTGTATAAATCAGGAAAACTATGTATTCTATCTAGATCTGTAAGGGAGTTATTGGTGAGGAAAGCACATGCAGGTAGATTGTCTGGACATTTTGGTGAGAAGAGAACCATAGCCATATTGAGGGAGAATTTCTATTGGAAGGGTATGATAAAGGATGTCCATAGGGTATTAGAAAGGTGTGGTATTTGTAAGAGAGCTAAAGGGAAGAAAGGTGCTCAAGGTGAGTACATGCCTTTGCCTATACCAGATAAATCCTAGACTGATATCAGTATATATTTTGTGTTGGGATTACCTAGGACACAAAGGGGAAAAGACTCTATTATGGTGGTTGTTGACAGATTTAGTAAAATGTCACATTTTGTGCCTTATCACAAAATAGATGATGCCCTTTTTATTGCTAACATTTTTGTGCAAGAAATTGTCAAATTACATGAAGTCCTACATAGTGTCAGATAGAGACACTGAGTTTCTTAGTTTCTTTTGGAAGACATTATGGAAAAGACTAGGTACTAAGCTTATGTACAATACCTCTTGCCATCCACAGACAGATGGATAAATAGAAGTTGTCAACCGCACGCTTAGGAATCTACTCAGAGTAACAGTTAGCAAGAATCTTACTAATTGGGACTTGTGTCTTCCTATTGTTGAGTTCACTTACAATAGGTCTACTCATAGTTCAACCAGTAAGTCTCCCTTTGAAGTTGTTTATGGCTATAATCCTTCTATTCCATTGGATTTTATAGTAGGACCAACGACAAAGGAAGAGAGTCTTAATGGAGTTGACCGAGCTAGACAAATTCAGCACATTCATGATAGAACAATTGAACACCTTTAGAAGACCCAAGAACAGTAGAGAATCTAGGGAAAAAAACACAAGAAAATTCATCTTTATGATCCAGGTGACTTAGCCTGGATTAATCTTAGTAAGGACAGGTTTCCACATAAGAAGTCACAAAAGTTGTCTCCCAAGTCAGACGAACCATTCAGGGTTTTAAAGCGCATCAACAACAATGGATACCGGATAGAGTTACCAAGAGAGTATGGAGTATCAGCGACCTTTAATGTCTCGGATCTGTCACCATACTTATCAGGCAACATGCATGAATACCTATCAGATTTGAGGGCAAATCTTGGTCAATTTGCTTCCTATTATTTTGAATTTTGGTGCTTAATTGAGATACTTTGCATTTGAATTCAGTTCATCCTTTATGTGTGCTTCTTGAACTATGATTAGCACATGTGGAAAGGGGTTCTTAGAGTTGAAGATTTATTTTGAACTTGTGAATTATTCTCGTGGATTTATATGTGATTAGTGTTATGTTAGAAGAAATTATCATTGTGGAATTATAATTGCATCATTAAGTATTTGGATCTCATTACATCTTCACTAGGGTTCACGCAATTTTACCC
The DNA here is from genome assembly GCA_037954665.1 of Laguncularia racemosa. Lineage (NCBI taxonomy): Eukaryota > Viridiplantae > Streptophyta > Magnoliopsida > Myrtales > Combretaceae > Laguncularia > Laguncularia racemosa. The sequence goes on from JBBMOL010000082.1 coordinate 216,708, forward strand.
TTTTGAACTGGTTATTAATTTGAGAGTTGAAGTGTTCCTTTGGTTCATTTGATTGTGCTTAGACCTTAGTTTTAGGCACATCACCAACTCTTCATCTCCTATTCTTAATGTAAGCTTACCATCCTTCACATCAATCACTACCTTAGTAGTGGTAAGGAATGGTCTTTTGAAGATTAAGAGCATATCCCCTTTCTCATCCATGTCCAAAATCATAAGATCAATAGGGTATATGAAGTTTCCTACCTTTACCAAGACATCCTCAATGATCCCCTTGGAGATTTTTATGGATCAGTTAGCAATCTGCCAACTCATTCTAATAGGCTTTAGGTTAGCTAACCTTAATTTATTGAAGAAAGAGTATGGCATCAGATTAATACTTGCCCTAAGATTAGCTAAGGCTTCATCAACTGAAATATCACCAACTAAACATGGAATTATAAAGCTGCCTAGATCCTTTAGCTTTGGAGGAAGTTTGTTTTGAATGATGGATGAGCAATTTGCTTTAACTTTTATTATAGAAACATCCTCCAACTTCGCTTGTTAAATAAGAATTCCTTCAAGAACTTAGTGTATTTTGGCATCTACGAAAGTGCCTCAACAAATGGAATATTAATATGCAGCTGTTTAAAAAGTTTAAGGAATTTACTAAACTACTCCTTATCTTTGTTTTGATTAAGGCAAGCTGGATATGGAATTTTTAGCACATACTCCTTGACAAAATATGGTGATTTCTTTTTAAGTTCTTTCTTCTCAAGTGGTGCCTTCTTCTCAAAAGATTGACCGTCTTTTGCTTTTCCTTAAGTTCTTTTTCAATTCACAGTTCCCTCCCACTCCTCAAGTATATGGCTTTCACCTATTCTTTTGGATTATTCTCAATGGTACTAGGGAGAGAGCTTAGTTGCCTTTTAGACATCATCTTAGCTAATTGGCCCATTTGTTTCTCAAGGTTGTGAATAGAAGCCTCTTGGCTCCGATGTCTTACGTCAGAACTTTGAGTGAATTGACTCTTCACATCTTACTAACTAGTCATCTTCTTCTATTAAGATGGTTGGACTGATGGATGGGGCATAGGCTAGTAAAGTGGTATTTGTTGCTTTTGGAATCTTAGTGGAGGAAAATTAGATCTTTGGGCATTTTGATTGCCATAACAGAGGTTATGATGGTTTCTCATGCTAAGATTGTAGGTATTACTATATGGGTTATATTGCAACTTGCTTTGATTCCCAAGGTAATCTACTAGCTGATTTTACTCATGGAAGTTCATACTCTCACTAGCATCTCCTACTTAGGGTTGTAATCTTTAGGAATTCTTAAGGGTAGAAACCTGGTGGCTAAGAGCTTCTATCTTTGCCACCAAAGTAGTCATGAGATCTACTTTATACTTACCTGCCACTTTTTGTGATAGGAATCAAAATCCAATAAGGCATATCATTAGGGCAATAACTAAAGGATTTCGAATCTTGCCGATGATGGCCCATTTTGAGCAAATCGACCCTAGAATTATTCGTTTACTAACCTCTTTTATCTTATTCATGTATTATATATTCCAGTAGGCACACTTATTATATTTTATAGGGTGATGGAAAAACTCACTCAGACTCAACTTGTAGGTTATCCATGGACCGGCTTGAACCATGAATTTGATATTGTGGGAAGGGAGATTTACGGAATCGGTTCTTATTGTTCTTGTGTGTAATTCACGTGGAATTGTTGTGATTGTTGTTTTATTGGAGAAGATTATCATTGTTAGATTGCTAATTGCATCTTTGAACCTTTGGATTTCATTAAATCTCCATTAGGGTTCATGCAATTCATGATCCTATTGAACCGGTTTTTATTTGTGAATTGAAGTGTTTCTTTTATTCATTTGTATGTGCTTAATCTTGGTTTTTAAGCACATCATCTTTTGGTATTAGAGCATCATCATATTTGGATCTAAGATTGATTACATCATAATTGAAGAATTGGTTACATTCATTGGAAATTGATGCCATTGTTCATGAGATTAAGACTAGTTTGATTTTCATTGTGTAATTGGTCTTTCAATTGGGTTTTGTGTGCTTGGGCTTAGTTGTGAGAACATCATCTTTTGGTATCAAAGCTTGGGGTTTATGAGAAGGGATTGCTTGCAATTTGAATTTGGAAATTAAGGGTTGTTGTATTACCATCTTGAACCGAATTGTGGAAGTGGAAATTGAAGTATTTGATTATGTTGTTAAGGTGTTATGAATGTTGTTTGTTCATGTAGATGTGGAGTACTTGTAATTTTCCTTATTTCCTTGAGCTAACCGTGATTGATTAAGGGGAAGTGATCCTTGTGATCATTTGAGGAAGTCGAAATTTGAAGTCTAGAAGAGTAATGTTCAATTGTTGAAGTGGATTATTGTTGTGAGCATTTTCGGAGATAAGAGTATAGTTGTACAATTTTCAGATTTGAATTGTATGGATTATATGGAAGCTATTTGATTTTCAAAACACACATTAAGTGATAGAAGTTATTATGTGTTCATTTGAATTTGAAAGTGGCTTCTTACCATTTGTGGAAAGGTTGCAATAAGTGAGTTCATTTGAATTTGTTGCTACCTTGTTTACTAAGTTGTGGTTTGAAATTGTGTTTGAAGTGAAGAATTTGCAACATGTTGTCCTTGAACTTGCTGTGAGGAAAAGTAAAGAATTGGTGAAGTTTGTGTTGTGTGTATTGAGAAGAAGGTGTTACACCGTAAGTGTTATTGTTGTTGTTTGAATTAAGTGCATTGTGTGTGTATTGTGTAAGTGGCGGTGTGAGTGTGTTGCACTTGAGGTGTTATAAAGTGGTGTGAATTTTTGGAAGTTGCGTAAAGTAAAGTGCTGCACATTGAGGCTAAAGTGTGAGAGTATAGTGCATGGATAGCAAACCGTGAAGGGGAATAGTAGTGTTACAATTGTGAAATGGAATTGTGTAGTGTGTTCATTTTCGGAAATTGGAGGAATCACAATTGTCATTTTTCATATTTGAAATCAGAATTGAAGTGTACATTAAGAAGTCAATTTGAAATTTCAAAACACACACTAAGTCATAGTTAATTGTGTGTCATTTGAATTTGAAATAACTTCTTACCATTTGTGGAATCTTGCACTTATTGAGCTCATTTTGAATTTGAAAGTTGAGTTGCCTTTTTCATTGAAGTTGTGGTTTGATTTTTGTGTAGAAGTGGGGAAGAGCATTGTGACTTGAAGGTGTGTGTGTAGAGTTGTGTTTTTGTACATTTAGTGAAGGGTGTGTGTAATTGGCGTTGGTTCTTGTGTGTGTTGTATAGATACTTGTTGTTAGTGGCATGAATAATTGTGGAACCGTGAGCTAAAAGGGATGTTGTGTGGCAGTGAGTTGTGTATTTTTGTGCTTGTGTTTAAGTGCTGCCCATTATTGATAGGAATAAAAATCCGACAAGACCTATCATTGGGGCAAGAACTAAAGGATTTCAAATCTTGGCGTTGAGGGCCCATTTTGAGCAGATCGACCTCGGAATTATTTATATATTAACCTCTTTTCCATTATTCTTGTATTGTGTTTTCCAACAGGCACACTTATCATATTCTATAGGGCAATGGACAAACTCCCTTAGACTCAGCTTGTGGGTTATCCATAGACCAACCTGAACCGGCGATGAGCTGAGCCGATGGATCCTATAGAAGACCGGCATCATGAAGACCATTTATTTTATATATTTCTTCTTTTATGAACTAGTTTAGTTGTATTTTGGTTTTGGGACACTTTTATTTCCTTGTAATTTTCATTTAGGGATAATCACCTTAAAAGTGGCAAACTTGTAATTTTGAGCACTTTTGAACCCTAGGAGTAGCAAGTATAAATACTTGCTTAAGAGAGGGTTTGAGGGAGGCTTATTTTTGCAAAATATACACCTCTTTTCACGTGTGAATTAGGGTTCATACCTTGGTTCCAACTCTTATCAATTTCAATTCCAAGACTTGAAATTGTAGCGAGTGCAACATCTTGAAATTGTGAGTTATATCAATTTCATTTTGTTGTGATTTCTTTTCTTCTCTAGTGTGTTGTATCTAGGGTTGATTAGAGATAGTTCTTGGTCAGATTTACATATTATTGTACACGAATTCTTGTGATTATTTGAAGTACTTATCATTTGATTTGGATCATCATTGAAAAGTTTCCTTGAAAACGTGAATTTCACCATTTGGAAAAGGAATCTTACTTTACGGTTTTCTTTGTCAAATTGAGGCTTCATTTGCGTAGATTATATGATATTAGAGTGTTATTAGAAACCATTTCCATTGTGGTATTCAGATTATATCATTAATAGAATTGAATTTCATCATTTCAACATTAGGGTTCATTTGAAAAGTGCCATTTTGGGATCCGATTTTGCCTAGACTTGAGATATCTTTTCTTAATTCTTTTGGATGTGCTTTAAAGTGTGATTAGGCACATCATCTTTTTGGTATCAGAGTTGTTGTTGTTTGATATTGACAAAATTGTTTTGGATTGGGAATTGATTTGCTGGTTGTAAATAGATGATGTGCCTAAAACCAATATTAAGCACATACAAAAGACTTAAGAAAAACAATCTCAAGTCAAGGCAAAACCGGATCCACAAAAGGGCAATTTCATGTGAACACCATGTAGATTTTAATGGAAATTGTTGTTCAAATGATTCAATTGTAATCTCTAATGATAATATTAACCAAATAACCACAAGAGAAGATGAAGTTCACGTAAAATCAGATCAAAAGGAAGCAATAAACCAATGAAATCCACTTTCCCTTTCAATCACTAGTTCACGCCAATAATAACAATGAGGTATGTAATCCAAGTGTTCAATGAAACAATCAATCTTACAAGATTGTTGTTCACGAAAATAGAACCACAAATAGATCCAAGAAAGATCCAAATCCACCCTAGATATGACTCACTAGAGAAGAAATGAACATACAACAAAAATCGAATTGATATGACTCACAATTCGCCTTCGTCGCACTCGCCACAATTTCAACTTCTTGGGATTGAAATTGATAAGAGAATTTGGAATTAGGAAAACCCTAAGCCCTCTCACGAAATGTGAAGTGTTTGTTCTACAAAATAAGCCTCCCAAACCCTCTCTTAAGCAAGTATTTATACTTGCTACTCCTAGGGTTAAAAAGTGCTCAAAATTACAAGTTTACCACTTTTAAGGTGATTATCCCTAAATGAAAATTACAAGGAAATAAAAGTGTCCCAAAACCAAAATACAACTAAAATAGTTCATAAAAGAAGAAATATATAAAATAAATGGTCTTCATGATGCCGGTCTTCTATAGGATCCATCGGCTCAGCTCATCGCCGGTTCAGGTTGGTCCATGGATAACCCACAAGCTGAGTCTGAGGGAGTTTGTCCATTACCCTATAGAATATGATAAGTGTGCCTGTTGGAAAACACAATACAAGAATAATGGAAAAGAGGTTAATATATAAATAATTCTGAGGTCGATCTGCTCAAAATGGGCCCTCAACGCCAAGATTTGAAATCCTTTAGTTCTTGCCCCAATGATAGGTCTTGTCGGATTTTTAGTCCTATCAATTATGAAGTTAATTAGTGTGAAACCAAAGCAAGAAAAGGAAAGTTGAGTAGTGGAATTTGAATTCAAACAAAATAATTAAAGTGTGAAAGTAATTGAACTCATTACTTAACACTTGTGGTTGAATTTAATTCTTAAATACTTAGAAATAATTGTGTGTACTTCATTTATTTAACTTTACTTGAAGTACCAAGAATTATTTATTTGTGCTTCAATTATTTCACTTGACTTTATTTGAAGTACCAATAAACATTTCTTGTATTGGTTGAGTGTGAGCACCATGGGTGTGTAAGGGTGGGGTGAAGTGTATTGTGGTTGTTGAAGTTAGTAAGCAAAAATGTCAAGTGAGTTGTATTTGTCTACTAAAGTATTGCGTCAGGATATGACTTCTTTTCCAACCATTGATGGGGGACAAAGAGAAAAATTGTTCCATACTTCTTGTAGGGTATAAGGAAACTTGTGCGTAATCATTATTGATGGTGGTAGTTGTACTAATGTTATAGCTGCATCATTAGTATCTAAGTTGAAACTTGAAACCATCTGACATCCTGAACCCTATACATTACAATGGTTAAATGATCAAGATAGTCTTTGTGTAACCCAAAGGGCTAAGGTACCCTTCAGTATAGGGGACAAGTACTGTGATGAGCTTGAATGTGATATTCTTCCTATTTGTACATCCTATATATTACTTGGTAGACTATGGTTGTATGATAAGATGGTATTACATGATGGGTATAGAAATACTTATATGTTAAAAAAGGATGGTAAAGGTATAGTATTGAACCCTATGTCGCCATGAGAGGTCAAGAAGATGCAAAGACAAATAAAACAACCATCACTGATTCTTGAAGATCATAGCCCCATGATCAAACCTTTAGAGGACCAAACTGTGCAGATGTAGGTATGCCAACCTTAAAAGGTTCTTGAGGGGTCTAGTGACACGAGCCAACACTTAGAGCATAAAATTTTTCAGACACCGATGTGTCAACCTTCAGAGGATCCTGATGATCATAGTCAAACGAGCAGACTACTAGAGGGCCAGACTGTTCAGAGACAGTTATGTTCACCTTCAGAGTTTTCAGAGGGTAATGAGCAGTTGGGCCACCCATTAGAAGACCATGAGGATCAGCAACATACAGATGAGTTAGAAAAGGAGGAAATGGTTTCAGTGGAACAGGTTGATACAGGGGCGACTTTAGTGGATAATGGAGCATTATTTGTGTTGTAGATGAGATACCTCCTAGAAATGGAGGAGAGAAAACAATCACCACCCGTGGTATTTCAGATTTTGGGATTCTGTAGTGATATTTCTTCAAGTGGCTTGCTAGGAGGAAACAGAGTCTCTACTGCATTTGATCTGTTAGATTTGAGGACAAATCTTTTTGAAGCCCGAGGAGATGATAGGAATCAAAATCCGATAAGGCATATCATTAGGGCAAGAACTAAAGGATTTCGAATCTTGGCGATGAGGGCCCATTTTGAACAAATCGACCCTAGAATTATTCGTTTACTAACCTCTTTTATCTTATTCATGTATTATATATTCCAGCAGGCACACTTATCATATTTTATAGGGTAATGGACAAACTCACTCAGACTCAGCTTGTGGGTTATCCATATACCAACTTGAACCGGCGATGAGTTAGGCCAATGAATCCTATGTAAGAGCTCGCATGATGAAGACTATTTTCTTTTATTTTGTAATTGTTATTTGAACTATTTTATGTTGTATTTTCTTTTGGGACACATTCATTTTTTATTGTAATTGTCATTTAGGACCGGCCATCTTAAAAGTGGCATAGTTGTAATTTTGTGCATTTTCTAACCCTAGAGGGAGCAAGTATAAATACTTGCTTATAGTAGGGTTTGAGGAGGCCATTTTTCATAATTAGAACATCACATTTTTGTGAGAGAGCTTAGGGTTTCCCTAGTTCAATTTCCTCTTATCAATTTCAATTTCAAAGAGTTGAGATTGTGGCAAGTGCAACAATTGAAATTGTGAGTCATATCATTTTCTACTTGTTATGTTTTCTTTTTCTTCTCTAGTTTGTAATATCTAGGGTTGGATTAGAACATTTCTTGGTCAGATTTGAATTGGTATTAATTCGAATTAGTGTGTTTATTTTGAGTAATTATCATACTTGTGATTCACCATCAACAATTGTTAGTCATTTTGAACCATGAATTTGATATTGAAGGAAGGGAGATTTACGGAATTGGTTCTTATTATTCTTGTGTGTAATTCACGTGGAATTCTTGTGATTGTTGTTTTATTAGAGAAGATTATCATTGTTGGATTGTTAATTGCATCTTTGAACCTTCGGATTTCATTAAATCTCCATTAGGGTTCACGCAATTCATGATCCTATTGAACTGGTTTTTATTTGTGAATTGAAGTGTTTCTTTGATGCATTTGTATGTGCTTAATCTTTGTTTTTAGGCACATCATCTTTTGGTATTAAAGCATCATCATATTTAGATCTAGGATTGATTACATCCTAATTGAAGAATTGGTTACATTCATTGGAAATTGACACCATTGTTCATGAGATTAAGACTAGTTTGATTTTCATTGTGTAATTGGTCTTTCAATTGGGTTTTGTGCGCTTGGGCATGGTTTTGAGCACTTCATTTTGCTTGCTTCCATTGTTGCCCCACTGATAATTATTTTTAGCCATGTCAACAAAAAGTTTCAAGGATTTTTCTAGGGCCATGGGATTTAATGTACCACCAGTTGCAACGCCTACCAACTGGCGAGTGATCGGGTTAAGTCTATTAAAAAAGGTTTGAACCTACATCCATGTGGGTAGCTAATAATATGGGCAATTTCTCAAAAATTTTGTCCATCTTTGCTAGCCATGATACATGGTTTCACCATACTATTGCATGAATGATGCAATGTCATTCCGGACCTTGGCTGTCTTGGAAGGAGGAAAGTAGTTATCTAGAAATTGCTTTACTATGTCATCCCATGTAGTTAAAGCTCCAAGACCCAATGATTGAAGCCAATTTTTAGCCTTCCCCTTTAGTGAGAAAGGGAATAATCTAGTACTCACTTCTTCATCTATCACTTGGTTATTCTTGAAGGTATCACAAATTCCTAAGATTGTTTGAATGTAAGCATGGGGGTCCTCATTAGGCAATCCATTGAATTGACAGTATTACTACAAGAGTTGAATCATTACACCCTTGATTTTGAAATTGTTAGCCTCAATGGGAGGCTTCACAATAGTTGGCTCTACTCTATCTGGAGTGGGCCTTGCATAATCTAGATTGGTCTTAGGTGGATCCTCATCCATTACTTCCTGTGTTTCCTCTTTAATATTCTTTAATAATTCTATCCCACCATCTAAAGATTCTTCAGATAATTCGTCTTCCTTTACTACTGTCTTAACTTTTATAATAGGGGTTTCTCCCTTAATTGCTAATTATCTAGAAGATCTAGCAGCCATGTCCTTCTGAATCTTGTGAAGTGTTCTTTCAATCTTAAGGTCTAGATTATGAATATCAGAAGGGAGAGTCCTTGTCATGCATTATAGAAGTAACAGTCACGAGTTAGAGTATTTGAAAGATGGGGAGAGTAAAAAGAAATAAAACAAATATAATAAATGACTAAAGTAGTAAATAATAAGGTTTTTCTTAATATTATTTTGCTAGATCTCTAGCAATGGTGCCAAAAACTTGATTTAAACTTTTCTGATCATATCAAATTATAAATTTATAAATCTAAAAAAATCTAACGATCGAGCTAGGTAAGTGTACTTATCTAATGTAGTATATATTGCAATCGGTGTCATCCTCAAGGATCTTAAAAACAAGTACTTATATCATCGTTTTTCTACTATCTAGTCTAAGTTTTAATATGAGATTAATAAATTAAACTACTAATTACCTAATCTAATAACCTTAAGATTAATTATAATTCACTATAAACCCTAGCTTTCTTATAATAGGATATTGATTAACAAATCGTTTATGCTTTATACTACTAGAATTCTTAATTAAACTAATTACTCTCTCCAGTTAATTAATTCTTAACCTTACATGGAATAGTGGTGACCACTCCCTCATTGTCACCATATAAGATTTTATTAAAGTTCATGATACGAACCACGCTCACTTGTGACGAAACCCTATACCAATACGTTTGGAATTGCAACCCAAGATGCTAAATAATCGAAGTGGAACCGCGACCCGTTGCCTATAGGTGAGGCAAGAACCTTGGTATATTCTGTTGACACCACAATCGAGATGAAAGACTGATTGATAAGTCTGATTTGAATGCCACGGAAGAGATCCGATAAGTTCAAGAGAAGTTCTTTGGAGAACCAAGAGAGGAATACTCTCAAATTATATTAATCAAAGTTGTATCAAAGTTCTATGTTCTATTTTCCAACCCTAGCAGCTATTAATAGGGTTTACAACTCGTAAGGAAAAAGCCCAAAATGACAAAACATAATAAAGTTGCGAAAAAAATAACAATCAAGCAATGTATGCCGGTGGCATAGTAGCCGACGTAGGATGTACGCCGGGTATATATGCCAGCGGTGTAGTGGGCGATGTAGTCCCTCTGTAGCTCTCTAATTGCAACGCCGGCTTAAAGTCGGCAGCGTTAATCCAGCATTGTTAAGGTCGGCAGCTTTGATCTCCTATGCTTTGATCTCTTTTGTTAAAACCTTAAATGACTTGTACAAATGCAAGTTCATTCTCATGGTTGCTCCAATCTTTTCCAGCTTCTTGGATATCCTTTATCAGCCCGTTAAGTGCTTCTTTAAATCGTTTCGCTCGAGTTCTTGTGATCGGTCCAAGTAGCAGTTCAAGAGGATCCACATTCCACCTTTTAGCTTGGCTCCCATCATGGCTTCCATCATTCCCCTCCTCTTCAAAAGGATTTGTCCTCAAATCGCCGCCTATATCAAAAGGACTCAGATCAATAACGTTAAAAGTAGCACTTACTTGATACTTACCTGGAAAATCTAACTTATAGGCATTATCATTGATGCGCTCAAGAATTTGAAATGGTCCATCGCCTCTAGGAAGTAATTTAGATCGACGTTGCACAGGAAACCGCTCTTTGCGCATGTGAACCCAAACCCAATCTCCAGGTTCAAAGACAGCTTGTTGACGACCCTTGTTGGCTTTTTTCACATACTGTTCTGTCCTCCGCTCAATGTTGAGCCTTGCCTTCTCATGGAGTTGTTTAAGAAAGTCTGCTTTCTTCTCACCATCTAGATTAACATACTCAGACATAGGAAGGGGAGATAAATCCAAAGGAGTTAGTGGATTAAAACCACACACAATTTCAAAAGGTGTAAACTTAGTAGCAGAATGCATTGTGCGATTACAAGCAAATTCAACATGAGGCAAACTGATGAGCCTAAACCCACTTAGAAGCACAATAAAAAAGACTCAAGAAAACAATCTCAAATCAATCACAAAACCAGTTCTCCTAGTAAGCAATTCTCGTGACACCTTTGAAGATTTTGATGGAAAATGTCGTTCAAATGATTTAATTGTAATCTCTATTAATAAAATTAACCAAATAACCACAATAAGGATTGAAATGTCACGTGGAAATCAGATCAAAGAAAGCAATAAACTAATGAAATCCACCTTCCCTTTCAATTACTAGTTCACGCTAACAATAACAATGAAGTATGTAATCCAAGGGATCAATGAAACAATCAATCTTATAAGATTGTTGTTCACGAAAATAGAACCACAAATAGATCCAAGAAAGATCCAAATCTACCCTAGATATGACAACTAGAGAAGAAATGAACATACAACAAAATTGAATTGATATGACTCACAATTTGCCTTCGTTGCACTCGTCACAATTCCAATTCTTGGGTTGAAATTGATAAGAGTTTGGAACTAATGAAAGAACCCTAATTCACACGTGAAATGTGCCTCTCAAATCTATGAAAATTTTCCCCCTCAAACCCTCTCTTAAGTAAGTATTTATACTTGCTACTCTTAGGGTTAAAAAGTGGTCAAAATTACAAGTTTGCCACTTTTAAGGTGGTTAGCCCTAATTAGTCCATGCAAATGAAAAATATATAAAAGAAATTGGTCTTCAAGATGTCGGTCTTCTATAGGATTCATCGGCCCAGCTCATCGCAGGTTCAGGTCGGTCCATGGATAACCCACAAGCTGAGTCTGAGTGAATTTGTCCATTGCCCTATAAAATATGATAAGTGTGCCTGTTAGAAAACACAATACAAGAATAATAGAAAAGAGGTTAATTTATAAATAATTCTAGGGTCGATTTGCTGAAAATGGGTCATCATCGCCAAGATTTGAAATCCTTTAGTTCTTGCCCTAATGTTAGGTTTTGTCGGATTTTTATTCCTATCATCTCCTCGGGCCTCAAAAAGATTTGTCCTCAAATCTGGTAATTCAAATGCAGTAGAGACTTTGTTTCATCCTAGCAAGCCACCTGAAGAAATATCACTACAGAAGCCCAAAATCTGAAATACCACAAATGGTGATTGTTTTCTTTCCTCCATTTCTTGGATGTATCTCATCTGCAACACAAATAATGCTCCATTATCCAATAGTCGCCCCTGTATTAACTTGTTCCACTGAAACTGTTTCCTCCTTTTTTGACTCATCTGTATGTTGCTGATCCTCATGGTCTTCTAATGGTTGGCTCAATTGCTCATTACCCTCAAAAGCCTCTGAAGGTGAACATAACTGTCTCTGAACAGTCTGGCTCTCTAGTGGTTTGCTCGTTTGACTATGATCATCAAGATCCTTTGAAGGTTAGCACATCGGTGTCTGACAAATTTTATGCTCTAAGGGTTGGCTCGTGTCACTAGAGTCCTCAAGAACCTTTGAAGGTTGGCATACTTGCGTCTGCACAGTTTGGTCCTCTGATGGTTTGATCATGTGGCTATGATCCTCAAGATTCTATGATGGTTGTTTTGTCTGTCTTTGCATCTCCTAGACCTCTAATGGTGACATAGGGTTCAATACTATACGTTTTCCATCTTTTTTGAACATATAAGTATTTCTATACCCATCATGTAATATCATCCTATCATACAACCATGGTCTACCAAGTAATATATAGGATGCACAAAGAGGAAGAATATCACATTCAAGCTCATCATAGTACTTGTCCCCTATACTAAAGGGTACCTTAGCCCTTTGGGTTACACAAAGACCATCCTGATCATTCAACCAATGTAATGTATTGGGTTTAGGATGTGGGATAGTTTCAAGTTTCAACTTCGATACTAATGATGCAGCTACAATATTAGTACAACTACCACCATCAATAATAATTGCGCACAAGTTTCCTTGTACCCTACAAGAAATATGGAACAAGTTTTCTCTTTATCCCTCATCAATGGTTTGAAAGGAAGTCAAGTCCCGATGTAATATGTTAGTAGACAAATACAACTCACTTGACATTGTTGCATACTGTTTTCAATAACCTCAATACACTTCACCACACCACGACAACACGCCCTTACACACCCCTACACACCCACAGTGCTCACAATCAACCAATACAAGAAATATTTATTGGTACTTCAAGTAAAGTTAAATAAATGAAGTGCACACAATTATTTCTAAGTAGTTAAGAATTAAATTCAACTAGAAAGTGTTTAAGTAATGAGTTTCAATTACTTTCACACTTTAATGCTTGTTTTTGAATTTAAATTCCACTACTCAACTTTCCTTTTCTTGCTTTGGTTTCACACTAATTAACTTCACAATGGGCAGCACTTAAACACAAGCACAAAAGCACAACTCACCACCACACAACTCCCCTTTTAGCTCACGGTTCCACAATTACTCATGCCACCAACAACAAGTATCTATACAACACACATAAGAAACAATGCCAATTACACACACCCTTCACTAAATGTATTAAAACACAACTCCACACACACACCTCTTCAAATCATGGTACACTTCCCCACTTCTACACTAAAATCAAACCACAACTTCAAAGTAAAAGGCAGCTCAACTTTCAAATTCAAAATGAGCTCAATAAGTGCAAGATTCCACAAATGGTAAGAAGTTATTTCAAATTCAAATGACACACAATTAACTATGACTTAATGTGTGTTTTGAAATTTCAAAATGACTTCTTAATGTACACTTTAATTCTGATTTCAAATATGAAAAATGACAATTGTGATTCCTCAAATTTTTGAAAATGCACACACTACACAATTCCACTTCACAATTGTAACACTACCTTTCCCCTTCACGGTTTATTATCCATGCACTACACTCTCACACTTTAGCCTTAATGTGCAGCACCTTACTCCACACAACTTCCACAAATTCACAAATGGCAATTCCTTCACTCAACATATAAACACAATGCCAACAATTCAATACTCCTTTTTACACCACAATTCATACACATACAACCACGGTGCAACAACCTACACAATTTTTTTTTTTTTTTATAAGCACAACTCTACATACAATAACTCAAGGTGTACACATCCTTGCCACTACACAACTCCCATTCACACCATAAACCACAAGCAATGGTAACAATAAAATTCAAATTTGAAATCACTCCACTAAATGCAACCTTCTCTACAAATGGTAAAAAACAATTCAAATTCAAATAACACTTATTCAATCATGGTATGGATGGGGTAAATTTCAAATTCAAAAATTTGAATGAATAACACACTTCTACTCCTTCCTTTCCACGAAATTGATCAACCACAAGAAGCTACAACAAACCCTTCAATCCAACTCCAACAAGCAACAAATTAGATTTTCAATCAAGATAATTTCGCAACTCAAATCCACAACACACAATTTCGGTTCAAATATGAAGAACCCTAATTGAAGATGATAATCACGAAATTAACCAACACTTAATACCTTGTCTCAACTTGTGCTCTGATACCAAAAAGATGATGTGCCTAAACCCACTTAGAAGCATAATAAAAAAACTCAAGAAAACAATCTCAAATCAATCACAAAACTGGTTCCCCTAGTAAGCAATTCTCGTGACACCTTTGAAGATTTTGATGGAAAATGTCGTTCAAATGATTTAATTATAATCTCTATTGATAACATTAACCAAATAACCACAATAAGGATTGAAATGTCACATGGAAATCAGATCAAAGAAAGCAATAAACTAATGAAATCCACCTTCCCTTTCAATCACTAGTTCACGCCAACAATAACAATGAAGTATGTAATCCAAATGATCAATGAAACAATCAATCTTACAAGATTGTTGTTCACGAAAATAGAACCACAAATAGATCCAAGAAAGATCCAAATCTACCCTAGATATGACTCACTAGACAAGAAATAAACATACAACAAAATTGAATTGATATGACTTACAATTCACCTTTGTCGCACTCGCCACAATTCCAATTCTTGGGTTGAAATTGATAAGAGTTTGGAACTAAGGAAAGAACCCTAATTCACATGTGAAATGTACCTCTCAAATCTGTAAAAATTTTCCCCCTCAAACCCTCTCTTAAGTAAGTATTTATACTTGCTACTCCTAGGGTTAAAAAGTGGTCAAAATTACAACTTTGCCACTTTTAATCAATCCTAGTTGCCAAAGTAGCAACTATGGTAGTAAGATCCTGGAGCTGCTCTTCCAAAGTTCTCCTACTTGTAATATTATGACCCTAACCTCCACCAACTTGGCTATTGGCCTCATTGCCAATTCCCCCATTCACACTTTCATTAGACATGTTGTGATTTAAGAAGTAATCCCATAAATTATAGCACACTCCTTCAACAACACCAACCCACATGTTTAAGAACCACAATAATGTAATAGCTCACATTTCAAAAAGAATTATAGGTACAAGGAAATAATTTAGTATTCCAAGTAAAGTTCAATAAATGAAGTACATACACAACTACTTTCAAGTAGTTAGAATTAAATTCAACTATAAGTGCTTAAGTAACTAGTAAATTACTTTCACACTATAATGACTTGTTTGAATTCAAATTCTACTACTCAAACCTTCTTTTCTTAAGCACGACACACACTCAAACTTTAGCTTCAATGTGCAGCACCTTACTCCACACAATTCCACAAATTAACAAATGGCAATTCCCTCACTCAACACACAAACACAACGCTAACAATTTAGTACTCCTTTTTACACCACAATTCATACACATACAACCATGGTGTAATAACCTCTACATTTTTTTTCTTTTGTAATCACAACTCTACACACACTCCATGGTTCACGCTCCTAAACATACAAGTTTCACCACTACAAACACTAAAGCAAACCGCAATTTATACACTAAAATAGCAACAATTCAAATTTGAAAATCAAACCACTTCATTAATTGCAACCCTTCCACAATTGGTAAGAAGTAATTTTCAAATTCAAACAAACACACATTAACTCCTTCAATCTTAATGTTTTTCTTGAAAATCAAATAATTTCCAAATCATTCACACTACTCAAATTTGGAAATGCTCAATTACTCTATTTTTATGAAAACAAACAATGTAAGGATCATAATTTTTCTTCCTACACAATTGCACTTCCAAAATTGCATTCAAAATGCACTAACTTTCCTCTCCCTCTATGGTGAAGTCGACAACATAGAAGCAAGATGATATGCCTAAAAGGGGATTAACCACAATCAAATGGAACAAAAACCAACCCTAAATGCACTCAAATAATTTCGGATCAATAGGCTAGAAATTTGTGTGATTCCTAATGAGTGCAAGGAGATCCAAATTCAATAACTAATGAACTAATCCACACAATGAATCAAATCCCTCAACATGGACTAATCAAACTTGAAATATCATGTGAATTCTAGAATATTTAGCAAAAGCACAACCGTGATCCCCCTTTATAGAAATGCCTTTCATGTTGACAATGATAAGCAATTGTTGATGAATAACAAGTATGATAAGTACTCAAACAAGCTCACTAATTCGAATAAAACAACTTAACCAAATCTGACCAAGAAATGTTCCAATTCAACCCTAGATATTACACACTAGAGAAGAAAAGAAAACACAACAATTTGAAATTGATATGACTCACAATTTTAAATGTTGCACTCGCCATAATCTCAACTCTTAGGATTGAAATTGATAAGAGAAAATTGAACTAGGAAACCCTAAGTTCTCTCATGTGAAAGTGAAGTGTTTGATCTAAAAATTGCTCCCTCAAAACCCTACTTAAGTAAGTATTTATACTTGCTCCCTTTAAGGTTGGAAAGTCCACAAAATTACAACTATGCCACTTTTAAGGTGGCTGGTCCTAAATGAAAATTATAAACAAAATGAAAGTGTCCCAAAAGAAAATTACAACATAGAATGGTCCAATAACAATTACAAAGTACAAAAATAATATAAAGCTTCAAAAACTAATGCTTCGACGTGAAATCAATCGCAGCGGACCTTTGGATGCAAATTTGATGATGTCCCGATGCCATCAACTAATGTAAGTCATTTGGCATCCCATGGAGAAATATTATTTTACCTATAAGATTATTACTCAAATATTTATTAGATAAAAGAAATAGAGTGAAATATGAGTGATTTAGATCATCATCCAAATCGAGTTCTGAGAGCATCTATGATGCCAAAAAATTTCCCATCATCTCCTCGAGCTTCTAAAAAATTTGCCCTCAAATCTAGAGGGTCATTTCTAGAACTGAACTCGAACATCTCTATTGGCCATCTCTGTTGGCTTGTTTTCCTAGTTACCAGATGTAGTGGAAGTAGTTTTAATATTCCCCTAAAATGATGTACCTCAGATGGAGCTATTGGTGACAGTACTATGTGAGACCTACCCATATTGAACATGTAGGTGTTCCTGAATCCATCATGTAACACCTGCTGATCAAACAACCAGGGTCTACCTAATAGCAAATGGAATGCATGCATAGGATCTCATCATGGTATTTCTACCCAACACTCACAGGCACCTTCGCCCTTAGCGTCACATGCATACTACCCCAATTATCCAACCAATGCAAGTTATAAGGGCTAGGATGTGGGCTAGTGGACAAATGTAATTTGTCTACTAGTGCAGCAGATATAACATTCATGCAACTACTGCCTTTGCCCCTCCTGATCGACCGTCAGCTGCTATAGGTCTGGTAGTAGTATTGGGCCTGTTGCTCAGAGCCCTAAACAAGTTAGACCTGTTTTGCCTCTCCACCTTCAAGGCCAACTGAATAGCCTCATCAAGTGTACTATAACATTGTAGCTCAATAAAACACGCTATCTCATATTTCAACCCCGAGATGAAATGTGCTAGGGTTTGTTCTAGAGGTTCAATTGACCCACATCTAATCATGAAGGTTTCAAATTCCTGCATATAATCATCCACTATCTTGCCTCCCTACCTTAAAGTCTGTAGTCAGATAAACAGTTCCTATTTGTATTGCATAGGAATAAATCTTTTTCTCAACACCCTTTTCATATCCCTCCATTTCTGAATCTCAGCCTCCCCATCCCTACGCCTATTGATAATCAAATAGTTCCACAATAGTACAGCGTATCCTATAAACTCAACAGCAGCCAATTGGACTCTGGTATTATCATCGTTCTCATAACATTCAAAGAGACCCTTAAGCTTGTCTTCCTAATCTAAATAATCATCAGTTGATCCCTTGTCATCATAAGAAGGCATCTACAACTTCACATACTCCAGTCCCCGAGGTGGCTTAAAATCCCTATTCTGATATGGATTAGCCCTAAAGTTATCATCCTTTTCTTCCCTATAACGATGATGATCCCCATCCATTCTTCTATTCAGATTTCCATCTCTCACTACTTTGTCTCTCTAAAGGTTCTATAGAGCTACATAAGGTGGTGCTTGAAGGTTCACCACTGGTGGTTGTGGCAATGTTATCCTATCAATCTTAGTTGCCAAAGTAGCAACTATGGTAGTAAGATCCTGGAGCTGTTCTTCTAAAGTCCTCTTACCTACAATATTATGACCTTGACCTCCACCAACCTAGCTATTGGCCTCATTGCCAATTCCCCCATTCACACTTTTGTTGGACTTGTTGTGATTTAAGAAGTAATCCCACAAATTATAGCACACTCCTTCAACATCACCAACCCACATGTTTAACAACCACAATAATGCAATAGTTCACGTTTTAAAAAGAATTATAGGCACAAGGAAATAATTTAGTACTCTAGGGAAAGTTCAATAAATGAAGTACACACACAACTACTTTCAAGTAGTTACAATTAAATTCAACTACAAGTGCTTAAGTAACTAGTCAATTACTTTCACACTTTAATGACTTGTTTAAATTCAAATTCTACTACTCAAACCTTCCTTTTCTTGCCTTGATTCCACACTACAAATAACCACAATGTATAGTACCTCAAAAAATACAAAATAATCAAAATCCACCGCCACTCTACTACTCTTACTCACAATTCCACCAATTCATGCCACCAACAACAATTCTCTATATTACACACACCAAAACCCATGCCAAATGCACATACTTTTCACTAAATTTTACAAAACACAACACCTCACACACACTCCTTTTATACACGTTGCAGCACATACATACACACTCTTCTACACTTCAACTTCTCCACTTCTATTCAAGTTGCAAACCGCAACTTCAACAATAAAGGCAGCTCAAATTTCAAATTCAAAATGAGCTCAATAAGTGCAAGATTCCATAAATGGTAAGAAGCTATTTCAAATTCAAATGACACAATTAACTATGACTTAACGTGTGTTTTGAAATTTCAAATTGACTTCTTAATGTACACTTCAATTCTGATTTCAAATCTGAAAATGAAAATTGTGATTCCTCTAATTTCTGAAAACGCACACATTACACAATTCCACTTCACAATTATAACCCTTCCACAAATTGGTAAGAAGAAATTTTCAAATTAAAATAACCATAAATTAACTTCTTCAATCTTAATGTTTGTTTTGAAAATCAAATAATTTCCAAATCTTCTACATTACTCAAATCTAGAAATGCTCAATTACTCCTCTAATTTTTTGAAACAAACAATGTAAGGATCACAATTTTTCTCCCTACACAATTACACTTCCGAAATTGCATTCAAAATGCACTACTTTCCTCTTCCTCCATGGTGAAGTCCACAACATAGAAGCTTCAACAAGTAATCAAAACTCACTCCAACATGTAGCAAGTTCAACTTCTACTCAAGACAATTCACGCCACTTCAAACAACTACAACAACAATTCCAATTTACTCTCAATTTTGGAATTAAAGATGTAAGAACATAAACCCTAATTTTTTCAAAATTCAAAATCAAACAACCCTTCTCACAACCTCAAGCTTTGATACCAAAAAGATGATGTGCTCAAAAACCAAGATTAAGCACATGCAAAACTAATTTGAAAAACAATCAGATAATGTCAATCAAACTAGCTTCCAAATGGCGTCAATTCTCAATGCTTATAACCAATTCTTCAAACAAAGATGTGATGTGCTCAAAACTAAGGTCTAAGCACATGCAAAACAAATTTGAAAGACAATTAGATAATATCTATCAAACTAGTTCAACAATTGCACAATTCCTCAATATTTATGAACCAATTCCCACAACAAGGATGTGACCAAAAATGAATCCAAGTATAATGATGCTCTGATACCAAATTATGATGTGCCTAAAACCAGGTCTAAGCACATGCAAATGAATCAAAGAAATAACTTCAATTCACAAGATCAAACCGGTTCAATGGGGTCAAAAATTGCATGAACCCTAACTGAGGAATGGTGAATCAAATGATAAGATCAAGGAAATTAAATCCACAAAGATGTTAATCCTCAATTGAATCAATTAACCAACTTAATTCCAAGAGAAATCCAATCAACAATACATAAATCAAACCGTGATCCTGCTTACAACAAAGAAGCTCCATGCTATAAGAATAAGTACAAATTGATGGAATTAACAAATATTAGAAACCAGTCAATTATGCAATGAAAGTTTGATTACAAAAGCAATAAAAAATCTTACTAAGAAGACTTCAATCTAACCCTAGATATGACTCACTAGAGATGAAAGGAAAACATAACAATAAGAAGTTGATATGACTCACAATTTGCCCTTATTGCACTCGTCACAATTCTAATTCTTAGGATTGAAATTGATAAGAGAAATTAAACTAGGAAGAGCCCTAATTCCCTCATTTAAAGTGTATGTTCTATTCTAAAAAATTGGCCTCCCCAAACCCTACTTTAAGCAAGTATTTATACTTTCTCCCTTTAGGGTTAGGAAATGTACAAAATTACAACTATGCTACTTTTAAGGTGGCCTATCTTAAAAAACAATTACAAGCAAATGAAAGTGTCCCAAAAGAAAGATTACAACATAAATAGTCCAAAGAAATAACTATAAATAAAAATAGTCTTTATTATGCTAGCTCTTCCATAGGATTCGTCGGCCTAACTCATTGCCAATTTAGGTTGGTCCATAGATAACCCGCAAGCTGAGTTTGAGTGAGTTTGTCCATCGCCCTGTAAAGTATGATAAGTATTCCTGTTGGAATATAAAATACATGAATAAGATAAAAGAGGTTAGTAAATGAATAATTACAGGGTTGATTTACTCAAAATGGGCTCTCATCGCCAAAATTCGAAATACTTTGGTTCTTGCCCTAATGATAGGTCTTGTCGGATTTTGATTCCTATCAAGATGTGATCAATCTTAAGTATCCAAATTAAATTGCTCTGATACCAAAAAGTTGATGTAACTAAAAGGGGATTAAGCATAATCAAATAGAACAAAAACCAACCCTAAATACACTCAAACAATTTCGAATCAATAGGCTAGAAATTTGCGTGATTCCTAATGAGTGCAAGGAGATCCAAATTCAATAACTAATGAACTAATCCACCACAATGAATCAAATCCCTCAATACACACTAATCAAACTTGAAATATCACATGAATTCTAGAATATTTAGCAAAAGCACAACCGTGACCCCCCTTTATAGAAATGCAATTCACGTTGACAATGATAAGCAATTGTTGATGAATAAAAAGTATGATAAGTACTCAAACAAGCTCACTAATTCGAATAAAACAACTTAATCAAATCTGACCAAGAAATGTTCCAATTCAACCCTAGATATTACACACTAGAGAAGAAAAGAAAACACAACAATTTGAAATTGATATGACTCACAATTTCCAGTGTTGCACTCGCCACAATCTTAACTCTTGGGATTGAAATTGATAAAAGGAAATTGAACTAGCAAACTCTAAGTTCTCAACGTGAAAGTGAAGTGTTTATTCTGAAAATTGCCCCCTCAAAACCTTACTTAAGCAAGTATTTATACTTGCTCCCTTTAAGATTAGAAAGTCCACAAAATTACAACTATGCCACTGTTAAGGTGACTGGTCCTAAATGAAAATTACAAACAAAATGAAGGTATCCCAGAAGAACATTACAACATAGAATGGTCTAATAACAATTACAAAGCAAAAAAATAATATAAATCTTCAAGAGCCAATGCTTTGATGTGAAATCAATCGCAGTGGGCCTTTGGATGCAAATCTGATGATGTCCCATGGCCATCAACTAATGTAAGTCATTTGGCATCCCATGGAGAAATATTATTGTACCTGTAAGATTGTTAATCAAATATTTATTAGATAAAAGAAATAGAGTGAACTATGAGCAATTTAGATCATCATCAAATTTAGTTCTAAGAGCATCTATGGAGCTAGAAAATTTCCCATCACTTCAACAAATAATCAAAACTCACTCCAACAAGCAGTAAGTTCAACTTCTACTCAAGACAATTCATGCCACTTCAAACAACTACAACAACAATTTCAATTTACTCCCAATTTCGGAATTGAAGATGTAAGAACATGAACCCTAATTTTCTGAAATTCAAAGACAAATAACCCTTCTCATAACCTCAAGCTTTGATACAAAAAAGATGATGTGTCTAAAAGGGCATTAAGCACAATCAAATGGAACAAAAAACCAACCCTAAATGCACTCAATCAAATCCGGTTCAATAAGCTAGGAATTATATGATTCCTAATGGAGTGCAAGGAGATCCAAATTCAATAACTAATGAATTAATCAACCAAAATGATTCAAAACGGTCAAAAACATACTAATTACACTTGAATTACCATGTGAATTCAATAATATTCAACAAAATCACTTCCTAGATCCCCCTTTATAGAAATGTAATTCACGATTCAAAACGATAAGCAATTGTTAATGGTGAATAACAAGTAAGATAAGTACTGAAAACAAGTACACTATTTCGAATCAAACTAACTCAAATTTGACCAAGAAATGAATTCAATCCAACCTTAGATATTACACGCTAGAGAAGAAAATAATACATAACAATTAGAAATTGATATGACTCACAATTTCAATTGTTGCATTCGACACAATCTCAACTCTTGGGATTGAAATTGATAAGAGGAAATTGAACTAGGAAAACCTTAAGCTCTCTTAAGTAAAGTGATTGTGTTTGATCTGGAAATTGGCCTCCTCAAAACCTTACTTAAGGAAGTATTTATACTTGCTCCCTTTAGGGGTAGAAAATCCACAAAATTACAACTATGCCACTTTTAAGGCGGCCGGTCCTAAATGAAAATTAGAAACAAATGAAAGTATCCCAAAAGAAAATTACAACATAGAATAGTCCAATAACAATTACAAATTACAAAAATAATATAAATCTTTAAGAGCCAATGTTTCAAAGTGAAATCAATGGCAGCGGGCCTTTAGATGGAAATCTGATGATGTCTTGTGGCCATCAACTAATGTATGTCATTTGGCATCCTATTGAGAAATATTATTGTACTTGTAAGATTATTACTCAAATATTTATTAGATAAAAGAAATAAAGTGAAATATGAGCAATTTGGATCATCATCCAAATCGAGTTCTGAAAGCATCTACGGTGCCGGAAAATTTCCCATCATCTCCTCAACCTTCTGAAAGATTTGCCCTTAAATCTAGAGGGTCATTTCTGGAACTGAACCTGAACATCCCTGTTAACCTATTCTCTTAGCTACCAGAAAGTGGAAGTAGTTCTGATCTACTCCTAAAATTAGTGTACCTCAGATGGAGTCATAGGTGATAGTACTATACGAAACCCTCCCACACTAAACATATAAGTGTTCCTGAATCCATCATGTAACACCTTCCGATCAAACATCCAAGGTTTACCCAACAGCAAATGGAATGCACACATAGGAATTACATCACATAGAATCTCATCGTGACATTTCTATCCAACACTCATAGGTACCTTCGCCCTTAGCGTAACAAGCATACTGCTTCGATTGTCCAACCAATGCAAGTCATAAGAGCAAGAATGTGGACTAGTAGATAAACGTAATTTGTTTACTAGTGCAGCATATATAACATTTATGCAACTACCACTATCAATGATGAGTACACAAAGGCTACCTCTGATCATACAACAGGTGTGGAATATGTTCTCCCTTTGTATGTCACTAGCATCGGGAGATAAGGTTAGAATCTTACGTAACACATTAATAGGTAGATATTGTTTACTTGTACGCTCCTCATGTGTTTCTACAGTCTGGTTATCATAATACTCCTGCATTGCTACAGACAGGCCTGTAAGCTCAACCTATTTGATGTGCCTAAACACACTTAAAAGCACATCCAAAAGACTTAAGAATAACTATCTTAAGTCAAGGCAAAATCGGATAAAAAAATGGCACTTTTCAAATGAACCCTAATGTTGAAATGATGAAATTCAATCAACCAATAATATAATCAGAATACCCCAAAGAAAATGCCTTCTAACAACACTCTAATTTCATATAATCCACGCAAATGAAGCCTCAATTTGACAAAGAAAACCGTAAAGTAAGATCCCTTTCCCAAAGGTGAAAATCACGTTTTCAAGGAAAACCTTAAAGATGAATGGAATCAATTTGATAATTTCCTTCAAATAATCACAAGAATTCGTGAATAATAACATGTAAATCTGACCAAGAACTATCTCAAATCAACCCTAGATACAACACACTAGAGAAGAAAAGAAATCACAACAAAATGAAATTGATATAACTCACAATTTCAAGATGTTGCACTCGCCACAATTTCAAGTCTTGGAATTGAAATTGATAAGAGTTGGAACCAAGGTATGAACCCTAATTCACACGTGAAAAGAGGTGTATATTCTGCAAAAATAATCTCTCCAAACCCACTCTTAAGCAAGTATTTATACTTGCTACTCTTAGGGTTAAAAAGTGCTCAAAATTACAAGTTTGCCACTTTTAAGGTGGCTAACCCTAAATGAAAGTTACAAAGAAATAAAAGTGTCCCAAAACCAAAATACAACTAAAATAGTTCATAAAATGAAAAATACATAAAAGAAATGCTCTTCATGATGCCGGTCTTCTATAGGATCCATCGGCCCAACTCATCACCGGTTCAGGTTGGTCCATGGATAACCCACAAGCTGAGTTTAAGTGAGTTTGTCCATTGCCCTGTAAAGCATGATAAGTATTCCTGTTGGAATATAAAATACATGAATAAGATAAAAGAGGTTAGTAAACGAATAATTCCAGGGTCGATTTGCTCAAAATAGGTCCTCATCGCCAAGATTCGAAATCCTTCCGTTCTTGCCCTAATGATAGGCCTTGTCGGATTTTTATTCCTATCATCTCCTCAGGCCTCAAAAAGATTTGTCCTCAAATCTAGTAGATCAAATGCAGTAGAGACTTTGTTTCCTCCTAGCAAGTCACCTGAAGAAATATCTCTACAGAATCCCAATAACTGAAATACTACAGGTGGTGATTGTCTTCTCTCCTCCATTTCCAAGATGTATCTCTTCTGCAACACAAATAATGACCCATTATCTACTAAAGTTACCCCTGTATCAACCTGTTCCACTGAAACTGTTTCCTCTTTTTCTAACTCATCTGTATGCTGCTGATCCTCATGGTCTTCTAATGGTTGGTCCAACTGCTCATTACTCTCTAAAACCTCTGAAGGTGAACATAACTGTCTCTGAACAGTCTGGCTCTCTAGTAGTATGCTCGTCTGACTATGATCATCAGGATCCTCTGAAGGTTGGCACATCGGTGTCTAACAAATGTTATGCTCTAAGGGTTGGCTCGTGTCACTAGAGCCCTCAAGAACCTTTGAAGGTTAGCATACTTGCGTCTGCAAATTTTGGTCCTCCCAGTCTAGGTAATCATCTGCAGAACCCCTACCATCAAATGAAGGCATCTGTAGCTTCGTACACTCTAGTCCTCGAGGTGGTCTAAATTCCCTGTCTGGGTATGGATTAAGCGCAAAATTATCATCTCTATCTTCCCTAAGAGCATAATAATCTCCCTTTACTCTAGGTGGTGCCATAAGGTTTACCACAGGTGGTGGTGGCAATGTCATCCTATCAATCCTTGTTGCTAATGTAGCAACAAGTGTGGAAAGGTCCCGAAGTTGCTCATCTAGAGTTCTTCCATTTGTATTTCGACAACTTGGTCTGCTACCCACTTGGCTATTGGCCTCATTGCCAAAGTACCCATTCACACTATCATATGACATGTTTGTGGATGCGATTTATCTAAAGTACAAATGTAATCTCAAATAATTTGTAGCACACTCCCTTCACTTCACCACATCACAATAACAAGTTTGGATAACAACACACACACTTATACACCCACAGTGCAACAAGTCACCAATGCAATAAATACTTTTTATCACTTCAAGTATATTAGAATAAGTGAAGCACAAATAAATACTTCTAAGTAGTTAAGAAATTAAATTCAACTCACAAGTGTTGAAGTAATAAGTTCAATTACTTTCACACTTTAATGTTTGTTTTTGAATTCAAATTCTACTACTTCAATTTTCCTTTCTTGCCACGATTTCACACCTACAATTGATCTTGATGTGCAGCACCTTTAATCCACATAAATCCACAAATTTACACCACCACACACACCTTCAATTATGGTGCACTCACTCCACCAATAACTCTACGGCAACAACAACAAATTGCACTCCACCTCCATGACAGAAATAAGAAATGGAAACAACAACAAATATACTCTAATTCCACGGCAATAATAACAAATATACTTCACTCCCCACAAGTTCTAACCGCAACTCACAACAAAATAGGCAGCAACTTCAATTTGAAATTCAAATAACTTCACTTATTGCAAGCCTTCCTCAATTGGTAACAATGAATTCAAATTCAAATAGCAATCATTAACTCCCACAACTTAATTGCATATGATTTGAATTCAAATAATTCCTTACTAACCAAACTTAATGTAATCTGAAAATTTTACTTCACAAATTCAGAATTACACAATGGAATTCAAACAACAAACTTCACAACTCTTCACGCCACAAGTTACTTCATGGCAACAATTGGTAAGTTTCACAATTTCAAAAAAATTTGCTAAAGTAACTTCACTTTGTACTTCTGCTCTTCCACGTGAATTAGTGTCCACAAAGTGATATAATAACCTTCCCAAATCAACTCCAACAACCAAAAAATCAATTCCCAATCCAAAACAATTTCGCAATATCAAACAACAACAACAACACAATTTCGGTTTTTCGCTTGATCAACTCTATTTGATGATCACTTCCACGAAATTGAATACAACCAATTCCCTTCTCTCAACAAGAGCTCTGATGCCAAAAAGATGATGTGCCTAAACACACTTAAAAGCACATCCAAAAGACTTAAGAATAACTATCTCAAGTCAAGGCAAAATCGGATCCAAAAATGGCACTTTTCAAATGAACCCTAATGTTGAAATGATGAAATTCAATCAACCAATAATATAATCAGAATACCCCAAAGAAAATTCCTTCTAACAACACTCTAATTTCATATAATCCACGCAAATGAAGCCTCAATTTGACAAAGAAAACCGTAAAGTAAGATCCCTTTCCCAAAGGTGAAAATCACGTTTTCAAGGAAAACCTTAAAGATGAATGGAATCAATTTGATAATTTCCTTCAAATAATCACAAGAATTCATGAATAATAACATGTAAATCTGACCAAGAACTATCTCAAATCAACCCTAGATACAACACACTAGAGAAGAAAGGAAATCACAACAAAATGAAATTGATATAACTCACAATTTCAAGATGTTGCACTTGCCACAATTTCAAGTCTTGGAATTGAAATTGATAAGAGTTGGAACCAAGGTATGAACCCTAATTCACACGTGAAAAGAGGTGTATATTCTACAAAAATAATATCTCCAAACCCTCTCTTAAGCAAGTATTTATACTTGATACTCCTAGGGTTAAAAAGTACTCAAAATTACAAGTTTACCACTTTTAAGGTGGCTAACCCTAAATGAAAGTTACAAAGAAATAAAAGTGTCCCAAAACCAGAATACAACTAAAATAGTTCATAAAATGAAAAATACATAAAAGAAATGCTCTTCATGATGCCGGTCTTCTATAGGATCCATCGGCCCAGCTCATCGCCGGTTCAGGTCGGTCCATGGATAACCCACAAGCTGAGTTTAAGTGAGTTTGTCCATTGCCCTGTAAAGCACGATAAGTATTCCTGTTGGAATATAAAATACATGAATAAGATAAGAGAGGTTAGTAAATGAATAATTCCAGGGTCGATTTACTCAAAATAGGTCCTTATCGCCAAGATTCGAAATCCTTCAGTTCTTGCCCTAATGATAGGTCTTGTCGGATTTTTATTCCTATCACTATTCCTCCTCAACCTCAACATCTTCCCCAGTGCCCTCCAGAATAGTCATCACACTCTTATTTGGACACTGTGCTGCCATGTGCCCAAATCCCATGCACTTAAAGCATTTGATTTAGCATACTTTTCCACTAGTAGATCTAAGAATAGTCTACCACACATCTGGTGTTATCACCTCTTTACCCTTCCTAGAGGTTATATTTTCTCTAATAGTGCTAGGGGTAGTTTTGTCTACAGCTCGCATTGCCTCACCTACCGCCTTTGCCCCTCCTAATCGACCGTTAGCTGCCATGGGTCTGGTAGTAGTATTGGGCCTACTGCTTAGAGCCCTAAACAAGTTAGATCTCCTTTGCCTCTCTACATTCAAGTCCAACTGAATAGCCTCATCAAGTGTACTATAGCGCTGCAACTCAACAACACATGCTATCTCATATTTTAGCCCTAAGATGAAGCATGCTAAGGTTTGTTCTAGAGGTTCGATTGACTTACATCTAATCATGAGGGTTTCAAATTCCTGCACATAATCATCTACTGTCTTACCTTCCTGCCTCAAAGTCTGTAGTCGCATAAATAGTTCTTATTTGTAGTGCTTAGGAATAAATCTTTTTCTCAACACCTTTTTCATATCCCTCTGTGTTTGAATCTCAGCCTCCCCATCCCTATGCCTTATGATAATCAAATTCTTCCACCATAGTAAAGTGTATCCAGTAAACTCGACAGTAGCCAATCAGACTCTAGTATTATCATCGATCTCATAACATTCAAAGAGACCCTCAACCTTCTCCTCTTAATCCAAATAATCATCAGTTGATCCCTTGTTGTCATAAGAAGGCGTCTGCAGCTTCACATACTCCAGTCCCCGACGTAGCCTGAAAACCCGATTCTAATAAGGATTAGCCCCAAAGTTGTCATCCTTTTCTTCCTTGTAAGGATGATGATCCCCACCCATCCTTCTATTTAGATTTCCATCTCCTACTACTCTGTCTCTCTGAAGGTTCTGTGGAGCTACCCAAGGTGGTGCCTGAAGGTTCACCACTGGTGGTTGTGGTAATGTTATCTTATCAATCCTAGTTGCCAAAGTAGCAACTATAGTAGTAAGATCTTGGAGTTGTTCTTCTAAAGCCCTCCTACCTGCAATATTATGACCCTGACCTCCACCAACCTAGCTATTGGCCTCATTGCCAATTCCCCCATTCACACTTTTGTTGGACATGTTGTGATTTAAGAAGTAATGCCACAAATTACAGCACACTCCTTCAATAACACCAACCTATACGTTTAACAACCACAATAATGTAATCGCTCACATTTCAAAAAGAATTATAGGCACAAGGAAATAATTTAGAATTCCAAGTAAAGTTTAGTAACTGAAGTACATACACAACCACTTGAAAGTAGTTAGAATTAAATTCAACTACAAGTGCTTAAGTAACTAGTCAATTACTTTGACACATAACTGACTTGTTTGAATTCAAATTCTACTACTCAAACCTTCCTTTCTCAGCCACGACATACACTCACACTTTAGCTTCAACTTGCAGCACCTTACTCCACACAATTCAACAAATTCACAAATGGCAATTCCCTCACTCAACACACAAACACAACACCAACAATCCAATACTCCTTTTACACCACAATTCATACACATACAACCATGGTGCAATAACCTCCACAATTTTTTTTTTAATAACAACTCTACACACACTCCACGGTTCACACTCTTAAACATACAAGTTTCATCACTATAAAGACTAAAGCAAACCGCAGCTTATACACCAAAATAGCAACAATTCA
Source organism: Laguncularia racemosa (assembly GCA_037954665.1). Classification (NCBI taxonomy): domain Eukaryota; kingdom Viridiplantae; phylum Streptophyta; class Magnoliopsida; order Myrtales; family Combretaceae; genus Laguncularia; species Laguncularia racemosa. Next base: position 246,774 of record JBBMOL010000082.1, read on the forward strand.
AATTTGAAAATCAAACCACTTCACTAATTGCAACCCTTTCTCAATTGGTAAGAAGTAATTTTCAAATTCAAACAAACACACATTAACTCCTTCAGTCTTAATGTTTGTTTTGAAAATAAAATAATTTCCAAATCTTCCACACTACTCAAATCTGGAAATGCTTAATTACTCTATTTTTTCGAAAACAAACAATGTAAGGATCACAATTTTTCTTCCTACACAATTGCACTTCCGAAATTGCATTCAAAAGACACTAACTTTCCTCTCCTTTCATGGTGAAGTCCACAACATAGAAGATTCAACAAGTAATCAAAACTCACTCTAACAAGCAGCAAGTTCAACTTCTACTCAAGATAATTCATGCCACTTCAAACAACTACAACAACAATTTCAATTTACCCCTAATTTTGGAATTGAAGATGTAAGAACATGAACCTTAAATTTCTGAAATTCAAAATCAAATAAGCTTTCTCACAACCTCAAGCTCTAATACCAAAAAGATGATGTGCCTAAAAAGGGATTAAGCACAATCAAATGGAATAAAAAACCAACCTTAAATGCACTCAATCAAATCCAGTTCAATACATTAGGAATTGCATGATTCCAATATGCTAGGAATTGCGTGATTCCTAATGGAGTGCAAGGAGATCCGAATTCAATAAATAAAGAATTAATCAACCACAATGATTCAAAACCTTCAAAACACACTAATTACAGTTGAATTACCAAGTGAATTCAATAATATTCAACAAAATCACATCCGAGATCCCCCTTTATAGAAATGCAATTCACGGTTCAAAATGATAAGCAATTGTTGATTGTGAATAACAAGTAAGAGAAGTAATTAAAACAAGTACTCTATTTCGAATCAAACTGACTGAAATTTGACCAAGAAATGAATTCAATCCAACCCTAGATATTACAAACTAGAGAAGAAAAGCATATACAATAATTAGAAATTGATATGACTCACAATTTCAATTGTTGCACTCGCCACAATCTCAACTCTTGGGATTTAAATTGATAAGAGGAAATTGAACTTGGGAAACCCTAAGCTCACTCACATAAAGTGAATGTGTTTGTGATGGGAAAATTTCCGGCACCGTCGACACTTTCAGAACTCGATTTGGATGATGATCCAAATTACTCATATTTTACGTCATTTCTTTTCATCTAATAAATATTTGAGAAATAATCTTATAGGTACAATAATAATTCTCCATGGGATGCCAACATGTCCTACACTAGTTGATGGACACGGGACATTTTCAGATGTACAATCAAAGACCCGCTCCAATTGTTTCCATTCCAAAGCATTGGCTCATGAAGACTTACGATATTTTTGTACTTTATAATTGTTCTATAGACTATTTCATGTTGTATTTTTCATTTGGGACACTTTCATTTTATTGTAATTTTCATTTAGGATCGGCTACCTTAAAAGTGGCAAACTTGTAATTTTTGACCATTTTCTAACCCTAGGAGTAGCAAGTATAAATACTTGCTTATAGTAGGGTTTGAGGAGGCCATTTTTCAGATTATACACTTCACATTTTCGTGAGAGGGCTTAGGGTTTCCCTAGTTCTAATTCTCTTATCAATTTCAATTTCCAAGAGTTGAAATTGTGGCGAGTGTAACAAAGGGTAATTGTGTGTAGTATCAATTCCTTCTTTGTTGTGTTTCCATTTCATCACTAATGAGTCATATTTAGGGTTGATTTTGGATTTTTTTTTGGACATATTTTCGATTGCAATTTGTGATCAATTATTTTGTTAAAGATTGATTGTTTTTAATACTTGATATCCACATCATATGTGACATGAATTGGAATTGTAGAAGAGGATAAAATCACGGTTTTAATTCTTTTCTTCTCCATATATTTCACGTGAAATTCACTTATATTTGTTGTCATTTAGTGAAGTTTATCATTATTGGATTGTGATTGCATCATTGGACCTTTGGATTTCACCAAAATTCCAATAGGGTTCTCACAATTTCCATTCCAATTGGACCGGTTTTGTATGTGAGTTGGGTTTGTTTTCTTTGATTCATTTGATTGTGCTTGACCTTGGTTTTGAGCATATCATCTTTTGGTATCAGAGCTTGAGGTTTAAGAGGAGGGATTTTTCAATTGAGATTCGGAATTTAGGGGTTTGTTGTGAAGCACCTTGATTCGAAAATTTGTTGGCATGAAATTGCATCTTGTTTTTGTGATTGTTGAGTTTTGTTCTCTTGTTGATTAGTGGATGTACAATTGGAGATTGGAACACTCTTGGAATCCTTGAGTTGATCGTTATTGATTAAAGGGTCATGAACTTTGTGATCATTTGAGGAAGTTGAAATTTGAAGTCTAGAAGAATAGTGTTCAATTGTTGAAGTGGATTGATGTTATTGCATTTTCGGGAGTGAAGAGTATTACTTGTGATTTTCATATTTGAATTTCCAAATTTGAGGTGTGAGTTAAGGAAGCAATTTGAATTTCAAAACACACATTAAGTCATTGTTTAATTGTGTGTCATTTGAATTTGAAATAGCTTCTTACCATTTATGGAATTGTGTACTTATTGAACTCCGTTTTGAATTTGAAAGTAGGCTACCTTACCTTGTGTAGAAGTTGCGGTTTTGGCTGTAGTTTATGGAAGTGGAAGTGTACAATTTTCAGATTTGCATTGTATGGGATAATAGGGAATTTATTTGAATTCAAACACATCCACTAAGTTGAGGAAGTTATTGAGTGGTATTGATTACATTTCATTTGAATTTGAAATTAAACCTTACCATTTGTGGAAAGTGCATTAAGGATGTTCATTTGAATTTGTTGCCATGTTGCGGAGTTGTGTTTTTGTCAAATTAGTGAAGAGTGTATGCATGTGGCATGAGTTTTGGTGTATGTTGAGTGAAAGGTAATTTGCATCATGAAGTGTTGTGTATATGTAGTGGTAGTTGAAGTGGTTGCAACGTGTATATGTGTGGTGTGAGTGGCGGTGTGAATTTGTGGAGTTGTGTGGAGTAAGGTGCTGCACATTAAGATCAAGTGTGAGTGTGAACCGTGGCTAATAAAGGAAGTTAAGTAGTGAAGTTTGAAATTTAAATATAAGCATTTAAGTGTGAAAGTTATTGAGTATTATTACTTAAACACTTGCTTAGTTAAATTCAATATCTTAACTACTTGAAAGTATTTATTTGTGCTTCAATTATTTTATTATACTTAAAGTGACAAGAAGTATTTATTGCATTGGTGACTTGTTGCACCGTGGGTGTATGATGGGTGTCAAATCCAACAAAAATAAAACCTACTCTTAGACAATTATATGATTTGCATATAGTGGTGAGTAGGGTCGAATCCACAGAGATTGGTTAAATTTATTTCTATCCAAGGAGAATAAAAAGGAAAAGGAAAATGGGGGGTTTGGTTTGTGAATCGAATAAAGTTAAAACAAGATAAGAAAATTGAATATTGATAAAAGCCTAGCCAAAGGAATCAAGATAGTTTAATTCTAGGAATTGATCATCGATGCAAATGTTTTCTATTCTTATTCCTAGATAAACTGGTTATGGTTATTAACAAGCTCTAACAACCTATCTCTCCTTACTTCCTCGATAACCTCAAACAAGCGCTTTGAATTATTTCTCTTATTGATTAAACAACCCTAGACAAGCTCTTAGGATTTAATCTATCAATAGCATTAAGATCTAGAGAGACCACCAATTCATGCCAGTAGATTATAAGATAACCTATTTAAACATGATCACACACCTCCATAACATGAATTCGATAATCTCTTTTATAACCAAACATGTTATTGCGTCACTAAGACTAGAACAATCAAACAATTACGGATTTGACGTGTTAGTTGACAATATATTAACTTGCTAATTGAGTAGAAGAGCTCTATTCATACCAATCAACAAAGATAATAATGACAAAACGATCAGAAGATATATGAATACCCGAAAGCAAAGAATAGAATAAATACAAGTCAATTAGACCTCACAATTCGTGGAGAATTAAACATCTATGACCCTTTGGCTAGAAAAGTAGCTTAGCTACTCATGTTCATCAATAAAACGAAAATAAAAAGTAGAGACATGATGAACCCGGTTGCCTGCTCTGCCTCCAAGATGATCCAAAGTTCTTCAAGATCCAAAGATTCAAAAGTTGTCCTAACCCTCTAGGGTTGGTTCTATTTATATTGTTAGGGAGATGGCATGTGATCTTTTGCTAGCAAGATACGAAAATATCTTTCCTTTTCCAAGTAGATTTTGAGAAGTAAATGTTCATCCGCCTGGCACGCCCTAACACACGGCCGTAGGTCAAGCCGTGCCATCCTCTGTGCATATTTCCTGCATCATCTTTCGTGTCCAGTGTGTACCACGGCTTCACCCATGGCTAGATTTCCAACCGTGCCTTATTCTGTGCATAATCAACAAGTCTTCATCCGTGCCCAGTGTGTACCACGGTTACACCTACGGCCAGATTTCAAGCCGTGCCATCATCTGGTTGATGTTCCACAATTTCTTCTCCTTAGCACGTCTAGCTTCTACCATGGCTCCAAGCATGGTTGCTCCCACGGTTGCCACCACGGCCATGCCCTAAGCCGTGTCTCTCTCTGTTCAAAGTCTACATTTCCGCCTTCTTGTCCAGTGTGTAACATGATTTGAACCTTGGTCGTGCCTCAAACCGTGCTTCCTCCGGTGGTGTAATTCCTTGTCTTGATCCAAGTTGTAGATGACTTCTCTAAAATACTTGAATTAGCATCCTTGACTCCATTTAACCTGATTTATCACGATGATAGAATTAAAGTACCATTTCCTTATGATTTCTATAAAATCAATAATAATTTAACACAATTTATACTATAAAGATTGAGTATAAAATGGCTCTATCAAATTCCCCCACACTTAAACTCTTGCTTGTCCTCAAGCAATTGCATCAATTCAATTGAGAAATTTATCATAGATTATACAAACTTTCTTTTCATCATTCCAAACATCTATTCATTTGTAATTCATGACTTGTAGTTTTAATGCCTACTACTTCAACCAAACTAGTTTCCTGTGATCAAATTACCATGGACAAAATTTAATAGCTAATCTAAACAAAACAAACTTTAATCCTCATGTTTAGCAAAAGAATTTTTATTCCAAAAGTAAATACTTAATCCATTAAGGAAAAACACCTAATTAAACTTCATTGGATATTATCAAGCATATAATCCTTGCAGTATAAAGTAAAAGCATATGGTATAAGCTCTTTACTAGATATTCTCCCTTTTATACATCTTTGTTTTATTCAATGAATTTTTACATTCATGTTCTTTTGATTTATTCAAGCATCTATTTTGACGGGTTTTTGCCCGCTTCTTTTCATGAACTTTTGCCTTTTTCGCCCTTATCGTTATAGTGAGTTCATTGAGTCGGCAACATCCCGAGCTCATCACTCAAGTGACCGGGTTTTGAGATACCCCTACGGACTCTTCCTCACTCTAACATTCAAGTTTGAATACTCTTAACTCAATTAGTTGAATCATTGGAGTAATGGCTATGCTTGATTTTTTTTAAGTGTTATGATTACTTTACAAACAACCTCAAAGAGTATACAATAGCTAATATAACCTAGAAGTAAACTTGTTTATTTTTCACTTAGGGACTCGACTTACTCTTAGACTTCCAATTCTAAAGCTAAATACAAGGTAAATTTGTTTCTTAAAGATTTCACTACTTAATTTTAACAATGTATTCTAATCATAGCAGTGGGTGAGTAAAGCATTTGAACAAGTCAATTTCACATTGTGTAGATGCTTATTATAACATTTAGTACAATCTCTAGATTTCATGATAATTTTGAAAAAAATTGGCTTAAAATTGCTTAAGGACAAACATTCAGAGTATAAGTTAGTTCTCTATTCTCTATATTTTATTATCCTCTCCCCCACACTTAGCTTGAACAGTGTCCTCACTATTCCTAATTTAGCACAATTGAAAAGGAATTAACAACTCAAGGAACATTAGAGAATAAGAGAAAGGAAATACTGGTACTTCCCTGGTATTGGAGTTTTCCCTTTAAGCTTTGGAAAGTGTCATCTGATTATGTATATCCTTGCTGTAGCTGATCCAAAGAGTTCAAAACTACACTAAACTAAAACAAAACAAAACTAAAGCAAAACAAAAATAAAAAAAAAAATTATTTATTTATTTTTACATGGGTTGCCTCCCATGAAGCGCCTTTCTTTAACGTCTTTAGCTAGACGTTCCTGGCTAGATGTTCAGATAAGGATTTTGATTCCAGCTTGGGTGCCTATGGTGATGGGTTAATAACATCCACAACAAAAACAGTGGAAATATCGTTAGGATGTTTCATGGCATCATAAATGTTAAATTTAATCACTTCACCATCAAATTCCAAAGTGAGGGTGCCATCATTTACATCGATTTTCGTTTTAGAAGTCTTAAGGAATGGTCGCCCTAATAATATCAGTGATGAAGTATGAGAATCACTATCATCTATGTCAAGCACATAAAAATCAGCAGGAAAAACCAACCCATTGACTTGAACTAAAACATCCTCTAGAACTCCCTCAGGATAAACATTGGACCTGTCAGCAAGTTGAACAATGACACCCGTTTCCTTCAAGGGACTAACATTTAAACGTTGATAAACAGGCAAAGGTATGACATTGATAGAAGCTCCTAAATCACACATGGCTTTAGCGATTCCATGATTACCTATTTTGCAAGGAATAGTAAACATACCTGGATCCTTGCATTTAGGAGGAATCTTCTTCTGAATAATAGCTGAAACATTTTCACTCACACTAATCTTTTCATTGCCTTTCAGCTTCCTTTTGTTAGTGCACAAGTCTTTGAGAAATCTAGCATAGCACGGTATTTGCTTAATTGCATCAAGCAAAGGAATATTTACCTCGACTTTGCGAAAAGTTTCCAGAATCTCTTTTTCTTCCGCTTCATTCTTGGATTTCGCCAATCTGGAGGGGAAAGGAGGTGGTATCAATGTGACCTTTGATGGCTCAACTAGAGACTTGCTAATCTGGTTGTCCTGCTGGCTCGGAGTTGAAATTTCTTGCTTAGTCTCCTCCCTAAGAGTAGATGGATGTTCTTTCTTATTTGATCCTTGCAATTCTGTTCCACTTCTCAAGGTAATTGCATTAACGCTTTGCTTCGGGTTTGTAATAGTTTGAGAAGGTAACTTACCTTGAGTTTCTAACCTATTGACAGCAGAAGCAAGTTGGCTTACCTGATTCTCCAAGTTTTGAATGCTTTGCTTTGTTTCCTCCTAAAATTGTTTGGTATTAACAGCGAGAGACTTAACAATAACCTCAAGAGACATACTTGAAGTGGAAGGAGCTTGGGGTACTTGGTGTGATGGCTTAGGCTGGAATTGTTGGAATTGTTGTGGGTTATTGCCATATCGGAAGTTAGGATGATCCCTCCATCCAGGATTGTAAGTATTCGAGTAGGGGTCATACTTCCTTTGCGGTTGTCTTGGAAATCCGCCTACAGCATTGGCGTGTTCATGGTTGTCATCTTGCAATGTGGGGCACATATCGGTCGGATGATTAGGAGCAGCGCAAATTCCACAAGCCTTCACCTGCTGCGTTTTTCCAAGAGCTAGCTGCTGCATAAGGGAGGTGAGATTAGAAATTTGATGTTCAAGGTTAGACACACTTACCTCATTTACCTTCCTTGAAGATGCATCATGCCTATACCCAAATTGTTGTGAATTGGCAGCCATAATGGAGATCAATTCCCTAGCTTGACCAGGGGTTTTGTTTACTATGGCGCCTCCACTTGCAGCATCCATCATCTTCCTCTCCATCGAAAGTAGGCCTTCATAAAAATATTGGATGAGGAGTTGTTCAGATATCCCATGTTGTGGGCAGCTTGCACACAGTTGCTTGAACCTCTCCCAATACTCATGAAGAGTCTCGGTGTCCCTCTGTTTTATACCACAAATTTCTCTTCTTATACCAGCGGCTCTGGATGCGGGGAAGAATTTATCTAAGAAGAGTCTCACCATATCTGTCCAAGTGGTGATAGAACCTGGAGGCAAATAAAATAACCAATCTTTAGCTTTAGTACTTAAAGAAAACGGAAAAGCATGTAGCTTGATTTGTTCATCGGTTATTCCTTGCGGCCTCATACTAGAACACACTATATGGAACTCTTTCAAATTTTTATGAGGATCTTCATTCTCAAGACCATGAAAGGTGGGTAGCAGATGTATCAACCCAGATTTTAACTCGAATTCCACGGCTAGTTCGGGGTAGTGAATACAAAGTGGTTGTTGATTCACATCCGGCGCAGCCAACTCCCTTAAGGTTCTCTCGGGATTGGCCATATCGTCTTCTTTTTCTGAATCAAAGGATGAATCAGACAAATCCGATGCTAAGTTCAGTCTAGTGCATGATCTAGCTTCTTGTCGCAACCTCTTTAGAGTCTTCTCAATCTCCGGATTATAAGTTAGTTCACCTGTCTGAGAAGAACGAGTCATACAAGAATAGAAATAAATTTGACACCAATCCTCGGCAACGGCACCAAAATTTGATGGGTGTCGAATCTAACAAAAATAAAACCTACTCTTAAACAATTATATGATTTGCATATAGTGGTGAGTAGGGTCGAATCCATAGAGATTGGTTAAATTTATTTCTATCCAAGGAGAATAAAAAGGAAAAGGAAAATGGGGGGTTTGGTTTGTGAATCGAATAAAGTTAAAACAAGATAAGAAAATTGAATATTGATAAAAGCCTAGCCAAAGGAATCAAGATAGTTTAATTCTAGGAATTGATCATCGATGCAAATGTTTTCTATTCTTATTGCTAGATAAACTGGTTATGGTTATTAACAAGCTCTAACAACCTATCCCTCCTTACTTCCTCGATAACCTCAGACAAGCACTTTGAATTATTTCTCTTATTGATTAAACAACCCTAGACAAGCGCTTAGGATTTAATCTATCAATAGCATTAAGATCTAGAGAGACCACCAATTCATGCCAGTAGATTATAAGATAACCTATTTAAACATGATCACACACCTCCATAACATGAATTCGATCATCTCTTTTATAACTAAACATGTTATTGCGTCACTAAGACTAGAACAATAAAACAATTACGGATTTGACGTGCTAGTTGACAATATATTAACTTGCTAATTGAGTAGAAGAGCTCTATTCATACCAATCAACAAAGATAATAATGAAAAAACGATCAGAAGATATATGAATACCCAAAAGCAAATAATAGAATAAATACAAGTCAATTAGACCTCACAATTCATGGAGAATTAAACATCTATGACCCTTTGGCTAGAAAAGTAGCTTAGCTACTCATGTTCATCAATAAAACGAAAATAAAAAGTAGAGACATGATGAACCCGGTTGCCTACTCTGCCTCCAAGATGATCCAAAGTTCTTCAAGATCCAAAGATTCAAAAGTTGTCCTAACCCTCTAGGGTTGGTTCTATTTATATTGTTAAGGAGATGGCATGTGATCTTTTGCTAGCAAGATACGAAAATATCTTTCCTTTTCCAAGTAGATTTCAAGAAGTAAATGTTCGTCCGCCTGGCACGCCCTAACACACGGCTGTGGGTCAAGCCGTGCCATCCTCTGTGCAATTTCATGTATCATCTTTCGTGTCCAGTGTGTACCACGGCTTCACCTATGGCTAGATTTCCAACCGTGCCTTATTCTGTGCATAATCAACAAGTCTTCATCCGTGCCCAGTGTTTACTACGGTTACACCCACGGCCAGATTTCAAGCCGTGCCATTGTCTGGTTGATGTTCCACAATTTCTTCTCCTTAGCACGTCTAGCTTCCACCACGGCTCCACGCACGGTTGCTCCCATGGCTGCCACCACGGTCGTGCCCTAAGCCGTGTCTCTCTCTGTTCAAAGTCCACATTTCCGCCTTCTTGTCCAGTGTGTAACACGATTTGAACCTTGGTCGTGCCTCAAACCGTGCTTCCTCCGGTGGTGTAATTCCTTGTCTTGATCCAAGTTGTAGATGACTTCTCTAAAATACTTGAATTAGCATCCTTGACTCCATTTAACCTGATTTATCACGATGATAGAATTAAAGTACCATTTCCTTATGATTTCTATAAAATCAATAATAATTTAACACAATTTATATTATAAAGATTGAGTATAAAATGGCTCTATTAGTGTACAAGTGTGTGTGTTGTTATCCAAACGTGTTATTGTAACGTGGTAATGTGAAGGGAGTATGCTACAATTATTTGAGATTACATTTGTACTTCAAATAAATCGCATCCACAAACATGTCAAATGACAGTGTGAATGGGGGCATTGGCAATGAGGCCAATAGCCAAGTGGGTGGCAGACCAGGTCGTTGATCATTGCCAACCGTAGTTTTAATATTTGTAATACCTGTTCCTACTTCTAACTACGTTGCAATAGTAAGTGTACCTACCGTGGACGTAGTATAGTGTTAAGTGTAGGGTCGTTCCACCGAGAGGAGATTACTAATTACTAGTACTAGCTCTTTCCCTATTATTTAACCGTCAAATTGAGGTGAAGTATATTAACGACTAAAATTAGTTAACAATCTAAAATCTTAACTAAAACTACTTCAACAAAACAAGGGTTAATTCTCTAACGAAGCAACCTAGATCTCATTATATACCTATATTGTCACATAAATCATTAGAAGCTAAGGATTAATGTTTCTGAGTTCTCAAGCTGTTAAGTTCCAAGAAGCAAGATAATTACTTTCTCAAGTAAATTACTTATCTAATCCTAGATTTATCAATTAGGATCTCTCCTCAATCAATAGCAATCTAGAATCGCATGAAGCATATGAACTCGATTCGAATGAATGTTCAACAGAAGATTTTCGATATTCTATCTCTAGAAACACGAGCAAATCTCATCTAAAACATAAATCTAATCATAAAAGGGATTTATCAATCAACTCAAATGATATTAAGCATAAACTCATATTCCAGAAATATGAATCTAAGATAATTATGCAGAACATGTAATGGAACAAAAGAACATCAATAAAACTTCAATTAAATCATATCTTCATCATATGACAAAATAGTTCAAATGAGATCTAGGTCTAGGTTTACTCTTCCATAGACCTAACAATGAAAGAACAAAGACATGAAGAGAAACTAGAGTTCATGATTACAACCCAAATAGATTGAATCTTGAATGCCTTGCTTGAATCTCCTCGGATTGTTGAGTAGAAAACTAAAGAAAGAGAGAAAAATGAAGAGAAGTGTATTATAAAAATAAAACCCTAGGTCTACCGTCTCTCCCTCCTCCTCTTTTTTTTTTTTCGTCTTATATATATGTGCTAGCATTGGAGGAGAGAGAAACATCAGAGAAAGTATGTCGAGGCTCCATACGCCCCTCACCACGCCCTGTGTCAAAGAGCGTGGTGGTCTCTGGTCATCCTTTGAAGCTGGCACGCCCCCATATCAGGGGCGTGGTGGCTTTGTCTTTCACTTCTGGTCCCATACGCCCTCTGCCACGCCCCGTGGCAAGGGGCATGGTAGCTTCTCTTCCTGATTTCTCTTCCATACGCCCCTGATATGGGGGCGTAGTGGTGGTCTGGTGTTCATATGCCCCTAATATGGGGGCATGGTGGTGGTCTGCTGTTCATATGCTCTTGATATAGGGGCATGGCAGGCAGGAGAGATGCTCTTCTTCCTTTCTCTTTGTTGTTTTCTTCTCAATTTCTTTTAATGATCTTCATTACACCTGAAAGCAACATATTCCTTGATTAAGCATCAATTTCGAATGATTTTTTTGATTAATTATCAACTTAAGAGAGCTTAAAATCTTCCTAGAATTTGGAGTTTTATGGCGATTATCAATCGTCGAAATACAAGTGGAAGAACTCTAGATGAACAACTTCAGGACCTTACCACAATTGTTGCTACATTAGCAACAAGGATTAATAGGATGACATTGCCACCACCACCTGTGGTAAACCTTTAGGCACCACCTAGAGTAGCTCCTCAGAATGTCTAGAGAGAAGGGGTAGTTAGAGTAAATTTGGGGAAAAGAGTAGAAGGAGATTATCATGCTCTTAGGGAAGACAGAGATGATCATTTTGGGGTTAATCCATACCTAGATAGGGAATTTAGACCACCTCGATGATTAGAGTATGTGAAGCTATAGATGCCTTCATTTGATGGTAGGGGTTCTATTGATGATTACCTAGACTGGGAAGACAAAGTTGAGGGTCTTTTCGAGTGTTATGAGATTGATGATGACTCTAGGGTACGTCTTGTAGCTATAGAGTTCATACGGTATGCCGCTTTGTGGTGGAAAAATATGGTGATTAGTAGGCGAAGGGATGGAGAGACTGAAATACACACTTGGAGAGACATGAAATGAGTTTTGAGGAATAGGTTTGTATCGGAACACTACAAGCATGAGTTATTTATGCGTCTCCAGACACTGAGATAGGGGGGTAAAACAGTGGATGACTACGTACAGGAGTTTGAGGCATTAGTAATCTGTTAAGTTTTAAAACTCTCTTAAGCCCAGCCCATTTACTTACCTTAACCCGTGCCCAAGCCCATCTCTATTTCACTCCGGAATGTTGAATTTTGTTTCCTCCGCCTCGCACTCTCACCCTCACTTTAGGGTTTCCGATTAGTTCTTCGCTCTCTTTCCTACTCTTTATTTTGTCTCTCGTGTTTTTCTTAGATTGGTAATGTTTAACTTGTGAATGTGTTGGATTATGCAGGTAGGACTTTCGAGCAGTCCTGGAGCTCCTCAATTGATACTTGATTTTCAGAAGGGGGTAAAAACCCTTTTTCCTTTTTGCCGTTTATTTATAGTATGATTGTTTGTTACAGCTGAATCTTATTATGTAAAGTAATTTCTTTCTAGTTACAACAGTTACATAACAAAATCTTGAAATCTAGCTGGCAATCTGTGACTCTTTCTTGTATTTCTTATATGAACTGTAACATTTTTCTCCCGTTCTGGAAAAACAACCTTGTCCTCAAGGTTGTAATCTGGATATGTTGTAACAAAAGAGTCGAAATCCTCCTATGTCGTGTCTTCCAATGGTAATCCCGACCACTGAACTAACAGCTGCTTACAATCCTGACCATTTCTTCGAAGAACTCTAGTATCCACAATAGCTAAAGGAGTTAACAAGGGTTGATTGTTGACAGACCCAGTAGGTAATTCCAAAGATGGAAAATCTACTCCATAAGCCTTTTTTAGATACGATATATGAAAAACATTATGGATCTTTGAGGCTGGTGGAAGCTCCACTTCACAAGTCGAAAAACCAATTTTCCTAAGCACCTTATAAGGACAATAATAACGCTTAGACAATTTATGTTGTCATTACGTTAAAGAAAGTTGTCTATATGGTCGGAGCTTTACAAATACCATGTCTCCTGATTTGAATGTGACATCCCTTCGATGTTTATCAGCTAATTGCTTCATACGACTCTGAGCTTGCTGTAGATTTATCTTGGGCAGCTTAAGCACCTCATCTCTAGCAATTAAGTCCTGATCAACAGCTTGTATTTTGGAAGTTCCCTTGATATATGCTAGCACAGCTGATGGTTTTCTACCATAGACCACTTCGAATGGTGTCATACCAACCCCATCATGAAAAGAAATATTATATGCAAATTCAGCCTAGGGTAGAAACTTGACCCAACTAGTAGGCGTATCCATCACAAAGCACCTTAAGTATTGTTGAATAGTTCTGTTGAGCACTTCGGTTTGCCCGTCCGTTTGAGGATGATAAGCACTACTCATAGCCAAAGTAGTCCCACTTAATCTAAAAAGTTCTTTCCAAAAATGGCTCATGAATATTGGGTCTCTATCCGACACAATGGTCTTTGGAATACCATGCAAACGAATGACCATATGTAAGAATAAGGTTGCTACTGAAGTGGCTATAAATCCAGTTCCCAAAGCACCCAAATGACAATATTTAGACAACCGGTCAACAACTACCAAAATAACAGATAGTCCCTCAGATTTAGGAAGACATGTAATAAAATCCATACTAATGTCTTCCCAAATTTCGTCTAGAATAGGAAGTGGAGCTAACAACCCAGCAGGTGTTTGAGTAGAATATTTCACCTATTGGCAAACCATACAGCTCCGAACAAAGTCATAAACTTGTTTCCTCATGCTGTCCCAAAAAAATTCTCCAACAATTTGCTTGTAAGTCTTCAAAAATCCAAAATGACCAGCACTAGGGGTCACATGATATTCCTGTAGTAAAGTTGGGATCAAAGAAGATTGTGGCACCAAAAACAATCTGCTATGATAGTATAACAAATTATTTTTCCAAACTATAGGATATTTGATTGTGTGCCCATGTGCAAGGTTAGAAATTAATTGCACAAAAGCAGGAATGGTCCGATACTCTTTCTTTAGTGTCTCTATGAAAGAGAAATGTGGAGAAGACCATCCAAAAAACCGTCCCTCCTTTGTAAACTGTCTAGACAAAGCATCAGCTACTTGATTCTCTTGTCCCGATTTATAAGTGATAGTGTAGTCATATCCTATCAACTTAGAAAGATACTGCTGCTGCTTAGGTGTTTGAATAACTTGTGTTAGAATCTCCTTAAGGCTTCTATGATCAGTCCGGATAAGAAAATGTGAGCCTAACACATACTGTCTCCACTTGCGTACCGCTGCCACAATAGCATAAAGCTCCCTTACGTAAGCAGAAGCTTTGCACAAATGTAAAGGTAACTTTTTGCTAAAATATGAAATAGGGTGAGTCTCTTGTAAGAGTACTGCACCAACATCCAATCCAGAAACATCAGTTTCAATGACAAAAGACTTTGAAAAATCCGGCAATCTCAAAATAGGGGCTTGTAACAGGGCGGCTTTAAGAGCTTCAAAAGCCTGTTGAGCCTGAGCATTCTAATGAAACCCATCCCTTTGTAACAAATCCGTCAGAGGTGATGCAATAGCAGCATAATTCTTGACAAATCTTCGATAATATCCAGCCAATCCCAAAAAAGCTCTCAGTTGTTTTTGAGTCATAGGCATAGGCCACTGTTGAACACCCTGAATTTTAGAAGGATCAGGACTTACTCCATCAGCGGATACTATATGGCCCAAAAAGTCAATAGTAGATGCTGTAAAAATACATTTAGAAGCCTTGACATAAAACTGATGTCGCTGTAACACTTGTAATATTAACTCCAAGTGTTGTAAATGTGCAGTAACATCCTTGCTATAAACCAATATGTCATCAAAGAAAACCACCACAAAACGCCATAAAAATGGCTGGAAAATCCTATTCATAATAGCCTGGAAAGTGGCTGGTGCATTGCTTAAGCCAAAGGGCATTACTAAGAACTCATAATGTCCCTCATGAGTTCTAAAAGATGTTTTTTCCACATCTGCCGACTTCATTCTAATTTGATGGTAACCTGAGCGCAAATCCAGTTTCAAAAAACATGTAGCACCATATAACTCGTCTAAAAGTTCATCAATAGTTGGTATGGGAAACTCATCTTTGATAGTAACCTGATTTAGAGCCCTATAATCTATACAGAATCTCCAAGTACCATCTTTTTTTTTTTACTAAAAGTACAGGTGAAGAGAATGGGCTAGTACTATGTTGAATGATACCTGACTCCATCATTTCTTTCACCTGTTTTTCGATTTCACTTTTTTGAAAATGAGGGTACTTATAGGGCTTAACATTCACTGGTTTACTATCAGAAATAAGATGAATCCTATGTTGGACAAATCGCAAAGGTGGCAATGATGAAGGTGCTTGAAAAACGAAAGCATATTTGCCTAATAACAGATCAATATCTTTATTGTTGGTGGATATGCATGAATTAGAACTGACCTCCTGAGCCATCAATTGAAAACATGAGGTGACTGAATCACTTTTAAGTAATTTTTGAAACTGGTGATGCGAAATTTGAGCTAAGGCACCATTGTTAACTCCCTGCAATGTCACTGTAGCTCCTTGATACACAAATTGCATAGTCAAATTTGTGTAATCAATAGTAATGGGTCCCAACGTTTGTAACCATTGAACTCCAAGAACAAAATCAACACCTTGAATTGGCAAAACATAGAATAATTCCTTGAAAACCAACCCTTGAACTTCCAACATAACATCAGAACACTGAGCCTCACAACATAGCTTACTACCATTGCCAATCATAACACCAAAATTGGCTGTAGAAGCTACTATCAGTCTAAAATATTTGGCTACTCTTGTTTGCACAAAATTGTGCGTACTTCCCGAATCCAGTAACACTGTCACTTGATGGCCATTCACCATTCCAAAAAATCGAATGGTACGAGGCACCAAATGTCCTGACATTACATGATAACTAATCAATCCGTTATCATGTGCACCTTCATACCCACAACCCGAATCCTCTATCAATTGCTCTTCACATAGACCACTAGCAGGTCCATCTTCTTCATCTTGTATTAACAAGAGAAATTTTGCCTTACATTTATGATTCCTGGAGTATTTCTCATCACAGTTGTAGCATAGGCCTTGTTCTCGTCTAACTTGCATTTCCTCTTTAGAGAGTTTTTTGATAGGTAAGGTGGTTTAGAATTGTCGATTGTAGAATGATGAGGTTTAGAAAATTGTAATGGATAAGAAGTAGGATTGGAAGAAGTAGGGATAGAATATTGAAGCCTGAAAGAATGGTCTTGAAACTTGGATTCATGCATTTTTGCTAACCAAATTGCATGAGGTAATGATGTAGGGCGAGAAATCTAAACCTCTTTGTAAATGTAAGATTTAAGGCCAGAAATGAAACAAGAAAGCAAGAAAGATTAAGGTACGCCTACAACTTGATTAGACAAAGATTTAAATTCTTTTTGATATTCACTTACTAACTTCTTTTGCATCAATTTTGCTAGGGCTCCTTGAATATCATCATATTCTGAAGGTCCAAATCTAGTCTTTAAAGCTTGCAAGAAAGCTTGCCACGACCCCAACTGGCTATTTTGCTCAAGCCACTACAAATACTGTAAGGCTTCTCCCTCTAAGGCAAATGATGCAATTTCAAGTCTTTGTCCATCCGGTACGTTATGAAAGTAAAAAAACTTTTGAGTTTGGTAGATCCATCCCAAAACATCTTGACCGGAAAATTTGGGAATTTCTAATTTGATGCCTTTCAACAAGGAATCCGTTGCAGAATGTGATGAATTATTAGAATCTGAATGAACTTGAGTTGCATCCTGTTGAGAAATCCCATTCTGATTCTGAAAGTTATCCATTATCTCTGAAAATTGTTGAATAGAAGTATTGATAGTGGAATTCAAATCATTCATAGTTTGTTGAGTAACCAAATTGGCTTTGATAGAATCTTGCATCTGTGATTACATTCCCTTCATAGTCTCGGTTAATGAAAACACCAAAGATTGCAATTTGGAAAATTCCTCCTGTGATCTTATTGAAGCCATAATGAGAGCACCAAATTGTTATGTTTTAAAACTCTCTTAAGCCCAGCCCACTTACCTAACTTAACCCGTGCCCAAGCCCGTCTCTATTTCACTCCAGAATGTTGAATTTTGTTTCCTCCGCCTCGCACTCTCACCCTCACTTTAGGGTTTCCGATCAGTTCTTCGCTCTCTTTCCTACTCTTTATTTTGTCTCTCGTGTTTTTCTTAGATCGGTAATGTTTAACTCGTGAATGTGTTGGATTATGCAGGTAGGACTTTTGAGCAGTCCTGGAGCTCCTCAATTGATACTTGATTTTCAGAAGGGGGTAAAAACCCTTTTCCCTTTTTGCCGTTTATTTATAGTATGATTGTTTGTTACAACTAAATCTTGTTATGTAAACTAATTTCTTTCTAGTTACAATAGTTACATAACAAAATCTTGAAATCTAGCTAGTAATCTGTGACTCTTTCTTGTATTCCTTGTATGAACTGTAACATAATCAGATGTGGATCAGTTGAACCTCTTGAACAAACCCTAGCACGTTTTGTATCTAGGTTGAAGTATGAGATAACTTGTTTAGTTGAGCTTCAGAGATATAGTACACTTGATGAGGCTATACAATTAGCCTTGAAAGTGGAAGGACAGAGGCGATCCTATTCATTCCAAGTTACTAGGAGCAGGCTCAGCACTAATTCAAAGCCCATGGGGGTTGTTAGTCAATTGGATGGGTTAAAGGGAGCAGGTAAGCATTTTAGGGTTGTAGAGAAAATTATCCCTACTACAGAAAAGGAGAAAAATGTTTCTGGGAAAGGTAAAGAGGTAGTTGGATCTGATTTGAGGCAGATGGTACAAGGGTCAACCAGTGGGAAGATGCGTTAGATTAAATGTTTTAAACGCATGGGATTTGGACATATAGCTACACAGTGTCCCAATAAAAGGGTGATGACCATCATGGAGGATAACGAGGAAGATGATGAGGAAGAGACTGTCGAGCCTATAGATTTATCCTTAGCCTTACAAGAGTATTATGATGATGAACATGCTGAAACACATAGGGATAAAAAGGGAGGAAAATACTTACCTATTCGTGTGTTACATAAGACTATGACTATTTCTACAGATACTAGGGACATACAGAGGGAGAATCTGTTCCACACATGATGTGCCTAAACACACTTAAAAGCACATCCAAAGGACTTAAGAAAAACTATCTCAAGTCAAGGCAAAATCGAATCCAAAAATGGCACTTTTCAAATGAACCCTAATGATGAAAGGATGAAATTCAAACAACCAATGATATAGTCAGAATAATTCAATGAAAATGCCTTCTAACAACACTATAATTTCATGTAATCCACACAAATGAAGCCTCAATTTGACAAAGAAAAACCGTAACAAAACAATCCCTTTCCAATGGTGAAAATCACGTTATCAAGGAAATCCTTAAAGATGAATTGGATCAATATGATAATTGCTTCAAATAATCACAAGAATTCGTGAATAACAACAAGGATATCTGACCAAGAAATATCTCAATTCAACCCTAGATATGACACACTAGAGAAGAAAAGAAATCACAACAAAATGAAATTGATATAACTCACAATTTCAAGATGTTGCACTCGCCACAATTTCAACTTCTTGGGATTGAAATTGATAAGAGAATTTGGAATTAGGAAAACCCTAAGCCCTCTCACGAAATGTGAAGTGTTTGTTATGTAAAATAAGCCTCCTCAAACCCTCTCTTAAGCAAGTATTTATACTTGCTACTCCTAGGGTTAAAAAGTGCTCAAAATTACAAGTTTGCCACTTTTAAGGTGGCTAGCCCAAAATGAAAATTACAAGGAAATAAAAGTGTCCCAAAACCAAATACAACCAAAAATAGTTCATAAAAGTGTAAATATATAAAAGAAATGGTCTTTAAGATGCCGGTCTTCTATAGGATCCATCGGCCCAACTCATCGCCAGTTCAGGTCGATCCATGGATAACCCACAATTTGAGTCTGAGGGAGTTTATCCATTGCCCTATAGAATATGATAAGTGTGCCTGTTGGAAAACACAATACAAGAATAATAGAAAAGAGGTTAATAAATAAATAATTCTGGGGTTGATCTGCTCAAAATGGGCCCTCAACACCAAGATTTGAAATCCTTCAGTTCTTGCCCTAATGATAGGTCTTGTCGGATTTTTATTCCTATCATCTCCTCGGGCCTCAAAAAATTTGTCCTCAAATCTAGTAGATCAAATGCGGTAGAGACTTTGTTTCCTCCTAGCAAGTCACCTGAAGAAATATCTTTGCAGAATCCCAATATCTGAAATACTACAGGTGGTGATTGTCTTCTCTCCTCTATTTCTAGGATGTATCTCTTCTGCAACCCAAATAATGACCCATTATCCACTAAAGTTACCCCTGTATCAACCTGTTCCATTGAAACTGTTTCCTCTTTTTCTAACTCATCTATATGCTGCTGATCCTCATGGTCTTCTAATGGTTAGCCCAATTGCTTATTACCCTCTAAAACCTCTGAAGGTGAACATAACTATCTCTGAACAGTCCGGCTCTCTGGTGGTCTGCTCGTCTGACTATGATCATCAGGATCCTCTGAAGGTTGGCACATCGGTGCCTGACAAATTTTATGCTCTAAGGGTTGGCTCGTGTCACTAGAGCCATTAAGAACCTTTGAAGGTTGGCATACTTGCGTCTGCACAATTTGGTCCTCCCAGTCTAGGTAATCATTTGCGGAACCCCTACCATCAAATGAAGGCATCTGTAGCTTCGCATACTCTAGTCCTCGAGGTGGTCTAAATTCCCTGTCCGGATATGGATTAAGCCCAAAATTATCATCTCTATCTTCCCTAAGAGCATGATAATCTCCCTTTACTCTAGGTGGTGCCATAAGGTTAACCACAGGTGGTGGTGGCAATGTCATCCTATCAATCCTTGTTGCTAATGTAGCAACAAGTGTGGAAAGGTCCCGAAATTGTTCATCTAGAGTTCTTCCATTTGTATTTCGACGACTTGGTCTGCTACCCACTTAGCTATTGGCCTCATTGCCAATGTACCCATTTACACTATCATATGACATGTTTGTGGATGTGATTTATCTAAAGTACAAATGTAATCTCAAATAATTTGTAGCACACTCCCTTCACTTCACCACGTCACAGTAACAAGTTTGGATAACAACACACACACTTGTACACCCACGGTGCAACAAGTCACCAATGCAATAAATACTTTTTATCACTTCAAGTATATTAGAATAAGTGAAGCACAAATAAATACTTCTAAGTAGTTAAGAAATTAAATTCAACTCACAAGTGTTGAAGTAATAAGTTCAATTACTTTCACACTTTAATGTTTGTTTTTTGAATTCAAATTCTACTACTTCAATTTTCCTTTATTGCCACAGTTTCACACCTACAATTGATCTTGATGTGCAGCACCTTTAATCCACATAAATCCACAAATTTACACCACCACACACACCTTCAATCACGGTGCACTCACTCCACCAATAACTCCACGGCAAAACACAAACAACAACAACAATTAAGATGTATCACTTCCACGGCAACAAGAAGGTGAATATTGATTACAAGTAGTCTTCAACTTCCATGGAAAATAATGAAGACAAAAGATTAATAAGTAGCTTTCCCAAAATGAATTCCGAATCCCACTATAGGCAACAACTTTCAATTTGAAATTCAAATAACTTCACTTATTGCAAGCCTTCCTCAATTGGTAACAATGAATTCAAATTCAAATAGCAATCATTAACTCCCACAAGTTAATTGCATATGATTTGAATTCAAATAATTCCTTACTAACCAAACTTAATGTAATCTGCAAATTTTACTTCACAAATTCAGAATTACACAATGGAATTCAAACAACAAACTTCACAACTCCTCACGCCACAAGCTGCTTCACGGCAACAATTGGTAAGTTTCACAATTTCAAAAAAAAAAAAATTGCTAAAGTAACTTCACTTTGTACTTCTGCTCTTCCACGTGAATTAGTGTCCACAAAGTGATATAATAACCTTCCCAAATCAACTCCAACAACCAGCAAATCAATTCCCAATCCAAAACAATTTTGCAATATCAAACAATAACAACAACACAATTTCGGTTTTCACTTGATCAACCCTATTTGATGATCACTTCCACGAAATTGAATACAACCAATTCCCTTCTCTCAACAAGAGCTCTGATACCAAAAAGATGATGTGCCTAAACACACTTAAAAGCACATCCAAAGGACTTAAGAAAAACTATCTCAAGTCAAGGCAAAATCGGATCCAAAAATGGCACTTTTCAAATGAACCCTAATGATGAAAGGATGAAATTCAAACAACCAATGATATAGTCAGAATAATTCAATGAAAATGCCTTCTAACAACACTATAATTTCATGTAATCCACGCAAATGAAGCCTCTATTTGACAAAGAAAAACCGTAACAAAACAATCCCTTTCCAATGGTGAAAATCACGTTATCAAGGAAATCCTTAAAGATGAATTGGATCAATATGATAATTGCTTCAAATAATCACAAGAATTCGTGAATAACAACAAGGATATCTGACCAAGAAATATCTCAATTCAACCCTAGATATGACACACTAGAGAAGAAAAGAAATCACAACAAAATGAAATTGATATAACTCACAATTTCAAGATGTTGCACTCGCCACAATTTCAACTTCTTGGGATAGAAATTGATAAGAGAATTTGGAATTAGGAAAACCCTAAGCCCTCTCACGAAATGTGAAGTGTTTTTTCTGTAAAATAAGCCTCCTCAAACCCTCTCTTAAGCAAGTATTTATACTTGCTACTCCTAGGGTTAAAAAGTGCTCAAAATTACAAGTTTGCCACTTTTAAGGTGGCTAGCCCTAAATGAAAATTACAAGGAAATAAAAGTGTCCCAAAACCAAATACAACCAAAAATAGTTCATAAAAGTGTAAATATATAAAAGAAATGCTCTTCAAGATGCCGGTCTTCTATAGGATCCATCGGCCCAACTCATCGCCAGTTCAGGTCGGTCCATGGATAACCCACAATTTGAGTCTGAGGGAGTTTGCCCATTGCCCTATAGAATATGATAAGTGTGCCTGTTGGAAAACACAATACAAGAATAATAGAAAAGAGGTTAATATATAAATAATTCCGGGGTCGATCTGCTCAAAATGGGCCCTCAACGCCAAGATTTGAAATCCTTTAGTTCTTGCCCTAATGATAGGTCTTGTCGGATTTTTATTCCTATCAACACACCTTGTCAGATTCGAGGTAACCTATGTATGCTTTTTATTGATAGTGGTAGTTGTACTAATGTCATATCTACTGCATTGGTAGAAAACTTACAATTAACCACTAGCTCTCATCCTAACCCGTATAAAGTGCATTAGTTGGACAATTGAGGTAGTTTACATGTTACACAGTGAGCAATGTTACCAATCAGTGTAGGAGATCGGTTAGTGATGAGATTATCTATGATGTGCTTCCTATGTATGCATTTCATTTACTAATGGGTCAACCATGGCTATTTGATAGAAAGGTGTTACATGATGGGTTTAGAAATACTTACATGTTTCAGAAGGATGGTATTCGGATTTTATTGACTCCTTTGTCTCCGTCTAAGGTTTGTTCTTTCTAGGAACTAGTTAGAAGCACATATAGTTCTTCCAGATTTTTAGCCAACAAGCAATTCAAAACAACGGGTTTCGATCCAGGAAAAGACCCTGTAAATTTAAGGGCAAATCTTTTAGAAGCCCGAGGAGATGATGGGAAAATTTCCGGCACCATCGACACTTTCAGAACTCGATTTGGATGATGATCCAAATCACTCAAATTTTACGTCATTTCTTTTCATCTAATAAATATTTGAGAAATAATCTTACAGGTAGAATAATAATTCTCCATGGGATGCCAATATGTCCTACACTAGTTGATGGACATGGGACATTTTTAGATTTACAATCAAAGACCTATTGCGATTGTTTCCATTCCGAAGCATTAGCTCATGAAGACTTATGATATTTTTGTACTTTGTAATTGTTCTATAGACTATTTTACGTAGTATTTTTCTTTTGGGTCACTTTCATTTTATTGTAATTTCCATTTAGGACCGGGCATCTTAAAAGTGGCAAACTTGTAATTTTTGACCATTTTCTAACCCTAGGAGTAGCAAGTATAAATACTTGCTTATAGTAGGGTTTAAGGAGGCCATTTTTCATATTATACACTTCACATTTTCGTGAGAGGGCTTAGGGTTTCCTTAGTTTTAATTCTCTTATCAATTTCAATTTCCAAGAGTTGAAATTGTAGTGAGTGCAACAAAGGGTAATTGTGAGTAGTATCAGTTCCTTCTTTGTTGTGTTTCCATTTCATCACTAGTGAGTCATATCTAGGGTTAATTTTGGATTTTTCTTGGACATATTTTTTATTGCAATTTGTGATCAACTATTTTGTTAAAGATTGATTGTTTTTAGTACTTGATATCAACATCTTATGTGACGTGAATTGGAATTGTAGAAGAGGATAAAATCATAGTTTTAGTTCTTTTCTTCTCCATATATTTCATGTGGAATTCACTTATATTTGTTGTTATTTGGTGAAGTTTATCATTATTGGATTGTGATTGCATCATTGGACCTTTAGATTTCACCAGAATTCCAATAGGGTTCTCATAATTTCCATTCCAATTGGATCGGTTTTGTATGTGAGTTAGGGTTTATTTTCTTTAATTCATTTGATTGTGCTTGACCTTGGTTTTGAGCACATCAGTTTGATTTGAAAATTGGCGTCCTCAAAGCCCTACTTAAGTAAGTATTTATACTTACTCCCTTTAGGGTTAGAAAGTCCAAAACATTACAACTATGCCACTTTTAAGGTAGCCGGTCCTAAATGAAAATTACAACATAGAATGGTCCAATAACAATTACAAAGTACAAAAATAATATAAATCTTCAAGAGCCAATGCTTCGAAGTGAAATCAATGGCAGCGGGCCTTTGGATGTAAATCTGATGATGTCTTGTGCCCATCAACTAATGTAAGTCATTTGACATCTCATGGAGAAATATTATTGTACATATAAGATTATTACTCAAATATTTATTAGATAAAAAAAAAGAGTGAAATATGAGCGATTTGGTTCATCATCCAAATCAAGTTCTCAAAGTATCTATGGTATCGGAAAATTTCCCATCAGAAAACTGGCCACTTTTATGGCATCTTTGTAATTTTTTGTGTGTTTTTACCCTAATAGGAGCAAGTATAAATGCTTGCTAACTAAGGTTTTTAGGGAGCTTTTGACATTTTGGAGAACATTATACACTTTGTGCCATGAGGGTTCATCCTTTGCATACAAAGATCTCTTATCAATTTCTTTGTGAAATTATGGCGAGAATCAACTTGAGTGGAATGTGAGTCATATCAATCTTACTCTTTTTGTTTTGCAAATTGTGTTTAGTGAGTAATATCTAAATACAATTTGTTGGCTCCTTGTTCTTATCACAGGAATTAGGATTCTTATTTTCAGATTTGTTCATTTCAATTTGAGATTGAATTCTTGTTATTTGTGTGTTGTTCCATTAAAGATCACACACTTGTTTGTTCTTACATCCATTTAATGCTCAAACTCGTGAATTGGACTTCCAATTTGAAGTAATTTGACATGCCATTTTTTATTAAGGGATTTGGTTGTTTTTTCCTATTCATTTGATGTGTTTGCTATCTAATTTTTGGTTAGGCACATCATAAGTTTTAGTATCAGAGCATAGGTTATAGAGTAGGGTTTGTGTGAACTTCAATTGAAATTTAAGGTTGTTGAATTTTACTTCTTGATCTGAATTGTTAAAGTGAAATTGTAGTAGTTTATTATGGTTTTTGTCGCATTATATTTGTGATTGATGAAGTGGAAGTGAAGATCTTGTAGTAGTCCTTTTGTTCTTGAACTTGCCATGAAGAGAAGGGGAATTAGGAGGTATGTTTCTTTGTACCTGTTTCGGAATTGGAGGTACATTGCTTAAAGCAAAAGAGAAGTGAATTATTGTTTGTGGTTTCGGAAATAAAGGATTGTCATTTGCATTTCTAGATTTACCTTACGTGGACAATAGGAAATTATTTGAATTCAAATATATTCATTAAGTTTGAGGAAGTTATTCTGCAATATTGAAAGAATGTGATGTTCTTAAGTGGCATTTTAAGCACAATCAAATGGAGTAAAATTCCAACCCTAAATGCAATCCTTAATTCCGATTCAACAATTGAAGAATTTGTGTGTTTCCAAAGGGTGTAAGTGGATCCGGAATCAACAAAACAATGAACTAATCCAACATAACGAATCAAATCCCTCAATATATACTAATCAAGCTTGAATTATCACATGAAATTCAAGAACAATCAACAAAGATAATACTGTGATTCCCCTCTATAGAACAAGGCAATCCACGTAAACAAGGATGAGCAAACGTTGATGAATAACACTATGATAAGTAACTTAACAAACTCAATATTTCAACATAAAAACTTATCCAAATCTGATAAGCATTATCTCAATTCAACCCTAGATATTACACACTAGAGAAGAAAAGAAATCACAACAAAATGAAATTGATATTACTCACAATTTCAAGTGTTGCACTCACCACAATTTCAACTCTTGGGATTGAAATTGATAAGAGTCTAATGACAATTAGGAAGAACCCTAATCCTCACAAAAAGTGTTTGTCTAATTCTGAAAAATGGCCCCCTCAAACCCTACTTTAAGCAAGTATTTATACTTGCTCCCTTTAAGGTTAGAAAATGCACAAAATTACAATTATGCCACTTTTAGGGTAGCCGGTCCTAAATGAAAATTACAATCAAAATGACAGTGTCCCTAAAGAAAATACAACATAAAATAGTCCACACAAATGAAAAATATATAAAAGAAATTGGTCTTTAAGAAGCCGATCTTCAAGGTACTTTTGAATTAAACCCCGATGGGAATCCCAACTCACTCAAGAGTATAAGTGATTTGGCATCCTATAGGACTGATAAGTGAGCCTGTAGGACTGCACTACAATTATAATGTAGGAATGAAGAAAATAAATTAGCTTCCTCAAGATTAGGTTTCTCATGTAAGATTCTCAAAACTAAATTATGTCGACCCTTAGCTCAAGCCTTGGTGATAGGTCTTGAAGGAGTCTGATTCCTATCATCTCCTCGAGCTTCTGGAAGATTTTCCCTTAAATTTGATAGGTCCTTATGCATCTCGTCTGATAAGTATGGTGATAGATTTGAAACATTAAAGGTCGTTGATACTCCATGCTCTCCTGGTAACTCTATCCGGTAAGCGTTGTTGTTGATGCGCTTTAAAACCCTGAACGGTCCGTCTGATCTAGGAGACAACTTCCGTGACTTCTTATGTGGAAACCTTTCCCTGCTATGATTAATCCAGACTAAGTCACCTGGATTATAAAGATGAATTTCCCTATGTCCGTTTCCCTGGATTCTCTACTATTCTTAGGTCTTCTGAAGGTGTTCAGTTGTTCTATCATGAATGTGCTTAATTTGTCTGGCTCGATTAACTCCACTAAGACTCTCTTCCTTTTTCACTGGTCCTACTATAAAATCTAATGGAATAGAAGGATTATAGCCATAAACTACTTCAAAGGGAGACTTATTGGTTGAACTATGAGTAGACCTATTGTAAGCGAACTCAACAATAGGAAGACACAAGTCCTAATCAGTAAGATTCTTGCCAACTGTTGCTCTGAGTAGATTCCTAAGCGTGCGGTTGACAACTTCTGTTTCTCCATTTGTTTGTGGATGGCAAGAGGTACTATACATAAGCTTAGTACCTAGTCTTTTCCATAATGTCTTCCAAAAGAACCTAAGAAACTTAGTGTCTTTGTTTGACATTATGCTGTGTGGGACTCCATGTAATTTGACAATTTCCTGCACAAAAATGTTAGCAATAAAAAGGGCATCATCTATTTTGTGATAAGGCACAAAATGTGACATTTTACTGAACCTGTCAATGACCACCATAATAGAGTCTTTTCCCCTTTGTGTTCTAGGTAATCCTAACACAAAATCCATACTAATATCAGTCCAAGGTTTATCTAGTATAGGCAAAGGCATGTACTCACCCTATATACCTTTCTTCCCTTTGGCT
This sequence comes from Laguncularia racemosa, assembly GCA_037954665.1. Classification (NCBI taxonomy): domain Eukaryota; kingdom Viridiplantae; phylum Streptophyta; class Magnoliopsida; order Myrtales; family Combretaceae; genus Laguncularia; species Laguncularia racemosa. The sequence goes on from JBBMOL010000082.1 coordinate 274,368, forward strand.
CTCTTACAAATACCACACGTTTCTAATACCCGATGGACATCCTTTATCATACCATTCTAGGAGAAATTCTCTTTCAATATGGCTAGGGTTCTCTTCTCACCAAAATGTCTAGACAATCTACCTGCATGTGCTTCCCTCACTAATAACTTCCTCATAGATCCAAAAGGAATACATAGTTTTCCTGATTTATACAGAAACCCCTCAATCATGCAATAGCCATCATACATCTTGCCCCTATAACACCTCTCCATAATAGTCTTGAATTCCTCATCACATATATATTGTTCTTTCAATAATTCAAAACCCAGCAATTTTGACTGAAGAGAAGTGATAAGTACATACCGTCGTGATAAAGCATCAGCAACAATATTCTGATTACCCTTCTTGTACTTTATCACATAAGCAAAACCCTCTAGAAACTCCATTCACTTAGTTTGACACTTAGATAAATTCTGCTGTCCCCTGAAATGTTTCAAAGATTCATGATCTCTATAAATAATAAACTCTCTCGGGAGGAGATAATGCTGCCACATCATGAGAGCCCTCATTAAGGAATAAAATTACTTATCATATATAGAATAGTTTAAAGTTGCACCACTTAACTTCTCACTAAAATATGCTATGGGTCTCTTTTCCTACATTAGTACAGCACCAATTCCTATCCCAGAAGCATCACATTCCAACTCAAAAACTTTGTTAAAGTCAGGTAAAGCCAATAATGGAGCACAAGTGAGTTTTTCTTTTACCTCTTCAAAACTCCTATGAGCCCTTTCACTCTAGATAAAAGGTACATTCTTTTTAGTCAGTTATTTGAGAGGACTGACAATACCACTGAAATTATGGATAAAGCGTCTATAAAAGGATGTAAGTCCATGAAAACTTCTTACCTCAGTAACTGAGGTAGGTGTTGGCCATTCCTTGATTGCCCTCACTTTCTCCTCATCCACCCTAACACCTAACCAGATACAACAAAACCCAAAAATGTTACCTCAATTTGGTAAAAAGAACACTTTTGGATATTTGTAAATAGCTGTTGTGTCCTTAATACTGAGAATACTACTCGAAGATGCTCCACATGTTGTTCTAGGTTTTTGTTATAGATCAGAATATCATCAAAATAAACAACAACAAATTTTCCTAGAAATTCTTTTAGTACATGATTCATCAACCTCATAAATGTATTAGGAGCATTACTCAAACCAAAGGGTATAACCAAACACTCATACAGTCCATGACATGTTTTAAGAGCGGTTTTCCATTCGTCCTCCTCTCTCATCTGAATTTGGTGATATCCACTTTTAAGATCTACTTTGGAGAAGACTTGTGAACCATGCAGCTCATCTAACATATCATCAAGTCTAAGAATAAGATACCTATATTTGATAGTGATTTTGTTGATGGCTCTACTATCGATACACATTCTCCATATACCATCCTTCTTAGGAACAAGTAGGGAGGGAATAGCACATGGGCTGAGACTCTCTCTAACAAACCCCCATTCAACTAACTCATCTACCTGGCACTTCAATTCCCTAACCTCTTTGGGATTCATGTGATATGCAGGTCGGTCTGGTAATACTGAACCGGGCATAAGATCAATAGCATGCTCTATCCCTCTCAAAGGTGGTAACCCTACTGGCAAATCATTAGGAAAAATGTCAGTATACTCATTTAATACCTAAGAAACTACTGAAGGTAGAGACTGTGGTTCCTATACCCTTAGTGCACATCTCAACTGAAGCAAGTATACTAGAGTCTCTTCTGTAATTATCCTCTCCATTTCAACTTATCCCATCAATAATACTTTCTTTTCTTTAGAATCATTACACTATATTGAAGCCTTTTTAACCTCTGATGGCCTATTGATCTGTTGCTGAACCTTTTGGACCTCTGAAGGTGACATCGGATTCAAAATAACGCGTTTGCCTTCCTTTTGGAACACACAAGTATTCCTAAAGCCATCATGAAAGACCCTCATGTCATATAACCAAGGCCTGCCAAGTAATATATGGGATGCACACATAGGCAAGATATCACACTCAATCTCATCACGATATTTATCCCTTACACTGAATGGTATCTTAGCTCTTTGGGTCATATGCAAACTTCCCTGATCACTAAGCTAATGCAATTTATATAGTTTAGGATGTGGAATAGTAGTAAGTCTTAGCTTTGATACTAATGATGTGACTACTACATTGGTACAACTACCACCATCAACTATAAGGATACACAAATTTCCTTGTATCCTACAAGAAGTATGGAACAAGTTTTCCCTTTTTTCTTCATCCTTATTAGCAAATGTAGTCAATATTCGATGCAACACATTAACATATTGAAACATCTAACTAGACATTGTTGTATTTAAATTTAACACCACAATAATAATCTTCACACCTTCCACAGCTCAAGTACACAACCACGTTACAACACCTCAAGTGCAACACACTCACACCGCCACTTACACAATACACACACGATGTACTAAATTCAAACAATAACAACAACAACACACACGGTGCAACACCTTCTTCTCACCACACACAATACAAACTTCATCAATTCACTACTCTTCCTCAAGGCAAGTTTAAGGACAACACTTTGTAAATCCTTCACTTTAGACACAATTTCAAACCGCAACTTATATAAAAGGCAGCAATTTAAATTTGAAAATCAAACCACTTCACTAATTGCAACCCTTCTACAATTGGTAAGAAGTAATTTTCAAATTCAAACAAACAGACATTATGATGGGAAATTTTCCGACACCGTTTATGCTTTCAAAACTAGATTTGGATGATGATCCAAATCACTAATATTTTACTTCATTACTTTTATCTAATAAGTATTTCAGAAATAATCTTATAGGTACAATAATAATTCTCCATGGGATGCCAACATGTCCTACACTAGTTGATGGTCACAGGACATCATCAGATTTGCAATCAAAGGCTCGCTGTGATTGATTCCATTTCGAAGCATTGGCTCATGAAGATTTATGATATTTTGTACTTTGTAATTATTTTATGGACTATTTTATGTTGTATTTTCTTTTAGGACACTTTCATGTTGATTGTAATTTTCATTTAGGACCGGCCACTCTAAAAGTGGCATAGTTGTAATTTTGTGCATTTTCTAACCCTAAAGGGAGCAAGTATAAATACTTGCTTAAAGTAGGGTTTCAAGAGGCCATATTTTTTAGATTTGAGATACACTTTGCGTGAGGATTAGGGTTCTCCTAATTGTCATTAGACTCTTATCAATTTCAATCCCAATAGTTGAAATTGTAGCGAGTGCAACACTTTGAAATTGTAAGCAATATCAATTTCATTTGGTTGTGATTTCTTTTCTTCTCTATTATGTAATATCTAAGGGTGAATTGAGATAGTTCTTGGTCAGATTTTCTTCCTATTATTTAGAATTTTGTGTTTAATTGAGATACTTTGCATTTGAATTCGGTTCATCCTTTATGTGTGCTTCTTGAACTGTGATTAACACATGTGGAAAGGGGTTCTTAGAGTTGAAGATTTATTTTGAAATTCTGAATTATTCACGTAGATTTATATGTGATTAGTGTTATGTTAGAAGAAATTATCATTGTGGAATTATAATTGCATCATTGAATATTTGGATCTCATTGCACCCTCACTAGGGTTCACGTAATTTTACCCTTTTTGAACCCGTTATTGATTTGAGAGTTGAAGTGTTCCTTTGGTTTATTTGATTGTGCTTAGACCTTGGTTTTAGGCACATCATCTTTTGGTATTAGAGCTTGAGGTTTAAGAGGAGGTATTTGCAATTTTGAATCGGAAATTTAGGTTTCATGTTCTTACATATTCAATTCCAAAATTGGGGGTGAATTGAAATTGTTGTTGTGATTTCTTGAAGTGGCGTGATTGTCTTGTTTGGGAAGTTGAATTTGTTTCTTGTTGAGTGACTTTTGAGTACTTGTTGAAGCCTCTTTGTTGTGAACTTCACTATAGCGAAAGAGGAAAGATGGTGCACTTGTGAATACAATTTCGGAAGTACAATTGTGTAGGAAGATAATTGTGATTCTTACATTATTTGAATTCGGAATTGGGGAGAGTATTTGCAATTTCTAGATTTGAGTAGTGTGGAAGAATGGAAGTTATTTGATTTTCAAAACAAGAATTAAGATTGAAGGAGTTAATGTATGTTTGTTGGAATTTGAAAATTACTTCTTACTAAATGTGGAAGGGTTGCAATTAGTGAAGTGGTTTGATTTTCAAATTTAAATTGCTACCTTTTGTGTAAGTTGTGGATTGGATTTGTGATTGAAGTGAAGAATTTGCAACGTGTTATCCTTGAATTTGCTTTGAGAAGGAGTAGTAAATTGATGAAGTTAGTGTTGCATGTGATAAGAATATGTTGTAAGTGGCGGTGTGAATGTGTTGCACTTGAGGTGTTGTAAAGTGGTGTGATATTGTGTTATAATTGGGGAAGTTGTTGCACCGTGACTTAATAGGCATGTATGTGGAGTTGTGTTTTTGCAAATTTAGTGAAAGGTGTGTGTGTATTTTTGGTGTAGTTTTGTGTATGTTGAATTGAGAATTATTGCTAGTGGCGTAATTGGTGGTGGAATCATGAGTAAGGAAGTTTTGTGATGGTGGAGTTGTGCATTTGTGCTTGTATTAAGGTGCTACAATTTGTGATTTATTGTAGTGTGAAACCTTAACAAGAAAGGAAGGTTTTGAGTAGTAGAATTTGAAATTTAAACAAGTCATTAAAGTGTGAAAGTAATTGACTAATTACTTAAGCACTTATAGTTGAATTTAATCCTAACTACTTGAAAGTTTTGTGTATACTTCATTTATTGAACCTTACTAGGAGTACTAAATTATTTCCTTGTGCCTATAATTCTTCTTGGAACGTGAGCTATTACATTATTGTGGATATTAAACGTGTGGGTTGGTGTTGTTGAATGAGTGTGCTGAAATTTGGGGGATTACTTCTTAAATCGCAACATGTCCAACGAAAGTGTAAATGGGGGAATTGGCAATGAAGCCAATAGTCAAGTTGGTGGAGGTCAGGGTCTTACTATTGCAGGTAGGAGGACTTTGGAAGAACAACTCCAAGATCTTACTACTATAGTTGCTACTTTGGCAACTAGGATTGATAGGATGACATTACCATAACCACCGATGGTGAACCTTCAAATACCACATCAAGTAGCTCCATAGAATCCTTAGAGAGACAAAGTAGTGGGAGATGGAAATCTGAATAGAAGGATGGATGAAGATCATCATCCATACAGGGAAGAAAGGGATGACAACTTTTGGGGCTAATCCATATCAGAATAAGGATTTCAGGCCACCTCGGGGATTGGAGTATGTGAAACTGTAGATGCCTTCTTTTGATGGCAAGGGATCATCTGATGATTATTTGGATTGGGAGGATAAGGTTGAGGGTCTCTTTGAATGTTATGAGATCGATGATAATACCGGAGTCCGATTGGCTGCTGTTGAGTTTATAGGATACACTGCACTGTGGTGGAAGAATTTGATTATCAGCAGGCATAGGGATGGAGAGGCTGAGATCTAGACATGGAGGGATATGAAAAGGGTGTTGAGAAAAAGATTTATTCCTGAACACTATAAATAGGAACTATTTATGTGACTGCAGACTTTGAGGTAGGGAGGCAAGATAGTGGATAATTATGTGCAGGAATTTGAAACCCTCATGATTAGATGTGGGTTTATCGAACCTCTAGAACAAACCGTAGCACGCTTTGTCTCAGGCTTGAAATATGAAATAGTGTGTGTTGTTGAGCTGCAGCGCTATAGTAAACTTGATGAAGCCATTCAGTTGGCCTTGAAAGTGGAGAGGCAAAGGAGGTCCAACTTGTTTAGGGCTTCGAGCAGTAGGCCCAATACTATTACCAGACCCATAGCAGCTGACGGTTGATTAGGGGGGACAAAGGCAGTAGGTGAGGCATTGAGAGCAATGGACAAAACTACCCCAAACACTACTAGAGAAAATATACACACTGGGAAAGTTAAAGAGGTAATAGCGCTAGATGTGAGGCAGACTGTACCCGGATCTACTAGTGGAAATGCATGCCAGATCAAATGCTTTAAATGCATGGGATTTGGGCATATGGCAGCACAGTGTTCAAATAAGAGGGTGATGATTGTTATGGAGGGCGCTGGGGAAGATGTTGAAGATGATGAGGAACAGACTGAGCCTACAGATTTACCAATAGCACTATAGGAGTATTATGATGACCAGACTACAGAAACACATGAGGTGCGTACAGGTGAACAATATCTACCTATTAATGTGTTACGCAGGGCTTTAACCATATTTCCTGATACAAGAGACAATCAGAGGAAGAACATATTTCACACCACTTGCAGGATCTGATGAGATCCATGATGGGAGCCAAGCTAGAAGATGGAATGTGGATCCTCTTGAAGTGTCACCTAGACCTATCACAAGAACTCGAGCAAAACGATTCAAGGAAGCACTTAATGGGTTGATAAAGGATGTCCATGAAGTCGGAAAGGATTGGGGCAATCATGAAGTTGGAAAGGATTGGAACAACCATGGGAATGCCCTTACTCTTATACGAGTTATACCGGATACAGGGTGAAGAGGGCGTGTCTTTACAAGGCACGGCCGTGTAGGAGTCTGGAGGTTACACAGAATCATACACTGTCGTATACATGGTTCAAAGGCACGACCGTGTATGTTGTCAAGATTTCCACAAAAAGACACATGACTAGAAGTACACGGTTGTGTACATTGGCAAGATTTCCACAGAAAGATACACGGCTAGAAGTACACGGTCGTGTACATTTCCAACGCTAGTCGTGTATATTTTCAACACCGGCTCAAGGCCGGCTCCAAGGCCGCTGGCCTTCATGTCTGCACCGCCGGCCTACATGTTTGTTTTGTTGATTTTTACTCAACTTATCTAAGTTATGTCGTTTTGGGCTTTATTGTTACGAATTGTAAATCCTAATATAAAGCTCCTAGGGTTAGAATATGGAACATACAACATTGAAAGTTTGAAAACACTTTTGAGAGAATTCCTCTCTTTGTTCTTTAAAGAACTAATCTAGAACTTATCGGATTTTATTTCCGTGGTGTTCATCCCAACTTATCAATCGATCTTTCATCCCGATTGTGGCGTCTTCATATTATACCAAGGTTCTTATCTTGCTTATAGACAACGAGTCGCGGTTTCCACTTGAGGGTGTTTGGCATCTTAGGTAACGAATTCCGAACGTATTGGCATTGGGTTTCGTCACACGTTGGCGTGGTTTGTATCAGTTAGGAATTCGATCAAACCGATCTCGCATCAGTTTGGTATCAGAGCTTAGGTTTGTTAAACATCAGTTCGGTTTGAGGAAGGTAACATCAAAACCCTAACTCCAATCGTTCATATCAATTGTTAGTATTCAATTTCATAGTATTTATTGTCTATTGAAAGTGTAGTACCTACTATTCAATTTTGTTACAAAAAAAAAGGGAAGAATCACGACAAAAAAAAGGGGAACGTGATCAAGAGCAGCAAAAAGAAAAAATTCGGAAAGAAAAAGAGGAAAATTACGAGCCCTAGAGTTGTGTTAAATTCTACGGAAGGGAATTGGTGTAGTTTGGGTTAGTTCCAAGAGAATTGAGAAGAGGAATTAGTGAGTTAATATCATCATTGTTTGTGAGAATACACGAGTGACTGTGTGATATCATCATTTAAGCGAAACACGTAAGGGAGTGTATCGTGAGGCTTAATTATATATATATTTGTGTTAGTACTAATCTTTTTCTGCAAGAACTATGTCGAGGCATCATTCTCTTGAAAGTGAGAGGGGAAGGTTTGATGCTAGGTTAGTGATTGAGGCGTTGAGGGGTGAGATGAAGAGAATGTTTCAGGAGGGAATGGAACAAATTCATGAGACGGTAGAGCAAAGACTAGAGCAATCTACATGGCTAGGTTTCTTACCAGATTGAATTGAGAATTTCAAAATGTCGTAGAATTGCAGCACTATGTAGAATTGGAAGATATGGTGCATATGGCTATAAAGGTTGAGAACCAGCACAGGAGGAAAGGTAGTAGTAATGCACGGTTTCAACAGGGTACTGGTTCATCCGCCTAGAAGACTAACCAATGGAAGAAGGAAGAAAAGCCTTTACCCACCAAACCAAAAGGAGAGCTGAGACAAGCGGGTTCTACTCCTAGTAACCAAGGTAACCCTGATTCTTCTACTTCTAGAAATCGTGACATTAGATGTTTTAAATGCCAAGGTAGAGGCCATATTGCTAGTCAATGTCCGAATAGGCGTGTTATGATTTTGTGTGATGATGGTGAGTATGAGACTGAGGGGGATAGTGAGGAAGATGATATGCCTCCATTAGAGGACGCTAGTGATGATGAGGAGCCTGCAATAAGGAGGTTAGTGGTAGTAGTGAAGCGAGCTTTGAATGTGTAGGTGAATGAAGAAGAGGAAGTGCAAAGAGAGAATATATTTCATACCAGATGTTATCTAGGAGATCATATTTTCAGTTTGATCATTGATGGAGGAAGTTTCACTAATGTGGTGAGTAATTTTATTGTTGAGAGGCTAGGACTCAAGACTACTAAACACCCTAGTCCATATAAATTGCAATGGTTGAATGATAGTGGTGAGACTAAGGTGAGTAAGCAAGCCTTGATTGGTTTTCGCATTGGTAGTTATGAGGATGAGGTGTTACGTGATGTAGTGCCAATGCAAGCGTGTCATGTGTTGTTGGGGAGGCCATGGCAATTTGATAGGAAGGTTGTTCATGATGGCTTTTCTAACAAGTATACGCTTGTTTACCAGGGGAAAAGCTTTAATCTTAAACCTTTAACACCTAAACAGGTGTATGAGGATCATTTGTAGCTACAACAGTCTTTTGCAAAATATAAGGTGAGTGAAAAACAGAGGGAGAGTGAGAGAGCAAAAGACAATGAGAAAGAAAAGGAATACAAAAGTCGAATTCATAAGGAAAAAGAGAGGAAGGCTGGAAAGAGTGTGAGAGACCAAGTTGAAGGGGGATCAACTTTGGTGGTGAGTGAAAAGGAGAGTGCAGCCTTGCAAGAGGAGAGTTGTGTGGTAAGAGCAAGTGTAGTGAGGAGAGCGTTAGTGATGAAGCAACCTATGTTGTTGCTGGTTTTTAAGGAAACATGTCTGAATACTAACGAACTATCTAACTCTTTGCCTAGTGTGGTTGTGTCTATTGTGTAGGACTTTGAAGATGTCTTCCCTGAGGAGATTCTAAAGGGATTATCACCTATTCGTGGTATTCAGCACCAAATTGACCTTGTACCCGGAGCATCGATTCCAAACAAGCCAGCTTATAGGAGCAATCCAGAGGAGACAAAGGAACTCTAAAGGCAGGTCGATGAATTAATGGAGAAGGGGTACATGAGGGAAAGCATGAGTCCATGTGCAGTTCTTGTGATTTTGGTGCCTAAGAAGGATGGGTCATGGAGAATGTGTGTTGACAGCCGCGCCATCAATAACATCACGATAAAGTATCGTCATCCCATTCCTCGCTTAGATGACATGTTAGATGAGTTACATGGGTTTAGTGTCTTTTCCAAAATTGATCTGAAAAGCGGATATCACCAAATTAGAATGAATGAAGATGATGCTTGCAATATTGCTAATTTGTTCTTTAGGGAAGTTGTGAGATTACATGGTATGCCTAGAACAATTGTATCGGATAGAGATGCTAAGTTCTTAAGCTACTTCTGGAAGACCTTGTGGGCTAAGTTAGGAATTAAGTTATTGTTCTCTACTACTTGTCATCCACAGACTGATGGTCAATCTGAGGTAGTAAATTGAACTTTATCGACTTTGTTGAGGGCTGTAATTAAAAAGAACATTAAAAGTTAGGAGGATTGTTCGCCGTATGTTGAATTTGCCTGTAACCGTACAGTGCATTCTGCTACTAAGTTTACTCCTTTTGAAATTGTGTATGGTTTTAATCCACTAACTCATTTGGATTTATCACCTTTGCCTATTTTTGAGTATGTTAATCTAGATGGCAAGAAGAAAGCAGAATTTGTTAAATAGATACATGAGAAGGCAAGCCTAAACATTGAGTGAAGAACAGAGCAGTATGTGAAACAAGCCAACAAGGGTCGTCAACAAGCTATTTTTGAACCTGGAGATTGGGTTTGGGTTCACATGCGCAAAGAGCAGTTTCCTGTGCAACGTTGATCTAAACTACTTCCTAGAGGCGATGAACCATTTCAAATTCTTGAGCGCATCAATGATAATGCATACAAGATAGATTTACTTGGTGAGTATCAAGTAAGTGCCACATTTAATGTTATTGATTTGAGTTCTTTTGATGCAGGCGATGATTTGAGGGCAAATCCTTTTCAAGAGGAGGGGAATGATGAGATCCATGATGGGAGCCAAGCCAGAAGATGGAATGTGGATCCTCTTGAAGTGTCACCTAGACCTATCATAAGAACTTGAGCAAAACGATTCAAGGAAGCACTTAACGGGTTGATAAAGGATGTCCATGAAGTCGGAAAGGATTGGGGCAATCATGAAGTTGGAAAGGATTGGAACAACCATGGGAATGCCCTTGCTCTTGTACAAGTCATACCGGATACAGGGTGAAGAGGGCGTGTCTTTACAAGGCACGGGCGTGTAGGAGTCTAGAGGTTACACAGAATCATACACGGTCGTATACACGGTTCAAAGGCACGGCTGTATATGTTGTCAAGATTTCCACAGAAAGATACATGACTAGAAGTACACGGTCGTGTACATTGGCAAGATTTCCACAGAAAGATACACGGCTAGAAGTACACGGTCGTATACATTTCCAACGCTAGTCGTGTATATTTTCAACATCGGCCTTCATGTCTACACCGCTGGCCTACATGTTTGTTTTGTTGATTTTTACGCAACTTATCTAAGTTATGTCATTTTGGGCTTTATTGTTACGAATTGTAAACCCTAATATAAAGCTCCTAGGGTTAGAATATGGAACATACAACATTGAAAGTTTTAAAACACTTTTGAGAGAATTCCTCTCTTGGTTCTTTAAAGAACTAATCTAGAACTTATCGGATTTTATTTCCGTGGCATTCATCCCGACTTATCAATCGGTCTTTCATCCCGATTGTGGTGTCTTCATATTATACCAAGTTTCTTGTCTCGCTTATAGACAACGGGTCGTGGTTTCCACTTGAGGGTGTTTGGCATCTTAGGTAACGAATTCCGAACGTATTGGTATTGGGTTTCGTCACACGTTGGCGTGGTTCGTATCAGTTAGGAATCCGATCAAACCGATCTCGCATAAGGATCAGAGGTAATCTTTGTATGCTCATCATTGATAGTGGTAGTTGCATGAATGTTATATCTGCTGCACTGGTAGACAAATTACATTTGTCTACTAGCCCACATCCTAGCCCTTATAACTTGCATTGGTTGGATAATCGAGGCAGTATGTATGTTACACTAAGGGCGAAGGTGCCTATGAGTGTTGGGCAGAAATATCATGATGAGATCCTTTATGATGTGATTCCCATGCATGCAATCCATTTGCTATTGGGTAGACCCTAGTTGTTTGATCGGCAGGTGTTACATGATGGATATAGGAACACCTACATGACCAGCATGGGCGAGTCTCTCATAGTACTGTCACCTATGACTCTGTATGAGGTACATCAATTTTGGGAACAGATCAGAACTACTTCCACCACATTTGATAGCAGAGAGAGTAGGCAAACAGGGATGTCAGGGCTCAGTTTCAAAAATGATCCTCTAGATTTGAGGGCAAATCTTTCGGAAGCCCGAATAGATGGGAAATTTTCCAGCACCGTTTATGCTTTCAGAACTAGATTTGGATGATGATCCAAATCACTCATATTTTACTTCATTACTTTTATCTAATAAGTATTTGAGAAATAATCTTACAAGTACAATAATAATTCTCCATGGGATGCCAACATGTCCTATACTAGTTGATGGTCACGGGACATCATCAGATTTGCAATCAAAGGCCCGCTGCGATTGATTCCATTTCGAAGCATTGGCTCATGAAGATTTATGATATTTTGTACTTTGTAATTATTCGATGGACTATTTTATGTTGTATTTTCTTTTAGGACACTTTCATTTTGATTGTAATTTTCATTTAGGACCGGCCACTCTAAAAGTGGCATAGTTGTAATTTTGTGCATTTTCTAACCTTAAAGGGAGCAAGTATAAATACTTGCTTAAAGTAGGGTTTGAGGAGGCCATATTTTCAGATTTGAGATACACTTTGCATGAGGATTAGGGTTCTCCTAATTGTCATTAGACTCTTATCAATTTCAATCCCAAGAGTTGAAATTGTGGCGAGTGCAACACTTTGAAATTGTGAGTAATATCAATTTCATTTTGTTGTGATTTCTTTTGCTTCTCTATTATGTAATATCTAAGGGTGAATTGAGATAGTTCTTAATCAGATTTACTTCCTATTATTTCGAATTTTTGTGCTTAATTGAGATACTTTGCATTTGAATTCGGTTCATCCTTTATGTGTGCTTCTTGAACCGTGACTAGCACATGCGGAAAGGGGTTCTAAGAGTTGAAGATTTATTTTGAAAGTGAATTATTCATGTGGATTTATATGTGATTAGTGTTATGTTAGAAGAAATTTTCATTGTGGAATTATAATTGCATCATTGAGTATTTGGATCTCATTGCACCCTCACTAAGGTTCACATAATTTTACCCTTTTTGAACCCGTTATTGATTTGAGAGTTAAAGTGTTCCTTTGGTTCATTTCACCTTGGTTTTAGGCACATCACATTAACTCCTTCAATCTTAATGTTTGTTTTGAAAATCAAATAATTTCCATTCTTCCACACTACTCAAATCTGGAAATTGCAAATTGTTCTCACTCATTCCAAATTCACAAAGGTCACACTTCTCTTTTCACCACAAAATATTATATTTCCAATTCCACAATCAAACACTAGGACATAAAATTCTTACTCCCCTTCCCTTCATGGAAAATTCAATAACAAAGAAGCTACAATAAGATATCCAATTTGCCACACACAACACTACAACATACGACAAGAATTTCAAAACAATACTCTTCTAGGCTTCAAATTTCACTTCCCTCAAATGATGACAATGATGATTTCCCTTAAACCAATCACGGTCAACATAAGGAGACAAAGAATATGGTAAGTACGCCACATCCACAACAATTAACAACAAGGAAATCACTTCAACAACACAATTGAAATAATTCAATTCTTTAATAAACAGTTTCAAATCAAGGTGATAAGAACCCTAAATTTATGAATTCTAAATTGCAAATCCCTCCTCTTAAACCTCAAGCTCTGATACCAAAAGATGATGTGCTAAATGGGATTTTAAGCACAATCAAATGGAGTAAAATTCCAACCCTAAATGCAATCCTTAATTCTGGTTCAACAATTGAAGAATTTGCATGATTTTAAAGGGTGTAAGTGGATCCAGAATAAAAAAAAAACAATGAACTAATCCAACACAATGAATCAAATCTCTCAATATATACTAATTAAGCTTGAATTATCACGTGAAATTCAAGAATAATCAGCAAAGATAATACCGTGATTCCCCTCTATAGAACAAGGCAATCCACATGAATAAAGATGAGCAAACGTTGATGAATAACACTATGATAAGTAACTCAAAAAACTCAATATTTCGACATAAGAACTTATCCAAATTTGACCAAGAACTATCTCAATTCAACCCTAGATATTACACACTAGAGAAGAGAAGAAATCACAACAAAATGAAATTGATATTACTCACAATTTCAAGTGTTGCACTCGCCACAATTTTAGCTCTTGGGATTAAAATTGATAAGAGTCTAATGACAATTAGGAAGAACCCTAATCCTCATGAAAAGTGTTTGTCTAATTCCAAAAAATGGCCCTCTCAAACCCTACTTTAAGCAAGTATTTATACTTGCTCCTTTTAGGGTTAGAATATGCACAAAATTACAACTATGCCACTTTTAGGGTAGCTGGTCTTGAATGAAAATTACAATCAAAATGAAAGTGTCCCAAAAGAAAATACAACATAAAATAGTCCACGCAAATGACAAATATATAAAAGAAATTGGTCTTCAAGATGCCGGTCTTCAAGGTACTTTCGAATGGAACCCTAATGAGAATCCCGACTCGCTTAAGAGTATAGGTGATTTGGCACCCTGTAGGACTGATAAGTGAGCCTGCGGGACTACACTACAATTATAATGTAGGAATGAAGAAAATAAATTAGCTTCCTTAAGATTAGGTTTCTCATGTAAGATTCTCAAAACTAAGTTATGTAGGCCCTTAGCTCAAGCCTTGGTGATAGGTCCTGAAGGAGTCTGATTCCTACCAGAATGCTATTTGAATTTTGAATTGCTTCTTACCATTTGTGGAGAGGCTTCATTAAGTAGTATTCAAATTGTTATGTCGTGATTGTGTTGTGAAGTGAGTGTTTTATAGGTTATAGAAGTACTGCACCATGAAGTGTAAGTGTAGTTTGTGTTTGAAGCTTGCATTGTGGTTGAGGTGTGTTTGTGTGGCAAAGTGAGTTTGTGTTGTGAAGGGTGTTGCAATTTGTTGTGTTGTTTGTATTGTGGAGAAGGGTGCTGCACGTGGAGTGTAAGTGTATATATGTGTCGTGATTAAAAGGGGAGTTATGGTGGTTAAAATTTGAATTTAAAAAAGCAAGCATTAAAGTGTGAGAGTTATTATATATTGATGCTTGAACACTTTGCTTAGTTGAATTCATTAACCTACTATTTGAAGAAGTGTTTAATTATTACTTCTACTTGCTGCTGTCGTAATTGAAGTGTGGGTGAAGTGTGTTGTTGGCTTGTTGAAGTTAGTAAGCAACCATGTCAAGTGATTTGTATTTGTCTACTAATGTACTGCATTGAACCTTGGCTTCTTTTCAAACCATTGATGATGAGTAGAAAGAAATTTTGTTTCACACTTCTTGTAGGGTACAAGGTAATTTGTGTGTTATTATTATTGATGGTGGCAGTTGGATTAATGTTGTAGCTGCCTCATTAGTATCGAAATTGAAACTCATAATTACCCAGCATCTAAAACCCTACAAATTACATTGGCTAAGTGAGTAGGGGAGTCTCCATGTGACCTAAAGAGCTAGGATACCTTTCAGTATAGGGAATAAATATCATGATGAAATTGAATGTGACATTCTTCCTATATGTGCACCTCATATATTGTTTGGCTAGCTTTGGTTATATGATAGGAGGGTTTTACATGATGGCTTTAGAAATACCTACATATTCCAGAAAGAGGGCAAACGTATCATCCTGAACCCAATGTCACCTTCAAAGGTCCAAGAGGTTCAGCAATAGATTAGTGGACCATCAAAGATCGAAGCAATTCTAATACAGGCCAAGAAATCTAGGAGGAAAAAGGTCTTATTAATGGGACAGAGTGAGTTGGAGGAGGCCATAACAAATGGGAGCCCAGTATACTTATTGTAGATGAAGTATGCCCTAGGGATGGAGGGGCGTCAGCATCTACCCCCTATGGTATCTTAGGTATTGGATGAATATAGTGACCTTTTTACTGATGACTTGCCAGATGGTTTACCACCTTTGAGAGGTATAGAGCATGCCATCGACTTCTTACCTAAGTCAATTTTTCCAAATGGACCTGTGTATCGCATGAATCTCGAAGAGGTTAAGGAATTAAAACGTCAGGTGGATGAGCTAGTCAAACAGGGTTTTGTTAAGGAAAGTCTCAGTCTTTGTGCTGTTTCAGCCTTTCTTGTCCCTAAAAAGGATAGTACTTGGAGAATGTGCATTGATAGCTGAGCCATCAACAAAATTAACATCAAATATAGGTATCCTACTCCTAAACTTGACGATATGTTAGGTGAACTGTATGGTGCATAGGTGTTCTCCAAGGTAGATCTTAAAAGCGGATATCATCAGATTCGAATGAGAGAAGGAGACGAGTGGAAGACCGCTTTTAAAACATGCCATAGACTGTACGAATGGATGGTTATGTCGTTTGGTTTGAGTAATGCTCCTAGCACATTTATGAGGTTAATGAATCATGTAATGAAGGAGTTTCTAAGTAAGTTTGTTATTGTTTATTTTGATGATATTCTGATATACAACAAAAGCCTAGAAAATCATGTGGAGCATCTTCAGGTGGTATTTTCAATCTTGAGGGCACAACAGTTGTTTGCAAATCTCTAAAAGTGTTCCTTCTACCAAACTGAGGTAACATTTTTAGGATTTATTGTATTTGGTTCTGGTGTCAAGGTTGATGAGGAGAGAGTGGGGGCTATTAGAGAATAGCCAACACCATAATCAGTCATTGAGTTAAGGAGTTTCCATGGACTAGCTTCATTTTATAGAAGCTTTGTCCATAATTTTAGTAGCATTGTCAGTCTATTAACTGAATTGACTAAGAAAAATTTTCCTTTCATTTAGGGTGAGAAGGCCCAAAAGAGTTTTGAAGAGGTAAAGGAAAAACTTACTAGTGTTGCAGTATTGGCTTTACCTGATTTTGATAAAGTTTTTGAGTTAAAATGTGATGCTTCTGGGATAGGAATTGATGCTATGTTGATGCAGGATAAGAGGCCTATTACCTACTTTAGTAAAAAGTTGAGTGGTGCAACTTTGAACTACTCCATATATGATAAGGAATTCTATTCCTTAGTGAGGGCTTTGATGACATGGCGGCGTTACCTCCTTCCAAGAGAATTCATTATCTACACAAATCATGAGTCAATAAAACATTTCAAAGGTCAACAAAATTTGTCTAAATGCCAAGCCAAATGGGTAGAGTTTCTAAAGAGTTTTGCATATGTGATTAAGTACAAAAAGGGTAACTAGAATATGGTAGCTGATGCTTTATCACGTGGGTATGTACTTATCACTTCTCTTTAATCGAAACTGCTTGGTTTTGAATTGTTGAAGGAACAATATATGCATGATGATTATCTGAAAGCAATTATTGAAAAATGTTCTGAGGGAAAAATGTTTGAGGGGTATTATGTGATTGATGGATTTTTTTATAAAGCTAGAAAATTGTGTATACCTTATGGGTCTGTAAGGGAATTATTGGTGAGGGAAGCACATATAGGAGGATTGTCTGGTCATTTTGGTAAGAAGAGAACCTTAGCCATGTTAAAAGAAAATTTTTATTAGAAAGGTATGATAAGGGATGTTCATAAGGTGTTGGAAAGGTGTAGAGTTTAGAAAAGAGCAAAAGGGAAGAAAGGCTTTCAGGGTGAATATATGCCTTTGCCTATACCTACTGAACCCTAGATTGATATCAACATGGATTTTCTTTCAGGTCTGCCCAAGACTCAAAGGGGAAAGGATTCTATCATAGTGGTTGTTGATAGATTTAGCAAAATGTCCCATTTTGTGCCTTATCACAAAACAGATGATGCACTTTTTATAGCTAACCTTTTTGTACAGGAGATTATTAAATTGCATGGTGTTCCACACAATATTGTGTCTAATAAAGATACTAAGTTTCTTAACTTCTCCTAGAAGACACTATAGAGAAGACTTAGTACTAAACTCATATGTAGTACCTCTTACCATTCCTAGACTGACAGCCAAACCAAAGTTGTTAATTATACTCTTGGCACATTACTAAGAGAAAAAGTTAGCAAGAATCTTACTAATTCGGATTTGTGTCTTCCTATTGTCAAGTTTTCTTATAATAGGTTTACTTATAGTTTAACCAGTAAGTCTCCCTTTGAAGTTGTGCATGGTTATAATCTTACTAGTCCATTGGATCCTATAGCAGGACCAACAACAAAGGAAGAGAGCCTAAGTGGAGTTGAATGAGCTAAGGAGATTTAGAAACTTCATGAGAAGACAGCTGAACATCTTCAGAAAACACAGGAGTAGCAGAAACTTTAGGGAAACAGGAACAGGAAAACCAGAATTTATAATCTAGGTGACCTAGTCAAGATTAATCTCAACAAAGACAGGTTTCCTCATAAGAAGTCATAGAAGCTATCACCTAAATCAAATGGACTTGTCAAAGTTGTCAGACGCATCAATAACAGTGCCTACAGAATAGAATTACTAGGGGAATATAGCATCTCAAATACCTTTAATGTTGTAGATCTGTCACCATATTTTCTAGATGACATTCATGAAGACCTATCAGATTTAAGGGCAAATCTTCTTAAAGCCCGAGGAGATGATAGGAATCAAATTCCTATAGGACCAATCACTTGACCACGAGATAAGGGTTTACAAAATCTAGCTATGAGGATCCTCCATGAACAATTAAACCTTGAGGATGTTGATTTAGTATCTACTTTTATATTATATAATTGTTGTGCATTCTAGCAGGTACATTTATTGGTTTTACAAGATGGCGAAAAAAACACACAAAGGATCAGATTAGGGACATTCTTGGACTCACATCCAACGGTCCACAATATGTTCACTTAAATTGAAGAACCGACCACTTGAAGACTATTTTTGTATTTGTAATTTGTCCTTTGGAAAACCGGCGACTTTTGTGGCATCTTTGTAATTTTTGGTGTGTTTTTACCCGAATAGGAGTAAGTATAAATACTTGCTAATTAGGGTTTTTAGGGAGCTTTTGACATTTTGGAGAAAATTATACACTTTGTGCCAAAAGGGTTCATCCTTTGCATACAAAGATCTCCTATCAATTTCTTTGTGAAATTGTGGCGAGAATCAACTTGAGTGGATTATGAGTCATATCAATCTTACTCTTGTTATTTTGTAAATTGTGTTTAGTGAGTAATATCTAAGTACAATTTGTTGGCTACTTGTTCTTATCACGTGAATTAGGGTTCTTATTTTCAGATTTGTTTGTTTCAATTTGAGATTGAATTTTAGTTCATTTGCGTGTTATTCCATTGAAGATCATACACTTGTTTGTTCTTACATCTATTTAGTGCTTAAACTCGTGAATTGGACTTCCAATTTGAAGTAAATTAACATGCCATTTTTTATTGAAGGATTTAGTTGTTCACACCTATTGATGAGATCCTTGATGAGAGTCAAGCCGGAAGAAGGAATGTGGATCCTCTTGAAGTGCCACCTGGACCGATCACAAGAAGTCGAGCGAAACAACACAAGGAAGCACTTAACGGGTTGTTAATGGATGTACACGAAGCCGGAAAGGATTGGAGCAATCATGAAGTTGGAACGGATTGGAACAACCATGGGAAGACCCTTGCTCTTATACAAGTCACACCGGACACGGGTTGAAGAGGGCGTGTACTTTCAAGGCATGGCCGTGTAAGAATCTCAAGATTGCACAGAATCATACACGGCTAGATACACAGCTAAAAGGCACGGCCGTGTATGGAGACAAGCAAATCCACAGAAAGATACATGACCAGAAGTACACAGTCGTGTATGTGACCGGAATGTGAACAGAAAAGTACACGGTCGTGTACACGGCCATGTATCCCCTGTCGGCCAGCTTTTTTCTGTTTCGTGTTTTTACGCAACTTATCTAAGCTACGTCATTTTGGACTTGTTTTTCACAAATTGTAACCCTAGTATAAAAGCTCTTAGGGTTTAGAACAACAAAGATATACATCTTTGAACATTAAACACTTTTGAGAGGCACCTCTCTTGGTTCTTCAAGAACTAATTTGAACTTATCGGATTGATTTTCCGTGGCGTTCATCCCGACTTATCAATCGGTCTTTCATCCCGATTGTGGTGTCTTCACATTATACCAAGGTTCTTGTCTCGCTTATAGACAACGGGTTGCGGTTTCCACTTTAGGTGTTTGGGCGTCTTAAGCAACGAATTCTGAATGTATTGGTATTGGGTTTCGTTACGGGTTGGCGTGGTTCGTATCAGTTTAGTATCAGAGCATGGGTTTGTTAAAACATCAAGTTCGGTTGAGGAAGGTAATATCAAAAACCCTAACTCCAATCGTTCATATCAATTATTGTATTCAATTTCATAGTATTGATTGTCTTTTGATAGTGTAATATCGACTAGGCGATTGTTAAAAAAAAAAGAGAGAGTAAAAATCACGACAAAAAAAAGAAGAGAAAAGAAAAGAAAAGAAAAACGTGATCATGAGCAACAACCAAGACAAAAAAAAAATTCGGATAGAAAAATAGAGGAAAATTTACGAACCCTAGAGTTGTTTTGAATTATACGGAAGGAAATTGGTGTAGTTCGGGTTAGTTCCAAGAGAATTGAGAAGAGGAAATTGGCGAGTTGATATCATCATTATTTGTGAGAATACACGAGTGACTGTGTGATATCATCATTTGAGCGAAACACGTAAGGGAGTGTATCGTGAGGTTTAATTATATATATATTTATGTTAGTACTAATCTTTTCTGCAAGGACAATGTCGAGACAACATTCTCCTGAAGGTGAGAGGGGAAGGTTTGATGCTAGGTTAGTCATTGAGGCGTTGAGGGGTGAGATGAAGAGGATGTTCCAAGAGGGACTGGAACAAATTCATAAGACGGTAGAGCAAAGACTAGAGCAATCCACAAACGTATTCTAAGGGCGTAAGAAGGAGAGTCGTTCTAGGAGAGTACCGAGGGGTGGAGATGAAATGACGGATTATGATTTTTATGAGCCTTCTGTCGGGAGTTATAGAGGTTATAGTGGTCGGGATAGAGGAACTAGAGATTGGGAAGATAGAGGAGATAGGAATAGAGTGGATGATCAATTGAGTAGCATAAAGATGAAGATTCCTCCTTTCCAAGGGAAGAATGACCCCGATGCGTACTTAGAGTGGGAGAAAAAGGTGGAGATGGTGTTTGATTGTCACAACTATAGTGGGAGAAAGAAGGTAAAACTTGCTGCCATTGAATTTTCGGATTATGCTATAGTGTAGTGGGATCAACTAATGTTAAATAGGAGAAGGAGTGGCGAGCCACCTATTGAGTCTTGGGAAGAGATGAAAAGAGTGATGAAGAAGCGGTTTGTGCCTGCGTATTACTATCATGAATTGCACAACAAGTTGCAAACTCTGAGGTAGGGAAGTCGAAGTGTAGATGAGTATTTCAAGGAGATGGAAGTCACTATGATTAGGGCGAATGTAGAGGAGGATAGAGAGGCTACAATGGCTAGCTTTCTTGCTGGGTTGAATAGAGAAATCCAAAATGTGGTTGAATTGTAGCATTATGTAGAATTGGAGGATATGGTTCACATGGCTATAAAGGTTGAGAACCAACATAAGCGGAAGGGTAGTAGTAATGCACGGTTTCCACAAGGTAATGGTTCATCCACTTGGAAGACCAACCAATGGAAGAAAGAAGAAAAGCCTTTACCCACCAAACCAAAAACGGAGCTGAGGCAAGCGGGTTCTACTCCTGGTAATCAAGGTAACCCTGAATCTTCTACTTCTAGAAATCGTGACATTAGATGTTTTAAATGCTAAGGTAGAGGCCATATTGCTAGTCAATGTCCAAATAGGCGTGTGATGATTTTGCGTGATGATGGAGAGTATGAGACTGAGGGGGATAGTGAAGAAGATGATATGCCTCCATTAGAGGATGCTAGTGATGATGAGGAGCCTACAATGGGAAGGCTAGTGGCAGTAGTGAAGCGAGCGTTGAATGTGCAGGTGAAGGAAGAAGAGAAGGTGCAAAGAGAGACTATATTTCATACTAGATGTTATCTAGGAGATCACATTTGTAGTTTGATCATTGATGGAAGGAGTTGCACCAATGTAGTGAGTAACTTTATTGTTGAGAGGCTGGGGCTCAAAACTGTTAGACACCCTAGTCCATATAAATTGTAGTGGTTGAATGATAGTGGAGAGACTAAGGTGAGTAAGCAAGCCTTAATTGGTTTTCGCATTGGAAGGTATGAGTATGAGGTGTTATGTGATGTAGTGCCAATGCAAGCATGTCATGTGTTGTTAAGGAGGCCATGGTAATTTGATAGGAAGGTTGTTCATGATGGCTTTTCTAATAAGTATATGTTTGTTCACTAGGGGAAAAGCTTTAATTTTAAACCGTTAAAACCTAAACAAGTGTATGAGGATCAGTTGCAGCTACAACAGTCGTTTGCAAAACACAAGGTGAGTGAAAAGCAGAGTGAGTGAGAGAGCAAAAGATAATGAGAAGAAAAAGGAATATAAGAGTCAAGATCAAAAGGAAATGGAGAGGAAGGCTGGAAAGAGTGTGAGAGGCCAAGTTGAAGGGGAATCAACTTTGGTGGTGAGTGAAAAGGAGAGGGCAGCCTTGCAAAAGGAGAGTTGTGTGGCAAGAGCGAGTGTAGTGAGGAGAGCGTTAGTGATGAAGCAACTTATGTTGTTGCTGGTTTTTAAGGAAACATGTTTGACTACTAACGACTTATCTAACTCTTTGTCTAGTGTGGTTGTGTCTCTTGTGTAGGACTTTGAAGATGTCTTCCCTGAAGAGATTCCAAAGGGATTACCACCTATTCGTGGTATTGAGCACTAGATTGACCTTGCACCCGAAGCATCGATTCCAAACAAACCAGCTTATAGGAGCAATCCGGAGGAGACAAAGGAACTCCAAAGGTAGG
The DNA here is from genome assembly GCA_037954665.1 of Laguncularia racemosa. Lineage (NCBI taxonomy): Eukaryota > Viridiplantae > Streptophyta > Magnoliopsida > Myrtales > Combretaceae > Laguncularia > Laguncularia racemosa. The sequence goes on from JBBMOL010000082.1 coordinate 296,889, forward strand.
TCGATGAACTAATGGAGAAGGGGTACATGAGAGAGAGCATGAGTCCATGTGCAGTGCCTGTGATTTTGGTGCCTAAGAAGGATGGGTCATGGAGAATGTGTGTTGACTGCCATACCATCAACAACATTACGGTAAAGTATCGTCATCCCATTCCTCGCTTAGATGACATGTTAGATGAGTTACATGGGTCTAGTGTCTTTTCCAAAATTGATTTGAAAAGTGGATATCACCAAATTAGAATGAAAGAAGGTAATGAATGGAAAACTGCATTTAAGACAAAATATGGATTGTATGAGTGGTTAGTAATGTCTTTCAATTTAACTAATGCACCTAGTACTTTTATGAGACTTATGAACCATGTTTTGAGGACTTTTATTGGAAAATTTGTGGTTGTCTATTTTGATGATATTCTTATTTATAGCAAGAGTTTGGAAGATCAAATGTTTCACTTGAGGGATGTTTTAGAAGTGCTTCGAAAGGAACAATTATATGCTAACCTCAAGAAGTGTACTTTTTGCACAGACAAACTTGTGTTTCTTGGTTTTGTTGTTAGTGCACATGGAATACAGGTTGACGAAGAAAAGGTTCGTGCGATCCAAGAATGGCCTAGTCCAACCAATGTAAGTAATGTGCGGAGTTTCCATGGACTAGCGAGTTTTTACAAGAGATTTGTGAAGGATTTCAACGCCATTGTAGCACCACTTACTGAGGTAATTAAGAAGAACGTAGGGTTCAGCTGGGGAGAGCAACAAGAGAAGGCCTTTCAGACGCTTAAAAATAAGCTGATTCAGGTGCCGTTACTTGCTTTACCTAACTTTGCTAAAACGTTTGAAATTGAGTATGATGCTTCAGGATTAGGTATTGGAGCAGTGCTTATGCAGGAGAGAAGACCGATTGCATTCTTTAACGAGAAGCTAAGTGGGGCAACGTTGAATTACCCTACTTACGACAAGGAGCAATATGCATTGGTTCGAGCCCTGGAGACGTGGCAACACTACCTTTGGCCAAAAGAGTTCGTGATCCACATTGATTATGAATCTTTGAAATATTTGAAGGGGCAACACAAGCTGAACAAAAGGCATGCTCGTTGGGTGGAGTTCATCGAAACATTTCCATATGTCATCCACTACAAGCAAGGTAAAGAGAATGTAGTTGCTGATGCACTTTCTAGAAGGTATACTCTTATATCTACTCTTAGTTCTAGACTGCTTGGTTTTGAGCACATTAAGGAGTTATATGCTGCTGATCGAGATTTTTGTGTGGAGTATGTGCAATGTGAGAAGAGTGGGCATGGAAAAGTTTATAAACATGACGGATTCTTGTTTAGGGAGAGTAAACTGTGCATTCCAATTTGTTCTCTAAGAGAATTACTTGTGAGGGAGTCTCATGGAGGAGGTTTAATGGGACACTTTGGAGTAGCTAAAACATTAGGGGTATTGCAGGAACACTTCTATTGGCCTCACATGAAACAAGATGTTGAGAGGATTTGTGAGCGATGTGTCACATGTAAGCAAGCGAAATCTAGAGTCCAACCTCAAGGGCTTTACACCCCACTTCCCATTCCTGATGAGCCTTGGGTAGATATTTCTATGGATTTTGTGTTAGGATTACCCAGGTCTAGACATGGTCGGGATTCTGTTTTTGTAGTTGTTGATAGGTTTTCTAAAATGGCACATTTCATTCCTTGTCACAAAATGAATGATGCTTGTAATGTTGCTAATTTATTCTTTAGGGAAGTTGTGCGATTGCATGGTATACCTAGAACAATTGTATCAGATAGGGATGCTAAGTTCTTAAGTTACTTTTGGAAGACTTTGTGGGCTAAGTTAGGAACTAAGTTATTGTTTTCTACTACTTGTCATCCACAGACTGATGGTCAAACTGAGGTAGTGAATCGAACTTTATCTACTTTTTTGAGGGCTGTAATTAAAAAGAATATTAAAAGTTAGGAGGATTGTTTGCCGCATGTTGAATTTGCCTATAACCGTACAGTGCATTCTGCTACTAAATTTACACCTTTTGAGATTGTGTATGGTTTTAATCCACTAACTCCTTTGGATTTATCACCTTTGCCTGTTTCTGAGTATGTTAATTTAGATGGCAAGAAGAAGGCCGAATTTGTTAAACAGATCCATGAGAAGGCAAGGTTAAACATTGAGCGAAGAATAGAGCAGTATGTGAAACAAGCCAACAAGGGTCGTCGACAAGTTGTTTTTGAACCTGGAGATTGGGTTTGGGTTCACATGCACAAAGAGCGGTTTCCCGTGCAGCGTCGATCTAAACTACTTCCTAGAGGCGATGGACCATTTCAAGTTCTTGAGTGCATCAACGATAATGCATACAAGATAGATTTGCCTGGTGAGTATCAAGTAAGTGCCACATTTAATGTTACTGATCTTAGTCCTTTTGATGTAGGTGACGATTTGAGGACAAATCCTTTTCAAGAGGAGGGGAATGATGAGATCCTTGATGAGAGTCAAGCCGGAAGAAGGAATGTGGATCCTCTTGAAGTGCCGCCTGGACCGATCACAAGAAGTCGAGCAAAACGACTCAAGGAAGCACTTAACGGGTTGATAAAGGATGTCCATGAAGCCAGAAAGGATTAGAGCAATCATGAAGTTGGAACGGATTGGAACAACCATGGGAAGACCCTTGCTCTTATACAAGTCACACCGGACACGAGTTGAAGAGGGCGTATACTTTCAAGGCATGGCCGTGTAAGAATCTCAAGATTACACAGAATCATACACGGCTAAAAGGCACGGCTGTGTATGGAGACAAGCAAATCCACAGAAAGATACACGACCAGAAGTACATGGTCGTGTATGTGACCGGAATGTGCACGGAAAAGTACACGGTCGTGTGTCCCCTACCGGCCATCTTTTTTCTATTTCGTGTTTTTACGCAACTTATCTAAGCTACGTCGTTTTGGACTTGTTTTTCACGAATTGTTACCCTAGTATAAAAGCTCCTAGGGTTTAGAACAACAAAGATATACATCTTTGAACATTAAACACTTTTGAGAGACACCTCTCTTGGTTCTTCAAGAACTAATTTGAACTTATCGGATTGATTTTCCGTAGCGTTCATCCCGATTGTAGCGTCTTCACATTATACCAAGGTTCTTGTCTCACTTATAGACAACAGGTTGCGGTTTCCACTTTAGGTGTTTGGGCATCTTAGGCAACGAATTCCGAACATATTGGTATTGGGTTTCGTCACGGGTTGGCGTGGTTTGTATCACCTATTCTTTTGATGTGTTTTCTATCCAATTTTTGGTTAGGCACATCATCTGATTAGTTGGATTTGATCATGTACTCGACACTTAATCATCTTCAACCTCTAACCGATCATCGTGGGTAGAAGATGAATGCAAATCCATTCGTTTCAAGCTTTTTTTTTAACACAAATCCATTAACAATTAACTCAACAAAAAAAAAAGGGATCGAGCTGAAATTGGATCAAGAGGGTGTTGTCATCCAATGCCCAAACCATGCCTATTTAAGACTCCCAAGCTTGTTAGTGACCCTTATAAATACCATGGGATCCCTAGAAGTGGAAAAGGCTAGAAAAATCACTCAAAAAGGCACTCATAAGCTCCTACCTCACATTTTCTCTCCTTAGAAACACCCAACACTAGCCATTACCTTCTCTCTTGGATTTCACCACTTATATTCAACCTTGAGCTTAGATTTAGGTACCATTTGTTTCCATGGGTAGCGAGGAGTAAGAACAGTTTGGTTTCACGAGGTAAAGATTTGTTGGAAACTCGGATTGAAAAACCACCACAACTATCACCGTTTGCCACCTTTGAAACGCCACCCTAGGTTAGTTTTTAGGCCAAAACAAAACCACCAATCGATTCCTCACCCCCAAAAACCTAGTGATGTGCTAAATTGAATTTCAATACCAATCAAAGAAAAGAACAATTGAATCCAACATCCAAAAATTGGCATGAACCCTAGCAATAGGAAGAACCCTAATTTGTGTGATGAGGAAATAGGAAGAACAAATCCAATTACGTACTAGATATTACACACTAATAATAATTGGAAATGCTTGAGAATTACTGATATTACGCATAATAATCCTTAAGCAAGAACTCACCACAATTTCAATTAGAAATTGATAAGAGTGGAGGTGTGAAGAGGATGTTCTCCTACAGCACAATATCTGAAATTTTATCTCTCCAAAAAGTCCCTTACAAAATCTAAATAACAAGTATTTATACCTTACTCTAAATAAGGAAATTACAACCATGCAAAATAGATTAAAAACTGGTCCTAAGGAGCATTTGAAGAATCGATTACTCTACGTGGAATGAAAGTAGGAGATGACCAGTTTTCTCAAGTGAAATGCAAGTGAAATAAAAGTCGGTTCCTCTTGTCTTTATAGGTTCAAGTATAGCTTAAACACTTGACATTAGTGTGTTGGTTCGCCATCCTGTAAAAACCGACAAAATGTACCTGATAAAATACAAAAACAATTATTATAAAATAAATAAAGACAATATGTGAATGTCTGGGTTCCATTTGTTTAAGTAGGCTTCCTAATGCTAGATCTAGAGGTTTGATTCCTATCATCTTCTCAGACCTTTGAAAGATCTGTTCTCAAATCTAATGGGTCTTTTCCTATACTAAAATCCCTTGTTTACATGTGCTTGTCACCTTGAAGTCTTAAGTGCCCATTAGTTTTGTTGGTCTTTTCTTGGAATTTGTGATGGGAATCAACCTGGTGGTTCCAGCAATGGGAAACCTAACTTGGATGCATGAGTTTAGAAATCCACATATGGCCACATTTTTATCAAATAATTTTTTATTTTGTACTTTAGCAGGTACATTTATCAGTGTTATAGGTTGGCCAAATAACATGCACTAAGGATCAAATTGTAGGACATTCATGGAGTCACATCTAATGGCTCAAAATTTATTCAATTAAAGTGAAGAATAGGCCACTTAAAGACCATTTGTATTTGTAATTGTTGCTTATGGGAACCGGCCATTTTATTTTGTACTTGTATTTTGTGTTTTGGAAAACTGGCCACTTAAGTGGCATCCTTGTAATTTTTGTGTTATTTTTACCCTAATTGGAGCAAGTATAAATACTTGCTAACTAGGGTTTTTGTGGGAGCTTTTTGACAATTTAGAAGTCATACACTTTGTTGCCGTTAGGGTTGCCCTTCAATTGCAATAGATCTCTTATCAACTTCTTAGTGAAATTGTGGCAAGAATCAACTAGATTAATATCAATCTTACTCTTATTATTTTTACAAATTGTGTTTAGTGAGTAATATCTAATTACAATTTGTTGGTTATTTGTCCTTGTTACGTGAATTACGATTCTTCATTTTTAGATTTGATCATTTCAAATTGAGTTGAATTCTAATCATTTCCTTTGTTTTCCATTAAAGTTTATACACTCGTTTGTTCATTACATCAATTTAGTGTTAAACTAGTGAATTGGGATTTAATTGTGAAGTAATTGAACAAGCCATTTGTTGTTGGTGTTTGTTGTTCACACCACTTAATTGATGTGTTTGCTATCCAATTAGTAAGGTACATTAATTTGTGTACCTCAGTTGGTGACAGAGGGGTCATGACAATTCGTACACCATCCTTCTGAAACACATAAGTGTTTCTGAACCCATCATGTAGTACCTTCCTATCAAACAACCAAGGTCTACCCAATAATATATGAAAGGCACACATAGGAAGAACATCACAAAAAATTTCATCATGGTATCTATGTCCTATGCTGAAAGGCACCTTAGCCCTCTGAGTAACATGCAAACTACCTCGTTCATTCAGCTAATGTAATTTATAGGGATGAGGATGTGGACTAGTGACTAGTTGCAATCTTCTTACTATTGCAGCAACTATTACATTTATGCAACTTCCACCATCAATAAAAAGAACACATAAATTACCTTAAACCCGACAAGGAGTATGGAATAGGTTTTCCCTCTATACGTCTCCAACATCTGGAGATATAGTCATGACCTTGCGCAATACATTAATAGACAAATACTTATCATTTCCCTTGTCTCCATATGTCTCAGCTTCATGATCATCATAATACTCTTGTAGTATTATTGATAAATCTATAGGCTTAACTACTTCTTCTTGACCATCCTCACTATTTCCCTCCATAACAGACATCACCCTTTTGTTGGGACACTGAGCAGCCATGTGTCTAAAACCCTTGCATCTGAAACATTTGATTTGATGCATCTTTCCACTGGTTGTCCCTGGCACTATTTGTTAGATATCAGCTCCAACGAGCTCTTTTCCTTTTCTAAAAATTTCCCTCTCTCTATCAGTAGTAGTTATATTTTCGTCCATAGTCTTATCATTTTCCCCTTTCCCTTTTGTTCACCTATGCAGTTTGTTAGAAGTTCCATGCCTGTTGCTCGCTGCTCAAAAAGGGTTGGATCGCCTCTATCTCTCCACTTTTAGGGCTAGCTGGATGGCCTCATCAAGTGTGTTATACCTCTAGAGCTCTAAAATGCAGGTAATTTCATACTTTAACCCTTGACACAAATCATGCTAGGGTTTGTTCAGGAGGTTCAACTGACCCACATCTAATCATCAATGTCTCAAACTCCTATACATACTTGTCAACTGTTTTGCCTCCCTACCTTAGGGTTTGGAGATGCAAAAACAACTCTTACCTATGGTTCTTAGGTATAAACCTTTTTCTCATTTCCTGCCAAGTATGTATATCAGCCTCACCATCTCTTCGTCTACTAATCGTAAGATTCTTTCACTATAAGGTGGCATAGCTTATAAATTCTACAACTGCAAGATGAACCTGAGTGTAATCGTTAATCTCATAACATTCAAATAGGCCCTCAACCTTATCTTCCCAATCTAAATAATCATCTGTAGAACCCTTACCATCAAATGAAGGCATCTGCAATTTTACATATTCTAAACCCTAAGGCGATCTGAAATCACAATTAGGGTAAGGCTCATTTTCAAAATTATCATCCATTTCCTCTCTAAAAGCATGATAATCACCTCCCATCCTCTTACCCTTATTACCTTCAACAGCTCCTTCCTTGCGAGCATTCTAATGGGCTACCCAAGGTGGGGGTACCTGAGGGTTTGCCACTGGTGGTTATAGATATTCATTTGATCTACCTGTGTTACTAATGTAGCAACAATAGTGGTGAGATCCTGCAATTGTTCTTCTAATGATCTTCTATCTACAGCATGATAACCCTGACCTCCTCCAACCTGACTATTGGCCTCATTGCCATTTCCACCATTCACACTATAATTTGACATGATTTTGAATAATATATGTATATATTTTTTATATACTCACAATCACCTTTTCACAATAACCACACACTTTCATGCCAACAACAAAACCTTTATGGCACCAACCACAACACAACTACACACTCACCTTCATGGTTCAAGTATACACATACCACGGCAAGACACACCTACAGTACAACAAATAGCTAATGCAACACATAACCTTAATGGCTTCAGTCACTCACTCCCACGCTTCAATACACAACCATGCAACACACATACTCCTATGGTTAACTTCACTTCACACCACAACACACACACTATTAATATCATGGCAACAAAGTAAATGATTCTAAGCTTAGTCAAAGTGCATTTAAAGAAATTAATGCACAATTACTCCACAAGTAAATATGGAATTAATTTGAAATGACTTCTATTCTTCCTAAATGATGACCTCACAGCAAGATGAATAATCACAATGGTAAATCTGAATTTCACACTTCTAATTCCACAACCAACAAAGATCAACACAATACAATCAATATAAAACCTTCTATTGGAACCAATTACAATGATTCCTTTAATTTATCCATGACAAAGAACCTAGATTGATAGGAATCAAACTCCTAAAAGAGCTATCACCAAGGCCTAAGCTAAGGGTCTACATAACTTAGTTTTGAGAATCTTACATGAGAAACCCAATCTTGAGGAAGCTAATTTATTTTCTTCATTCCTATATTATAATTGTTATACATTCTAGCAGGTTCATTTATCAACCCTACAAGGTGCCAAATCACCTATACTTTTGAGTGAGTCGAGATCCTCATCGGGGCTCAATTCAAAAGTACCTTGAAGACCAGCATCTTGAAGACCAATTTCTTTTTTATATTTGTTATTTTCATGGACTATTTTATGTTGTAATTTCTTTTGGGACATTGTCATTTTGTTTGTAATTTTCATTTAGGACCGGCTACCCTAAAAGTGGCATAGTTGTAATTTTTAGTATTTTCTAACCCTAAGGGAAGAAAGTATAAATACTTGCTTAAAGTAGGGTTTGAGGAGGCCATTTTTTAGAATTAGACATACACTTTACATGAGAGAATTAGGGTTCTTCCTTAGTTCAATTTCTCTTATCAATTTCAATCCCAAGAATTGGAATTATGGCGAGTGCAACAAGGGGAAATTGTGAGTTATATCAATTTCTTATTGTTGTGTTTCTTTTCATCTCTAGTGAGTCATATCTAGGGTTGGATTGAAGTCTTCTTGGTTAGATTTGATTGCATTTGTAATCAAATTAGTATTGCCTAATTGATTGGTTTTTAACATTTGTTACTACCATCAAGTTGTCATTACACTTGTGGCATGAAATTTTCTTTGTTGTGATGAGGGTCACGGCTTTAATTTGTGTTTTTTTTATTGGAATTCTCTTGGAACTTAAGTTGGTTAATTGGTTCAATTGAGAATTATCATCTTTGTGGAATTCATCTCCTTGATTTTATCATTTGGTTCATTATTCATCAGTTAGGGTTCACGCAATTTGTCTTACCTTTGAACCGAATTTGTTCTTGTCTTTTGAGGTTTATATTTAGGTTGTTTTGATTGTGCTTAGTCCCCTTTAGGCAGATCATCTTTTGGTATCAGAGCTTGAGGTTTAAGAGGAGGGATTTGCAATTTGAATTCAGAATTTTAGGGTTCTTATCACCTTGATCTGAAATTGTGTATTGAAGAGTTGAGTTATTTCAATTGTGTTGTTGAAGTGATTTCATTGTTGTCAATTGTTGTAGACGTGGAGTACTTACCATATTTCTATGTCTCCTTAAGTTGATCATGATTGGTTTAAGGGAAATCATCATTGTCATCATTTGAGGAAAGTGAAATTTGAAGCCTAAAAGAGTGTTGTTTTTGAAATTATTGCCGTGTGTTGTAGTGTTGTTTGTGGCAAAGTGGATATCTTATTGTTGCTTCTTTGTTATTGAATTTTCCATGAAGGGAAGGGGAGTAAGAATTTTACATCCTAGTGTTTGATTGTGGAATTGGAAATACAATATTTTGTGGTGAAAAGAGAAGTGTGACCTTTGTTGAATTCGGAATTGAGGAGAACAATTGCAATTTCCAGATTTGAATTTGAGTGGAAAAATAGGAAATCATTTGAAACTCAAAAACATTCGTTAAGCTTAAAGTAGTTATTGAGTGGTATTGATTACATTTTATTTGAATTTGAAATTGAATCTTACCATTTGTGGAAAGTGCATTAAGGGTGTTCATTTGAAATTGTTGCTATATTGTAGTGTGTGAGTATACCGTAAAGGGTGTGTGTTGTGTTTTGAAGTGAAATTGTGATGTATTTGGAGAGGTTGTTGCACCATGGTTGTATGTGTATAAATTATGGTGTAAAAAGGAGTATTGAATTGTTTGGTGTGAGTTTTGGTATGTGTTGTAAAGATAATTGTTGCTAGTGGCATGAACATATTAGGACCGTGATTGGAAGGGGAGTTGTGTGATGGTGAATTGAGTATTGTATATGTATTTAATTACTACCAATTGTGTATTTAAGTGGTGAGAAACTAAGGCAAGAAAAAGGAAAGTTAGTAGTAGAATTTGAAATTCAAACAAGTCATTAAGGTGTGAAAGTAATTGAATTAGTTATTTAAGCACTTAGAGTTGAATTTAAATTCTATCTACTTAAGAGTGGTTGTGTACTTGAGCCATGGAAGGTGTGAAGATTATTATTGTGGTGTTGAATTTAAATACAACAATGTCTAGTGAGATGTTTCAATATGCTAATGTGTTGTACCAAACATTGACTACATTTGCTAATAAAGATGAAGAATAAAGGGAAAACTTGTTCTATACTTCTTGTAGGATACAAGGAAATTTATGTGTCCTTATAGTTGATGGTGGTAGTTGTACCAATGTAGTAGCCGTATTGTTAGTATTGAAGCTAAGACTTACCACTATGCCACATCCTAAACCATATAAATTGCATTGGCTTAGTGATTAGGGGAGTTTGCATGTGACCCAAAGAGCTAGGGTACCATTTACTGTAGGGGATAAATATTGTGATGGGATTGAGTGTGATATCTTTCATATGTGTGCATCCCATATATTTCTTGGTAGGCCTTGGTTATATGATAGAAGGGTCTTACATAATGGCTTCAGGAATACTTATGTCTTCCAAAATGAAGGCAAACACGTTTTTCTGAATCCGATATCTCCTTCAGAGGTTCAAAGGGTTCAGCAACAGATTAGTTGGCCATCAGAGGTTAAAAGGGCTTCAACACAATGTAATGATTTTAAGGAAAAGAAGGTATTATTGATGGGACAAGGTGAAATGGAGAGGCTAGTTACATAAGAGACTCCAATATACTTGCTTCAATTGAGATGAACACTAGGAGTGCAGGAACCATAGTCTCTACCTTCAGTGGTTTCTCAGGTATTGAATGAGTATATTGACATTTTTCCGATGATTTGCTAGCAGGGTTACCACCTTTGTGAGGGATAGAGCAAGCTATCGATCTTATGCCCAGTTCAGTACTACCGAACTAACTTGCATATCGCATGAATCCCGAAGAGGCTAGGGAATTGAAGCGCCAAGTAGATGAGTTAGTTAAACGGGGGTTTGTTAGAGAGAGTCTCAGCTCATGTGTTGTTCCCGCCTTTCTTGTTCTTAAGAAGGATGGTACTTGGAGAATGTGTATCGATAGTAGAGCCATCAACAAAATCACCATCAAATACAGGTATCCTATTCCTAGGCTTGATGATATGTTAGATAAGTTGCATGGTTCACAGGTTTTCTCCAAAGTAGATCTTAAAAGCGGATATTACCAAATTCGGATGAAAGAGGGGGACAAATGGAAAACCGCTTTCAAAACATGTCATCGACTATATGAGTGGTTGGTTATGCCCTTTGGTTTGAGTAATGCTCCTAGTACATTTATGAGGCTGATGAATCATGTACTAAAAGAATTTCTAGGAAAATTTGTTGTTGTTTATTTTGATGATATTCTAATCTATAGCAAAAACCTAGAACAACATGTGGAGCATCTTCGGGCAATATTCTTAGTATTGAGGGCACAATAGCTATTTGCAAATCTCTAGAAGTGTTGTCTTTACCAAACTGGGGTAACATTTTTGGGTTTTGTTGTATCTGGTTTAGGTGTTAGGGTGGATGAGGAGAAAGTGAAGGCAATCAAGGAATAGCCAACACCTACCTCAGTTACTAAAGTAAGAAGTTTTCATGGACTTACATCCTTTTATAGACGCTTTGTCCATAATTTCAGTGGTATTGTTAGTCCTCTCATAGAACTGACTAAAAAGAATGTACCTTTTATCCGGAGTGAAAAGGTTTAGAGTTTTGAAGAGGTAAAAGAAAATCTCACTTATGCTCCATTGTTGGCTTTACTTAATTTTGACAAAGTTTTTGAGTTGGAATGTGATGCTTTTGAGATAGGAATTGGTGTTTGGTGGATGATCTGATCATTCTAACAAGTTAAATCCTATACTTAATCCTAGCTTACGATAAGTTCTTAGGCAAGTATACCTATCAATTAGCAGTATAGCATTGGAGTACAGTTATCGATCCCACGAGGACTTATAAGTACTAGTACTAACGATTATTCTACTATTTAACTTCTCACTATTGATGATCTCAATTATCCTAATTACTGATTAAATCTGAAAGGATCAAATAAAATGATCAGAGTAAAGTTATTCAAATACTCCTTTAGTTAATTCAATTATCTAAACATACCCTACCCAAGATCCACCCCTAATTCTCATGCAACTTTTATTCAATTACAAACTTTCCAATGATTAATACACAACATCTTTGATCTGCGAAGTTTCTTACACTAGATTAAGGTCTTTCTTAAGATCAATAATCCCTAATCCTAATTAAATCAATTAAGATCTCTCTTTCATTAACATAATTAAGATTGCAATAAAATCCTAGGACTCTCAATTGAACCAGACCACAATGACCTCATTCAATACAGAAAACCTCCTATAACCTATCTCTAGGATTACAAGTGATCTTTTTATTCATGCCAGATCTACTCTATTAAACGATTTCTCAATCTTAATAATAGAGATCTAATTCGATCCTAATACTGTGCACATATCAAGATGAACAAACCGTGATTGCAACATGAATAAACTCAAAGATTAGGATTAATTATTGAAACATCAACAAATCCGTTATATGACAATTAGGGGTTTCTCAAGGGATCAGGTATATAACAATTAGCTACTCATGAATCCAGTAAGAAGAACGAAAGAGAAAATAATTGAATTCATAAATAAATCCAAACACAAAGATCTTGTCTTCAATTTCGAAAACTCATCTAACTTCTCGTCTCTAGGGTTTCTCTCCTGTCGCCTCTCCCTTCTCTCCCTAGGGTTGTTCAATTTATACTTTCTAGGAAATGACAGAGGATCTTCAGCTGGAAAGATACGAATGTATCTTTCCTTTTCCAAGTGAATCTTGAAAAGTGAATAACATTCGCTTGACACGCCCACCAACACGGCCAGATTTCGAACCGTATCTCCCTCTGGTCGATAATCCACAATTCCTCATTCTTGTTCAGTGTGTGGCGCGGCTAGAAACACGGCTAGATTATAAACCGTGCCATGTTATGGATTTTTCCACTTCTCTACAACGTCTGCCACGACTTCAAGCACACCCATATCACAAGTCGTGCTTCCTTTCCAAGTGACAACTTTCATCCTCAAGTGTGCATACGGTTCATGACACGGGTGTGGCTTTCCCTATGCTGTCCCTAAGTAGCTTTAACTTGATCTTTTAAGCTTCAATCGTGCTCCTTTTGTTATCTTTCCACTTCTTTTTGGTATTATACCCTGAAACTGATATATTTATCTTTTAAGTACCGCATCCGCATTGATTTTATTCAAAAGACTACACAAATTCATCATTAACGCCCATGATTTATAAGGGTTAATTTACTCTTATCAAATTTCCCCACACTTAAGCTTTTGCTTGTCCTCAAGCAAACATGGATTAAAGAAAACCTAAAGGACAAGTTCTCATAAGTTCCAACAATCGAGAAGATATTTTAGCATCATCGAGTTCATGCTACACCTCAATCATTGATAATCTTTACTTAATCTTACCGTTAGTTGTATACAAAATACAAATACTAAAATTCCCAAAGCTAATCCAAGTAAATTAAACTGTTACCCTTATCATTTAAACTAAAATTCCCAAAGTCAAAATTGCCACAAGCTCGAGACTAGTAAAATAAAGTATACAATCCTTTTAACCACTGTTGTAAGCAACACAACCGAGGCTAAAGGCATGTTGTATCCACTTGTCCCCTAGCTCTTCCTTTTCTGTTTCATCCAATTCTTAAGTTAATCTTGGGAGTTTACCATTAAAGCACTTAACTAAGTTAACCGACCCATGTAACGAACTTTCGATCGATAATCCCGAGTTCATCACTCAAGTTAACAGACGTTATTCCCTCAATGTAGAGGGCGTCCCTAGGATTTACTTGTTCGAGTCCAATTAACTCATTTAATTAATTAATTAATTAGTTAAGACGATTTCCTTGGTCAATAAGTCCCAGACCATGCGGTCTTAGGCTACTAAGTTTTAAAGATACCCCTTCGAACCTCTACCATCTCAATCAATCAACTATCATTCATATAAGCTCCTTTAAGTTCAGTTTTCTCAAACTTTTCTCACGACCCTTGTAGCAAGCTTTCAGCCATTGATCCCAAGTTCGTCACCCGAGTCAATAGATGTTATTCCCTAAAAAGGCATCTCACAGGCTTAATTACTCGAGTCTATGAGGTCCACTTCTGAACTATTTATATATTATTATATTCTTCAATTACTCCCAATTTTTTTTTCAGAAACTTCTTCGAAAAGGAATCACCAAGTTACAAGTATCATTTACTCCTTCACTCCAAGTTACATAACTCACCTACTGAGCAAAAAGAAGAGCATACTAAACTCACTAGTGACCTTAATCCAATCTCAATTCCCGAAAGTAGAGGTTAAATAACAAGTAAGTTTACTTCACTTGGATTTCATCTTGTAATTTTAGCAACGTATTTCTAATACAAAATAAGAGAATAAAAATTGTTTAAGATTTTCCACGGGGGTATGAACAAATCTCAGCAGTCCTTGATTGTCAAAAGTCATCATCGAATATACCTTAAATAAGAGGAAATTACATTTTTGATTGCACAACCCTTATATCTTAGTTTCGTTTTCCTAAGCCCCTTCCCCACACTTATAATAGACATTGTCCCCAATGTCCTCATGAAATGCATAAAGGGAAGCAAAGAATAACAGCAAAAAGAAAACAAAAGGAAAACGAAAACTTCCTTGAACTCTCTTACAACGCGGATCTTTAACAGAAAGTCAAGTGACGCCCAAGTAAAGTCATGAGAACCCCTGCAAAAGGTTGGTGTACTTTGAAAGCCTGTATCTCACAAAAAAAAAAAAACAAAAGAAACTTATAATCAACTGAAAATAAAGCTAACTATCATTAGCATTTTCTGTTTCAAACACTAGTGGTTAGTCAGTCTTCCAGAATCAAACAAGTTAGGACAATAAAAACAAAAGTAGAACGGTTGTTTTGCACAACGGTCCAAATCTCCAAGGTCCAACTTCCATCTATCCACCCGCGAGATCAACTACTGAAGTCATCATCAGATGGCAATGGTACAGTACCTGATTGGTGAGAAGAATCAGATCCAATCACCTCAATATCCTGTTGATTGCTCGCTTCGGTAGTAGCAACTGCTGGACTTTCATGTTGTACCATGAAAGCTGCACCCGAGGATTCTCTAAAATGAAAACTTGGATCATATGCACTGCTCGAGTGACGATCTCCTCCAAAAACAACCTGAGTAGTTGTGATACTACATCCTCATCACTAGAGCCACCACATGGGGGAAGATCTACCCCCAATTTCTCACCAATTCGTGATAAACACGTGACCAAATAACTCTTTAGGCCCTTCACCCGCTTTGACTGCCTGGCTTGTTCTCTCTTAATTTCTTCCAAATCCGTAGTCCATCTCTTTACAGAATCTGCTAGCTCCTAGTTCGGTACAGCCTGTTCTTGAGCTTGCTCTTGCTCCTCATCCTACTCGGGTTCTATCTCCTGCTCTTGTTGTTCTTCAGATGCATCCAGTATGCGAAACCTCCACCTCCGCAAAACACCCTCAGGGAAAGAGGTACTCCTTCCACAACTGTCCCTTGCAATCCGTGTTGGAAAGACACCATAGTTCTTCAGAATACGGGTAATCCAGGAGCCGACAAAAACCTTGTGATGCCCTAGATCGCACTATTTTTTCAAACACCAAACAGCTGCTAATCCAACATTAACCCGGGTACCCGTGATCATACTCCACAACTGGTACAAGTCCGAAGCATTCATAACCCCTTGGGAATCACCTTTACCAGTGGTTGAACGAGCTAAAATGTAATGAAGCACACGCACGGCAGGATCCCGTAAATGGCTTCCCTTAGATTTGGATGGATCATACCCGCCATCTCCCATACTATTCCACACTCTATACTGCAATAAGCCCCTGGGAAAAGCATCTGGAAGCTGAGAGAACTCATCGGAGTCGATAAACTCATTGTCATAAATACCCAAGCACTTGATAAATTCTCTCATTTCAACACAGTGGTAACTCCCTTGGTAGTAGAAGGAGACCACATTATCAAGCTGGGTATGACGGCCGAAACTAAGCTTGAATATGGCGATGAAGTCATAGCTCAGCGAAGCATAAACGTCCTCCTCAATGCTCAGAAGTGCTCTCTAAGCTGGATCGTTCAAGAATTGATCAAATTTTTCCACCAACCCATACTGAGTGAGCACTTCCTGATCGATTACCACATTAGGCGTGAATACCTTCCGTTCTCGCACTGTATCATACTTAGCTTCATCCCCCCTCCTCAAGTTAGGAGGATAGCATCTCGAAGCTCTAGATGAACCCCCAACTGAACGAGGTTGAGCATTCTTACGCGCCACCATTTTAGTCCTAGGCATCTTGGATGCACCACGCTCAAGAAATCTCTAAAGATTGATGAATGATGTCCTTCTCCCAGTGGAACCAACAGAGAGGAGCAAAAAAAAAAGAAAAACGAAGATGCAGAGAGAAGTAACGTGTGAATGAGGAGATAAGTGTAGGGAAAGGCGTCTTATATATGAAAATCGCGAACCCTAAGGGCTATTGATGACACCGTTTCAAAACTGGGAGTGTTCTAAGCCGTGTCAGGCACTGCTCCTGTATAAAGTAACTTGGAAAAATCTTATCTTGTGGCATAGCTTGTAACTTGGCCGTGCCAGTACCCGTGTTATCCCCTGGAACGAAACACCTTTTACAAATGCTCATACACTTAGGTGTGGCTTAGACCATGTCGTACCCTCTTTGTTAAAATCTCACCTGCAAAACCACCATTCACAAATATATTGATGATGACAGTAAAAGGAAAACTAACCTAGTAGATGCATAGGTTGCCTCCCAACCAGCGCTTTTGTTTAACGTCGTTGGCTCAACCTAATGAATAGAGGGAGATTAGTTATGGATTCGAATGAGGGTCAGCTCCGCTCTTTCTTCAAAGACCTTCTTGTCTCCTAAGTAACATTTAAGTCTCTGTCCATTGACCTTGAAAATACCCTTTTCAAGGTGTTCTAACTCCTCCGTTCCATAAGAGAAAACGTTCTTGACCCGAAAAGGACCTGACCATTTTGATTTGAGTTTCCCAGGAAAAAGTTTTAACCTGGAGTTGAATAGTAGTACCATATCCCCTTCCGCAAATTGCTTGTGCTGGCGTAACCTTGCGTCATGATATGCTTTGGTTCTCTCCTTGTAGATATTAGCATTGTCATAGGCCATAAGTCTTAACTCATCAAGCTCATTAATCTGCCTTTTCCTGTGAGCCCCTGACTTGTCGAGATCGAGATTGATAGTCTTGATTGCCCAGAATGCCTTATGCTGAATCTCAACTAGTAAGTGACACGCTTTCCCATATACTAACCGGAAAGGAGTTGTATCAAGTGGTGTTTTGTAGGCCGTCCTGTAAGCCCATAACGCATCATCTAACCTGTCTGCCCAATCTCACCCATGCTGGAGAGTTGATCTCATTAAGATGTGCTTTAGCTCTCTATTTGTCAACTCTACTTGCCCTCTTGTCTCGATCACTGATTAGTGCTCGAGGCACCCCAAAACGGCAAAAGAGCTTCTTGAGGAACTTGACAACCACCTTAGCGTCATTTGTTGGTAGAGCTTGCGCTTCTGCCCACTTAGATACATAGTCTACTGCTACGAATATATACTTGTTTCCATATTGATAGGAATCAAAATCCGACAAGACTTATCATTAGGGCAATAACTAAAGGATTTCGAATCTTGGCGATGAGGAATCATTTTGAGCAAATCGACCCCGGAATTATTTATATACTAACCTCTTTTATCTTATTCATGTATTTTATATTCCAACAGAAATACTTATCATGCTTTACAAGGCAATGGACAAACTCACTTAAACTCAGCTTGTGGGTTATCCATGGACCGACCTGAACCGGCGATGAGTTGGGCCGATGGATCCTATAGAAGACCGGCATCATGAAGAGCATTTCTTTTATGTATTTTTCATTTTATGAACTATTTTAGTTGTATTTTGGTTTTGGGACACTTTTATTTCTTTGTAACTTTCATTTAGGGTTAGCCACCTTAAAAGTGGCAAACTTGTAATTTTGAGCATTTTTTAACCCTAGGAGTAGCAAGTATAAATACTTGCTTAAGAGAGGGTTTGAGGAGGCTTAATTTCAGAAAAAAACACTTCACATTTCGTGAGAGGGCTTAGGGTTTCCTAATTCCCAAATTCTCTTATCAATTTCAATTCCAAGACTTGAAATTGTGGCGAGTGCAATATCTTGAAATTGTGAGTTATATCAATTTCATTTTGTTGTAATTTCTTTTCTTCTCTAGTGTGTTGTATCTAGGGTTGATTTGAGATAGTTCTTGGTCAGATTTACATATTATTATTCACGAATTCTTGTATTTATTTGAAGTACTTATCAATTTGATTTGGATCATCATTGAAAATTACACTTGAAAACGTGATTTTCACCATTGGAAAAGGAATCTTACTTTACGGTTTTCTTTGTCAAATTGAGGCTTCATTTACGTGGATTATATGATATTACAGTGTTGTTAGAAGGCATTTTCTTTGGGGTATTCTGATTATATTATTGGTTGATTGAATTTCATCATTTCAACATTAGGGTTCATTTGAAAAGTGCCATTTTTGGATCCGATTTTGCCTAGACTTGAAATAGTTGATCTTAAGTCTTTTGGATGTGCTTTAAAGAGTGATTAGGAACATCACATATGAAGGAGGAAATGGCCCCATAAAATCAATACCCTATACATCAAACACTTCGCACTCTAAAATATAGTGTTGTGGCATTTCGTCCTTCCTTGAAATGTTGCCGTCGCTCTGGCATCGATCGCATTGAGCTACAAAACTTTAGGCATCCTTGAATACTGACGGCCAATAAAAACTAGCTTCTAGCACTTTGTGGGCTATCTTGTTTGCACCATGGTGTCCCCCAGTGCGTCGACTATGGCAATGGCTCAAGATCTCCTGTCCTTCCTCATGTGAGATACAGCGCCTGATCATTTGGTCTGAGCAATACCTGAACAAGTAGGGGTCTTCCTAATAGTAATACTTCAGGTCAGTAAAGAACTTCTTTTTCTGTTGCTTTGACATGTCCTGTAGAAGGACCCTAGCCACTAGATAGTTGGCCATGTCCGCAAACCATGGGGACTCCGAACTGCTAACTTTGTTGATGGAATACAAATTCTCCTCAGGAAATCTATCGTTAATATCTTCTTCCTTTAGCTGCTCAACACATAGGTTCTCCAATCGAGATAGATGATCCGCTACAAGATTTTCTGCTCCCTTCTTGTCTTTGATCTCAAGGTTAAATTCTTGCAATAGGAGTATCCACCTGATGATGCGGGGTTTTGCATCCGTCTTGGTCATTAAATATCTCAAGGCGGAGTGGTGAGTATACACTATCACCTTAGAAAGAACAAGATAGGATCTAATTTGTCAAAAGTGAACACTACTACCAATAACTCCTTCTCAGTAGTGGTATAATTCTCTTGAGCACCGGTTAGAGTTTTGTTGGCATAGTATATTGGCTGGAAATACTTATCTTTTCTTTGACCCAGGACAGCTCCTACCGCATAGTCGTTGGCATCGCACATCAGTTCAAATGGTAGGTTCCAATCTGGAACCACCATAATAGGAGCCTTAGTCAGTTTCTCCTTCAGTGCCTCAAAGGCTTGGAGACATTCATCATTGAAATCAAAGGCGATGTTCTTTTCCAACAACCTGGTGAGAGGGCGAGCAATTTTGGCGAAATCCTTGATGAATCATCTATACAATCCAGCATGTCCTAGAAAACTCCGAATAGCTTTAACAGAAGAAGGTGGAGGAAGTTTAGCTATAGTATCAACTTTGGCGTTGTCTACTTCAATCCCCTGCTGAGATATTTTGTGTCCCAAGACAATACCTTCAGTCACCATAAAGTGACACTTCTCCCAATTCAAAACTAAGTTGGTTTCTTCACAACGTATGAGCACCCTTTCCAAATTCTGCAAGCAAGAATCAAATGAATCCCCAAACACGGAAAAGTCATCTATGAATACCTCCATGATATCTTCAACCAGATCTTCGAAAATCGCTAGCATGCACCGCTGAAAAGTGGCCGGTGCATTACATAACCCAAAAGGCATCCTCGTATAAGCAAATGTGCCATAGGGACATGTGAAGGTAGTTTTCTCTTGATCTTTAGGGGCAATTTGGATCTGGTAATATCCCGACATCCCATC
Source organism: Laguncularia racemosa (assembly GCA_037954665.1). Lineage (NCBI taxonomy): Eukaryota > Viridiplantae > Streptophyta > Magnoliopsida > Myrtales > Combretaceae > Laguncularia > Laguncularia racemosa. The sequence continues at coordinate 317,041 of JBBMOL010000082.1, forward strand.
TAGAAAACAGTAGAACATATGTCCAGCAAGCCACTCCAACATCTGATCAACAAAAGGTAAAGGAAAATGGTCCTTGCGAGTGGCTTCATTTAATTTGCGATAGTCAATGCAGACTCGCCATCCCGTCACCGTCCTCATTGGTATAAGCTCATTATTCTCATTTGGGACCACCGTCATTCCCCCCTTCTTTAGCACCACCTGAATGGGGCTTACCCATGAACTATCAGAAATAGGATAAATTAGGCCAGCGTTTAACAATTTGATTACTTTTTTCTTAACGACTTCTTTCATGTTTGGATTAAGTCGTCTTTGAGCTTGCACCACTGGTTTGGAATTGTCTTCCATCAGGATTTTGTGTGTGTAGAAAGATGGACTAACCCCTTGGATATCCGAAATTTTCCATGCCAAGGCACGTTTATGCTCCTTCAAGATCTTCAAGAGCTTTTCCTTCTGAACAATGGTTAGCCCGGCTGCAATGATGACCGGTAACTGAGAATCCTTCTCTAAGAAAGCATACTCCAGATAGTCAGGGAGTTGCTTCAGCTCAAGAATTGGAGGATCTTCAATAGAAGGCTTCAATTTGGTAACATCTCCTGCATCAATATTCCCCCTTTCTGTTTTTATCCCAAGTTCTTCCTTGCCATCAAGATGAGTCAACATTTCTTGTATTGCACAATCTTCTGTCTCTTCAATATCGCATACTCTCAAACTCAACTCTAATGGATCCTTGCATAAGATATCTTCCACAACGGTATCAGTTAAATCAATTGCATAACATGTATCATCAGAACTTACCGATTTCTTCATCACAGCTGTTATTTGTATCACTAACTCGTCTCCCCCAATGCGCAGCACTAATTGGCCCTTAGCCACATCAATGATTGCTCGGGCTGTGGCTAGAAAAGGGCATCCCAAGATTAGAGGAACTTCAGTGTCAACATCCATGCCCAGGATCACAAAATCAACCGGGAAGATGAAAGTTTCTACTTTTACTAATACATCTTCAATAACCCCTCTACGAAACTTCACTGATCGGTCTACCAATTGAAGGCTCATTCGTGTGGGCTTTGGCTCCCCTAATCCCAGCTTTTGAAAGAGGGAATATGGCATCAAGTTTATGCTAGCCCCCAGATTTGCTATTGCTTTTTCTACGGGTAGATTACCAATGAAACATGGTATGGTGAAACTCCCTGGATCCTTCAATTTCTTTGGAAGCTTGTTTAGTAAAATTGTAGAACAACCCGCACCAATTGTTGCAGTGGAGATCTCTTCCATCTTCTTCTTATTAGATAGTAAATCTTTTAAGAACTTGGCATACCTAGGCATTTGAGAAAGAGCTTCCACAAGTGGTAAGTTGATATGTAACTATTTGAACAAATCCAGAAACTTACCGAAATGTTCCCGATCCTTGTCGTTTCGCAGCCTGGCAAGATATGGTAATGAGGGTTTATAAGGCTGGACGATAGGTGTCTTTCTAGCTTCCGAGTCTTTTGTTCTTTCTTCTATAATTCTACCTTTTTCTGCTTTATTAGTGGTCTCGCCTTTATCAATAGTCTCATTCCCCTTCCGAACAACAGGAGTTTCCCCACACTTATCTGATTTCACTTCCTTTCCACTCTTAAGAATCACTGCCTTCACGTGTTCTCTTGGGTTGGTCTCTGTATTTCCAGGGAGGGACCCTTGTAGTCGCTTAGCAAGTGCTTTGGAGATCTGCCCTACTTGGTTTTCCAAGTTATGGATTGAGGCTTCATGATTTCTTAGAGCTGCCTCTATGGACTGCTGGCGTTGCTCAGACACTTGAATGAATTCTGCAATCATATCCTCAAGATTAGATTTCTTTTCTTGGAAAGGAGGTGGGGATGGTCTTTGGAATCTTGGAGTAGATGCATTTCCCCTTTGAAATTGCTGATTACTCTAGGAGAAATTGGGATGATTGCGCCACCCTGGATTATATGTGTTGCTATAGGGATTGTTCTGTGGCCTTGTGGAGTTCCCTACATAATCAACACGCTTTGGCACTTCAGATATCACATTGTTGGAATGAGGTTCAGCTGAGCAGTATTGGGATGGTTGAGATATAGCCATCCCTTCAACTTTTGAAGCGAGCGCATCCACTTTTGCTACAATTGCTGTCATCAGATCTACCTCATAAATACCTGCTGCCCTGTGCTTTTGTCTGCCATGGCTCCATTGGTGATTATTTTTGGCCATGTTCTCAAACAAACTCAATGACTCTTCCAGCGTCTTCACATTCAGAGTACCCCCAGCAGCAACATCTATTGTCTGTCGAGTTGCAGAATCTAGCCCATTATAGAAAGTAGAAACTTGCAACTAGTTAGGCATTTGGTGATGTGGACATCGCCTAAGAAGATCCTTGAATCTGATCCACGCTTCATGCAGGGGCTCGTGGTCTAGTTGGGTGAATGATGTGATATCATTTCTCAACTTGGCAATTTTCGATGGTGGGAAATAATAGTCCAGGAAAGTCTCCGCCATCTGGGTCCAAGTGGTTATGGAATCCTAGTTTAGTGAACTAAACCACTGCCTTGCTTTCCCCTAGAGAGTGAAAGGGAAAAGTCGCAATTTCAGCGCTTCCTCAGATACTCCGTTTTGCTTGACAGTTGCGTAAATATCCAAGAACATCTGAATGTACGCATGAGGGTCCTCGTTAGACAAACTGTCACACTGGCATTGATTGTGAATCATGTGCATTGTAGAGGCCTTGATCTCGAAGTTGTTGGCCTCTATTGCTTGTTGTACAATATACGAACCAGTGCTACTCAAAGTAGGTCAAGCATTTTCAACCATCGTCCTTCGTTCATCTGCCATTGGTTCAGCTTCTATGTTACCACGGGTGATAGAAGTTTCCTTTTCAGCTATTGATGTTGCTTCTTCACTTTCCAAAGGTTCGTTGAAATTTAAATTCCCCACTATCTCTTCAGCACCTCTCAATTGCCTTCTAAAAGTTCGGTCAATCTCAGGATCAAGATCAAGAAGCTTAGATGAAGAGCTCCTTGTCATAAACTGCAAAAAACAAATGATGAACTTAGTTTCCTCAACAAATTTGAATGGAGACACGAATGAAACTAAGAGAAATAATTAAAAGAATTTATAGTTAAAGTAGTAGGCATCAAGTTTTCCTAATATTACAAGTCCCTGGCAACAGCGCCAAAAACTTAGTGGACGATCTGATCATTCTAACAAGTTAAATCCTATACTCGATCCTAGCTTACCATCAGTTCTCAGGCAAGTATACCTATCAATTAGCAATATAGCATTGGAGTATAGGTATCGATCCCACGAAGACTTATAAGTACTAGTACTAACGATTATCCTACTATTTAACTTCTCACTATTGATGATCTCAATTATCCTAATTACTGATTAAATCTGAAAGGAACAAATAAAATGATCAGAATAAAGTTATTCAAATACTCCTTTAGTTAATTCAATTATCTAAACATACCCTACCCAAGATCCACCCCTAATTTTCATGCAACTTTTATTCAATTACAAACTTTCCAATGATTAATACACAACATCTCTGATCTGCGGAGTTTCTTACACTAGATTAAGGTCTTTCTCAAGATCAATAATCCCTAATCCTAATTAAATCAATTAAGATCTCTCCTTAATTAACATAATTAAGATTGCAATAAAATCCTAGGACTCTCAATTAAACCAGACCGCAATGACCTCATTCGATACAGAAAACCTCCTATAACCTATCTCTAGGATTACAAGTGATCTTTTTATTCATGCCAGATCTACTCTATTAAACGATTTCTCAATCTTAATAACAGAGATCTAATTTGATCCTAATACTGCGCACATATCAAGATGAACAAACCATGATTGCAACATGAATAAACTCAAAGATCAGGATTAATTATTGAAACATCAACAAATCTGTTACATGACAATTAGGGGTTTCTCAAGGGATCAGGTATATAACAATTAGCTACTCATGAATCTAGTAAGAAGAACAAAAGAGAAAATAATTGAATCCATAAATAAATCCAAACACAAAGATCTTTCAATTCCGAAAACTCGTCTAACTTCTCGTCTCTAGGGTTTCTCTCCTGCCGCCTCTCCCTTCTCTCCCTAGGGTTGTTCAATTTATATTTTTAGGAAATGGCAGAGGATCTTCAGCTGGAAAGATACAAATGTATCTTTCCTTTTCCAAGTGAATCTCGAAAAGTGAATAACATTCGCCTAACACGCCCACCAACACGACCAGATTTCGAACCGTGTCTCCCTTTGGTCGATAATCCGCAATTCCTCATTCTTGTTCAGTGTGTGGCATGGCTGGAAACACAACTAGATTATGAACCATGCCGTATTCTGGATTTTTCCACTTCTCTGCAGCGTTTGCCATGACTTCAAGCACACCCATATCACAAGCCGTGCTTCCTTTCCAAGTGACAACTTTCATCCTCAGGTGTGCATATGGTTGATGACACGGGCGTGGCTTTCCCTATGTTATCCCTAAGTAGCTTTAACTTGATCTTTTAAGCTTCAGTCATGCTCCTTTTGTTATCTTTCCACTTCTTTTTGGTATTATACCCTAAAACTGATATATTTATCTGTTAAGTACCGAATCCGCATTGATTTTATTTAAAAGACTACACAAATTCATCATTAACGCCCATGATTTATAAGGGTTAATTTACTCTTATCAGTGTTGTACTAATGCAAGAAAAGAGACCCGTAGCATATTTTAGTGAGAAGTTAAGTGGTGCAATTTATACTATTCTATATATGATAAGGAATTTTTTCCTTAGTGAGGGCTCTCATAATGTAGCAACATTATCTCCTCCCAAGAGAGTTTATTATTTATACAGATCATGAATCTTTGAAACATTTTAGGGGACAATAGAATTTGTTAATATGATAAAGTACAAAAAGGGTAATCAGAATATTGTTGCTGACACTTTATCACGACAGTATGTACTCGTCACTTCTCTTCAGTCAAAACTGCTGGGTTTTGAATTATTGAAAGAACAGTATATATGTGATGGGGAGTTCAAGACTGTTATGGAGAGGTGTTATGGGTGCAAAATGCATGATGGCTACTGCGTGATTGAGGGGTTTTTGTATAAATCAAGAAAACTATGTATTCCTTCTACATTTGTGAGGGAGTTATTGGTGAGGGAAGCACATACAGGTGGATTGTCTGGACATTTTGGTGAGAAGAGAACCCTAGCCATATTGAGGGAGAATTTTTATTGGAAGGGTATGATAAAGGATGTCCATAGGTATTAGAAAGCTGTGGTATTTGTAAGAGAGCTAAAGGGAAGAAAGGTGTACAGGGTGAGTACATGTGTTTGCCTATACTAGATAAACCCTAGACTGATATCAGTATCGATTTTGTGTTAGGATTACCTAGAACACAAAGGGAAAAAGACTATTATGGTGGTTGTTGATAGGTTTAGTAAAATGTCACATTTTATGCCTTGTCACAAAACAAATGATGCCCTTTTTATTGCTAACATTATTGTGCAGGAAATTGTCAAATTACATGAAGTCCCACACAGTATAGTATTAAATAGAGACACTAAGTTTCTTAGTTTCTTTTGGAAGACATTATGGAAAAGACTAGGTACTAAACTTATGTATAGTACGTCTTGCCATCCACAAACAGACGGACAAACAGAAGTTGTCAATCGTACGCTTAAGAATCTACTCAGAGCAACAGCTGGCAAAAATCTTATTGATTCGGACTTGTGTCTTCCTATTGTTGAGTTTGCTTACAATAGGTCTACTCATAGTTCAACTAGTAAGTTTCCCTTTGAAGTTATTTATGGCTATAATCCCTCTATTCCATTGGATTTTATAGCAGCACCAGCAACAAAGGAAGAGAGTCTTACTGGAGTTGACCGAGCTAAACAAATTCAGCACATTCATGATAGAACAACTGAACACCTTCAGAAGACCCCGGAACAACAAAGAATCCAAGGAAATAGATACAGAAGAATTCATCTTTATAATCCAAGTGACTTAGTTTGGATTAATCTTAGCAAGGATAGGTTTCCACATAAGAAGTCACAGAAGCTGTCTCCCAGATCAGATGGACCATTCAGGGTTTTAAAGCGCATTATCAACAACGCCTACCGAATAGAGTTACTAGGAGAGTATGGAGTATCAGCAACCTTTAATGTTGCAGATCTATCACCATACTTATCAAACGACATGTATGAAGACTTATCAAATTTAAGGGAAAATCTTCCAGAAGCCCAAGGAAATGATAAGAATCAGACTCCTACAAGACCTATCATTAAGGCCCGAGCTAAAGGTCTGCATAACTTAGTTTTGAGAACCTTACATGAGAAACCCAATCTTGAGGAAGCTAATTTATTTTCTTCATTCCTACATTACAATTGTTTTGCATTCCAACAGGTTCACTTGCCAGTCCTATAAGGTGCCAAATCACCTATACTTTTGAGTGAGTCGGGACCCTCATCGGGGCTCCATTCGAAAGTACCTTGACGACTAACATCTTGAAGACCAATTTCTTTTATATATTTGTCATTTGCGTAGACTATTTTATGTTGCAATTTCTTTTGGGACACTTTCATTTTGTTTGTAATTTTCATTTAGGACTGGCCATCCTAAAAGTGACATAGTTATAATTTTGTATATTTTCTAACCCTAAAGGGAGCAAGTATAAATGCTTGCTTAAAGTAGGGTTTAAGGAGGCCATTTTTCAAAATTAAACATACACTTTACATGAGAGAATTAGGGTTCTTCCTTAGTTCAATTTCTCTTATCAATTTCAATCCCAAGAATTGGAATTATGGCAAGTGCAACAAGGGGAAATTGTGAGTTATATCAATTTCTTATTGTTGTGTTCTTTTCATCTCTAGTGAGTCATATCTAGGGTTAGATTGAAGTCTTCTTGGTCAGATTTGATTGCATTTGTAATGAAATTAGTATTGCCTAATTGATTGGTTTTTAGCATTTGTTACTACCATCAAGATGTCATTACACTTGTAGCGTGGAATTTTCTTTGTTATGAGGAAGATCGCGACTTTAATTTGTGTTTTGTTGATTGGAATTCTCTTGGAACTTAAGTTGGTTAATTGATTCAATTGAGAATTATCATCTTTGTGGAATTCATCTCCTTGATTTTATCATTTGGTTCTTCTTCTATTAGTTAAGGTTCACGCAATTTGTCTTATTAAACCGAATTTGTTCTTGTCTTTTGAGGTTTATATTTGGGTTGTTTTTATTGTGCTTAATCCCCTTTTAGGCACATCACTAATTCAATCTCTCCTTCAAATTCAACACACAAAAATAGTTGGAAACACAATACAATTCAAGTAACATACACTATTCCAACGTGAAATCAACAATTAAACAAAAGCATGACATAAACCCTAAATTCCCAAATCAAGATCTCCACTTCCATGTGCAATTCCCTTTTCAAAACCCAAGCTGTAATACCAAATTATGATATGCTACAATTGAATTTCAATACCAATCAAAGGAAAGAAGAATAATTGAATCCAACTTCCAACAATTGGTGTGAACCCTAGCAACAGGAAGAACCTTAATTTACGTGATGAGGAAATAAGAAGAACAAATCCAATTATGTACCAAATATTACACTCTAGTAATAATTGGAAATGCTTGAGAATTACTGATATTACGCACGATAATCCTTAAGCAAGAACTCGCTACAATTTCAATTAGAAATTGATAAGAGTGGAGGCGTGAAGAGGATGTTCTCCCATGGCTCAATATTTGAAATTGTATCTCTCTAAAAAGTCCCTTTCGAAACCTAAATAACAAGTATTTATACCCTACTCTAAATAAAGAAATTACGACCATGCAAAATAGATTAAAAACCGGTCCTAAGGAGCACATGAAGAACCAATTACTCCATGTGGAATGAAAGTGAAGATGGCTGGTTTTCTCAAGAGAAATAAAGGCCAATTCTTCTTGTCTTTGCAGGTTCAAGTATAGTTTACACACTTGACATTAGTGTGTTAGTTCGCCATCTTATAAAAACCGACAAAATGTACCCAATAAAATGCAAAAACAACTATTATAAGATAAATAAAGACAATAGGTGAATGTCTGGGTTCCATTTGTTCAAGTAGACTTCCCAATGCTGGATCTAGAGGTTTAATTCCCATCACCTAGGAAAGCGCCCATCAACCACCCTCAATGACCGCCAGATCTTTGCTAATGAGGAGCCTTACCATCACGACCAGCGACCTGACCTACATATATCTAACAATTTGGTTGTTTTTTATTATTTTATTTATTATTTCTATTAATTTTTATTTTGATAATTAGGATGTTTTAGTTCATTTTTTAGCCTATCTTTAATTAAAAAATATAACAATAATAATAAATTTAGAGTACCCATCAAGTTGTCATCGTATATACCATCGCTTAATGGCGTAAAATAAAAGTAAAAAAATTGTAATTAATTAAAAGTCTTTAGCAATAATAATAATAATAATATGAAAAAATATAAATAATAATAATAATATAATATATATATAAATAAATAATAATAACAATAGAAAATAAAAATGGAAAATAAAAAATCCAAAAGATTAAAATCAAATGAATAAATTTTTTAGTAGTAGATAGAATTTTATTATAATGTTTTTAAATAATAGTAAAAAATAAATAAATAAAATTTTTAGTATAATAAAAAATAAAAATAAAGAAATAAAAAAAATTAAAAAATACTTTATGTTAAAATTTATCATTTTACGATTTTATCACTTAGAGTTCTTTTTTTTTTTAAATAAAAATTTCATGAGGTTTTCCCAAGCTTAGGTTATTTTAGATTTTTCAGAAATAATCATCTACTAATCTAGGCCATTTAAGTATTTTCTTAATAAAAATTAATATGATTAAATAACGTAAGCTCGATGCTTTTATTAAATAAAATTAGCCAACAAATTAAAATTTTTATAAAGAAAAAAAGCAAACTACGGACAATTTGATCTTAACTAGTAGGTACCTAGTCACCTTTAGGGCAACCATAATAAAATAAAAACTTTAGGTTAGGGAAAATAATCATAATATTTTGAAGACTTTAGGTTAGGAAAAATAATCATAACAAACTAAAAACTTTAGGTTTGGAAAAATTAAATAAAATAATGAAAGAAAAACTAAAAAAAAATTAAACAAGATAAAAACTTTAGAAAAAATAAAATAAAATAAAAACTATAGAAAAATTAAATAAATAAAAACTTTAGGTTATTAATAATAAAAACCTTTGAAAATTACTATAATAAACTCTAGACTTTAGGTTTTCTTTTAACAGAAATTTAAAATCTTATGAAAGCATAAAAAACATAAAAATAATAATAATAAATAACATAGTGGTACATAAATAAAAAATAAAAAATATATATATAAAGGTCTTTTAGTAGATATTCTTTAAAATTCTACATGGAAACTATCTAGGTTTCAATAGGTTAGTTCTTAAATCCAATATCTCTAGTTCATATTTTTCTAAAATAGTTTTTAGGAAAATTCGTAGACTAGTAGCTCGTTATGGTTATTCCACACAATTAACTTTAACTTTATTTTCCAACTTAGGTTGGTGGGAACTCTATTTAAAAATTGATTTTCCTTAATTTAGTCGAGTAACTTATATCAAATGAGTAGGATTTAGTATATATTAAAATTAAGAAAAATAATAAAAAAACTAGACTTGATAAAGTGCATCAGGAAATGTCTACATCATGGATTGCTAGACAATCTCTTGATTGAGATTTTCTATCTCATCTTGGATGAGACATTAAGATCTTTAGTAGATGCTACATCTGGAGGTGCATTAATGGGTAAGAGCTATAATGAAGCCAGTGCTTTGATAGAAGAAATGACCTCCAGTGTACGCAATTAGCAGAATGAGAGAGGTAAATGAAGAGTGGCATTAGTTAATGACATGGACTCAATGTCTATTCAAATTGTAACTCTTACAGCTTATGTAAGTAAACTCATTTCATCACAATCTTTTAATGCTAATCATGTTATTTTTTGTGAGATATGTTTGGGACCACATTATACTCTTGAGTGCTTAGCTGGAAGTCCCTTAGATTCATCTAATTGAGAGTAAGTGAATTATGTCAACAATTTTCAATGGGGTAATCAAGGACATTATTTGAATACCTACAATCCAAGGTGGTGTAATCATCCAAACTTCTCATGGAGGAATGATAACAATGTACTTGAATCGCCTCCTAGATTCCAAAAGCAAAGACCTGCTCAAATTGCTCTACCTTAGCAAAATCAACCTAGAATGGAAGAGCTCATGGTAAACTATATGCAAAAGATTGACACAATGCTACAAAATCAATAAGCCACCATTCGAAATTTAGAGAATCATATTAGTCAGATTTCTCAACAGCTAAGCAATAGACCATCAAGGTCTTTACTTAGCAACATTGAGGAGAATTCCAAGGGTGTCAATGCCATAATACTGAGAAGTGGTAAAGAATTGGAAGTTGTTGACAAGGAAGTTCACACGAAGCAGGGGAGTTTAGAGAAAGAAATAAGGAATCAAAGGATGGAGGAACCAAAGCAGAAGTCACCAGAGATGAAACCATATGTTCCTCTTGTTCCCTTTCTAGGAAGATTGAAGCAATAACAGCTAGATGCTTAATTCAGTAAGTTTCTTATGGTTTTCAAGAAGCTACAAATTAACATTCCATTTACAAAAGCACTTCAGCAAATGCCTTCGTACACTAGACACATAAAGGATTTACTCACTAAAAAGAGAAAGATTGATGGGAATGAGTTTATGATGCTTATAGGAGAGTGTTCTATGATCCTACAAAAGGACTTATCTAACCTACCTTGGAAGCAAAGACAATAGGGGAGTTTCACTATTCCTTGCACTATAGGAAATTTTCACTTCAACAAAGTTCCTATTGATTCTAGTGCAAGTATTAATTTAATGCCCTTGTCCACTTTTAGGAAACTTTGACGAGGAGAGTGTAGGGAACTCATGTTACCTTGCAACTTGCCAATAGGAGCATCAAATACCCTAAAGGCAATGTTGAGAATGTCCTTGTGAAGGTAGAAAAATTCATATTTCTAGTCGATTTCATAGTCCAAGAAATGGAGGAGGATAGAGAAGTGCCTATAATCCTAGGCAGACCATTCCTTATAACAGGTAAAGCATTAATAGATGTGGAATAAGGTAAGCTTATGTTAAGAGTTATGGATGATGAGATAACTTCTAATGTTTATGAGGCCACAAGGAAATTTGATGATTGTAAATCTTGTTATACCATTGATATTATTGATGAGCTTGCTTATGAGTCTGTTGAGGAGATAACAAGTGTAGACACTGTGGAATCAGTTCTTAGAGATCTAGATAATTAGAGTGATGATGATGAGCTTGAGGAAGAATGTGTGGAATAAGTGTCATAAATCAAGGCTCGTTACTATGAGGAGTTGGGCATTAGTGAGACAAAACCAATGCCATATTTAGCATAACCTCCGATGCTAGAACTTAAACCCTTACTTAGCTATTTAAAATATGCTTATCTTGGAATAGGTAAGACTTTGCTAATAATCATCTCTTCTTCTTTAATAGTTGATTAGGAGCAACAACTCCTAGGTATGCTGAGAGAGAATAAGGAGGCAATAGGGTGGACTATTGTAGATACTAAAGAAATTAGCCCTCTGATTTGCACTCGCAAGATACTTTTAGAAGCTGAGTGCAATCCTACAGCGTAACCATATAAATGACTCAACCAAACTCTTAAGGATGTAATAAAGAAGGAAGTGCTTAAACTTCTAGATGTAGGTATTATTTATCCTTTCTTTGATAATAAATGGGTTAGTCATCTTTAGGTAGTGCCTAAAAAGGGTGGTTTGACTGTAGTTAAGAATGAAGCTAATGAATTAATCCCTACTTGTGCTTTAACTAGGTGGCAAGTTTTTATAGATTAATGAAAATTAAATGATGCTACCCATAAAGACCATTCCCCCCTCCCATTTATTGATTAGATGCTAGAAAAACTTGCAGGGCATGAATATTATTGCTTTCTAGATGGTTATTCTGGTTATAATCAAATTCATATAACATCCAAGAACTAAGAGAAAACCACTTTTACTTGCCCCTATGGCACTTTTGCATTTAGGAGAATGCCCTTTGCTCTTTATAATGCATCTGCTACTTTTCAGAGGTATATGATGTCTATATTTTTTGATATGTTAAAAAAATATTATTGAAATATTTATGGATGACTTTTCTGTTTTTGAGAGGTCATTTGAATCATGTCTGATAAATTTAACTTATGTACTTAAAAGATGTAAAGAGACTAACTTGCTTCTGAATTGGGAGAAATGCCATTTTATGGTAAGAGAGGGAATCATCTTAGGTCACAAAGTGTCAAGGAAGGGGATTTAGGTTGACAGGGCGAAAGTGGAGATAATAGAGAAGTTGCCACCCCCCACTTTAGTAAAAGGAGTTAAGAGCTTCCTAGGCTATGCTAGCTTCTACAGGAGATTTATTAAAGACTTCTCTAAATATCTAGACCACTTTGTAATTTTCTTGAAAAAGATTCTACTTTTTTTTTTATGACAATCGTTTACAGGCATTTAACTTATTGAAGGAGAAGGTCATTTCTACACTAGTGGTCATCGCACTTGATTGGAAGCTTTCATTCGAGCTTATGTGTGATGCTAGCGACTATGTTGTAGGAGTGATACTTGGGCAAAGGAAAGGTAAATTATTTCATGTTATATACTATGCTAGTGAACTTTGAATGAGACCAAAAGAAACTATGCCACAACTAAAAAAGATCTTTTAGTAGTCATATTTGCATGTAATAAGTTTTGACCTTATTTGATAGGTTCTAAGATCAAAGTGTATACAGATGATAAGAGTAAATTAACCCTGGTAAATCATGGGCATTAATGATGAATTTGTATAATCTTTTGAATAAAATCAATGCGGATTCGGTATTTAACAAATAAATATATGTTTCAGGGTATAATACCAAAGAGAAGGAGAAAGATCACAAAAGGAGCATAATTGAAGCTTAAAAGATCAAGTTAAAGTTACTTATGGACAATACGTGGAAGGCCACAGCCGTGTCATGAACCGTGGGCGCACCTGAAGATGAAAGCATCACTTGGAAAGGAAGCACGGCTTGTGATATGGGTGTGTTTAAAGCCATGGCATACGCTGTGAAGACGTGGAAAGCTCCAGAACTTGGCACGGGTTATAGTCTAGCCGTGCTTCTAGCCGTGTTGCTACCAGTGCTGCTAGCCGTGTTCCTAGCCGTGTTCCTAGCCGTGCCAAACACTGAGCAAGATTGAGGAGTTACATATTTTCAACTAGAGGGAGACACGGTTTGAAATCTGGCCGTGCTGTTAGGCGTGCCAGGTGACCGTTATTCACTTGACGAGATTCACTTGGAAAAGGAAAGATAGAATCGTATCTTTCCAGCTGAAGATGCTCGGCCATGCCTCAAGAAGTATAAATAGAACAACCCTAATGAGAAAAGGGAGGAGTCGGCACAAGAGAAACCCTAGAGAAGAGAAGCTGCTGCCAGGAGCTGTTGCCAGAATAGTTTCAGATTGGAAGCCAAGATATTTCGTGTTCGAATTTTCTTTATGGACTCAATTATTTTATGTTTTGCTCTTCTTATTAGATTCATGAGTGGCTAATTGTTTCATACCCGTTCCCTTGAGAAACCCCTAAGTATCATGTGACAGAATTGTTGATGTTCAATAATTTAATTCTATTCTTTGAGTTTGTTCATGTTGCAATTATAGTTTATTCATCTTGATATGTGCGCAATATTAGGATGGAATTATATCTCTGTTATTAAGATTGAGAAATCGGTAATAGAGTAGATTTTGCATGAATAAAAAGACCCCTTGTAATCCTAGAGATAGGTTATAGGAGGTCTTCTGTATTGAACGAGGTCATTGCGGTCTGGTTCAATTGAGAGTCCTAGAATCCTATTGCAATCTTGATTATGTTAATTGAAGAGAGATCTTAATTGGCCTAATTAGGATTAGAGATTATTGATCTTGAGAAAGACTCTAATCTAGTGTAAGAAACTCCGCAGATCAAAGATTGGGTATTAATCATTGGATAGTTTGGAATTGAATAGATGTTGCATGAGAATCAGGGGTGGATCTTGGGCAGGGTATGTTTAGATCATTGAATTAATTAAGGGAGTGTTTGATTACATTTACTTTGTTCATTTTATTTTTTTCTTTTAGGTTTAGGCAGTAATTAGGATAGTTGAGATCATCAATAGTGAGAAGTTAGATAGTAGGAGAATCGTTAGTACTAGTACTTATAAGTCTTCGTGGGATCGATACCTGTACTCCTATGCTATACTGCTAGTCAATAGGTACACTTGCCTAAGAACTGATCGTAAGCTAGGATTGAGTAAAGGTTTAAACTTGTTAGAACGGTCAGATCGTCCTATCAAGTTTTTGGCGCCGTTGCCGGGGACTTGTAATATTAGGAAAACTTGACACCTACTACTTTAACTATATATATATATATATTTATTTATTTTTATTTTTATTTTTCTTTTAGTTATTTACTTTAATTTCGTTCGTGCTTTCATTCAAATTTGTTGAGGAAATTAAGTTCGTAGTTTGTCTGTCGCGGTTTATGACAAGGAGCTCTTCATCTAAGCTTCTTGACTTTGATCCTGAAATTGACCAAACCTTTAGAAGGCGATTAAGAGAAACTGGGCCAATGGCGGATGAACGAAGAACGATGGTTGAATACGCTCGTCCTACTCTGAGCAGCACTGGGTCGTGTATTGTGCAACCAGCAATAGAGGCCAACAACTTCGAAATGAAGGCCTCTACAATGCAAATGATTCACAAGCAATGCCAGTTTGACGGTTTGTCTGACGAGGATCCTCATGCGCACATTCAGATGTTCTTGGATATTTGTGCAACTGTCAAGCAAAACGGAGTATCTGAGGAAGCACTGAAATTGTGACTTTTTCCTTTTACTCTCCAAGGGAAAGCAAGGCAGTGGTTTAGTTCACTAAACCGGGATTCCATAACCACTTGGACCCAGATGGCGGAGACTTTCCTGGACTATTATTTCCCACCATCAAAAACTGCCAAGTTGAGAAATGATATCACATCATTCACCCAACTAGATCACGAGCCCCTACATGAAGCATGGATTAGATTTAAGGATCTTCTTAGGAGGTGTCCACATCACCAAATGCCTAATTGGCTGCAAGTTTCCACCTTTTATAACGGACTTGACTATGCAACTCGGCAGACAATTGATGCTGCGGCTGGGGGCACTTTAAATGTGAAAACGTCGGAGGAGTCGTTGAGTTTGTTTGAGAACATGGCAAAAAATAATCACCAATGGAGCCATGGCAGACAAAAGCACAGGGCAGCGGGCATTTATGAAGTCAATTTGATGACAGCAATTGCAGCAAAGGTAGATGCACTCGCTTCAAAAGTTGAAGAGATGGCTCTATCTCAACCATACCAATATTGCTCAATTGAACCTCATTCCAACAATGTGGTATCTGAAGTGACAGAACTTGTTGAGTATGTAGGGAATCCCACAATACCACAGAACAATCTTTATAGCAACACATATAATCCAGGGTGGCGTAATCGTCCCAACTTCTCCTAGAGTAATCAGCAATCTCAAAGGGGTAATGCACCTGCTCCAGGATTCCAAAGACCAGCTCCACCTCCCTTCCAAGAAAAGAAATCCAGCCTTGAGGATATGATTGCGAAGTTCATTCAAGCGTCAGAGCAACGCCATCAATCCACTGAGGCCGCTCTAAGGAATCATGAAGCTTCAATCCACAACTTGGAGAACCAGATGGGGCAGATTTCTAAAGCGCTTGCTGAGCGACCGCAAGGGTCTCTTCCTGGAAATACAGAGACCAACCTAAGGGAACATGTGAAGGCAGTAAATCTTAGGAGTGGAAAGGAAGTGAAATCAGACAAGTGTGGGGAAACCTCTGTTAGTAGGAAGAGGAAGGAGACCGTTGATAAAGGCGAAACTACTGAGAAAGCAGAAAAGGGCAGAGTTATAGAGGAAAGAAAAAAAGACTTGGAAACTGAGAAGACACCTATCATCCAGCCCTATAAACCCCCATTGCCATATCCTGCTAGGCTACAGAACGACAAGGATCGGGAACATTTCGATAAGTTTTTGGATGTGTTCAAACAGTTACATATCAACTTACCACTTGTGGAAGCCCTTTCTCAGATGCCCCGGTATGCCAAGTTCTTGAAAGATTTACTATCTAATAAGAGAAAGATGGAAGAGATCTCCACTACAACAGTTGGTGCGAGTTGTTCTGCAATTTTACTAAACAAGCTTCCAAAGAAATTGAAAGACCCAGGAAGTTTCACCATACCATGTTCCATTGGTAATTTACCCGTAGAAAAAGCATTAGCAGATCTAGGGGCTAGCATAAACTTGATGCCATATTCCCTTTTTCAAAACCTGGGATTAGGTGAGCCAAAGCCTACACGGATGAGCCTTCAATTGGCAGATCAATCAGTGAAGTTTCCTAAAGGGGTTATTGAAGATGTGTTAGTAAAAGTAGAAACTTTTATCTTCCCGGTTGATTTTGTGATCTTGGACATGGATGTCGACACTGACGTTCCTTTGATCTTGGGATGCCCCTTTTTAGCCACAGCCCGAGCAAACATTGATGTGGCTGAGGGCCGATTAGTGCTGCACATTGGGGGAGACGAGTTAGTGATACAAACCCCAGCTGTGATGAAGAAATCGGTAGATTCTGATGATACTTGTTATGCAATTGTTGTAGCTGATACCGTTGTGGACGATATCTTATGCAAGGATCCATTAGAGTTGAGTTTGAGAGTATGCAATATTGAAGAGACAGAAGATGGTGTAATACAAGAAATGTTGATTCATCTTGATGGCAAAGATGAACTTGGAATAACAACAGAGAGGGAGAATATTGATGCAGGAGATTTTACCAGATTGAAGCCCTCTATTGAAGATCCTGGTTAAGTTCATCATTTATTATTTTGGTCGAGCCAACGACGTTAAACAAAAGCGCTGGCTGGGAGGCAACCCATGCATCTATTAGGTTAGTTTTTCTTTTCTTTTTACTGTCATAATCATTGCATTTGTTAGTGGTAGTTCGGCAAGTAAGATTTTAACAAATAGGGTACGATATGGTCTAATTCACACCAAAGGGTACGGGCATTTGTGAAAAGTGTTTCAGTCCAGGGGATGACACGGTTATAGGCACGTCCAAGCCACAAGTCGTGCCACGAGGTAAGATTTTTTCTCTTGTATAGAGCAGTGGATAGCACGGTTACAGGCACGGCTAAGTCACAAGCCGTGCCAGAAGGTAAGACCTTTTCATGTTCTTTTAATTAGATCAGTGGATGGCACGGCTAGTAACATGGGAAGATTTTAAGTCGCGTCGTCAATAGCCTTTTAGGGTTCACACGTTTCCAGACATAAAACCCCTTTCCCTTCATTTCTCTCTTCATTCCCACATCACCTCTCTCTGCGTCTTCATTCATTCTCCTTCCCTCTCTGTTGAAGAACGTCATTCCTCACTCTGTCGAGATTTCTCAAGCATGGTATAGTCAAAATGCCTAGGACTAAGACCGTGGCACGCAAAAACGCTCAACCTCGTTCAACTGGTGGTTCCTCTAGGTCCACCCGACGCTACCCTCCTAACTTGCGGAGCGAGGACGAAGGTAAGTATGATATGGTGCGCGAAAAGAAGACATTTATGCCTAATTTAGTAGTTGATTGGGAAGTGCTAGCTAAGTATAGGTTAGTGGAACGATTTGATTATTTCTTGAACGATCCCGCTTGGAAGGCACTTCTGAGCATTGAGGAGGACGTGTACTCTTCGCTAAGTTATGATTTTGTAGCTACATTCAAACTTAGTTTTGGCCGGCATACCCAACTTGATAATGTGGTCTCCTTCTACTGCCAAGGGAGTTACCACCGTGTTGAAATGAGAAACTTTATCAAGTGTTTGGGTATTTATGACGAGGAGTTTATCAACTCCGATGAATTCGCGCAGCTTCCTGATGCCTTTCCTAGGGGCTTACTGCAGCATGGAGTGTGGAATAGTATGGGAACCGGTGGATATGACCCTTCCAAATCAAAGGGGAGCCATTTAAGGGATCCTGCTGTGCATGTACTCCATTACATTCTGGCCCGCTCAACAACTGGTAGAGGTGATTCTCAAGGGGTTGTGAATGCTTCAGACCTGTACCAGCTGTGGAGTATGATTACAGGTACTCGGGTTAATGTCGGATTAGCAGCTGTTTGGTGTTTGAAAAAACAATGCGATCTGGGGCACCATAAGGTTTTTGTCGGCTCTTGGATTACTCGTATTCTGAAAAACTACAGTGTTTTTCCAACCCGGGCTCCCAGGGACAGTTGTGGAAAGAGCACCTCTCTTCCTGAGAGTGTTTTGCGGAGGTGGAGGTTTCACATACTAGATGTGTCTGCCGATCAATAAGAGCCAGAGATAGAACCCGAGCAAGGTGAGGAGCAAGAGCAAGCTCGAGAGCAGGCCGGACCAAATCAGGAGCTTGCAGATTCGGTAAAGAGATTGACTGCAGATTTGGAAGAAATCAAAAGAGAACAAGCCAGGCAGTCGAAACGGGTGAAGGGCTTAAAGAGTTATTTAGTCACTTGTTTATCCCGTATTGGTGAGAAATTGGGGGTAGATCTTCCCCTATGTGGTGGCTCTAGCGATGAGGACGTCGCATCACAAGCTACTCGAGTGGTTTCTGGAGGAGATCGTCACTTGAGTGGTGCATATGATACCGGTTTTCATGTTGGAGAATCCTCGGGTGCAGCTTTCATGGCCCGACATGGAAGTCCCGTAGTTGCGACTGCTGAAGCGAGCAATCAGCAGAATACGGAGGTGATTGGATCTGCTTCTCCTCGCCGATCGGGCACTGTACCATTGCCTTCAGATGATGACTTCAGCAGCTGACCTCGCGAGTGGATCGATGGAAGTTGAACCCGGGAGATTTGGACCATTATATAGAATAGCCGTCTTACTTTTGTTTTTACTGTCCTGATTTGTATGATTCTGGAAAACTGACCAACCACTAATGTTTGAAATAGAAAATGCTGATGATAGTTAGCTTTATGTTCAGTCGATTATGAGTTTCTTTCGTTTTGTTTTGTTTTCTTTGTTGTTTTGTTGTTATTGTTATGAGATACAGGCTTTCAAAGTACACCGACCCGTTACGTTTAGCAGAGGTTCTCATGACTCCACTTGTTCGTCGCTTGACTTTCTGTTAACGATCTGCGTTGTAAAAGAATTCAGGGAAGTTTTTCGTTTTCCTTTTGTTTTATTTTTTCTTTTATTCTTTGCTTCCCTTTATGCATTTCATGAGGACATTGGGGACAATGTCTATTATAAGTGTGGGGAAGGGGGTTAGGAAAACGAAACTTGTACGAAACTAGGATACAAGGGTTATGCAATCAAAAATGTAATTTCCTCTTAATTAAGGTATAATCGATGATGACTTTTGACAATCAAGAACTGCTGAGATTTGTTTATACCTCTGTAGAATATCTTTAACAATATTTATTCTCTTATTATGTATTAGAGATACGTTGCTAAAATTACAAGATGAAATCCAAGTTAAGTAAACTTACTTGTCATTTAACCTTTACTTTCGGGAAGTGAGATTGGATTAAGGTCACTAGTGAGTTTAGTATGCCCTTCTTTTTGCCCAGTAGGTAAGCTATATAACTTGGAGTGAAGGCGTAAATGATACTTGTAACTTGGTGATTTCAAAAAAAATAAAAATAAAAATAAATAAATAAATAAATAAATAGTTCAGAAGTGGGCCTCATAGACTCGAGTAATTAAGCCTGAGGGATGCCTTTTTTAGGGAATAACATCTATTGACTCAGGTGATGAACTTGGGATCAATGGTTGAAAGCTCACTACAAGGGTCATGAGAAAAGTCTGAGAAAAATGAACTTAAAAGAGCTTATATAAATGATAGTTGATTGATTGAGATGGTAGAGGTTTGAAGGGGTATTTTTAAAACCTAGTAGCCTAAGATCGCCTGGTCTGGGACTTACTGACCAAGGAAACCGTCTTAATTAATTAAGTAATTGAGTTAACTAGACTCGAACAAGTAAATCCGAGGGACGCCTTCTACGCTGAGGGAATAACGTCTGTTAACTCGAGTGATGAACTCGGGATTATCGATCGAAAGTTTGTTACATGGGTCGGTTAACTTAGTTAAGTGCTTTAATGGTAAACTCTTAAGATCAACTTAAGAATTGGATGAAACAGAAAAGGAAGAGCTAGGAGACAAGTCGATACAACATGCCTTTAGTCCTTGTTGTGTTGCTTACAATAGTGGTTAAAAGGATGGTATACTTTATTTTACTAGTATCGATCTTGTGACAATTCTGACTCTGGGAATTTTAGTTTAAATGATAAGGGTAAAAGTTTCATTCACTTGGATTAGATTTGGGAATTTTAGTATTTGTATTTTGTATACAACTAATGGTAAGATTGAGTAAAGATTATCAATGATTAAGGCGTAGCATGAAATCGATGATGCTGAAATATCTTCTTAATTGCGGGAACATATGAGAACTGGTCCTTTGGGTTTTCTTAATCCGTGTTTGCTTGAGGACAAGTAAAACCTTAAGTGTGGGGAAATTTGATAAGAGTAAATTAACCCTGGTAAATCATGGGCATTAATGATGAATTTGTATAATCTTTTGAATAAAATCAATGCGGATTCGGTATTTAACAGATAAATATATGTTTCAGGGTATAATACCAAAGAGAAGGAGAAAGATCACAAAAGGAGCATAATTGAAGCTTAAAAGATCAAGTTAAAGTTACTCATGGACAACACGTGGAAGGCCACGGCCGTGTCATGAACCGTGGGCGCACCTGAACATGAAAGCATCACTTGAAAAGGAAGCACGGCTTGTGATATGGGTGTGTTTGAAGCCGTGGCATACGCTATGAAGACGTGGAAAGCTCCAGAACTTGGCACGAGTTATAGTCTAGCCGTGCTTCTAGCCGTGTTCCTAGCTGTGTCAAACACTGAGCAAGATTGAGGAGTTACATATTTTCGACCAGAGGGAGACACGGTTTGAAATCTGGTCGTGCCGTTAGGCATGCCAGTCGACCGTTATTCACTTGACGAGATTCACTTGGAAAAGGAAAGATAGAATCGTATCTTTCCAGCTGAAGATGCTCGGCCATGCCTCAAGAAGTATAAATAGAACAACCCTAATGAGAAAAGGGAGGAGGCGGCACAAGAGAAACCCTAGAGAAGAGAAGCTACTGCCAGGAGCTGTTGCCAGAATAGTTTCGGATTGGAAGCCAAGATATTTCGTGTTCGAATTTTCTTTATGGACTCAATTATTTTATGTTTTGCTCTTCTTATTAGATTCATGAGTGGCTAATTGTTTCATACCCGCTCCCTTGAGAAACCCCTGAGTATCATGTGACAGAATTGTTGATGTTCAATAATTTAATTCTATTCTTTGAGTTTGTTCATGTTGCAATTATAATTTATTCATCTTGATATGTGTGCAATATTAGGATGGAATTATATCTCTGTTATTAAGATTGAGAAATCGGTAATAGAGTAGATCTTGCATGAATAAAAAGACCCCTTGTAATCCTAGAGATAGGTTATAGGAGGTCTTCTGTATTGAACGAGGTCATTGCGGTCTGGTTCAATTGAGAGTCCTAGAATCCTATTGCAATCTTGATTATGTTAATTGAAGAGAGATCTTAGTTGGCCTAGTTAGGATTAGAGATTATTGATCTTGAGAAAGACTCTAATCTAGTGTAAGAAACTCCGCAGATCAAAGATTGGGTATTAATCATTGGATAGTTTGGAATTGAATAGAAGCTGCATGAGAATCAGGAGTGGATCTTGGGCAGGGTATGTTTAGATCATTGAATTAATTAAGGGAGTGTTTGATTACATTTACTTTGTTCATTTTATTTATTTCTTTTAGGTTTAGGCAATAATTAGGATAGTTGAGATCATCAATAGTAAGAAGTTAGATAGTAGGAGAATTGTTAGTACTAGTACTTATAAGTCTTCGTGGGATCGTTACCTGTACTCCTATGCTATACTGCTAGTCAATAGGTACACTTGCCTGAGAACTGATTGTAAGCTAGGATTGAGTAAAGGTTTAAACTTGTTAGAACGGTCAGATCGTCCCATCAACAGACCATGTTGCTCTTAATTATTTGTTTGTTAAAGCTAATGCTAAACCTAGGTTAATTCGCTGGATTTTACTACTATAGGAATTTGACCTAGAAATTAAAGATAAAAGGGAATTGAAAATGTAGTGGTTGGTCATTTATCCCGTTTGGAATCTGATTGTTTAGATCAACCCATTAATGAAAAATTCCTTGATAAATAGTTACATGTAGTAGATATCCAAAGATTACCTTGGTATGTTGATATAGTTAATTACTGGTCAGCCAAATCACACCATATGGTTTATGATATCAACAAAAAAAAAAAGAAAGAAATTTTTACATAATGTGAAATACTATTTTTAGGATGAACCATATTTGTTTAAATACTGTACTAACCAAGTAATTAGACATTGTGTACTTGAAATTGAACAACTTAACATAATACAGCATTGTCATTCTAGAGAAGTAGGAGGCCGTTTTGGTGTGGAAAGAACTGCAACTAAAATTTTATCTTACGGGTTTTATTGGTCTAAATTGGTTAATGACTGTAAGAATTTCATAATGTCTTGTGCTCAATGCCAAAGGACTAGTAATATTTCTAGGAGACATAAATAACCACAAAACAACATTCTTGTAATTAAGCTTTTTGATGTGTGGGGAATATGATGCAAACCCCGCTAACTCGTGACGAAACCCGACAATCTAGATTCAATAATCCCCATAACCTATGAATCTATCAAGAACGATGGAAACCGTGACCCATTGTCTATAGACGAGACAAGAACCTTGGTATAAGTGTTAAAGCCACAATTGATTATGGAAGGATCAATTGGTAAGTTTGAGTGAGCACCACAAATTCAAAACCAAATAAGTTTGATTAGTTCTTTCAAGAACCAAAGAGAAATCCTCTCTCCATTTGTGAATAAACTTTCTTGAATGTTAATTATGTTACAATGAGTTTATGACGACTATTTATAGTCTTACAAGAATAAGTAAATAAAACGACATAAAAAAAAACCTAATTTAAATAAAGGACAAACATTAAATGCCAACAACCTAAAATATTACAAAGTTGGTAGCTTCAAAATCCTTTAAATTAGCCTTCCTTTTGTATATACATTGGCCCTTAAGCTGGCAGTTTACTTGTCCACGCTGGCCATTTAAGCCAGCGACTTACATCGCTAAGGCCGACGACCTTCGATGGTGTTAAAGCTATCAGCCTTAAATCTCTTCCTCTACTTCCACATCCATGCTCCGCACTTCAAATAGGGTTGTGCTCCCTAGTCCAATCCTCCTAGCTTGATCTCAATCATCCTTGGACTAATCCTCCTAACATGATCTTCATCATTGCCATCTTCTTGAAAAGGATTTGTCCTTAAATCGACACTTGCATTACAAGGACTTAAATTAGTAATATTAAAAATAGTGCTAGTTTAATACTTACCTAGCAATTCTAGTTTATAAACGTTGTCATTAATGCACTCTAAGACTCAAAATAGACCATTGCCTCTGGGAAGCAACTTTGGTCACCTCTGTGCTGGGAATCTCTCTTGGTGCATGTGCACCTAAACCTAATCTCTGTGTTTAAAGAGTACTTTATGACGCCCTTTGTTGGCTCGTTTTGCATATCGCTCCTTCCATCGCAATATTGAACTTGGTCTTCTCATGAACCTAAGTAGATCTCTTTGTTCTTGAAAATAGAGCATTATTAACCTCACTGACCCTCACATAAAAAATTTCTTTCCACTATGGTTTTCTCTCATCTCTCAATTTTTTTTCCTTTCTTTTCTTTTTCCTTTAACTCAGACTCTCTCTCTTCCACTTCTACAATAGCACTCAGTTTATTTTCACCACTCACTCTCTTTTATTCACTATCTCTCTGTATCCTCACTTGATCTTCATAAACCTCACTACGTATCAAAGGATAAAGAATAATATGCTTCTGCTCATGTACAAAAGAGTACTTGTTGGTGAATCCGTCATGCTTCACCTATCTATCAAATTGCCATGGCCTCCCTAATAACAAATATGTAGCTTGCATTGAAACTACATCACAAAGCACTTCATCCTCATACTTTCCAATGCTAAAAGAAACTAACACCTATTTTGTGACTTTCGCTTCACCACTATCATTCAACCATTGCAATTTATAAGGGCGAGGATGCTTATTTGTAGGAAGCCCTAATTTTTCCACCATGGTTATGCTAGCAGCATTTATACAACTCCTACTATTTATAATCACACTACACACCTTGTTTTGAACTAAGCATTTAGTATGAAAGATATTCTCTCATTGCACATTTTCCTCTTCTCTAACTAGTACAGTCAAAGCTCTTCTAGCTACCAACAACTCCTCCTAAATAGCATACTCCTCCCCATCATCATCCTCTAATAGTGGCATAGAATCATGATCCAAATCACTATCAGTTTCAATCTCTCCATTATCCCTCATCACCATAACTCTTCTATTTGGACATTGATTAGCTATGTGTCATCTACTTTGACATTTAAAACATTTAATACCTCAATTCCTAGAAGTAGAAGGATCAAATTTACCTCTAGTCCCATGAGATGCCAATTTTAATTTTTTTTTCTCTGGCATTGATTTAGAGTGGGGCTTTTTCTCCTCCTTTTCCCCTGTTTTAGGTCTCCAATTAGAGAACTTAGTATGGCTTGTGTGGTGCTACTACCCTTCCGCTTAAGTTGCTTCTCTACCTTAATAGCCATATAAACCATCCTGGTTCCATATAATGCTATAACTCCACCATATTCTGTGATGAGGATCAACTAGCATCAAAGAGGAATGAACCAAAGTCCTAAATCCATTACATGGTATTGGAGGCCTAATGACTTGAGCGAGAGCTAAGCAGATGAGTGAAGCCTTGCAAGGACTAGTCATGGACCTAAAAGCAAAGGAACCAAGTTACACTAAAGGAGAACTAACCTTCATCAACTTGATTCATGTTTCCATAGAGGAATGCAAGGATATAGAAGTCATAGAATAAATTATTTTGAGAAAGGAAAATTGAACCGAAAAGGGAGAAGCACTTTTGGTTTTATTTGTTATGACTTGCTTTATTTATTTGGTTTGTGTTAAGTATATTTAGTTGTAAGATTTCGGCCTTCTAGAAGATAAGTGGTCGGTTTTGCTATGTTTGGAAACTTAGGTTTTTCTTTTGTCATGTGATAACAATATATATCATGACAATAGGTGGAAACAAAAAAACACAATTATCATATTATTGAAAACATATCTTTTCATGGAAAAGCTCTCTTTTGTTCTTTGAGAAAGAACTCCACGGTTTCTTCAACATAAATGCGTGGGGAAATCATTGATAGCTTTGATTTCAATTAACAGGTGTGGTTAGGGTCTAGTTATGAATTACAAATTTTTTAAGACAATTCATGGGAATTTCGATTTCAATTACAATTGCTGGGTTCTAGGTTTGACATACCTACGGTTTTACGCATCATTTGGTATCAAAGCTTCAGCTTCTTAAATCAAGTAACATCTATCCTTTGTTAATTGTTTGTTCATTCATTCCATAGTTCTTGTTCATACCTTAGAAATTCGTATAAAAAAAATTGAAAATTTGGTCATAGAAAGTCTATTGGTGACCAACAACAAGAATTTGTTATCTTAACAAATTGAAATCCAATCTTTAATTCTTGTTCTTTGTTCTAGGAAAGTTATATATATATATATATATATAAAGAAATTTTGAATTCGGTTGAGAAACATTCAATTGCCAAGTTACAAGACAAAAGAAAAAAAAAACCTTGCTTTGAAATCACATAATCAAGTGATATAATACACTTTCCAATTCTTATCTTTAACATCATCTTGCCTTTTCCATATTGCAACCGAATTACATTGCATTCCATTACATGCTTGGTGCAATATTCTACCTTCCTATTTCAAGTTGTAGATATCTCTTGGCTTGTGTTTCCAATTTTGTAGTGAGTCTTTTCATATCAATTAATTTGTTATTGCATCCTTGCTTGCCATGACTTAGAACTAATAGTTAGTCAATAGATTTTCTTTAGTGGTTTGTGTTAAGGAAATTTTTTTTTTCAATTCGAGTTCATATCAAAGAATTGTAAGAGCGGGTTATGAGAACATTGTTACCATGAGCTAAACACGAGTGAATTATGTGGACATTACTACTAAGAGCAACACACGAGTGAATTGTGAGAAATATATTATATTTGTGTTACTAATCTCTTTTCTTGACTGTAGAGATATGTTAGGACAAAGTCCAACTGGAGGTGAGAATGGAGGAGGGAAAAGTAGGGTGATGTTTGACTCGTTGATGAGGGAGATGAAGCGAATATTGAGTGGTGAAGTTAAACAAATCCATGAGAGGATGGATAAGATGGAACGGAGTAGGGAATTGTCTAGTAATACTACTATTAAGCGAGGCGTAAGTAGACCCTTGAGGGGAAGAGTTAGGATAGAAGAGGGTGAGGAAATGGATTGATGTGCCCAAAACCAAGATTAAGCACATACAAAACCAATTTGAAAGATAATTAAATAATGTCATTTAAACTAGCTTCAATCTCATGAACATTAGCATCAAATCTTAATGCTTTTGAACCAATTCGACAACAATGGTGTGTTCAATCTTAAATCCAAATAAGATATTGCTCTGATACCAAAAGATGATGTTCTCAAAACCACTCTCAAGCACAATCAAATGACTCAAGAAAAACAAGTCTCAAGTCTCATACAAAACCGTTTCAATGGACTAGGAAATTACGTGACCCTAATGGAACTTTGACACAATCCAATGGTCCAAAAGATTCAATTAACTTCCACTAATGGTCAATTTCACTAATCAACAATAAGAACAAGATAATTACACGTGAAATAGATGAAAAAGACAAGCTCAAAAACCGTGAACTCAAAACCTTCCAACCATGCCAAATCACGCCAATCACTAAAGAGCAATTCAATCTCAATGAACAATCAACCTTACAAGATGATTATCCACGAATTACAATCACCAAATATTTCCAAGAAAGATTCAAATCTACCCTAGATATCACTCACTAGAGAAGAAATGAACATACAACAAAGACGAATCAATATGACTCACAATTCTCCTTTGTTGCACTTGTCACAATTTCAATTCTTGGGTTGAAATTGATAAGAGGTTTGAACTAAGGATGAACCCTAATTCCACACGTGAAAGTGTATCTCAATTCTGCAAATTTAGCCTCCTCAAACCCTCTCTTAAGCAAGTATTTATACTTGCCACTCCTAGGGTTAGAAAGTGGTCAAAATTATAAGTTTGCCACTTTTAAGGTGGTTAGTCCTAAATGAAAATTACAAGGAAATAAAAGTGTCCCAAAACCAAAATACAACCAAAATAGTTCATAAAACAATTACAAAGTACAAAATATCATAAGTCTTCATGAACCAATGCCTCGGAATGGAAAACAATCGCAGCGGGTCTTTAATTGTCACCTTGAAAATGTTCTGTGTCCATCAACTGTTGTAGGACATATTGGCATCCCATGGAGAATTATCATTGTACTTGTAAGATTATTCTCAAATATTTATTAGAATAAAAGACATAAAGTAAAATATGAGTAATTTGGATCATCATCCAAATCGGGTTTTGAAAATGTCGACGGTGCCAGAAATTTTCCCATCATGGATTCAGGAGAGTATAATTATTGGAGGGAGAGAGGGAACACCCACAAGCATGACAGTAATCTGGGAAGTATTAAATGAAGAGTTGTACTTGGAGTAGGAGAAGAAATGATCCAGATTTGTTCTTGGAGTGGGAGAGAAAGGTGGATCATGTATTTGAGTGCCACAATTATACTGAGGAGAAAAAGGTTAAATTGGCTACAGTTGAATTTTTAGATTATGATAGTGTTTAGTGGGACCAGCTAGTACATAATTGACATAGGTATGGAGAGAAGCCTATTAGTACTTGGGATGAGATGAAGACCATTATGCAGAAGCGGTTTATGCCTAGTCATTATCATAGGGATTTGCTTAGGAAGTTTCAACGGGTTATCACAAGAGTCCAAGAGTGTGGAGGACTACTATAAAGAAATGGAATTTTCCATGATTAGAGCCAAAGTGGAGGAGGATGATGAGGCTACAATGGCTAGGTTCATAATGGGTTGAATAGGGAGATTGCTGATGTGGTGGATTTATATCATTATTTGGATATGGAAGAGTTGTTGCATAGGGCGATTAAAGTAGAGAGACAGTTAAAGTATAAGAGCAATCCAAAGTCTAAGGCGATGTCTAACTCTTCATGGAAGTTCAATTAGAAGAAGAATCCTATAGATTCAAAGTCTAAAGAGGACGTAAAAACTAAGAATCCAATCGTTGCTTTTAAAGGTAAAACTAACACTAAACCATCTTCGAGAACCCATGATATTAAATGTTTCAGGTATCAAGGGTTTAGACATATTGCATCTCAATGTCCAAATCAAAACGCTATGATCATTCACGATATTGGAGATGTGGAGAGTATTAGTTTTAAGGAGGATGATACATCACCCTCATAGGAGTATGATGATGTTAACTTAGAGGGACCCATGAGTGGCAAGCTATATGTTACAAGACAAGTTCTTAGTTCTCAATCGAAGGATGATGGTGAAAGGGTTCAACTTGAACACATTTTCCATACCTAGTGTCACATGCAAAACAAGGTATGTAGCTTGATCATTGATAGTGATAGTTGCATTAACGTTGCTAACACCTTATTGGTTGATAAGATACGATTGAAGGCTGTGAAACATCCTAATCTATATTAGTTGTAATGGTTAAATGAATGTGGGGAAGTGAAGGTGACCAGGCAGGTTCTTATTACTTTTTCCATAGGGAGTTATCGTGATTAGGTGATGTGTGATGTAGTTCCCATGTAGGATAGTCACCTATTACTAGGTCGAACATGGCAGTAATAGGAAGGTGATGTACAATGGGTAAAAGAACCAATATTCTTCTGTTCTAAACAAAAGGAAGGTAGCTCTAACTCCATAGAAACCATGGGAAGCTTACAAGGATTAAGTGAGGATAGCAAAAGAATTTAGAGAGAAACACGTGAGTGTGCGAAAGAAGGGTGAGAAGAAAGTGAGAGACAAACACTAGTGAGCCATTGGGGAAAAGAGTCTGAAACAATGAGAGGAGAGAAAATTGCTAGAAAAAGTGAGGTTAAGAATGAAATGTTGGTGAGGAAATAACTAATTGTACTTATGTACAAGGATGTTTATTTTACTAATACTAACATTAACTCTTCATTCCCTAGTATGGTGATGTCTCTTTTGCAGGAATATAAAGACTTGTTTCTTGGAGAACTACCATAGGGCTTACCTCTACTATGAGGTATCGAGCATTAGATTGATTTCTTGCCAGATGTATCTATTCCTAACAGACCGGCTTATAAAACTAATCCAAAAGAGGCAAAGGAAATTTAGAGGCAAGTTAATGATTTGATGGAGAAAGGATTTGTAAGGGAAAGCCTCAATCCTTGTTCAGTTCCTATCATCTTGGTTCCTAAGAAGGATGGGACATGGCAAATATGTGTCGATTATCGAGCAATTAACAAGATAATAGTTAAGTTTAGACATCCTATTCCTAGATTAGATGATATGCTCGATGAATTGCATGGTGCTTGTTTATTTTCTAAAAATGATTTAAGGAATGGTTATTACTAAATTCGAATGGAAGAGGGGGATGAATGGAAAATTGCTTTTAAAACCAAACGTGAGTTATATGAATGGATGGTAATGCCTTCTGGGTTAACAAACGCACCTAGCACTTTTATGAGGCTAATGAATTATGTTCTACAACATTTTATTGGAAAATTTGTTGTTGTCTACTTTGATGACATTCTAATTTAGAGCAGGACATTAGATGATCATGTTCAGCATCTGTAGTGTGTGTTTAATGTTTTGATGGAAAACTAGTTATATGCTAATTTGAAGAAGTGCACTTTTTGAATGGAAACTGTGGTTTTTCTTAGCTTTGTTATAGGTGCAGATGGGATAGCTATGGATGAGGAGAAGGTGAAGGTGACCCAAGAGTAGCCAACACCAAAGAATGCAAATGAGGTTAGGAGCTTCCATGGCTTAGCAAGTTTTTATAGGAGATTTATGAGGCACTTTAGTTCCATAGTTGCTCCACTCAATGACCTCGTTAAGAAGAATGACAACTTCAAGTGGACTAAAATACATGAGCAGACATTCTAAACTCTAAAAGGTAAGTGAACTAACGTATCTTTATTAGTATTGCCTAATTTTGAGAAATTATTTGAGATTGAATGCAATGCTTCCGAGAAAGGTATTAGTGGTGTATTGATGCAGGATTCCAAACCAATCACATACTTTAGTGAGAAACTCAATGGTGCTACTTTAAATTACCCAGTATATGATAAGGAATTGTATGCTTTAGTAAGGACCCTGCAAACATGGCAACACTACTTATGGCCTAAGGAGTTCATCATTCATTCAGATCATGAGAGCTTAAAGTACCTAAAAACTTAGGGTAAGTTAAACAAAAGTCACGCCAAGTGGTTAGAGTTCATCGAAACCTTTCCATACGTGATTAAATACAAGCAAGTGAAGAAAAATGTGTTGGCCAATGCACTATCTTTAAGGTATTCTCTTTTGACTTCTTTACATACTAAACTGCTTGGATTTGAATGCATGAAAGAATTGTATGAGAATGATGTTGATTTCAGTTAAGTTTAGGCCGCTTGTTCTGAATCTGGATATGTGGACTTTTATAGTCATGATGGGTATTTATTTAAGAAAGATAGATTATGTGTGCAAAAAAATTCCATACGTGAACTGTTGGTGAGGGAGACACATGGTAGTGGTTTAATAGGACATTTCGTTGTTAGAAAAACTTTGGACATTTTGCATGAACATTTTTATTAGCCTAAGATGAAACATGATGTACAAAATATATGTGATAAATGCATTGCATATAGAAAGGCTAAGTCCAGAGTGATGCCTTATAGAGAATATCTTCCATTACCTGTACCTAATCAGCCTTGAACTGACATCTCTATAGATTTCATATTAGGGTTACTACGATCTCAAAGTGATAAAGATAGCATATTTGTTGTTGTTGATAGGTTTAGTAAGATGACTCATTTCATTGCCTGTTCTAAAACTGATGATGCATGGTATATTGCCGACTTGTTCTTTAGAGAGATTGTACAGTTACATGGTTTGCCTAAATCCATTGTGAGTGATAAAGATGTAAAATTTTTAAGCCATTTTTGGCATACTCTATGGAATAGGTTAGGCACTAAATTGTTATTTTCTACTATTGTACACCCTTAAAATGATGGTCAGACTGAAGTGGTCAATAGGACTTTCTTAACCTTGTTGCGTGCTATGATTCATAAGAACTTGAAACAATGGGAGACATGCTTGCCTTATGTAGAATTTGCATATAATAGGACAATGCATTCCACTACATCATATTCTCCATTTGAGGTTGTATACGGCTTTAATCCCTTGACCTCATTGGATATTTTGCCTTTACCTACTAACAAGTTTCTTGATCTTGATGGAAAGAAAAAGGTAGAATTTGTTAGGGAATTGCATGCTCAGGTTCCGACTAATATTGAGAAGAAAAAGAGCACTATGATCGTCAGACCAATAAAGGACGTGTCAAGATCGTATTTCATCCAGAATACTAGGTTTAGGTGCATTTGAGAAAGGAAAGATTTGCAAAATAACAAAAGTCTAAATTGCATCGTAGGGGAGATGGACCTTTCCAAGTAGTGGAGTGCATTAATCACAACGCTTGTAAGATTGACTTGCCAAGTCACTTTGGTAGTGTAAGCATAACTTTTAATGTTTCTAATCTTACTCTTTATGATGCAGGCGATTCAAGGATGAATCTTTTTTAGGAAAGAGGGAATGATGAGGATAAACTAACATCAAAGAGGAATGAACCAAAGTCCCAAGATCCATTACATGGTATTGAAGGCCCAATGACCCAAGCGAGAGCTAAGTGGATGAGTGAAGATTTGCAAGGACTAGTCATGGACCTATAAGCAAAGGAACTAAGTTACACTAAAGGAGAACCAACCTTTATCAACTTGATTCACGTTTCCATAGAGGGATGCAAGGATATAGAAGTCATAGAACAAATTATTTTGAGGAAGGAAAAATGAACCAAAAAGGGAGATGCACTCTCGGTTTTATTTGTTATGACTTGCTTTATTTGTTTAGTTTGTGTTTAGTATATTTAGTTGTAAGATTTTGGCCTTCTAGAAGATAAGTGGTCGGTTTTGCTATGTTTGGAAACTTAGGTTATTCTTTTATCATGTGATAACAATATATATCATAGCAATAGGTGGAAATAAAAAAACACAATTATCATATTATTGAAAACATATCTTTTCATGGAAAAGCTCTCTCTTGTTCTTTAAGAAAGAACTCTACGATTTCTTCAACATAAACACTTGGGGAAATCATTGATAGCTTAGGTTTCAATCAACAGGTGTAGTTGGGGTCTAGTTACGAATTACAACTTGTTCAAGATGATTCGTGGGAATTCCGATTTCAATTGCGATCGCTAGGTTCTTAGTTTGACATACCTAAGGTTTTGCACATCATTTTGAATCTCCTTATTCGAGCTAGCTAAGAACCTAGCCATAGTCGCCTTTTGGTCCTCCTCAATATTAGCCCTAATTATGATAACCTCCATCTCCTTATGATGTTCCTCCACACTACTATTGCCTTGCTTAAAGGTTTGTAATTTGTTATACAATTCTCTATAGTAGTATATAGGTACAAACCACTTCCTCATGATCCTCTTCATCTCCCCTATTCCTTCTCCTATTTAATAAAAACTGATCCCACTAAACAATTGCATAATCAGAAAATTCAATCGCAGCAAGTTTTACCTTTTTGGCCTCAGAATAATTGTGGCACTTAAAAATCAACTCCACCTTCTTCTCTTACCTTAGATACACCTCAAGGTCATTCTTCCCTTAAAAAGAAGGAATTTTCATCTTTATGTTTCCTAGGTTATTATCTTCCTCATTCCTAGCTCCTCTAATTCTCCTTGTATTCCTTTTATAACCCACAAATGAATCTTGATTAGATTCATCTACAAAACGTTCTCTAGCCCATTCATCTTCCTCCATGCGCACTACCCTTCTTGGTATTTTATCTCTCCTACGCCCTGTAGAAGCAATCCGTGACTGCTCAAAATTTTGCTCCATTTGCTCAGGAAATTGATCCATTTCCACTCTAAACAGTCTTCTCATCTTAGTAATTAAAGTTTCCATGATCAATTTCGTGTCGATTCCCCCCCATCACACTTTTGTTCAATATAGTGCTGCACAAGACAATGTTAGGAGTAATAAAATAAAATCTCATAAACTCACTTACTCACATGTTTCACTCAAATTGCTCTATTGTTCTCACCAATCCTTACCTACTAAAAAAAAAAATCCTCTTTTCAGTTCTTTTGGAACTAACAATCTAATCGGAGTTGTTCCTATAGAAATCCACCCAACTTCCTAAACAGTAGTTTGATAACACGATTTGACAAGATTCAACGAAAGCTAAAAATTTTAACAAAGATCACCACAAAATTTAAATAAAAAATAGTAACACAACCTTCACTCAATCTCCAATTCTAAATCAATATAGCCCAATTGATAGCGATTTCCTTTTTCTTTTTCATCTTCTCCTTTTTTATATACAATTTTTTTTTATTCTCGACAAAGGAAGTTTTGTAAGATTCCTTTCAATCACTAACAACAATCAAATTGAAATCTAATTGCAGACTAAATTCAAAGAATGATTTTTTTTAATCCAAACCCTAGATTTGAGAACAAGTAATTGCAACAATAAGATAGGCGATCCTAAGAAACCCGATTGTGCTCTGATACCAAATTGATACGAACCCCATTAATCCATGATGAAACCCGACAATCTAGATTTGATAATCCCCACAACCTATGGATTTATCAAGAACGATGGAAAGTGCAACCATTGTCTATAGACGAGACAAGAACCTTAGCATAAGTGTTAACGCCACAATCGATTATGAAAGGATCGATTGATAAGTTTAAGTGAATGCTACGGATTCAAAATCCGATAAGCTTGATTAGTTCTTTCAGGAACCAAAGTGAAATTGATATACTTAAAAGGGGGCTCTAAGCATATGCAAATAAACCAATTGAGCAACTCCAATCATAAGATCAAAATCTGTTCAAATTGGAACAAATTGACGTGAACCCTAAAATTTGAAGATGATCCGATTTATAAAAATCAATGAAGATTAAAACCACAATGATGATATTTCTCAAATGAATCAAGAACTTAACTTAACATCCAATGAAATCCTAACCAATAACACATACAAATAAATTAATTTCCAAATTCAAAATCAATAAACCCCTTCTCATAACCACAAGCTTTGATACCAAAAGATGATATGCTTAAAAGGGGGCTCTAAGCATATGCAAATAAACCAATTAAACAACTCCAATCATAAGATCAAAACTAATTCAAATTGGAACAAATTGGCATAAACCCTAAAATTTGAAGATGATCTGATTTATAAAAATCAATGAAGATTAAAACCACAATGATGACATTTCTCAAATGAATCAAGAACTTAACTCAACATTTAATGAAATCCCAACCAATAACACATACAAATAAACCGTGAACTCCTCCTCAACACAATCGAATCCCACGCAAAATAATATAGGGCAAATTGAAGGCAATATAATGATATAAAAACCAATCAATTTAATAACATAATATGAATGGAATTTGGGATTACAAATGATGGCAAAATCAAAACAATAAGAACCAACCTAATCAACCCTAGATATTACACACTAGTGATGAAAAGGAAATCAACTTAGGGAATTAATATAACTCACAATTCACTAGGTTACAAACTCGCCACAATTCCAATTGGATTGAAATTGATAAGAGTCCTATGAAATCTTAAGAAACCTTAATCTCTTACAAAAATGTTTGCTGCAATTTTCAAGTATATTCCCCCTCCCCAAAACCCTACTTAAGCAATTATTTATACTTGTTCCCTTTAGGATTAAAATGTCCACAAAATTACAACTATGCCACTATAGGGTGGCCAATCCTAAAAACACCAATTACAACCAAATAAAAATGTTCCAAAAACTTACAAAATAAATAGTCTAAAGAAATAATTACAAGTACAAAAATTAATAATCTTCAAAGAGCCAATGCATTGGGGCAATGTTGATCATATCAAGCCATTGGATGAGAATCCGATAATGTCCCTAATTGACTAATAGTGATATTCATTTGGCATCCTGTGAAGAAATATCATTGTACCTGTTAGATTGTCATTTAAACATTTATTAGATAAAGAAAACAAGTATGAATATAAGTGATTTGGATCATCACCCAAATCAAGTTCCTTGTCCATCAAGATCATCAGGAAGATTCTCACCATCTCCTTGAGCCTTTGAAAGATTTGCCCTCAAATCTAGAGGGTTACTTCTTGGACTGAACCCGAATACCTCTATTGTCCTGTTTTCTCGATTGCTAGATGAAACTGAAGTAGTCCTGACCTACTCTTGGAATTTGTGCACCTCAGATGGAGACATAGGTACCAATACTATTTGAGACCCTCCCATTTGAAACATGTAGGTGTTTCTCAAGCCATCATGCAACACCTTTCGATCAAACATCCAGGGCCTACCCAATAGTAAATGAAATGCACACATGGGCATCACATCATACAAGATCTCATCATGATATTTCTTTCTAACACTCACTAGCACCTTTGCCCTTTGTGTAACATGCATACTACCCCAATTATCCAACCAATGTAAGTTATAAAGGCTAGGATGTGGACTAGTAGATAATTGTAATTTGTCTGCCAGTGCAGCAGATATAACATTCGTGCAACTACCACTATCTATGATGCATACACAAAGGTTACATATAATCCTACAAGAAGTGTGGAATATGTTATCCCTCTATTTATCCCTAGTATTAGGAGATAAAGTCAAAGCTCAGTGTAACCCATTAATGGGTACATATTGTTCACCTATGCTCTCCTCATGTGTTTCTACAATCTAATCATCATAATATTCCTATAGTGCTATAGACAAATCTATAGGCTCAACCGGTTCCTTCTCATCCTTATCCTCCTCCCCAGCATCCTCCATAACAGTCATGACCCTCTTATTAGGACATTGTGCCACCACATGCCCAAATTCCATGCATTTAAAGCATTTAATTTGGCCCACTTTCCCACTAGTAGTTCCCGTTACAGTCTGCCTAACGTTTAGTGCTATTACCTCTTTACCCTTTCCTGAGGTCATGTTCTCCTTGTCTGTGCGGGGGGTAGCTCTATCCATTGCACTCACTGACTCACCTACTACCTTTGGTCCTCCCGATCAACCCTCAGCTCTTATGGGCCTAGTAGTAGTACTAGGTTTACTATATGGAACCTTGAATAAGTTGGATCGCCTCTGCCTCTCCACTTTCAAGGCTAGCTGAATAGCCTCATCAATTGTACTGTACCTCTATAGCTCAACTACATATGCTATCTTATATTTTAGTCTTGAGACGAAGCATGTTAGGGTTTGCTTTGGAGGCTCAATTGACCCACATCTAATCATCAGGGTTTCAAACTCCTGCATATAGTCATTAACTGTCTTACCTTCCTGCCTCAAGACACATAAACAGTTCCTGCCTGTAATGCTCATGAATAAATCTCTTTCTCAGAACCCTTTTCATATCCTCTATGTCTATATTTCAGCCTTACCATCTTTATGCATGCTGATAATCGGATTCTTCCACCATGAGGCGGCATACCCTATGAACTCAATAGCAACCAATCGGACTCGAGTATTATCATTAATCTCATAGCACTCAAAGAGACCCTCAACCTTATCCTCCTAGTCTAGATAATCATCAGTTAAACCCCCACCATCAAAGGAAGGCATCTGTAGCTTCACATATTCCAATCCCCTATGTGGCATGAAATCCCTATTTTGGTAAGGATTAACCCCAAAGTTGTCATCCCTCTCTTCCCTATAGGGGTGATGATCTCCCTCCATCCTTTTGCCCAAGTTTCCTCCTCCCACTACTCCTTCCCTCTAGAGGTTCTATGGAGCTACCCGAGGTGGTGCCTGATGGTTTACCACTAGTGGTTGTAGTAATGTAATCTTATCAATCCTGATTGCTAAAGCAGCAACAATAGTAGTAAGATCTTGGAGTTGTTCTTCCAAAGTCCTTCTACCTATAGTGTTATAACCATAACCTCCACCAACCTGGCTATTGGCCTCATTGCCAATTCCCCCATTCACACTATCGTTTGACATGTTTGTGATTTGATGACGTACACTTCCATAAATTACAGCATAATCCTTCAACAACACTAATTCACAAAAAAACGTTTAATAACCACACCGATACAATAAACCCATGTTGTAAGAACTTAAAACACAAGGAGATAATTCTTAGTACTTCAAGTAAAGTTAAATAAATGAAGTACACACAACCACTTCTAAGTAGTTAAGAATTCGACAACTAAAGCCATATGAAAAGAACTACCCAACTCATGACTTAGAATTGGTAGTTGTAGTACTAGCTTTGAAGTTATGAAGGCATTATTTATATGGAGAAAGGTGCAAAGTCTTCACTGACTATAGAAACCTAAAGTACATATTTACGCAGAAAGAGCTGAATATGAGACAAAGGAGGTGGTTGGAGTTAATTAAAGATTACGACCTGGAGATACAATACTATCTAGGAAAAGCCAATGTGGTGGTAAATACTTGTAGTAGAAAGAAATAAGGCAATATAGCCACTCTAATCACTTTATAGAAGGAATTATTAGAAGACATGAGCAAAATGGAGTTAGAAGTTTTAACACAAGAAGTGGGAGCAAAAATGGCTACCTTAAGGATTCAGCCAACCATAATGGACATAATTAAATTGGGTCAGATGGATGATAAGGATATTCAAGAGATCATGAGTAGAATGGAACAAGGCAAGGCACTAGAATTTAACTTAAATGCAGAAGGGACCTTAAGGTATGAAATGAGACTATGTGTGCCAAGGGATGTAGAATTGAAGAGAGAAATAATGAAGGAGGCACATCACTTCGGCTACACAATAAGTCCTGGAAGTACAAAAATGTACAAGGACGTGAAGAGTTATTATTGGTGGAGAAACATAAAGAGAGAAATAGCAGAATATGTAGCCAGATGGCTCACATGCTAGCAAATTAGAATAGAACACCAGAGACCAATTGTAGAATTACAGCCTCTTCCAATACCGAAGTGGAAATGGGAGCATGTGACAATGGACTTTGTTATAGCCCTCCTAAGTACTAGGGAAAAGTAGGATGTAGTTTGGGTTATAGTAAACAAATTGGCCATTTCAACTCATTTCATACCTATTAGAGTAGGATATAAACTGGAAAAACTGGCTTAGATATACATACAAGAGATAGTCAGACTGCATGGAGTATTAGTGACAATCACTTCTAATAGAGACACAAGGCTTGTGAGTAGATTCTAGAGCAGCCTACATAAGGCATTAGGTAATAAATTGCAGTTCAATACAACATTCTACACACAGACAGATGATCATTCTGAAAGGACTATACAAATACTAAAAGATTTACTCAAGGCATGTGCACTAGACTTTAAAGGCAACTGGAATGAGCATATACCTTTGGTGGAGTTTGCCTATAATAACAGTTATGAAGCAACCATCTAGATGGCACCATATGAATCTCTTTATGGAAGAAGGTGTAGATCCACACTAAATTGGGATGAAGTGGGAGAAAGATAGATGATGAGGCCAGAGCTAGTACAAGAAGTAGTCAACAAAGTGAAGTTAATTTAATAGAGAATACAGATGGTCCAATCTAGATAAAAGAGCTATGTAGACAAGAGAAGATATCCTTTGGAATTCTAAGTGGGAGATAAGGTATTATTGAGAATTTCTCTAACAATGGGAGTGATTAGATTTAGGTTGTGGGGAAAGCTAAACCCAAGGTATATAGGCCCGTTTGAGATCTTGGAGAGAATAGGCATACTAGCTTATAGGTTAACTCTTCCACCAAATTTGGTCGGTGTACATTATGTATTCTATGTATCTATGTAGAGGAAGTATGTACCTGGCCTAGATCAGATAGTGGCTTTGGAATCACTAAATGTGTAGCTAAATCTAACATCTTTAGAAAGGTTAATCAAGATTTTGGACACTAAGGAAAGGGTGCTAAGACGGAAAACAATCCTTTATGTTAAAGTGCAATGGATAAAGCAAACAGAAAGGGAAGCCATGTGGGAATTAGAAGTAGAAATGAGGAAGAAGTATCCATAACTCTTCTAGAATCAGGTTCTTTCAAAGATGAAAGTTTTATGGGGGGGGGGGGGGGGGGGGGGGTGTTGGGGGGTGGAATGTAATACCTAAAAGTATTTTTTATTTATTTATGTAATATATGTATTATCACAAAGAGAAAAGGATGAGGATGTAATTTTAGAATGTTTGAAGGGATAATTTGGACACTTCACACAAAGGATATAAGTACTGAAATTAACCTAGAGAGCCTCCTTTGTCATTTGAGCAGTGAAACAGAATTCACAGAGGATAGACACTTCCTACGAGATACCCTAGGATGATGAAGAAAAAGGAGTGAATCCATTCTAAGTATGTGAGGTAAGGATCTTTATACAAATTCTAAATTATGTTAGTAGAATTGGACCTCATGATTATCATGTGTGCATCAAGACTCGAGATTTGAGAAGGGACAATACGAGAACAAAGAATCAATGACTCAATGTTATGATTTGTGGAATTGTTGATGTGAGTACGAAAACCCCTATAATCTAAATGCCATTATGTATTTTAGAGATATAATTAAGCTTAGGAATAGAGAGGATTGAGTGTTGGAAAGTTCGAAGTAAAAGAAATAAGGTTCGTGGAAATTGCCAAGGGTAACGTAGCCTGTGTACACAATCTTGTTTTGACCATGTTGAATTTGAATGGTACACCGAGATATATACGGCCTCCTAACACGGTCATGTTTCGGCCAAGTTGAGTTAAGGGTAACACAGCCTCCCAACACGGTCGTGTTTAGATCGTGTTGAGTGTGGAAGTTGCATTGAGAGATACATGGCCTCTTAACATAGTCGTGTTTCGATTGTGTTGAGTCAAGGGTAACACAACCTCTTAATACTATCATGTTTCAACTGTGTTGAAT
Organism: Laguncularia racemosa; assembly: GCA_037954665.1. Classification (NCBI taxonomy): domain Eukaryota; kingdom Viridiplantae; phylum Streptophyta; class Magnoliopsida; order Myrtales; family Combretaceae; genus Laguncularia; species Laguncularia racemosa. The sequence goes on from JBBMOL010000082.1 coordinate 357,451, forward strand.
GAAGAAGAACATGATGATAGGAATCACAATCCGACAAGACTTATCATTAGGGCAAGAACTATAGGATTTCGAATCTTGGTGATGAGGGCCCATTTTGAGAAAATCGACCTTGGAATTATTTGTTTACTAACCTCTTTAATCTTATTCATGTATTATATATTCCAATAGGCACACATATCATATTTTATAGGGCAATGGGCAAACTCACTCAGACTCAACTTGTGGGTTATCCATAGACCGACCTGAACCTGCGATAAGTTGGGCTGATGAATCCTATGGAAGAGCTAACATGATGAAGACTATTTTCTTTTATTTTGTAATTGTTATTTGGACTATTTTATGTTGTATTTTCTTTTGGGACACTTTCATTTTTTTATTGTAATTTCCATTTAGGACAGGCCACCTTAAAAGTGACATAGTTGTAATTTTGTGGATTTTCTAACCCTAAAGGGAGCAAGTATAAATACTTGCTTAAAGTAGGGTTTAAGGGAGGCAAAAAATTTTCAGAATTATCTTCACATTTTCATGAGAGGGTTTAGGGTTTCCCTAGATCTAATTTCTCTTATCAATTTCAATCTCCAAGAGTTGAAATTGTGGCGAGTGCAATAAAAGGGCAATTGTGAGTAATATCAATTCCTTCTTTGTTGTGTTTCCTTTTTATCACTAGTGAGTCATATCTAAGGTTGATTTGGATGTTCTTAGTCAGATTTTTTATTGCAATTGTGATCAATTATCATGTTATAAGATTGAATGGTTTTAGCATTGGTTATCATTGTTAATTTTATTGAATCATTGTTGACGTGAATTTTCATTGTGGAGAGAGGAGAATTATGGAATTGAAACTTGTCATCTTGGTGTAATTCACGTGGATTTAATTTGTTTTTATTTTTAATTGGTGAAGTTTATCCTTGTTGGATTATTGATTGCATCTTTAAACCTTTGGATTTCATCAAATTTCCATTAGGGTTCACGCAATTTCCTAGTCCAATTGAACCGGTTCATATGCTTGAGTTGAGATTGTTTCTTTGATTCATTTGCATGTGCTTGGGCTTGGTTGTGAGCACATCATCTTTTGGTATCAGAGAAATCTAATTTGGATACTTAAGATTGATCACATCTTCATTGGAAGAATTGGTTATAAGCATTGAGATTTGACACCATTATTTATGTGATTGAGACTAGTTTGATTGACATTGCTTGTTTGTCTTTCAAATTGGTTCTGTATGTGCTTAATCTTGGTTTTAGGAACATCATCTTTTGGTATTAGAGCTTGAGGTTTGTGAGAAGGGATTTCTAGTAATTTGAATTTGGAAATTAAGGGTTGTTGTATTACCATCTTAAACCGAATTGTAGAAGTGGAAATTGAAGTAATTGATTATGTTGTTAAGGTGTTATGATTGTTTCTTGTTAATGTAGACGTGGAGCATTTGTGATTGCTTTTCCTCTTGAGTTGATTGTGATTGATTAAAGGGAGATGATCATTGTGATTAGTTGAGGGAAGTGGAATTAGAAATCTTGTTGTAGCTCATGTGTTGTTGAGATCATCGTGAGTAGAAGGGCATGTATGTATGTGTATGAATGTGTGGCGTATTGTGTGTGTTGATTGAAGTAATGTGTGGTGTGAGTATGTTTCACTTGAGATGTTATAATGTGGTCTGAATTTGTCGAAGTCGTGTGGAGTAAGGTGCTGCACATTGAGGCTAAAGTGTGAGAGTGTAGTGTATGGATAGCAAACTGTGAAGGGGAAGAGTAGTGTTACAATTGTGTAGTGTGTGCATTTTCAGAAATTGGAGGAATCACAATTGTCATTTTTCATATTTGAAATTAGAATTAAAGTACATTAAGAAGTCAAATTAAAATTTCAAAACACACATAAAGTCATTGTTAATTGTGTGTCATTTGAATTTGAAATAACTTCTTACCATTTGTGGAATCTTGCACTTATTGAGCTCATTTTGAATTTGAAAGTTGAGCTGCCTTTTACATTGAAGTTGTGGTTTGATTTTTTGTTTAGAAATGGGAAAGTGTACCGTGATTTGAAGAGGTGTGTGTGTAGAGTTATGTTTTTGTACTTTTAGTGAAGGGTGTATGTAATTGGCATTGGTTCTTATGTATGTGTTGTATAGGTACTTATCGTTGGTGGCGTAAATAATTGTGGAACTGTGAGCTAAAAAGGGAGTTATGTGGCGGTGACTTGTGTTTTTGTGCTTGTGTTTAAGTGCTACCCATTATGAAGTTAATTAGTGTGAAACCAAAGCAAGAAAAGGAAAGTTGAGTAGTGGAATTTGAATTCAAACAAAATAATAAAGAGTGAAAGTAATTGAACTCATTACTTAACACTTGTGGTTGAATTTAATTCTTAACTACTTAGAAATAATTATGTATACTTCATTTATTTAACTTTACTTGAAGTACCAAGAATTATTTATTTGTGCTTCAATTATTTCACTTGACTTTATTTGAAGTACCAATAAACATTTCTTGTATTGGATGAGTGTGAGCACCATGGGTGTGTTGTCATGGTGTGGTGAAGTGTATTGTGGTTGTTGAAGTTAGTAAGAAAAAATGTCAAGTGAGTTGTATTTTTCTACTAATGTATTGCATCGGGATATGACTTCTTTTCCAACCATTGATGAGGGATATAGAGAAAACTTGTTCCATACTTCTTGTAGGGTACAAGGAAACTTGTGCGTAATCATTATTGATGGTGGTAATTGTACTAATGTTGTAGCTGCATCATTAGTATCTAAGTTGAAACTTGAAACCATCCCACATCCTAAACCCTATATATTACATTGGTTAAATGATCAGGATAGTCTTTGTGAGACCTAAAGGGCTAGGGTACCCTTCAGTATAGGGGACAAGTACTGTGATGAGCTTAAATGTGATATTCTTCCTATTTGTACATCCCATATATTACTTGGTAGACTATAGTTGTATGACAGGATGGTATTATATGATGGGTATAGAAATACTTATATATTCAAAAAGGATGGTAAACGTATAGTATTGAACCTTATGTCGCCATCAGAGGTCCAGAAGATGCAAAGACAGATAAAACAACCATCACTGATTCTTGAGGATCATAGTCACATGATCAAACCTTCAGAGGACCAAACTGTGCAAACGCAGGTATGCCAACCTTCAAAGGTTCTTAAGAGCTCTAGAGACACAAGCCAACCCTTAAAGCATAAAATTTTTCAGACACCGATGTGCCAACCTTTAGAGGATCCTGATGATCATAGTCAGACGAGCAGACCACCAGAGAGCCAGACTGTTCAGAGACAATTATGTTCACCTTCAGAAGATTCAGAAGGTAGTGAGCAGTTAAGCCAACCATTAGGGGGCTATAAGGATCAACACCATACAAATGAGTTAGAAAAAGAGAAAACAAAATCAATAGAATAGGTTGAGACAAGGGAGACATCAGTAGATAATGAGTCCTTATTTATGTTGTAGATGAGATACATCCTGAAATGGGGGAGAGAAAACAATCACCTATTGTGGTATTTCAGATATTAGGATTCTGCAGAGATACTTCTTCAGATGGATTGCTAGGAGAAAAAAAAATCTCTATTGTAGTTGATCTGCTAGATTTGAGGACAAATCTTTTTGAGGCCCGAGGAGATGATAGGAATCAAAATTCGGTAAGACTTATCATTAGGGCAAGAACTTAAGGATTTTGAATCTTGGCGATGAGGGCCCATTTTGAGCAAATCTACCCTGGAATTATTTGTTTACTAAACTCTTTTATCTTATTCATGTATTATATATTCCAATAGGCACACATATCATATTTTATAGGGTGATGGACAAACTCACTCAGACTCAGCTTATGGGTTATCCATGGACCAACCTGAACCGACGATGTGCTAGGTCGACGAATCCTATGGAAGAGCTAGCATGATGAAGACTATTTTCTTTTATTTTGTAATTGTTAGTTGGACTATTTTATGTTGTATTTTCTTTTGGGACACTTTCATTTTTTATTGTAATTTCCATTTAGGATCGGCCACCTTAAAAGTGGCATAATTGTAATTTTGTAGATTTTCTAACCCTAAAGGGAGCAAGTATAAATACTTACTTAAAGTAGGGTTTGAGGGTGGCCAAAAATTTTCAGAATTACCTTTACATTTTCGTGAGAGGGCTTAGGGTTTCCCTAGATCCAATTTCTCTTATCAATTTCAATTTCCAAGAGTTGATATTGTAGCGAGTGCAACAAAAGGGCAATTATGAGTAATATCAATTCCTTCTTTGCTGTGTTTCCTTTTCATCACTAGTGAGTCATATCTAGCGTTGATTTGGATGTTCTTGGTCAGATTTTTTATTGCAATTGTGATCAATTATCATGTTATAAGATTGAATGGTTTTAGTATTGGTTATCATCATCAATTTTATTGAATCATTGTTGACGTGAATTTTCATTGTGGAGAGAGGAGAATCATGGAATTGAAACTTGTCATCTTAGTGTAATTCACGTGGATTTCATTTGTTTTTATTGTTAATTGGTGAAGTTTATCCTTGTTAGATTGTTGATTGCATCTTTGAACCTTTGGATTTCATCAAATTTCCATTGGGGTTCATGCAATTTCCTAGTCCAATTGAACCGGTTCATATGCTTGAGTTGAGATTGTTTCTTTGATTCATTTGCATGTGCTTGGGCTTGGTTTTGAACACATCACATGACCTCTTAACACGCTTATGTTCCAACCATGTTAAAACCAAATTTTACACCGAAAGATACACAACTCCTAACATGGTTGTACTTTAGCTTATGTTGAGTAATACGGTCCCTAACATAACTATGTTGAATAAAGTATAAGTTAATTATATATTTACTTAACTTCAAATTAAACTAATATCTACACAACCTAGATAGCTAGTAAGGTGATAGGAATAAAAATCCGACAAGACCTATCATTAGGGCAAGAACTGAAGGATTTCGAATCTTGGAGATGAGGACCTATTTTGAGCAAATCGACCCTGGAATTATTCGTTTACTAACCTCTTTTATCTTATTCATGTATTTTTTAATCCAACAGGAATACTTATCATGCTTTACAGGGCAATGGACAAACTCACTTAAACTCAGCTTGTGGGTTATCTATGGACCGACCTGAACCGGCGATGAGCTGGGCCAATGGATCCTATAGAAGACCGGCATATTGAAGAGCATTTCTTTTATGTATTTTTCATTTTATGAACTATTTTTGGTTGTATTTGGTTTTGGGACACTTTTATTTCCTTGTAATTTTTATTTAGGGTTAGCTACCTTAAAAGTGGCAAACTTGTAATTTTGAGCACTTTTTAACCCTAGGAGTAACAAGTATAAATACTTGCTTAAGAGAGGGTTTGAGGAGGCTTATTTTGCAGAACAAACACTTCACATTTCGTGAGAGGGCTTAGGGTTTCCTAATTCCAAAATTCTCTTATCAATTTCAATCCCAAGAAGTTGCAATTGTGGCGAGTGCAACAAGGAGAAATCGTGAGTAATATCGATTCATCTTTGTTGTTGTTCATTTCTTCTCTAGTGAGTCATATCTAAGGTTGATTTGAATCTTTCTTGGACTTTTTAGTGATTGTATTTCGTGGATAATCATCTTGTAAAGGTTGATTGTTCATTGAGATTGAATGCTTCTTAGTGATTGGCGTGAATTGGCATTATTGGAAAGATTTTGAGATCACGGTTTTGTGCTTGTCTTTATTGCTTCCTTTTGATCTGATTTTTACGTGAACTTCATGTTCTCTTGTGGTTATTTGGTTAATATTATCATTAGAGATTACAATTGATTCATTTGAACAACAATTTCATCAAAATCTATAAGGTGTGCACGTGAAATTGCCTTCAAGTGAACCGGTTTTGTGTTTGTGAATTGAGGTGTTTTCCTTGATTCTTTTGATTGTGCTTAAGCTTAGAATTTAGGCACATCATCTTTTTGGTATCAAAGCACTCGTTGAGAGAAGGGAATTGGTTTCATTCAATTTCATGGAAGTGATCATCAATTAGGGTTGATCAAGTGAAAACCGCAATTGTGTTGTTGTTGTTGTTTGAGATTGCGAAATTACTTTGGATTGGGATTTGATTTGCTGATTGTTGGAGTTGGTTTGGGAAGGTTATTATATCACTTTGTGGACACTAATTCACGTGGAAGAGCAGAAACACAAAGTGAAGTTTACTTTAGCAATTTTTTTAAATTGTAAAACTTACCAATTCTTGCCATGAAGTAGCTTGTGGCGTGAGGAGATGTGTTAGTTGTTGTTGTGACTTCCATTGTGTAATTGTGAATTAGAGGAGTACAATTTGTAGATTGCATTGAGTTTTAATTAGTAAGGAAATTTTTTGAATTCAAACATATGCAATTAAGTTGTGGGAGTTAATGATTGCTATTTGAATTTGAATTCATTACTTACCAATGGAAGAAGGCTTGCAATTAGTGAATTGGTTTGAATTTCAAATTTGAGTTGCTGCCCATTTTGTTTTAAAGTTACAGTTAGAACTTGTGGAAAGTGGAGTGCATCTTGTTAATATTGCCGTGGAAGTAAAGTGTATTTGTTGTTGTAGTCATTTGTTATCATTGTCGTAGAAGTGGAGTGCATTTTGTTGTTGTTGCCGTAGGAGTTCTTGTTGAAGTGAGTGCACCGTGATTGAGGTGTGTGTGGTGGTGCAAATTGTGGAGTTTTGTGTAGTGCAAGTTGCTGCACATTAAGACTCATTGTGGGTGTAAAACTTTAGCAAGAAAGGAAAGTTAAGTGGTGAAGTTTTAAATTCAAATATAAGCATTTAAGTGTGGAAGTTATTGAGTATTATTACTTAAACACTTGTTTAGTTGAATTCAATATCTTAACTACTTGGAAGTATTAATTTGTGCTTCAATTATTCTAATATACTTGAAGTGATCAGAAGTATTTATTGCATTGGTAACTTGTTGCACCGTGGGTGTACAAGTGTATGTGTTGTTATCCAAACTTGTTTTTGTGACGTGGTGAAGTAAAGGGAGTGTGCTACAAATTATTTGAGATTACATTTGTACTTTAGATTAATCGCATCCACAAACATGTCATATGATAGTGTGAATGGGTACATTGGCAATGAGGCCAATAGCCAAGTGGGTAGCAGACCAAGTCATCGAAGTACAAATGGAAGAACTCTAGATGAACAACTTCGGGACCTTACCAAAATTGTTGCTACATTAGCAACAAGGATTGATAGGATGACATTACCACCACCACCTGTGGTAAACCTTCAGGTGCCACTTAGAGTAAAGGGAGATTATCATGCTCTTATGGAAGATAGAGATGATAATTTTGGGCTTAATCCATATCCGGATAGGGAATTTAGACCACCTCAAGGACCAGAGTGTGCGAAGCTACAGATGCCTTCATTTAATGGTAGGGGTTCTGTAGATGATTACCTAGACTGGGAGGACCAAATTGTGCAGACGCAAGTATGCCAACCTTCAAAGGTTCTTGAGGGCTCTAGTGACACGAGCCAACCCTTAGAGCATAAAATTTGTCAGACACCGATGTGCCAACCTTCAGAGGATCCCGATGATCATAGTCAGACGAGTAGACCACCAGAGAGCCAGACTGTTCAGAGACAGTTATGTTCACCTTCAGAGGTTTTAGAGGGTAATGAGCAGTTGGGCCAACCATTAGAAGACCATGAGGATCAGCAGCATATAGATGAGTTAGAAAAAGAGGAAACAGTTTCAGTGGAACAGGTTGATACAGGGGTAACTTTAGTAGATAATGGGTCATTATTTGTGTTGCAGAAGAGATACATCCTGGAAATGGAGGAGAGAAGACAATCACCACCTGTAGTATTTCCGTTATTGGGATTCTGCAGAGATATTTCTTCAGGTGACTTGCTAGGAGGAAACAAAGTCTCTACTGCATTTGATCTACTAGATTTGAGGACAAATCTTTTTGAGGCCCGAGGAGATGATAGGAATAAAAATCTGACAAGACCTATCATTAGGGCAAGAACTGAAGGATTTCGAATCTTGGCGATGAGGACCTATTTTGAGCAAATCGACCCTGGAATTATTCGTTTACTAAACTCTTTTATCTTATTCATGTATTTTATATTCCAACAGGAATACTTATCATGCTTTACAGGGTAATGGACAAACTCACTCAAACTCAGCTTGTGGGTTATCCATGGACCGACCTGAACCGGCGATGAGCTAGGCCGATGGATCCTATAGAAGACCGGCATATTGAAGAGCATTTCTTTTATGTATTTTTCATTTTATGAACTATTTTTGGTTGTATTTGGTTTTGGGACACTTTTATTTCCTTGTAATTTTTATTTAGGGTTAGCCACCTTAAAAGTGGCAAACTTGTAATTTTGAGCACTTTTTAACCCTAGGAGTAGCAAGTATAAATACTTGCTTAAGAGAGGGTTTGAGGAGGCTTATTTTTGCAGAACAAACACTTCACATTTCGTGAGAGGGCTTAGGGTTTTCCTAATTCCAAATTCTCTTATCAATTTCAATCCCAAGAAGTTGAAATTGTGGCGAGTGCAACATCTTGAAATTGTGAGTTATTTCAATTTCATTTTATTGTGATTTCTTTTCTTCTCTAGTGTGTCATATCTAGGGTTGAATTGAGATATTTCTTGGTTAGAAATACTTCTTATTGTTCATGAATGTTTGTGCTTATTTGAAGTATTTATCAATTAAATTTGCTTCATCATTGAAAATTTCCCTAGGAAATGTGTTCTTCACTATTTGAGAGGGATTATTTTTGTTACAATTTTTCTTTTTTCATTTAAGGTTTATTTACGTGGATTATATGAAATTAAGAGGTTGTTAGAAGGTATTATCAGTGTGGTATTCTAATTATATCATTGGACATTTGGAATTCATCATATCTTCACTTGGTTCACGTCATTCTGCCCTTATTTTTGGATCCGATTTTGCCTTGACTTGAGATAGTTTTTCTTAAGTCTTTTGAATGTGCTTTCAAGTGTGTTTAGGCACATCATAAGGCCCTAGAGAAATTAAATGAATAGGATTTAGTGAAATAAGAGAATGATATTGATCTTAGATTAAGTATTAAGAAGAGCTTGTTGATTGAACATATTTCAACTTAACTTACATCTAAGTCCATGAAGTGCTTAAGGCTAGGATTCAAGGTACGTGTAACTTCTATGATGATTTGTGCTTGCTTAAGATAGTTTATGTATTGAACTTGATTTAACTGGGTGAATTGGTTTAAGTGATTAAGTTATATGTTGTATGTTCTTGGCTTAGCCGAGGAGCCCATAAGGGTAGATCCTTAAGGAGCACCCCATTGAGCTTTATATGATGTTGTCCCTAGTGGAATTGTGCTTAGAAATGATTTGGGCTTAATGTTGATTAAGTGGTTTAAGTGGACATGGGTGTAGGGCCCATAGTGGTAGTTGTTGATGATCATAGTCACACAAACTAAAATAAATCCTTTTACTCTCACTCTTTTCTCACGATCAAACAGGCAAGTGCACCTATCGGATTAAAGTAGTATAGAGTTCAAGTACAGATATCGTTCCCTCAGGGATCTGCGAGTACTAAAACTGACCCTAAGCCGACTATCTAACCGCACAATATCGAATGAGTTTTCTTAATTAAATTAAACAAAACGTTAAGACAAGAATACTAAAAAAAATGAATTAAAATTATCAAATCCAATAATCAGCAATATACCCTTCCTTTACTACTCCTCCAATTATCATGTAACTTTGTCTCATAAAAATCAATTACCAGATAATGATTATCTCTGAACCATAGGAATTCTATCACTAAGCTAATGTTTCTCCCGAAATCATTGACTCCCAACCCTAATTATCTTAATAAAGATTCCTCTTTTATAAAAAATAATCAGAATTGCATTAATGCGTAAAAGTCCTTGATTAGATCAAATTGTCTTACTCAACCTCATATGGGAAACTCATGCTTTCTATCCCTAGATTGCATACGAGCCTCTTCATTCATGTGTGATCTATTCAGATAAGCGATTTCCTAATCAACTTACAAGAAATCAATGCAAATTCAATGTTGGCCATACATCAAATTAACAACACGAAGAATAACATGAATAAATTCAAAGATCCTCAATTATCTAAGAATTGTGCAATCAAATCCAATGTTACATGACAATTGGAGTTTCGTAAAGTTTAGGTATAAACAAATTTAGTTACACATGGTTTCAGAAATACAGATCAAATAAATGATAAAACCCATGTGAAGAACCGTTTGAGATTGAATGTTGTTGAAGGCGAATCCTCGTCCCTCAAAGAGTTGCAAAAATGTCTCCTTTTTTCCTTCTTTTTGCCCTGACGTTTCCCCTTTTTTTCATCCAAAGATACCAAAATCTTGGAAGAAACTTGTAAAACGCAGAGTCGAATAAACTAAACAGCTATCATACACGGCCGTGTAGTTAAGGCGTGGCTAATATCGCACCATACTCGCTTCATATACATGGCCGTGTATCTTTCTGTGGACAATTCCAACTCAACACACGGTCGTGTATTATGGCCGTGTAACCCTTTATGAGTGTATCAAATCCAATACACAGTCGTGCCCCTGTGATACACACCCGTATATCTCTCTTCCTGCACTTTTGGACACTTTTCTTCATGTGATCCGCTCCGACTCTTGCAAATGTTAATCATTCTTCCTTGATAGCTCCTTTTAATGCCTAAAACTGAAATAGCTTTCCTTTAAGTACCAAAGTCTTTTAAAACATAATTAACTTACTTCAAAAGCAACTCAAACCCATACCAAATATAAGTGTTAATTTATCCTTATCAAACTTCCCCACACTTGAGTTTTTGCTTGTCCTCAAGCAAATTGATTCAAATAGAATTACAAAAACAACCTCTCTTTCATGTATAGTTATTTTAGGAAGATTTCTGCATCATTGATCCTTTGTATACCTGATAGAGCCATTTTATACTCAATCTTTATAGTATAAATTGTGTTAAATTATTATTGATTTTATAGAAATCATTAGGAAATGGTACTTTAATTCTATCATCGTGATAAATCAGGTTAAATGGAGTCAAGGATGCTAATTCAAGTATTTTAGAGAAGTCATCTACAACTTGGATCAAGACAAGGAATTACACCACCGGAGGAAGCACGGTTTGAGGCACGACCAAGGTTCAAACCGTGTTACACACTGGACAAGAAGACAGAAATGTGGACTTTGAACAGAGAGAGACACGACTTAGGGCACGGCTGTGGTGGAAGCCGTGGGAGAAATCGTGCTTGGAGCCGTAGTGGAAGCTAGACATGCCAAGGAGAAGAAATTGTGGAACATCAACCAGAGGATGGCACGGCTTGAAATCTGGCCGTGGGTTTAACCGTGGTACACACTGGGCACGGATGAAGACTTGTTGATTATGCACAGAATAAGGCACGGTTGGAAATCTAGCCGTGGGTGGAGCCGTGGTACACACTGGACACGGAAGATGATACATGAAATATGCACAAAGGATGGCACGGCTTGACCCACGGCCGTGTGTTAGGGCGTGCCAGGCGGACGAACATTTACTTCTCGAAATCTACTTGGAAAAGGAAAGATATTTTCGTATCTTGCTAGCAAAAGATCACATGCCATCTCCTTAACAATAAAAATAGAGCCAACCCTAGAGGGTTAGGACAACTTTTGAATCTTTGAATCTGGAATCACCTTGGAGACATGAAGGAAACGAGGAGGCAGAGCAGGCAACCGGGTTCATTATGTTTCTATTTTTTATTTTCGTTTTATTGATGAACATGAGTAGATAAGCTACTTTTCTAGCCAAAGGGTCATAGATGTTTAATTCTCCACGAATTGTGAGGTCTAATTGACTTGTATTTATTCTATTCTTTGCTTTCGGGTATTCATATATCTTCTGATCGTTTTGTCATTATTATCTTTGTTGATTGGTATGAATAGAGCTCTTCTACTCAATTAGGAAGTTAATATATTGTCAACTAGCACGTCAAATCCGTAATTGTTTGATTGTTCTAGTTTTAGTGACGCAATAACATGTTTGGTTATAAAAGAGATGATCGAATTCATGTTATGGAGGTGTGTGATCATGTTTAAATAGGTTATCTTATAATCTACTGGCATGAATTGGTGGTCTCTCTAGATCTTAATGCTATTGATAGATTAAATCCTAAGCGCTTGTCTAGGGTTGTTTAATCAATAAGAGAAATAATTCAAAGCGCTTGTCTGAGGTTATCGAGGAAGTAAGGAGAGATAGGTTGTTAGAGCTTGTTAATAACCATAACCAGTTTATCTAGAACTAAGAATAGAAAACATTTGCATCGATGATCAATTCCTAGAATTAAACTATCTTGATTCCTTTGGCTAGGCTTTTATTAATATCCGATTTTCTTACCTTGTTTTACTTTATTTTGATTCACAAACAAAACCCCCCATTTTTCTTTTCCCTTTTATTCTCCTTGAATAGAAATAAGTTTAACCAATCTCTGTAGATTCGACCCTACTCACCACTATATGCAAATCATATAATTGTCTAGTTGTAGGTTTTATTTTTGTTGGATTCGACACCCATCAAATTTTGGCGCCGTTGCCGGGGATTGGTGTCAAATTTATTTCTATTCTTGTATGACTCGTTCTTCTCAGACAGGTGAACTAACTTATAATCCGGAGATGGAGAAGACTCTAAAGAGGCTGCGACAAGAAGCTAGATCATCCCCCGGACCGAACTTAGTATCGGACTTGTCTGATTCATCCCTTGATTCTGAAAAAGAGGACGACATGGCAAATCTCGAGAGAACCTTAAGGGAGTTGGCTGCACCGGATGTGAATCAACAACCACTTTGTATTCACTATCCCGAACTAGCTGTGGAATTCGAATTGAAATCTGGGTTGATACATCTGCTACCTACATTTCATGGTCTTGAGAATGAAGATCCTCACAAGCCTTTGAAAGAGTTTCATATAGTGTGTTCTAGTATGAGGCCGCAAGGAATAACCGACGAACAAATCAAGCTACGTGCTTTTCCGTTTTCTTTAAGTACTAGAGCTAAAGATTGGTTGTTTTATTTGCCTCCAGGTTCTATCACCACTTGGACAGATATGGTGAGACTCTTCTTGGACAAATTCTTCCCCGCATCCAGAGCCGCTGGTATAAGAAGAGAAATTTATGGTATAAAACAGAGGGACACCGAGACACTTCATGAGTATTGGGAGAGGTTCAAGCAACTGTGTGCAAGCTGCTCACAACATGGGATATCTGAACAACTCCTCATCCAATATTTTTACGAAGGCCTACTTCCGATGGAGAGGAAGATGATGGATGCTGCAAGTGGAGGCGCCATAGTAAACAAAACCCCTGGTCAAGCTAGGGAATTGATCTCCATTATGGCTGCCAATTCGCAATAATTTGGGTATAGGCATGATGCATCTTCAAGGAAGGTAAATGAGGTAAGTGTGTCTAACCTTGAACATCAAATTTCTAATCTTACCTCCCTTGTGCAGCAGCTAGCTCTTAGAAATACCCAATAGGTGAAAGCTTGTGGAATTTGTGATGCTCCTAGTCATTCGACCGACATGTGCCCCACATTGCAAGATGACAACCATGAACACGCCAATGCTGTAGGCGGATTCCCAGGACAGCCACAAAGGAAATACGATCCCTATTCAAATACTTACAATCCCGGATGGAGGGATCACCCTAACTTCAGATATGGCAATAAACCACAAAACTTCTAACAATTCCAACCTAAGCCATCAAACCAAGTATCACAGGCTCCTTCCACTTCAGGTATGTCTCTTGAGGAAATTGTTAAATCACTCGCTGTTAATACAAAACAATTTCATGATGAGACAAAGCAGAGCATCCACAACTTGGAAAATCAGGTAAGTCAACTTGCTTCTTCTATAAATAGGTTGGAAACTCAAGGTAAGTTACCTTCTCAAACCGTCACAAATCCAAAGCAAAGTGCTAATGCAATTACCTTGAGAAGTGGAACGAAATTGCAGGGATCAAATGAGAAGGATCACCGAACTAATCCTGAGGAAGAGACTGAGAAAGAAACTCCAACTCCAAGCCAGCAGAACAATCAGATCAAAGGACCCCTCATTAAACCACCAAAGGTCATGACAATAGCACCTCCTTTCCCTTCCAGACTAGCAAAATCCAAGAATGAAGCTGAAGAAAAAGAGATTCTTGACACTTTTCGCAAAGTTGAGGTAAACATTCCCTTACTGGATGCAATTAAGCAAGTACCTCGTTATGCTAAATTTCTAAAAGAATTGTGCACTAATAAAAGAAAGCTGAAAGGTAATGAAAAGATTAGTGTAGGTGAGAATGTTTCAGCTATTCTTCAAAAGAAGCTTCCTCCTAAATGTAAGGATCTAGGTATGTTTACTATTCCTTGCAAAATAGGTAACCTTGGAATCACTAAAGCTATGTGTGATTTAGGCGCTTTAATTAATGTTATGCCTTTGTCTGTTTATCAATGTTTAAATGTTGGCCCCCTAAAGGAAATAGGCATTATTGTTCAACTTGCTAATAGGTCCAATGTTTATCCTGAGGGAGTTCTAGAAGATGTTTTAGTACAAGTTATTGGTTTTGTTTTCCCCGCAGATTTTTACGTGCTTGACATGGAAAATGATGATTCTCGTAATTCATCGATGATATTATTAGGGAGACCATTTCTTAAGACATCTAGAACAAAAATCGATGTACATGATGGTAACCTCACTATGGAATTTGATGGTGAAGTGATTAAATTTAACATTTATGATGCCATGAAATATCCTAGTGACATCTCACCCGTTTTTGTTGTTGATGTTATTGACCCATTAACACAGACTACATTTGATTTGATAGAAGATGATGAGTTGAAAGTTGTACTTAATAAGAGTCTTACGATTCATGCATTGAAAACTCTTAAGGAGAAGTTTGTAATATCCTCTGATTTGCAGGACAAGATTTGGGAGTTGGAATCATTAAAACCTATCAGGTATGATGTGTCCTACATTCATTTACCCCCTTCTAACACAAAACTTCTTCCTTCTATTGTGCAGGCATCGAAGCTAGAATTAAAACCCCTACCCGAACATCTAAAATATATTTTCTTAGGAGAAAAGGAGACTCTTGCTGTGATAGTCTCCAACAAGCTAAGTACTTTAGAAGAAGAAAAGCTGATTCGGGTGTTGAGGGAGTACAAAGAAGCCATTGGATGGTCCATAGCTGATATCAAAGGACTAAGCCCCTCCACCTGCATGCACAAGATTTTGATGGTAATTGCAAACCTTCAAGGGAAGTTCAGCGTCGTTTGAATCCACCTATGATGGAGGTAGTTAAGAAAGAGATCTTGAAACTTCTTGATGCAGGTATGATCTATCCAATTTCCGACAGCAAATGGGTAAGTCCGATCCAAGTTGTTCCAAAGAAAACAGGCTTAACTGTGATTGAAAACTCCGATGGTGAGTTAATTCCTACTCGGGTTCAGAATGGATGGAGGGTTTGTGTTGATTACAGGAAGTTAAATGCGTCAACTCGGAAGGACCACTTCCCTCTTCCTTTTCTTGATCAGATGCTTGAACGTTTGGCTGGCCATTCTCACTATTGTTGTCTTGATGGTTATTCAGGTTTTCATCAAATTCCAGTGGCACCAGAAGATCAAGAGAAGACCACTTTCACTTGTCCATTCGGTGCTTTTGCGTATCGAAGGATGCCTTTTGGGCTCTGCAATGCCCCAGCCACACTCCAAAGATGTATGGTTAGTATATTTTCAGATTATGTGGAGAATATTATAGAAGTTTTCATGGATGACTTTACCGTCTATGGTAATTCTTTTGATTCATGTTTGACTAACCTTACAAAAGTGCTTCAAAAATGTATAGATAAGAATCTAGTGTTGAATTATGAAAAATGTCACTTTATGGTTGAACAGAGTCTCATTTTAGGCCATATTGTATCTTCTAAGGGGCTTGAAGTCGATAAAGCTAAGGTAGAACTAATTAAATCTTTACCTTACCCTGTAAGTGTACGGGAAATTCGATCTTTTCTTAGGAGTGCAGGATTCTATCGACGCTTCATCAAAGATTTCTCCAAGATTACTCAACCCCTATGTCGATTGCTACAAAAAGAAGTGACATTTGAGTTCGATGAGGCCTGCAAGAACGCTTTTGACACACTGAGGGACAAGTTAACTTCTGCTCCAATCTTCCAACCACCTGACTGGACCCTTCCCTTTGAAATCATGTGTGATGCGAGCAACTATGCAGTTCTTGGCCAAAGAGTTGGGAGAGCTTCTCATGCCATTTATTATGCTTCCAGAACTTTGGATAATGCTCAATGCAACTATTCCACAACGGAAAAAGAACTCTTGGCTGTTGTTTTTGCATTAGAAAAATTCATATCATATTTACTTGGTACTAAGGTAATTGTTTACTCTGATCATGCAGCTCTTAAATACCTGCTCGTGAAGAAGGAGGCGAAACCAAGACTTATTCGATGGATACTCCTCTTACAAGAGTTCGATCTGGAGATACGTGATAGGAAAGGCTCAGAAAACTTAGTTGCCGACCACCTCAGTCAAATTCCTATCAGTGAAGGGTCCACACAAATACAAGATGATTTTCCAGATGAGTATCTCTTTTCTATTCAAAAGACAATTCCGTGGTATGCTGATATTGTCAATTATTTGGTTACTAAGACACTACCAAGTGATTTGTCTAGGGCTCAAAAAGATAAAATTAAAAGTGATGCTAAGTATTATGTATGGGATGATCCATATTTGTGGAAACATTGTGCTGATCAAATCATTAGAAGGTGTATTTCTCAAGACGATATTCCTTCTATCTTGCAATTTTGTCACTCATATGCATGTGGTGGACATTTTGGCCCTAAGAGGACAGCTCAAAAGGTATTAGGGTGTGGTTTGTTTTGGCCTACATTATTTCGTGACTCTTTTATGTTTTGTAAGTCTTGTGAACGATGTCAAAAGATTGGGAACTTAGGACGTAGAGATCAAATGCCACTTACCCCTATTCTTGCTTGTGAAATATTTGATATATGGGGTATTGACTTTATGGGTCCTTTTCCTCCTTCTTTCGGTAATGTTTACATCCTTCTTGTTGTGGATTATGTTTCAAAATTGGTGGAAGCCAAAGCGACTCAAACTAATGATGCTAAAGTTGTTGTGGATTTTGTTAAATCTCATATTTTTGCTAGGTTCGGGACACCAAAGGCTCTTATTAGTGATCAAGGCACACACTTTTGTAATAGGATAGTGGAAACTCTACTAAAAAAATACAGGGTCACTCATCGCACTTCCACCGCATACCACCCTCAAACCAATGGATTGGCAGAAGTCTCAAATCGAGAAATCAAGTCTATTCTGGAAAAAACCGTCAATCCAAGCAGGAAGGACTGGAGCACAAGACTTGAGGATGCATTATGGGCCTATCGGACAGCTTACAAGACCCCTATAGGTATGTCTCCTTACCGTTTAATATTTGGCAAACCATGTCATCTCCCTGTGGAGCTAGAACATAGGGCGTATTGGGCTGTAAAACAATGTAACATGCGAATGGATGAGGCGGGTGAACACAGAAAACTTCAATTACAAGAACTTGAGGAGATTCGAAGAGAAGCTTATAAGAGTACTAAAATCTACAAGGAAAAAACAAAGGATTTTCATGATCAAATGATTTCCCGAAAGAATTTTTCTGTAGGTCAAAAAGTATTACTTTACCATTCTCGATTGAAATTGTTTCCTGGAAAACTACAATCACGGTGGATTGGTCCTTTTGTTATCACTAACATATTTTCACATGGTGCAGTTGAGATCGTAAGCCTTGAAACTGGTAAGACCTTCAAAGTCAATGGTCATCGCTTGAAACCTTTTTATGAAGGATTTCAAGTATGTAATATTGAAGAAATCAGTTTAACTCACCCCGAGTATTGTGATTGATGACAGGAACGTCTAGCCAAAGACGTTAAAGAAAAGCACTTCATGGGAGGCAACCCATGTCAAAAAAAAAAATTCTTTTAGTTTTGTTTTGCTTTAGTTTTGTTTTGTTTTAGTTTAGTTTGTTTTGATTTTAGTGTAGTTTTGAACTCTTTGGATCAGCTGCAGCAAGGATACACATCATTAGATGACACTTTCCAAAGCTTAAGGGGAGAACTCCAATACTAGGGAAGTACCAGCATTTCCTTTCTCTTATTCTCTAATGTTCCTTGTGTTGTTAATTCCTCTTTCATTGTACTGAATTAGAAACAGTGAGGACACTGTTCAAGCTAAGTGTGGGGGAGACGATAATAAAATATAGAGAATAGAGAATTGATTCATACTTTGAATGTTTGTCCTTAAGCAATTTTAAGCCAAATTGTTTTTCAAAATTATCATGAAATCTAGAGATTGTACTAAATGTTGTAATAAGCATCTACAAAATGTGAAATTGACTTGTTCAAATGCTTTACTCACCCACTGCTGTGATTAGAATACTTGGTTAAAATTAAGTAGTGAAATCTTTAAGAAACAAATTTACCTTGTATTTAGCTTTAGAATTGGAAGTCTAAGAGTAAGTCGAGTCCTTAAGTGAAACATAAACAAGTTTACTTCTAGGATATATTAGTTACTATATACTCTTTGAAAAAATAAATAAATAAAAATAAAATCAAGCATAGCCATTACTCCAATGATTCAAGTAATTGAGTTAAGAGTATTCAAACTTGAATGTTAGAGTGAGGAAGAGTCCGTAGGAGTATCTCAAAACCTGGTCACTTGAGTGATGAGCTCGGGATGTGCCGACTCAATGAACTCACTATAATGATAAGGGAGAAAAGGCGAAAGTTCATGAAAAGAAGGGGGCAAAAACTCGTCAAAATAGATGCTTGAATAGATCAAAAGAACATGAATGTAAACATTCATTGAATAAAACAAGACGTATAAAAGGGAGAATACCTAGCAAAGAGCTTATACCATATGCTTTTACTTTATACTGCAAGGATTATATGTTTGCTAATATCCAATGAAGTTTAATTGGGTGTTTTTCCTTAGTGGATTAAGTATTTACTTTTGGAATAAAAATTCTTTTGCTAAACATGAGGATTAAAGTTTGTTTTGTTTAGATTAGCTATTGAATTTTGTCCATAGTAATTTGATCACAGGAAACCAATTGGGTTGAAGTAGTAGACATTAAAATTACAAGTCATGAATTACAAATGAATAGATGCTTGGAATGATGAAAAGAAAGCTTGTATAATTTATGACAGATTTCTCAATTGATTTGATGCAATTGCTTGAGGACAAGCAAGAGTTTAAGTGTGGGGGAATTTGATAGAGCCATTTTATACTCAATCTTTATAGTATAAATTGTGTTAAATTATTATTGATTTTATAGAAATCATAAGGAAATGGTACTTTAATTCTATCATCGTGATAAATTAGGTTAAATGGAGTCAAGGATGCTAATTCAAGTATTTTAGAGAAGTCATCTACAACTTGGATCAAGACAAGGAATTACACCACCGGAGGAAGCATGGTTTGAGGCACGGCCAAGGTTCAAACCATGTTACACACTGGACAAGAAGACGAAAATGTGGACTTTGAACAGAGAGAGATACGGCTTAGGGCACGGTCGTGGTGGAAGCCGTGGGAGAAACCGTGCTTGGAGCCATGGTGGAAGCTAGACATGCCAAGGAGAAGAAATTGTGGAACATCAAACCAGAGGATGGCACGGCTTGAAATCTGGCCGTGGGTTTAACCGTGGTACACACTGGGCACGGATGAAGACTTGTTGATTATGCACAGAATAAGGCACGGTTGGAAATCTAGCCGTGGGTAGAGCCGTGGTACACACTGGACATAGAAGATGATACATGAAATATGCACAAAGGATGGCACGGCTTGACCCACGGCCGTGTGTTAGGGCGTGCCAGGCGGACGAACATTTACTTCTCGAAATCTACTTAGAAAAGGGAAGATATTTTCGTATCTTGCTAGCAAAAGATCACATGCCATCTCCCTAACAATATAAATAGAACCAACCCTAGAGAGTTAGGACAACTTTTGAATCTTTGAATCTGGAATCACCTTGGAGACACGAAGGAAACGAGGAGGCAGAGCAGGCAACCGGGTTCATTATGTTTCTATTTTTTATTTTCGTTTTATTGATGAACATGAGTAGCTAAGCTACTTTTCTAGCTAAAGGGTCATAGATGTTTAATTCTCCATGAATTGTGAGGTCTAATTGACTTGTATTTATTCTATTCTTTGCTTTCGGGTATTCATATATCTTCTGATCGTTTTGTCATTATTATCTTTGTTGATTGGTATGAATAGAGCTCTTCTACTCAATTAGCAAGTTAATATATTGTCAACTAGCACGTCAAATCCGTAATTGTTTGATTGTTCTAGTCTTAGTGACGCAATAACATGTTTGGTTATAAAAGAGATGATCGAATTCATGTTATGGAGGTGTGTGATCATGTTTAAATAGGTTATCTTATAATCTACTGGCATGAATTGGTGGTCTCTCTAGATCTTAATGCTATTGATAGATTAAATCCTAAGCGCTTGTCTAGGGTTGTTTAATTAATAAGAGAAATAATTCAAAGCGCTTGTCTGAGGTTATTGAGGAAGTAAGGAGAGATAGGTTGTTAGAGCTTGTTAATAACCATAACCAGTTTATCTAGAACTAAGAATAGAAAACATTTGCATCGATGATCAATTCCTAGAATTAAACTATCTTGATTCGTTTGGCTAGGCTTTTATTAATATCCGATTTTCTTACCTTGTTTTACTTTATTTTGATTCACAAACAAAACCCCCATTTTTCTTTTTTCCTTTTATTCTCCTTGAATAGAAATAAGTTTAACCAATCTCTGTGGATTCGACCCTACTCACCACTATATGCAAATCATATAATTGTCTAAGAGTAGGTTTTATTTTTGTTGGATTCGACACCCATCAATACCCAAGCTTATTAACTTTCAATCAATCTTATCATTAACTGTATACAAAATACCAATACTGGAATTTCAAAATTAATTCGAGTAAATCAAACTATTACCTTCACTGTTTAAACAACAATTCCTCAAGTTAGGATAAATCACAAAATTAGATCAGCAAAAATAGAGTAAACAGTTCTTTCCACTACCGAAACAAACAACACAATAGAGAGTAAAGGCATATCGTATCCACTCATCTCCTGGATTTCCCTTCTCTTTTATCATTCTTTTACTTTCATTTAGTCAACCGACCCATATAACGAACTTTCGATCGATAATCCCGAGCTCATCACTCAAGTTAACAGACGTTATTCCCTCAGCATAGAAGGCATCCCTCGGATTTACTTATTCGAGTCAAATCAACTTTTTAGCCAAATTATCCCTTTAACTGAAATGGTTTCCTCTGTCAGTAAGTCCCAGGCTAGACGACCTTAGGCTACTAGGTTTTAAGATACCCCTTCGAACCTCTACCATCTCAATCAAAATATTATTAATTATCAAGTTCAGTTTTCTCGGACTTTTCTCACGACCCATGTAACGAGCTTTCGACCATTGATCCCAAGTTCTTCACTAAAGCCAATAGGTGTTATTCCCCCGAAAGGGCACCCCTCAAGCTTAATTACTTGAGTCAATGAGGCCCACTTCTGAACTTTTTTTTTTTGGTAGGGATTACCAAGCTATAAACATCATATTGAATAGCTTAACCAGCAAAAGAAAGAAAAAGTTTACTAACTCTACTAACAACCTTGAATCAATCCTAACTCTAAAAATTTGTGCTTAAATAACGAATAAGCCTACTTCACCCAGATTTCATCTTCTAATTCCAGCAACATATTCATAACACAAGATAAGAGAATAAAAGTTTAAAATTTTCACTTTTTTTTTTAGCATTCTCAAGAATAATCAATAGGTATTTTTGGGATCTCAGCCTTCCTGCATAACTCATCAAGCATAACTCATCAAGTCCATCTCAAGTAGGGAAATTTTATAGCATTAAGTTCATAACACTTATACTTCATGAATTCATTCTCCTACATCCCATCCCTACACTTAGAATAGGACATTATCCCAATGTCTTAAGTAACGCAAAGAGAATAAGGAAAAAGACTTAGAAGAAAGAGGGTAAACGAAACTTCCCTGGGTAGTGAGCATTTTGGTCTTATCGGAGAGGAATAACCTATGAACTAATCATAATCCATGCACAGCAGCAAAAAGAGAGAACATAAATCGTGTAATGAAAGCGCATTCACAAGGATCTTCTAACAGGCTAACAAACATCTCTGAAAAGAAGGAGAAACCAAAAAGAACAGGTAAAAGTATAAAGAACAGAAATAACAAGAAAGAACATAACCATCACAGTCTTAGTACAGAGTTGTTATAAGAAAAATAAAGCACATCCCATAAAAGAAATATGAATGTCTCAAAAAAAAATATTGAGCAGTCATTTTCTAATCTTCTTCATCCTCGTCTGAATCTTCTTCATGACATCCCCCAATAGGTCTTGAGGAAAAGCTTGGAACCTATGTATGTGCATCGGTTCGGACATCTTCATCACTGGAGCAGCTACAAGATGCAAAGTCCACCCCAGCTTGTCACCTAACTTAGTGAAGCACGTCTAAATGAACCTTTTTAACCTGTTCTGTTTTTTTAGAATTCTGTCCTGCTGCTTCTTCAGTCCCTGAACTTGGGCCTTCAATTCCCCTAGAGTGTTCTGAACTTCATCATCATGAGCCCTTTCTCTTAGGGTAGCTTGTTTTTCCCCACCTCCTCCAGCTTTAGCTTCCTGCTCAAGGACATATCCCTCAATTTCATCCAGGTCATCATCGGAGTTTGCTTCATTTTGTGGAGGTGCATACCCCCACCCAATAATGGGTGCAGTTGATAGCCTAACCGTCATTCCAATGCAATCTCCGGGTTCTCGTATAGGGAATAGCTCTAGATTTTTCAGGATTCGGGTGATCCAGGCACCCACAAAGACTCCCTTATTCCCTGCTTCTGCTTGTTTATGTAGACAAAATGCAGCAAACACCCTAACATTGATACGAGTTCCCGTTTTCATACTCCATAACTGGAGTACATCCCTGGCATTGACCACACCTTCAGAATCTGTGCGACCCATAGTGGAGCGAGCAAAAACATATTGAAGCACTCGATAGGAGAGGCTCGAAAAGTTAGAGCCTTTTGTAGAAGATGAAGTATAGTGACCCCTGCCTAGCCGTGGCCAGAAAGCTCTTGCTTGATACCTGGGGGGAAATCCTAGGGGCAATTGGCGAAAAGCTGGAGTGCGGAGGAATGTAGGTTCGTAAATATCCATTGCCTCAATAAAGTCAATCATTGAATACCTTCGATATTGACCCATTGCAAGGAATTCAACTTCATTGTCTACTCCAGTACTCATGCCCTCTTTAATGGTGAAGGTAGCGAGGAAGGTGAGTGTTATGTCCAAATATATCTTTTCCTCAATGGAAAACAGTCTCACCCAGGCAAGGTCGTGCAAAAGTTCCTCAACCCGTTAACGGATATCAGACCGTGCCAAAACATCCCAATCTAGAACCACGTTTGGTTTGATGATCTTTGTGGTCTTGTAATTATCATAGATTGCCCGATGCTTAGCCATCATATTGACAGGATAGCGGGTCGCTCCCCTACTACTACTGGCTTCATCATCACGGCTCCTCTTCCGAGCAACGGTCTTGATCCGAAGCATATGGAAAATACAAGAACAAAGGAACAAAACCAGATTATACCTCTTCGAGGTGATGAGCAAGATAATAGCCATCAATTTTCACACAAAATTTTCTCAAATAATAGTGTATGGCAGATGAGATGAAAGATAGGGTCACAATCCAAGGAGACAATCACAAATGAGACACAAAAGAAACTACATCCCCTACGGTACACGCCCATACACGCTCGTGTATCCAACTACCACACTCCCTCCATAATTCAAACATACACACCTTGTACCACGACCGTGTAAAATCAAACATGTAACCATCTCAGCATAGAAATCCATTCCTTACCCAAATTTCATGTCAATAACATCTAAGAATCAACACAAATCACTCAAGAAGTAGAAACCCTAGGTTTGTGTCCAAAAGCAGAAAATTATCATGGAATCCACATAGTAACATGAAATAACTCGAAATAAGGAAGACAAAACATGAAAGATCAACAAATCACACAAAAAAACCTTGATTAGAACGCACAAGAAGTGTTCTCTGATTCACCATTGCAAGGAAATAGAGAGAGTGGAGAAAGGAGAGTAGAAATCCATACCTTAGCTGTTAGATTCGGTGGAATGGGTGTGAAAATCACAAGAGGAATGAGTGTGAATAATGTTTTTGTTGAGAGGATTTTAATGGAAATGCCGTGAGTGAAGTGAGGGAGTGAAAGAAAATGAAGAAGGATGAAAAGAAAAGAGTTTTAAACCCTTTCGGCCATGTGGTGTGTTTTACACGGCCGTGTGTAATTCCTAGAATTTTTTTTTTAAATGACTGTGTATCCAATCGTGTCTTTAGGCGTGTAACATGTTGTGCAACTTTGGAATTCTATACACGGTAAAATACACGGGCGTGTATGATGCCCGTGTAAAACTTCCCAGTATACACGCCCTGTGGTATACGGTCATGTATTATGGCCGTGTACCCGTCTGTGCATGAAAATTTTCTTTACATGGCTGTGTAAAGCAAGAATGTGTGGCCATGTATCGTCATGAAAGCACATTACTCACCTCTGTTGAGTGTCCAAGCCCTTCCAAACTTGTTGGAACATCATTCTTACGTCATCCTCCAGATCCACAACATAAGTATTGCCCTCGCAAGTCAATTAACAACAAAAAGATAGAAAAGATGGTTATAAAAGAAAAAAACAAAAAGAACTTACCTAAGAATTGCATGGGTTGCCTCCCACAAAGTGCTGTTGTTTAACGTCGTTTTCTCGACGGAAAGAAACTTGCCTTGATTAAGCCACTAGAGGGTGGAGTTTAAACTCTTCTTAACCCTCTTTTTCGCCTTAAGTCCTAAAATAAAGCTTCAAGCACTGTCCATTGACCTTAAATGTATGTCCATCCAGATGTTCTAATTCCACTGCACCATGGGGAAAAACTTGGTGAATTTTGAATGGTCCGGACCATTTTGATCTCAACTTACCCGGGAAGAGTTTCAACCGTGAATTGAATAAGAGAACATGATCCCCTTCTCTGAATTGTTTGGGATGGTGAATCCTCATATCATGATATCTCTTCATCTTCTCTTTATAAACCCGCATGTTGTCATATGCCATTGCACGCCATTCATCGAGTTCATTTAGCTGAAACTTCCTCCTCTTACCAGAGGCCTCTAGATCCATATTGAGAGTGTGCAAGGCCCAAAAGGCTCTATGTTCTAGTTCCACTAGCAAGTGGCAAGCTTTCCCGAACACCAATCTATATGGGGTTGTACCTAGAGGAGATTTAAAAGCTGTCCTGTAGGCCCATAGAGCATCGTCCAACTTTTCAGACTAATTCTTCCTATGATGTTCTACCGTTTTTTCTAGTATCATTTTCAGCTGACGGTTAGAAACTTCCACTTGACCACTTGTCTGCTGGTGATAGGGGGTTGCTAACCTATGGTTAAACCCGTATCACTTCAGCACTTTTTCCAATTGCACATTACAGAAATGTGCCCCCTATCACTAATCAATGCTCTAGGTGCTCCAAATCTAGAAAAGAGTTTCTTTAGGAACTTCACAACCACTCTTGCATCATTGGTGGGCAACACTTGGGCCTCTACCCATTTAGACACATAATCCACAACCACCAATATGTACTTATTCCCGAAGGAATTAGGGAATGGTCCCATGAAATCAATCCCCTATACGCCGAACACCTCACACTCCAAGATGAAATTTTGGGGCATCTCCTCGCGCTTTGACATACTTCCAACTCGCTGGCACCTGTCACATGTTTTTATAAAGTTGAAGGAATCCTTGAATAAGGTTGGCCAATAGAATCCCAATTCCAACACTTTGTGAGCTGTTCGATTCACACTTTAGTGACCCCCTATTGGTCCGGTGTGACAGTGTCTTAGAATTTCTTGCCCCTTTTGCTCAGATACACATCTCCTGATTACCTGATCGGCACACAAACGAAACAAGAAGGGTTCCTCCAAGAAATAGTGCTTTAACTCAACAAAGAACCATTTCTTTTGTTGATAAGTTTTGTCACTTGGGAGTATTCTGCAAACAAGGTAATTTACAAAATCAGCAAACCAAGGCTCAGAATTAATACTTACCTTGTTAATCTGATACAATCCTTCATCCAGAAAAGCATCATCAATCTCTTCTTCTTTCAATTCCTCCAAGTATGGGTTCTCCAAGCGAGAGAGATGATCAGTAGCTATGTTTTCAGCTCCCCTGTTATCCCTAATCTCCAGATCGAACTCTTATAGAAGCAATATCCACCAGATGAGGCACGGTTTCGCATCTGTCTTGGACAAAAGGTACCTGAGAGCTGAATGGTCAGTGTAAACAATTACCTTGGACAAAATCAAATATGACCAAAACTTATCAAACGCAAAAATCGCAGCTAGAAGTTCCTTCTCAATCGTGGTGTAGTTCTCCTGAGCACCTGTAAGGGTCTTACCAGCATAGTAGATCGGTTGGAAGTGCTTGTCTTTCCTTTATCCTAAGACTGCTTGATGGGTGTCGAATCCAACAAAAATAAAAACCTACTCCTAGACAATTATATGATTTGCATATAGTGGTGAGTAGGGTCGAATCCACAGGGATTGGTTAAATATATTTCTATTCAAAGAGAATAAAGAAGAAAAGAAAAATGGGGGGTTTGTTTGTGAATCAAATAATGTTGAAACAAAATAATAAAGTCGAATATTGATAAAAGCCTAGCCAAAGGAATCAAGATAGTTTAATTCTAGGAATTGATCATCGACGCAAATGTTTTCTATTCTTATTTCTAGATAAACTGGTTATGGTTATTAACAAGCTCTAATAACCTATCTCTCCGTACTTCTTCGATAACCAAAGCAAGCTCTTTGATTATTTCTCTTATCGATTAGACAACCCTAGATAAGCTCTTAGGATTTAATCTATTAATAGCATTAAAAACTAGAGAGACTACCAATTCATGCCAGTAGATTATAAGATAACCTATTTAAACATGATCATACATCTCCATAACATGAATTCGATCATCTATTTTATAACCAAACATGTTATTGTGTCACTGAGATTAGAACAATCAAACAATTACGGATTTGACGTGCTAGTTGATAATATATTAACTTGCTAATTGAGTAGAAGAGCTCTAATTCATACCAATCAACAAAGATAATAATGACAAGACGTTCGGAAGATATATGAATATCCAAAAACAAAGAATAGATTAAATACAAATCAATTAGATCTCACAATTCGTGGAGAATCAAACTTTTATGACCCTTTGGCTAGAAAAAGTTCTTAGCTACACATGTTCATCATAAAAACGAAAATTAAAAACATAACAAGCCTCTATTCCCGGTTGCTTGCTCTGCCTCTTCCTTTCTTCTTGTCTCCAAGATGATCCCCCATCCTCTAACCCTCTAGGGTTAGTTCTATTTATATTGTTAAAGGGATGGCAGAGGACCTTTAGCTAGCAAGATACGAAAATATCTTTCCTTTTTGATGTAAATCTCGAGAAGTGAATAATCTTCCGCTTGGCATGCCCTACCACACGGTCGTGGGTCAAGCCGTGCCTTCTTCTATGGGTAATCTACAAATCTTCATTCGTGATCAGTATGTACCACGGCTTCAACCACGGCTAGATCCCAAGCCATGCTATCCTCTGTTTGATGTTCCACAATTTCTCATCCTTGGCACGTCTTCCATTTCAACTTCCACCACGGCTTCGACCACGGCTTCCACCACGTCTTCCACCACGGCCGTGGCACAAGCCGTGTCTCTCTCCTTCTCATGCAGTGTGTAGCACGGTTTCCTCCATGGCCGTGTCTAAAATCGTGCCTCCTTCTAGACAGATACACGGTCGTGTACTTCAACCATGTATTTTCCCGTAGATTCTTCACGATAGATACACGGTCGTGTACTTCAATCGTGTAGTTTCCTATGGCTTCAAAACTAAGTACACGGCCGTGTACTTCAACTACACGCCCATGTACTTTCCTCTGGCGGTGTAAATCCTTGTCTTTGATCCAAGTTGTACATGACTTCTCTAATTTACTTGAATTAGCACCCTTGACTCCATTTAACCTGATTTATCACCATAATAGAATTAAGTACCATTTCCTTATGATTTCTATAAAATCTATAATAAATTAACACACTTCATACTATAAAGATTGAGTATAAAATGGCTCTATCAAATTCCCCCAGACTTAAACTCTTGCTTGTCCTCAAGCAAATGAATCAAATCAATTGAGAAATCCGTCATAGATTATACAAAAATTTCTTTTCATCATTCCAAGCATCTGTTCATTTGTAATTCATGACTTGTAATTTTAATGTCTACTACTTCAACCAAACCGGTTTCATGTGATCAAATTACCATGGACAAAATTCAAATAGCTAATTTAAACAAAACAAACTTTAATCCTCATGTTTAGCAAAATAATTTTTATTCCAAAAGTAAATACTTAATCCACTAAGGAAAAACACCCAATTAAACTTCATTGGATATTATCAAGTATATAATCCTTGCAACATAAAGTAAAAGCATATAGTATCAACTCTTTCCATAGATTGTCTCCCTTTCTATTATAAGTCTTGTTTAATTCAATGAATGTTTCCATTCATTGTTCTTTTGATTTAATCAAGCATCTATTTTGACGGGTTTTTGCCCGCTTCTTTTCATGAACTTTTTCCTTTTTCGCCCTTATCGTTATAGTGAGTTCATTGAGTCGGCACATCCCGAGCTCGTCACTCAAGTGACCGGGTTTTGAGATACCCCTACGGACTCTTCCTCACTCTAACATTCAAGTTTGAATACTCTTAACTCAATTAGTTGAATCATTGGAGTAATGGCTATGCTTGATATTTTTTTTTTTAGAGCAACTTCAAAGAGTATACAGTTGCTAATATAACCTAGAAGTAAACTTGTTTATTTTTCACTTAGGGACTCGACTTACTCTTAGACTTCCAATTCTAAAGCTAAATACAAGGTAAATTTGTTTCTTAAAGATTTCACTACTTAATTTTAACCAAGTATTCTAATCACAACAGTAGGTGAGTAAAGCATTTGAACAAGTCAATTTCACATTTTATAGATGCTTATTATAACATTTAGTACAATCTCCGGATTTCATGATAATTTTGAAAAAGAATTGGCTTAAAATTTGCTTAAGGACAAACATTCAGAGTATAAGTCAGTTCTCTATTCTCTATATTTTATTATCCTCTCCCCCACACTTGGCTTGAACAGTGTCCTCACTATTCCTAATTCAGCACAATTAAAGAGGAATTAACACAAGGAACATTAGAGAATAAGAGAAAGGAAATACCGGTACTTCCCTGGTATTTGGAGTTCTCCCCTTAAGCACTAGAGAGTGTCATCTGATGATATGTATCCTTGCTGCAGCTAATCCACATGAAAGAATCAAAACAAAACTAAAACAAAACAAAACTAAATTAATTTTTTTTTTTTGACATGGGTTGCCTCCCATGAAGCGCCTTTCTTTAACGTCTTTGGCTAGACGTTCCTGTAATTAATCGCAATACTCGGGGTGAGTTAAGCTGGTTTCTTCACTATTACATACTTGAAATCCTTCATAAAAAGGTTTCAAGCGATGACCATTGACTTTGAAGTTCTTACCGGTTTCAAGACTTGCGATCTCAACTGCACTATGTGAAAATATGTTAGTGATAACAAAAGGACCAATCCACCGTGATTGTAGTTTTCCAGAGAACAACTTCAATCAAGAATGATAAAGTAGTACTTTTTGACCTATAGAAAAATTCTTTCGGGAAATCATTTGATCATGAAAATTCTTTGTTTTTTCCTTGTAGATTTTAGTACTCTCATAAGCTTCTCTTTGAATTTCCTCAAGTTCTTGTAATTGAAGTTTTCTATGCTCACCAACCTCATCCATTCGCATGTTACATTGTTTTACAGCCCAGTACGCCCTATGTTCCAGCTCCACTGGGAGGTGACACAGTTTGCCAAATATCAAACGGTAAGGAGACATACCTATAGGGGTCTTGTAAGCTGTCCGGTAGGCCCATAATGCATCTTCAAGTCTTGTGCTCGAATCCTTCCTGCTTGGATTGACAGTTTTTTCCAGAATAGACTTGATTTCTCGATTTGAAACTTCTGCCAATCCATTGGTTTGAGGGTGGTATGCGGTGGAAGTGCGATGAGTGACCCTGTATTTTTTTAGTAGAGTTTCCACTACTCTATTACAAAAGTGTGTACCACGATCACTGATAAGAGCCTTTGGTGTCCCGAACCTAGCAAAAATATGAGATTTAACAAAATCCACAACAACTTTGGCATCATTAGTTTGGATTGCTTTGGCTTCCACCCATTTTGAAACATAATCTACAGCAAGAAGGATGTAAACATTACCAAAAGAAGGAGGAAAAGGGCCCATAAAGTCAATACCCCATATATCAAATATTTCACATGCAAGAATAGGGCTAAGTGGCATTTGGTCTCTACGTCCTAAGTTGCCAATTTTTTGACATCTTTCACAAGACTTACAAAACATAAAAGAATCACGAAACAATGTAGGCTAAAACAAACCGCATCCTAATACCTTTTGAGCTGTCCTCTTAGGGCCAAAATGTCCACCACATGCATATGAGTGACAAAATTGCAAGACAGAAGGAATATCGTCTTGAGAAATACACCTTCTAATGATCTGATCAGCATAATGTTTCCACAAATATGGATCATCCCATACATAGTACTTAGCATCACTTTTAATTTTATCTTTTTGAGCTCTAGACAAATCACTTGGTAGTGTCTTAGTAACCAAATAGTTGACAATATCGACATACCACGGAATTGTCTTTTGAATAGAAAAGAGATACTCATCTGGGAAATCATCTTGTATTGGTGTTGACTCTTCACTGATAGGTATTCTACTAAGTTAGTCGGCAACTAAGTTATCAGAGCCTTTCCTATCGCGTATTTCCAGATCAAACTCTTGTAATAAGAGTATCCATCGAATAAGTCTTGGTTTCGCCTCCTTCTTCGCGAGCAGGTATTTAAGAGCTGCATGATCAGAGTAAACAATTACCTTAGTACCAAGTAAATATGATCTGAATTTTTCTAATGCAAAAACAACAGCCAAGAGTTCTTTTTCCGTTGTGGAATAGTTGCATTGAGCATTATCTAATGTTCTGGAAGTGTAATAAATGACATGAGAAGCTCTTCCAACTCTTTGGTCAAGAACGACTCCAACTGCATAATTGCTCGCATCACACATAATTTCAAAGGAAAGGTTTCAGTCAGGTGGTTGGATAATTGCAGCAGAAGTCAACTTGTCCCTCAATGTGTCAAAAGCGTGCTTACAGGCTTCATCGAACTCAAATGTCACTTCTTTTTGCAGCAATCGACATAGGGGTTGAGTAATTTTGGAAAAATCCTTGATGAAGCATCGATAGAATCCTGCACTCCCAAGAAAAGAGCGAATTTCCCATACACTTACGGGGTAAGGTAAAGATTTAATCACTTCTATCTTAGCTTTATTGACTTCAAGCCCCTTAGAGGATACAATATGACCTAAAATGAGACTCTGTTCAACCATAAAGTGACATTTTTCATAATTCAACACTAGGTTCTTATCTATACATCTTTGAAGCACTTTTGTAAGATTAGTCAAACATGAATCAAAAGAATTACCATAGACGGTGAAGTCATCCATGAAAACCTCAATGATATTTTCCACATAATCTGAAAATATACTAACCATACACCTTTGGAATGTGGCTGGGGCATTGCAGAGCCCAAAAGGCATCCTTCGATACGCAAAAGTACCGAATGGACA
The DNA here is from genome assembly GCA_037954665.1 of Laguncularia racemosa. Taxonomy (NCBI): domain Eukaryota; kingdom Viridiplantae; phylum Streptophyta; class Magnoliopsida; order Myrtales; family Combretaceae; genus Laguncularia; species Laguncularia racemosa. The sequence goes on from JBBMOL010000082.1 coordinate 389,404, forward strand.
AGTGAAAGTAGTCTTCTCTTGATCTTCCGGTGCCACTGGAATTTGATGAAAACCTGAATAACCATCATGACAACAATAGTGAGAATGGCCAGCCAAACGTTCAAGCATCTGATCAAGAAAAGGAAGAGGGAAGTGATCTTTTCTAGTTGATGCATTTAACTTCCTGTAATCAACACAAACCCTCCAACCATTCTGAACCCGAGTAGGAATTAACTCACCATCAGAGTTTTCAATCACAGTCAAGCCTGTTTTCTTTGGAATAACCTGAATTGGACTTTCCCATTTTCTATCGAAAATTGGATAGATCATACCTGCATCAAGAAGTTTCAAGATCTCTTTCTTAACTACCTCCATCATAGGCGGGTTCAAACGACGTTGAACTTCCCTTGAAGGTTTGCAATTGTCTTCCATTAAAATCTTGTGCATGCATGTGGAGGGGCTTAGTCCTTTGATATCTGCTATGGACCATCCAATGGCTTCTTTATACTCTCTTAACACCCTAATCAACTTTTCTTCTTCTAAAGTACTTAGTTTGTTAGAGACTATCATAGCAAGAGTCTCATTTTCTCCTAAGAAGATGTACTTTAGATGTTCGGGTAAGGGTTTTAATTCCAACTTTGGTGCCTGCACAATAGAGGGAAGAAGTATTGTGTCAGAAGGGGGTAAATTAATGTAGGACACATCATACCTGGTAGGTTTTAATGACTCCAACTCCCAAATCATGTCCTGCAAATCAAAGGATATTACAAGCTTCTCCTTAAGAGTTTTCAATGTATTAATAGTAAGGCTCCTATTAATTACAATTTTCAACTCATCATCGTCTATTAAATCAAATGTAGCCTGTGTTAATGGGTCAATAACATCCACAACAAAAACAGAGGAGATATCACTAGGATATTTCATGGCATCATAAATGTTAAATTTAATCACTTCACCATCAAATTCCATAGTGAGGTTACCGTCATATACATCAATTTTCGTTCTGGATGTCTTAAGAAATGGTCTCCCTAATAATATCATTGAGGAATTACGAGAATCATCATTCTCCATGTCTAGCACATAAAAATCTGCAGGGAAAACCAACCCATTAACTTGTACTAAAACATCTTCTAGGACTCCCTCGGGATAGACATTGGACCTATCAGCAAGTTGAACAATAACACCTGTTTCCTTCAAAGGACCAACATTCAAGCTTTGATAAACAGATAAAGGCATAACATTGATTGAAGCTCCTAAATCACACATAGCTTTAGCGATTCCAAGATTACCTATTTTGCAAGGAATAGTAAACATACCTGGATCCTTACATTTAGGAGGAAGCTTCTTCTGAAGAATAGCTGAAACATTCTCACCCACACTAATCTTTTCAATACCTTTCATCTTTCTTTTGTTAGTGCACAATTCTTTGAGAAATTTAGCATAACGAGGTACTTGCTTAATTACATCCAGCAAAGGAATATTTACCTCAACTTTGCGAAAAGTTTCAAGAATCTCCTTTTCTTCAGCTTCATTCTTGGTTTTCGCTAATCTAGAGGGGAAAGGAGGTGCTGTTGTCATGACTTTTGGTGGTTCAACAAGGGATCCTTTGATCTGGTTGTTCTGCTGGCTTGGAGTTGCAGTCTCTTTCTTAGTCTCTTTCTCAAGATTAGTTCGGTGTCCTTTCTCATTTGATCCCTGCAATTTCGTTCCACTTGTCAAGGTAATTGCATTAGCGCTTTGCTTTGGATTTGTAATAGTTTGAGAAGGTAACTTACCTTGAGTTTCTAACCTGTTTATAGAAGAAGCAAGTTGGCTTACCTGATTCTCCAAGTTGTGGATGCTCTGCTTTGTCTCATCCTAAAATTGTTTTGTATTGACGGCAAGTGATTTAACAATTTCCTCAAGAGACATACTTGAAGTGGAAGGAGCTTGTGGTACGTAGTTTGATGGCTTAGGTTGGAATTGTTGGAAGTTTTGTGGTTTATTGCCATATCTGAAGTTAGGATGATCCCTCCATCCAGGATTATTAGTATTCGAGTAGGGATCATATTTCCTTTGTGGTTGTCCCGGGAATCCTCCTACAGCATTGGCGTGTTCATGATTGTCATCTTGCAATGTGGGGCACATGTCGGTAGGGTGATTAGGAGCAGCACAAATTCCACAAGCCTTCACCTACTGGGTATTTCCAAGAGCTAGCTGCTGCACAAGGGAGGTTAGGTTAGAAATTTGATGTTCAAGGTTAGACACACTTACCTCATTTACCTTCCTTGAAGATGTATCATGCCTATACCCAAATTGTTGCGAATTAGCAGCCATAATGGAGATCAATTCCCTAGCTTGACTAAGGGTTTTGTTTACTATGGCGCCTCCACTTGCAGCATCCATCATCTTCCTCTCCATTGGAAGCAAGCCTTCATAGAAGTATTGGATGAGAAGTTGTTCATATATCCCATGTTGTGGACAGCTTGCACAAAGTTGCTTGAACCTCTCCCAATACTCATGAAGAGTCTCGGTGTCCCTCTGTTTGATACCACAAATTTCTCTTCTTATACCGGCGGCTCTGGATGCGGGGAAGAATTTGTCCAAGAAGAGTCTCACCATATCTGTCCAAGTGGTTATAGAACCTGGAGGCAAATAAAACAACCAATCTTTAGCTTTAGTACTTAAAGAAAATGGAAAAGCACGTAACTTGATTTGATCGTCGGTTATTCCTTGCGGCTTCATACTAGAACACACTATATGAAACTCTTTCAAATGTTTATGAGGATCTTCATTCTCAAGACCATGAAAGGTAGGTAGCAGATGTATCAACCCGGATTTCAACTCGAATTCAATAGCTAGTTCGGGATAGTGAATACAAAGTGGTTGTTGATTCACATCCGGTGTAGCCAACTCCCTTAATGTTCTCTCGGGATTTGCCATATCGTCTTCTTTTCAATTCCGATGCTAAGTTCAGTCAAGGGGATGATTTAGCTTCTCTTCATAGCCTCTTAAGAGTCTTCTCGATCTCTGGATTATAAGTGAGTTCACCTATCTGAGAAGAACGAGTCATACAAGAATAGAAATAAATTTGACACCAATCCCCGGCAACAGCGCCAAAATTTGATGGGTGTTGAATCCAACAAAAATAAAAACCTACTCCTAGACAATTATATGATTTGCATATAGTGGTGACTAGGGTCGAATCCACAGGGATTGGTTAAATATATTTCTATTCAAAGAGAATAAAGAAGAAAAGAAAAATGGGGGTTTTGTTTGTGAATCAAATAATGTTGAAACAAAATAATAAAGTCGAATATTGATAAAAGCCTAGCCAAAGGAATCAAGATAGTTTAATTATAGGAATTGATCATCGATGCAAATGTTTTCTATTCTTATTTCTAGATAAACTGGTTATGGTTATTAACAAGCTCTAACAACCTATCTCTCCGTACTTCTTCGATAACCAAAGCAAGATCTTTGATTATTTCTCTTATCGATTAGACAACCCTAGACAAGCCCTTAGGATTTAATCTATCAATAGCATTAAAACTAGAGAGACTACCAATTCATGCCAGTAGATTATAAGATAACCTATTAAAACATGATCATACATCTCCATAACATGAATTCGATCATCTATTTTATAACCAAACATGTTATTGTGTCACTAAGGCTAGAACAATCAAACAATTACGGATTTGACGTGCTAGTTGACAATATATTAACTTGCTAATTGAGTAGAAGAGCTCTAATTCATACCAATCAACAAAGATAATAATGACAAGAAGTTCGGAAGATATATGAATATCCAAAAACAAAGAATAGATTAAATACAAATCAATTAGATCTCACAATTCGTGGAGAATCAAACTTCTATGACCCTTTGGCTAGAAAAAGTTCTTAGCTACACATGTTCATCATAAAAACGAAAATTAAAAACATAACAAGCCTCTATTCCCGGTTGCTTGCTCTGCCTCCTCCTTTCTTCTTGTCTCCAAGATGATCCCCTATCCTCTAACCCTCTAGGGTTAGTTCTATTTATATTGTTAAAGGGATGGCAGAGGATCTTTAGCTAGCAAGATACGAAAATATCTTTCCTTTTTGATGTAAATCTCGAGAAGTGAATAATCGTCTGCCTGGCACGCCCTACCACACGGCCGTGGGTCAAGCCGTGCCTTCTTCTGTGGGTAATCTACAAATCTTCGTTTGTGATCAGTGTGTACCACGGCTTCAACCACTACTAGATCCAAAGCCATGCTATCCTCTGTTTGATGTTCCACAATTTCTCATCCTTGGCACGTCTTCCATTTCAACTTCCACCACGGCTTCGACCACGGCTTCCACCAAGTCTTCCACCACGGCCATGGCACAAGCCGTGTCTCTCTCCTTCTCATGCAGTGTGTAGCACGGTTTCCTCCATGGCCGTGTCTAAAACCGTGCCTCCTTCTAGACAGATACACGGTCGTGTACTTCAACCGTGTATTTTCCCGTGGATTCTTCACGACAGATACACGGTCGTGTACTTCAACCGTGTAGTTTCCCGTGGCTTCAAAACTAAGTACACGGCCGTGTACTTCAACTACATGCCCATGTACTTTCCTCCGGCGGTGTAAATCCTTGTCTTTGATCCAAGTTGTAGATGACTTCTCTAATTTACTTGAATTAGCACCCTTGACTCCATTTAACCTGATTTATCACCACAGTAGAATTAAGTACCATTTCCTTATGATTTCTATAAAATCTATAATAAATTAACACACTTCATACTATAAAGATTGAGTATAAAATCGCTCTATCACTGCTCCTACAGCAAAATCACTTGCATCACACATCAACTCGAAAGGAAGACCCCAATCAGGAGCCACCATGATGGGTGCTTGGGTCAACCTTTCCTTAAGCGTGTTGAATGCCTCAAGACATTCACTGGTAAAATCATAGGGCACGTCTTTCTCTAATAGCCATGCCAATGGACAGGCTATTTTAGAGAAATCCTTAATGAACCTCCTGTAAAATCTGGCGTGCCTGAGAAAGCTCCGAATGGCTCTTACTGAAGAAGGTGGTGGAAGTTTTGCAATTGTGTCTACCTTTGCGTTTTCCACTTCAATTCCTCTATGAGAAATTTTGTGCCCCAAAACTATGCCTTCCTTTACCATGAAATGGCATTTCTCCCAGTTCAACACAAGATTCGTCTCCTTACATCGAGTCAAAACCCTCTTCAAATTGCTTAGACAAGCATCAAAAGCATCACAAAAGACGGAGAAATCGTCCATAAAGACCTCCATGATCCCTTCCACTAAATCCTCAAAAATGGCCATCATACACCACTGAAACGTAGCCGGTGCATTGCATAATCCGAAGGGCATGTGCCTATAAGCGAAAGTACCATATGGACATGTGAAAGTGGTCTTTTCCTGATCCTCTGGAGCGATTGGGATTTGAAAATATCCTGACATTCCATCTAAAAAACAGTAATATAGATGTCCTACCAATTGCTCTAGCATTTGATCCACAAAAGGGAGAGAGAAGTGATCCTTGCGAGTTGCATCATTTAGCCTTCTATAATCTATGTACACTCACCAACCAGTTACCATCCTCATAGGTATGAGTTCGTTTTTCTCATTGGGGGCCACAGTCATTCCCCCTTTCTTTGGTACAACTTGCACAAGACTGACCTAGGGACTGTCGGAAATGGGATAGATCAACCCCGCATCTAAAAGCTTAATCACCTCCTTCTTTACAACCTCCTTCATGTTGGGGTTCAACCTTCTCTGAGGTTGTACCATCGGTTTAAAATCATCTTCCAGCAAGATTTTATGGGTATAAAATGAGGGGCTAATACCTTGCATATCTGATATCTTACAAGCAAGAGCTCGCTTGTGCTCCCTCAAGACCCCTAGTAAATCGTCACTTTGCTCCCTCGTCAAACAAGTAGAAATGATGACGGGGAATTTAGAGTTACCTTCTAAAAAAGCATACTCTAGGTACTCATGAAGTTGCTTCAACTCAAGTTTAGGAGGCTCTTCAACAGACGGTTTAACCTCCCTTCTTCATTGGGCCCTATTTTTTCAAATCCTCTGCGACAAACTACTTCCTTATAGGCTTGCAACTGAGCTTTCACAGTTTGTATCTCCACATTCTCACTCACTTCATCATCATTCACAGTTAAACTGAATTCTAACGGATCTCCGCATAGCAGTTCTTACATCACACTTATTACTGACCTGTCAATGCAATCAACAACATAGCAAGTATCATCGGCGTTCAACGATTGTTTTAGTGCTGCTGGAATTTTCACCACCAACTCATCTGCTCCCACTCTCAAAACCAGCTTTCCATCCGCTACATCAATCACAGCTCTTGCAGTAGCCAGGAAAGGTCTTCCTAAAATCAGCGGGACCTCTACATCTGTATTCATATCTAGAATTACAAAATCAACAGGAAAAATGAAATTTTCTACCTTTACCAGGACATCCTCAATGATCCCTCTAGGGAATTTGACCGAGCGATCTGCCAGCTGTAGACTCATCCTGGTGGGCTTCGGCTCTCCTAATTTTAATTGCTTAAATAAGGAATAGGGCATCAAGTTTATGCTTGCCCCAAGGTCTGCCAAAGCTCTCTCCATAGGTAGTTCACCAATTAAGCATGGAATAGTGAAACTACCCGGATCCTTGAGCTTTTGTGGTAACTTATTTTGTAAGATAGCCGAGCACTCCGCTCCTATAATTGCGGTAGAAATTTCTTCCAATCGCCTTTTGTTTGATAGTAGATCCTTCAGGAACTTGGCATATCTGGGCATCTGTGAAAGAGCTTCTACAAACGACATGTTAATATGTAATTACTTAAACAAATCCAAAAACTTACCGAAGTGCTCTTTGTCTTGATCCTTTTCCAGCCGACCTAGATATGCAATTGGAGGCTTGTATGGCTGAACTGTTGATACCTTGGTCTTCCCCTCTGCTAACTCCTTTTCCTTGACTTCCTTCTCCTTTACCTCCTCAATAGCATGTTCCTTCTCACTACCCCCATCATGTGGTTCTTCAACTCCCTTTCTTTGTGCAACCACTGGTGCCCCAATGATGTCAGATTGCAGTTCTTTTCCGCTCCTTAGGGTCACTACCTTTACCTGCTCCCTAGGATTAGGTTCAGTGTTTCCATGCAAAGACCCTTGAGGTCTATCTGAGAGCACCTTAGCAATCTGACCCACCTGATTTTCCAAATTGTGTATAGAAGCCTCATGATTTCTTAGAGTAGCATCTGTTGCTTGCTGACGCTGCTCTGAGACCTGAATGAACTTAGCAATCATGTCCTCTAGATTGGACTTCTTTTCTGTAACAGGTGGTGGTAGAGGTCTTTGCAATCCAAGTGCAGGCACATTACCCCGAGCAAATTGTGGATTACTCCATGAAAAATTGGGGTGATTGCGCCAGCCTAGATTATATGTGTTACTATAAGGATTGTTCTGGGGTCGTGTAGGATTTCCAACATAGTCAACTTGCTCATTGGTCTCTTGGATCATGGAATTGGCAGCTGAATCGACTGGATGGTATTGGGATGGCTGAGACAACGCCATCTTGTCAACCTTCATAGCAAGGGCATCCACTTTTGTAGCAATAGTGGTCATCATATCAACCTCATAAACCCCTGCTACCTTTTGCCTCAACCTACCGTTACTCTACTGATGGTTGTTCTTGGCCATATTTTCAAACGGCTCCAGAGACTCTTTAGGAGTCTTCACATTAAGTGTACCACCAGCAGCGGCATCGATGGTTTGTCGTGTCGGATAATCGAGCTCATTGTAAAAAGTTGAAACTTGTAGCTAGTTAGGCATTTGGTGGTGTAGGCACCGCCTAAGCAAATCCTTGAACCTTATCCAGGCTTCATAAAGGGGCTCGTTATCCAATTGAGTAAACGATGTGATATCGTTCCTCAATTTGGCAGTCTTGGATGGTGGAAAGTAAAAGTCTAGAAAAGACTCTGCCAGTTGGGCCCATGTAGTAATGGATTCCCGGTTTAGTGAACTTATCCACCGCCTTGCTTTTGCCCTCAAGGTGAAAGGAAACAACCGCAACTTTAATGCCACATCAGTCACCCCGTTCTGTTTCACAGTAGCGTAGATGTCCAGAAACATTTAAATGTGAGCGTGGGGATCTCCATCAGGTAAGCCGTCAAATTGACACTGGTTATGTATCAAATTCATTGTAGAGGCTTTAACTTTGAAGTTATTAGCCTCTATTGCAGGTCTTACGATACATGAACCAGTGCTATCTAAAGTTGGCCTGGAATAATCAACCATAGTCCGACATTGGTCTGCCATTACTTCAATGTTAACTCTACTACTGTTCACAGGTTGCTCTTCCTTAGCAACTGAACTTTCTCCTTCACTAAATGATAATTCTCCCTCACCCACTTATTGCTCTATAGTGCTCCTTAGTTTCCTTCTAAACGTCCGGTCTATTTCTGGATCGAAATCAAGAAGTTTTGATGATGAACTCCTTGTCATACACTACAAAGAACACCGAAATGAGTTAATTACCAAAAAAAAAAAGAATGAAAATGAATATGATAAATAGCAAAAGAATAAATGGTTAAATTAGTAAGAGTTGAGCTTTCTTAATATCGTCGATCCCCGGCAACGGCGCCAAAAACTTGTTGATGATCGTAGTCACACAAATTAAAATAAATCCTTTCACTCTCACTCTTTTCTCACGATCAAACAGGCAAGTGCACCTATCGGATTAAAGTAGTATAGAGTTCAAGCATGGATATCGTTCCCTCAGGGATCTGCGAGTACTAAAACTAACCCTAAGCCGACTATCTAACCGCACAATATCGAATGAGTTTTCTTAATTAAATTAAACAAAACATTAAGATAAGAATACTAAAAAAAATGAATTAAAATTATCAAATCCAATAATCAGCAATATACCCTTCCTTTACTACTCCTCCAATTATCATGTAACTTTATCTCATAAAAATCAATTACCAGATAATGATTATCTCTAAACCGCAGGAATTCTATCACTAAGCTAATGTTTCTCCCGAAATCATTGACTCCTAACCCTAATTATCTTAATAAAGATTCCTCTTTTATCAAAAATAATCAGAATTGCATTAATGCATAAAAGTCCTTGATTAGATCAAATTGTCCTATTCAACCTCATATGGGAAACTCATGCTTTCTATCCCTAGATTGCATACGAGCCTCTTCATTCATGTGTGATCTATTCAGATAAGCGATTTCCCAATCAACTTACAAGAAATCATTGCAAATGCAATGTTAGCCATACATGAAATTAACAACACGAAGAATAACATGAATAAATTCAAAGATCCTCAATTATCTAAGAATTGTGCAATCAAATCCAATGTTACATGATAATTGGAGTTTCGTAAAGTTCAGGTATAAACAAATTTAGTTACACATGGTTTCAGAAATACAGATCAAATAAATGATAAAACCCATGTGAAGAACCGTTTGAGATTGAATGTTGTTGAAGTCGAATCCTCGTCCCTCAAAGAGTTGCGAAAATGTCTCCTTTTTTCCTCCTTTTTTCCCTGACGTTTCCCCTTTTTTCATCCAAAGATACCAAAATCTTGGAAGAAACTTGTAAAACGCGGAGTCAAATCAACTACACGGCTGTTATACACGGCCGTGTAGTTGAGGCGTGGCTAATATCGCACCATACTCGCTTCATATACACGGCCGTGTGTCTTTCTGTGGACAATTCCAACTCAACACACGGCCGTGTATTATGGTCGTGTAACCCTCTATGAGTGTATCAAATCCAATACGCGGCCGTGCCCCTGTGATACACGCCCGTGTATCTCTCCTGCTGCACTTTTGGACACTTTTCTTCTTGTAATCCGCTCCGACTCTTGCAAATGTTGATCATTCTTCCTTGATAGGTCCTTTTAATTCCTGAAACTGAAATAGCTTTCCTTTAAGTACCAAATTCTTTTAAAACATAATTAACTTACTTCAAAAGCAACTCAAACCCATACAAAATATAAGTGTTAATTTATCCTTATCAGTAGTTCCCATTACTTGGGGCTCGCAGTGGCAATTCCCATAACTAAGTTTAAGTGTACATGGGTGTGGGGCCTATAGTGGTAGTTCCCATCACTAACTTTAAGGATTAAGGGATCATGGGTGTGGAGCTCATTGTGGCAATTCCCATCACCAAATCAAGCTCCAGTGTGTTAAGTGTGTTAAGGGAGTCATGAGTACCTTATTAATGCATGTGGTCCTAAAAGTATTAAGGAAATGGTTGATGTGTTTAAGTATTGCATAACTTGTGTGACACTTGTTCATGTTTGTACATGTGTATATGTTTGTGTTATACGTACTAGGCATTAGCTCACCCTTCGAGGAACCTTTTTTAGATGCAGGTGTTTAGGGAGACGAGAACCCAGAAGATGACTTAGGCTTGGGTGAGCCATAGAGAGAGGAAGATGAAGATTTCCATTATTATCATGGTGATTTCCACAAAATAGGCATGTTCCCCAGTTGAATGTGAACCTTAATTGCATGTACGAGAACAAAATAAAATTCCAAATTCTTACCAAATATGACACACTAGTAGAATTGGAACAACTTGCAATAGTTGATATTACTCACAACAATCTAATTCCCACTCGCCACAATCCTTAAATTTGAATTGATAAGAGTGTTTTTGGTGAAAGAGAGAGACCCTTTTTCACAGCAAAGAAGGTAGCAAAAACAATCATCCAAAACTGTCTTTTTGTTGTCTCTTTACAAGTATTTATACTAGTATTAAATAGGAAAAAATGACATAGTGCAAATGGTGACACATGGCTGGTCTTTTAGGCTCCATTTCGATCAAATTATGTAGCACATGGCCAGTCCTCTAAGTCCGTTTTAGTTCAATATGGACCATCAATGATCCACAACCAAGTGCTAGTGTATTTGATCTTCTTCCTGTAATAACGACAAATGTACCTAATTAAATACAAATTAATTATATAAAATAAATGAAGACACTTTGTGAATGTCTTTGGTTCCATTTGTTCGATTGCTTTGTTAATGGATTATGTGGTTGCATTGGTTTGATTCCCATCACTTTCACAATCCATACCCCACATGGGCTTATTATATATATACATATTTTTTAGTCTATTTATATATAGTATAAATATATATATAGTCTTTGCGAAGGATCTTAAAAAGGAAGACCGGGGTCACTAGAGCTTAAAGTTGACATGTAGTTCGTAGTTTCCTAACCTAGGTAATGGAGTGCGATAAATCCATGTTGTATGTGGTATCTTGTAGACTGCATATATTGTTGCACTCACGTGATTAATCATGCATTTCATATATTTGATTAAATAACTTGCTTGTTATTGCTTGTCAGTTCAATAGGAGGGTTATCTCACTAAATTGTGATAGCTTACACCCCAACAATTTCTCTTTCATAGGTTATATCTAATGCTGAAAATGGGTTAGGAATCAAGTGATAAAAGTTTCAAACTCTAAGGAACAATTATAGGATAGAGTAATTAGTGGTCTAGACTTAGATAGAGTAACATAAAATTATGGAACTTGTACATTCCCTTTTTCAAAATCTAATTTCCTTTGAACTTATCTAAACTTAGACTTCTTTAAAGTTGAGACTACTTGATTTTACAATTTGGTAGGGCATACCAATTCTCTATGGCTTTAGCGACTATGGATTACCGGTTTGTGAGTTATTTTTATATGATAATTAGTTATATGTATTATAGTGAAAAAAGATTTATTTAGAGTTTTGTAACCTCTAACTTGTAAGATAGTTTTGCATCATGACTATACATGACATGTGATAACTTTTAGTGAAAACTACCAGACCCCCTTTTGGGGAGTGACACCCATTGCTTTTCTGGCTCATGCTTTGTAAGTGTGACTTAGATAGGGCCACTTCTATATTGAATTTATGTCGATGCTAAAAGGCCTACACCAACATGTCCCAAGTGTTGACTACATTTTGGTCTAATTGCGCAAATCAGATTAAGGCTAGCCAATTAAACTATCTTAGAATGTTTGGACCATTAGCTGGTCAAATTTTGTATATTTGCCCATTTCCCTTAAGTATAGCTGAGTCTATAGCCTAAGGCATCTAATCCCGTTAGACTTTTTAAAATTTGAAACTTTAAAATTTTCAAGGTATTTTCCAACATATATTGCTTGAAGGTTGACTAAACCCATTTTCTTAAGACCATTTGGGCCTATGTGATGCGAACCTCGTCAACCCATGACAAAACCCGACAATCGATTTGCTGACCTCATAACCTAGGATCTCTCACGAATGATGGACACCATGACCCTTTGTCTATAAATGAGACAAGAACCTTAGTATACGCAATAATGCCACAATCGATTGTAGTAGGATCAATTGATAAGTTAAAGGATGGATGCCATGGATTCAAGAATCTGATAAGTTTAGTAGTTCTTCAAAGAACCAAAGAGAAATCTCTCTCAATTGATGAGTAAAAAAAATGTTCCAAGATGGCTTACAAATAAATGTGTGATGACTATTTATAGTCTCACAACAAATGTACACAAAACATCATAAAAAAAGTACTTGTGACTAAGGAAAACAATATATTCCAGTAGCTTAACTTGGACAAGAGCTGACCTATAATTTCTATCTAAGTTGGCACTCAAAGTTAGTGGCTTAAACTACACATTGAACTGGTGTATGAAGTAAGCCTGCCACTTAAGCTAGCGGCTTACTTTGTCGGCTTTCCTTGCAATTCTATGCCAGCCACTTTAGGCTAACAACTTTCTTTCAAGGCCGGCCACTTAGGTCGGCAACCTAAGCCACCAAGGATAGTGGTCTTCAACACTCTTGAAGTCGTCAACCTTTAGCTCCATCCCCGACTTCTGTCTTCATTATCCGCACTTCGAATATGCCCATACTCTTTATTCCCAACTCCTTATCTTGTCCTTGATCATCTTTGGACCAATCCCCTTAATGTGATCTTCATCATTCCCCTCCTCTTAGAAAGGATTTGTCCTCAAATCATCATCTGCATTAAATCGACTCAAATCAGTAATATTAAAATTAGTACTAGTTTGATACGTACCTGGTAATTCCAATCTATAAATGTGATCATTGATGCACTCGAGGAGTTAAAATGGACCTTCGCCTCTTAGAAGCCGCTTTAATCACCCTTGTCCTAGGAACTGCCTATGACTCATGCTCGTCCAAACCCAATCTCTGAGTTTAAATAGAACTTGACGATGCCCTTTACTGGTTCGTTTTGCACTCTACATCTTCTGCCGCTCAATATTGAGCTTGGCCTTTTCATGTATCTTCACAAATTTCTTTGTTTCTACAAACAGAGAATTCTTAACATCGCTAAGTCTCTCATTAGGATTTTCTTTCCACTTTGCTTTTCTCTCACCATTCAATGTTTTTCCTCTCTTTTCGCTTTCCTTTAAATTAAACTTTCGCTGCTTTTCTTCTACAATAGAGCTCAATTTAATTTTTCACTAACTCCCTTTTGTTCACTCTCTCTTTATAGCCTCACTTGATCTTCATAAAAATTTTCTTTTCTTTTGGCTTTTATTTTATGTTCTCACAAACCTCATCTTCTTTCTCTTTTTCTTTTGGACTCTTACCTACTGTCTCTTTTTCACTCTCTTTCTTTTCACCACTCTCTTTTTGCAATTTCAACTGGTTCTCATAAACTTGTTTAGGGGTCAAAGGCATAAGAGTAACTGATAGGAATCAAAATCCGACAAAACCTATCATTAGGGTAAGAACCAAAGGATTTCAAATCTTGGTAATGAGGGCTCATTTTGAGCAAATCGACCCTGGAATTATTTATAAATTAACCTCTTTTCTATTATTCTTGTATTGTGTTTTCCAACAAGCAACTTATTTAGCTTCATAGGACGATGGACAAACTCATTAAGACTCAGCTTATGGGTTATCTATGGACCAACTTAAAAATCGAAGATGAACTGAATCGATGAATTCCATTGCAAAGCTAGCTTATTGAAGATTATTTTTGTATTTGTAATTTATTTATTTGAACTATTTATTTTGTCAGCTTTGTGGGACATTTTATTTGGTTGTAATTTGTCTTTTAGGACCGCCCCCCCTAAAAGTGGCATAGTTGTAATTTTGTGAACTTTTTAACCCTAAAGGGAGTAAGTATAAATACTTGCTTAAGTAGGGTTTTAGGGAGCTTTTGACATTTTGAGAAAACACCTCTTTTGCTGCTGTGAGGATCATCTTTTCTTGCAATTGATCTCTTATCAGTTTCATCCTTGAAATTGTGGCAAGAACTGACTTGAAATCGATTGTGAGTAATATCAATCATTTCTTGTTGTTTACAAATTGTACTTAGTGAGTCATATCTAAGTGCCATTTGTTGTTCCTATCTTTCCTGAGAATTAGGGTTCTTGATTGTCAAATTGAATTCAATTCAATTTTATTGGAATTCTAATTTATCCATATCTTATCTATTGTTCATTTTCGTTTTTACATTGATCCAGATCATAATTTGGTCTCATTTTCATTTGAATCCACGTGAATAAGGGTTCAAGTAAATATTTGTTGATCATGCCAAATTGAGGAATTGTTCCCCTTTGTCATTTAATTATGCTTAGTCATTTTAGGCACATCAGTAGATGGCCTTTGATTGTACTCAAAGGAATATTTATTGGTAAAGTCATCATGTTTAACCCTCATATCAACTGCCATGGTCTTCCAAGCAACAAGTGAGTAGCTTGCATTGGAACTACGTCACTGAAATGCCTAAATGGGAATTAAGCACAAGCAAAATAATCCAAATAACAACCCTAAAAGACAAGACCAATTCGGTTCACTTTTATAGCAAAATTGGACCATAAACCCTAAATGCAATCATTGATTCGAATGATGTATTTTATACAATGATTAACACTGTAAAGTATTCCTCAATGAAGATCACAAATTATACTTGAAAAAGCCACGTGATTACTAATAAAAAAAAAATAAGAACCACTTCTGTGATCCACCTTCCAAATGGATTGATTTCACGGTTCAAGAATTGTGCATAATGGATGAATAAAAAAAACTAGTATGATAGTAACTCAAATGAAGCACAATATTTTGAATAATACTAATTCAAATCTGACTAAGAAATGTTTCAATCTAACCCTAGATATGACACACTAAAGAAGAAAAGAAATGAAAACACAATAAATAGAAATTGATACAACTCACAATTTCAAGTTATTGTACTCGCCATAATTTTAACTCTATTGGCCTGTTTTGCTGACTATAAGATATAGTAGAAGTAGTTTTGATCTATTCCTGAAACTGGTGCACCTTAGATGGAGTCATAGGTGATAGTACTATGCAAGAACCTCCTATACTGACCATATAGTTGTTCCTGAATCCATCATGTAACACCTGCCGATCAAACATACAGGGTTTACCTAACAACAAATGGAATGCACGCACAGGAATCACATCACATAGGATCTTATCGTGACATTTCTGTCTAACACTCATAGGCACCTTTTCCCTTAGCGTAACATGCATATTACTTATGAAGTCCGAAAAATTTCGAAAAATAATATAAATGATTATAAAAAATAAATAAAATAATAAGTACTTCTAGGTCGCAGTAGCAAGAGGAACAATTTCGCAACATTAAAAACTTCAAGAGATGTACAACAAAAATTCAAATGTTGCGACACATAAATATTATTTTAATATGTTAAGAAAATAATAGGTTTTAAAAATAAAACAATTAAAAGCAATAATCTTGGGCAAATAAAATAAGATAACGAACTTAACAAATTGAATTATATGAAATATATTGCTGAATAAATTTAGGAAGCGAAGTAATCGAAAAATATCCTAATAGACCTATAAATAGATAAATAAAAATTATCGTAAGTCCTTTAGTTCGAGTAAATTAAATTAAAAGAATAAATCATCCGAAGCATAATTTTTATGCAATATTCGATTGAATAATGAACATTTTCAGAGTGACAATCAAAGACCTGCTGCGATTGTTTTCCATTCCGAGTCATTCGTTCATGAAGACTTATGATATTTTGTACTTTGTAATTGTTTTATGAACTATTTTTGGTTGTATTTTCTTTTGGGACACTTTCATTTCATTGTAATTTTCATTTAGGACTATCCACCTTAAAAGTGGCAAACTTATAATTTTGACCATTTTCCAACCCTAGGAGTAGTAAGTATAAATACTTGCTTAGAATAGGGTTTGAAAAAAGCCATTTTTTCAAATTAAACATAGCACTTCACGTGTGGGAATTAGGGTTCATCCTAGTTCAAAATCTCTCATCAATTTCAACCCAAGAATTGGAATTGTGGCGAGTGCGACAAGGGGAACTCATGAGTCATATCGATTTCTTCTTTGTTGTTTTTCATTTCTTCTTTAGTGAGTCATATCTAGGGTGGATTTGAAGTTTCTTGGACTTATTTGTGAGTGTAATTCGTGAAAAATTGTCATGTTAAGATTGATTATTCTTTTAGTACTTGAATTACACATCATTTTAGTGTTGGCGTGCATTAGAATTGGAAGAAGAGTGGAAATCACGATTTTGTTGCTTCCATTTTGATCTGATTTTCACGTGGATCTCATTCCATTTGTTGTCACTTGGTGAAGATTACAAATAGGGATTGCAATTACATCATTTGATCTACATTTTCCATCCAAATTTCATAGGGGTTTCATGTGATTTGTGAACCCATTGGATTGATTTTTGTGATTAATTGTGAATTGTTTTTCTTGAGTCATTTGATTGTGCTTGAACTTGATTTTGAGCACATTATCTTTTGGTATCAGAGCACAAGTTGAGAGAAGGGATTAAGTGTTGGTTGATTTCGTGATTATCATTTTCAATTAGGTTTCCTCATTATTGAACCGAAATTGTGTGTAGTGACCTTGACTTGCAAAAATTGTCTTGATTGGAATTCTGATTTGCTACTTGTTGGAGTTGGATTAGAGGGATTGTTGTAGCTTCTTGTGGGTGATCATTTTCGTAGAGGGGAAGGAGAGTAGAAGTGTTGTTAATTCAACATTTTTTTTAACTTGAAAAATTGCCTATTCTTGCCGTGATTAGCTTGTTGCTTGAAGGAGCTTGTGGAGTTTGTTATTGTGAATCCATTGTGCAAATTCGGAATTGGGGAAGTATTTTACAGATTTGCATTGTGTTGAATAGTAAGGAATCTATTTGAATTCAAACACATCAAGTAAGTTGTGGGAGTTAATGAGTGTTATTTGAATTTGAAATTCATTTCTTACCAATTGAGGAAGGATTGTAATTATTAAAGAGGTTGAAATTCAAATTTGAATTGCTACCTATTTGTAAGTTGCAAATTAAATTTATGGAAAGTGGAGTATATCTTGTTATCCTTGCCGTGGAAGTGGAAGTGTATTTGTTGTTGTTGCCATTTATTATTGTTGCTGTGGAAGTGGAGTGTAATATTTGTGTTGTTGCCGTAGGAGTTGCTTGTGAAGGAGTGACTTGTGGAACTTAGAAAAAAATTTGTTGCATCGTGATTTTGAAAGAAGTGGAAAATATTATTGTTGTGATGATTGAATTTATTATGCACCGTGTATAGCAACGGTGTGTGTGTGGCATTGCATTGGTGTGTTAAACAAATAGTGAGTGTATGGTGTTGTGTGTGTGTGATTAAAAAGGGGATTGCAAGTGTTGCATGTGGAGGTGAATTATATAAGTGTTGCACCGTGTTGTATTAACGTGTTGTGGAGAAGAGTGTTACACGTGGGTTGTAATAGCATACTTGTGAAGTTAAGAGGATTTGTTTGTTTTCCTTTTTGTAGTTGCTATTGTGTGATGTTAAAGGAAGTGTAGTTGTGACGTGTGCTTCCTTGCTTCAAATTGTCTTTGAGGATCGGTATATGGGGATCTACAACTATGTCGAATGATAGTATGAATGGGGATATTGACAATGAGGCCAATAGCTAAGTGGGTGGCAGACTAGGTCGTCGAAATACAAGTGGAAGAACTCTAGATGAACAACTTCAGGACCTTACCACAATTGTTGCTACATTAGCAACAAGGATTGATAAGATGACATTGCCACCAGCACTTGTGGTAAACCTTCAGGCACCACCTAGAGTAGCTCCTCAGAATGTCCAGAGAGAAGGGGCAGTTAGAGGAAATTTAAGGAGAATAGTAGAAGGAGATTATCATGCTCTTAGGGAAGACAGAGATGATAATTTTAAGGTTAATCCTTACCCAGGCAGGGAATTTAGACCACCTCGTGGATTAGTGTATGTAAAGCTATAGATGCCTTCATTTGATGGTAGGGGTTCCGCCGATGATTACCTAGACTGGAAAGACCAAGTTGAGGTTCTTTTCAAGTGTTATGAGATTGATGATGACTTCAGGATACGTCTTGCAGCTGTAGAGTTCACAGGGTATGCCGCTTTGTAGTGGAAAAATATGGTGATCAGCAGGTGAAGGGATGGAGAGACCGAAATACACACTTGGAGAGACATTAAACGAGTTTTGAGGAAGAGGTTTATACTAAAACACTACAGGCATGAGTTATTTATGCGTCTCCAGACATTGAGACAGGGGGGGTAAAACAGTGGATGACTACGTACAGGAGTTGGAGACACTAGTGATTAGATGTGGATCAGTTGAACCTCTTGAACAAACCCTAGCACATTTTGTATCTAGGTTGAAGTATGAGATAACTTGTGTAGTTGAGCTTTAGAGATATAGTACACTTGATTAGGCTACACAGTTAGCCTTGAAAGTGGAAAGACAATGATGGGAAAAATTCTAACACTGTCAAACTTTTTAGAACCCAATTTGGATGATGATCCAAATTGCTCATATTTTACCTTATGTCTTTATTTCAAATAAAAATTTGAGAATAATCTTACAGGTACAATTATAATTCTCCATGGGATGCCAATATATCCTACAACTCCTGCTGGATACAGAACAATTTTCAGGATAACAATCAAAGACCCACTGCGACTGTTTTCTATTCCGAGGCATTGGATCATGAAGACTTATGTTATTTTGTATCTTGTAATTGTTTATTGAACTATTTTGGTTGTATTTTGGTTTTGGGACACTTTTATTTCCTTGTAATTTTCATTTAGGGTTAGCCACCTTAAAAGTGGCAAACTTGTAATTTTGAGCACTTTTTAACCCTAGGAGTAGCAAGTATAAATACTTGCTTAAGAGAAGGTTTGACGAGGCCATATTTTGCAGATTATACACTTCATATTCACGTGAGAATTAGGGTTCCTAATTTTCATTAGACTCTTATCAATTTCAATCCTAAGAGTTGAAATTGTGGCGAGTGCAACACCTTGAAATTGTGAGTTGTATCAATTTCATTTTGTTGTGATTTCTTTTCTTCTCTAGTGTGTCATATCTAGGGTTGAATTGAGATAGTTCTTGGACAGATTTGCTTCTAATTGTTGTCGAATTCTTGTGTTTGATTAAGATCCCTTGCAATTGAATTCGAATCATCCTTGAGAATTCCTCTTGAAAACGTGATTTTCACTTGTGGAAAGGAGTCCTTAGAATTGAGGTTTTCTTTTGAAATTTTGGATTATTTTCGTGGGATTATTTGTGATTAGGGTGTTATTAGAAGAGATTATCATTGTGATATTACAATTGTAACATTGAGCATTTGGAATTCATTACATCTTCACTAGGGTTCACGTGAATTTTGCTCCTTGTGGAGCCGGTTTGTTGTTGACTTGAGATTGCTTTTTCTTGAGTCTTTTAATTGTGCTTCTAAGTGGAATTAGGCACATCATCTTTTTGGTATCAGAGCACATGTTGAGAGAAGGGAATTGGTTTTATTTGATTTCATGGAGTTAATCATCAATTAGGGTTGATTTAGTGAAACCGCAAATTGTGTTGATTGTTGTGGTTTTGAGATTGCGAAATTACCTTAGCTTAGAATTTAATTTGCTGTTTGTTGGAGTTGGATTGGGAAGGTTGTTGTATCATTTTATGATCAATAATTTTCGTGGAAGGGTAGAAGTATAAAGTGTTGTTTAATTCAACAACTTTTGGAACTTGCAAAAAACTTACCAAATCTGTGCCGTGGCTTGTTGTGGCATGGAGGAGGATGTGTAGTTTGTTGTTTTGATTTCCATTGTGTAATTCTGAATTGGTGGAGTACAATTTGCAGATTACATTATGTTTTGATTAGTAAGGAATTATTTGAATTCAAACACATGCAATTAAGTTATGGGAGTTAATGATTGCTATTTGAATTTGAATTCATTGTTTACCAATTGAAGAAGGCTTGTAATTAGTGAAGTGGTTTGAATTTCAAATTGAAAGTTGCTGCCTATTGTGGAATTCAAAATTCATTTGTGGAAAGTCACATATTAGTCCTTTGTTATCATTATTTGCCATGGAAGTGGAAGTCTACTTGTTATTATTATCCATTTTGTTGTTACCGTGGAAGTAACTCATCATCATTGTTATTGTTACTTATGTGTTGCCGTGGAGTGACTTTTGGAAATTAAATTTGTTGCACCGTATTGTTGTGACGTGTTGTGGAGAAGAGTATTACACATAAGTTGCAATATTATAATTGTAACGTTAAGAGGGTTTGTTTGTTTGTCTTTTGCAGTTGCTATTGTGTGCAGTTAAGGGAAGTGAAGTAGTGGAGTGTGTACCCTTGAATCAAATTGTGTTGAGGATTAGCATACGGGAGTCTACAACTATGTCAAATGATAGTGTGAATGGGGGAATTGGTGATGAAGCCAATAGCTAGGTTGGTGGAGGTCAGGGTCGTAATGTGGTAGGTAGAAAAACTTTGGAAGAACAACTCCAGGATCTTACTACTATAGTTGCTACACTAGCAACTAGAGTTAATAGAATGACATTACCACAACCACCAGTGGTAAACCAACCGGCACCACCTCGAGTAGCACCACAAAACCCTCATTGAAATAGAGTAGTGGGAGATGGGAATTTGAATAGAAGGATGGGTGAGGAGCATCTTCCAAATAGGGAAGAAAGAGATGATAATTTTGCGGTAAACCTAAATCAGAATAGGGATTTCAAGCCACCTTGGGGTTTGGAGTATGTGAAACAACAGATGCTATCCTATGATGGTAAGGGGTCAGCAGATGAATACTTAGACTGGGAGGACAAGGTCGAAGGTCTCTTCGAATGTTATGAGATCGATGACAGTACCAAGGTCCGATTGGCTGCTGTTAAATTTGTAGGGTATGCTGCACTCTGGTGGAAGAATCTAATTATCAACAGGCATCAGGATGGAGAGGCTAAGGTTCAGACCTGGAGGGACATGAAGAGATTGTTAAGGAAAAGGTTCATTCCTGAGCACTACAAACAGGAGCTATTTATGCGACTGCAAACCTTGAGGCAGGGGGGCAAAACAGTAGATGATTATGTGCAAGAATTTGAGACCCTTATGATTAGGTGTGGGTCTATTAAGCCTCCAGAACAAACTATAGCACGTTTTGTCTCAGGTCTAAAATATGAAATAGCGTGTATTGTTGAACTGCAGTGCTATACTACACTTCATGAGGCTATTCAGTTGGCCTTAAAAGTAGAGAGACAAAGGAGGTCCAATTTGTTTAGGGCTCTGAGCAGTAGGCCCAGTACTGTTAATAGACCCATATCAGCCGACAGTCAGTCTGGGGGAACAAAAGCGGTAGGTAAGGGAGTAAAGGCAGTGGACATTACTACCCCAACCATTATGAGAGAAAATTTACCCATTGGGAAGGGTAAAGAGGTCATGGCCCCAAAAATGAGGCAGACTGTTCTCGGATCTACTAGTGGGAAAGTGCGCCAGATAAAATGCTTTAAATGCATGGGATTTGGGCATATGGCTGCACAGTGTCCAAATAAGAGGGTGATGACTGTAATGGAAGACATTGGGGAGGATGTTGAGGATGATCATGAACAGATTGAACCTACAGATCTACCAACAGCACTGCAGGAATATTATGATGATCAGATTGCAAACACGCCTGAGGAGCATACAGGAGGAAAATATCTATCCCTTAATGTGTTACGCAGGGCTTTATCTATATCTCCTTATACCAGTGATATTTAGGGGGAGAACATTTTCCATACCTCTTGTAGAATCAAAGGTAACCTTTGTGTACTCATCATCGATAGTGGTAGTTGCACGAATGTTATATCAACTGCACTGGTAGACAAATTACAACTATCTACTATCTCACATCCTAGTCCTTATCACTTGCATTGGCTGGATAATAGAGGTAGTATGCATGTTACCTTTAGGGCAAAGGTTCCTGTGAGTGTCAAGCAGAATTATCATGATGAGATTCTTTGTGATATAGTCCCTATGCATGCATCCCATTTACTGTTGGGTCGGCCTTGGTTGTATGATCGACGGGTGATACATGATGGATTTGAAAATACCTACATGCTCAGCATGGGCGAGTCACGCATAGTTTTATTACCAATAACTCCATCTGAGGTCCAGAGGTTTCAGAAACAGATCAGAAATCAACCCACTACCATTGTTAGCCAGAAGAGCAGGACAACAAAGATACTAGGGTTCAGTTCCACAAATAATCCTCTAGATTTGAGGGCAAATCTTTCAGAAGCCCGAGGAGATGATGGGAAAAATTCTAACACTGTCAACCTTTTCAGAACCCAATTTGGATGATGATCCAAATTGCTCATATTTTACCTTATGTCTTTATTTCTAATAAAAATTTGAGAATAATCTTACAGGTACAATTATAATTCTCCATAGGATGCCAATATGTCCTATAACTCCTGTTAGACACAGAACAATTTTCAGGATAACAATCAAAGACCCGCTGCGATTCTTTTCTATTCCGAGGCATTGGATCATGAAGACTTATGTTATTTTGTATCTTGTGATTGTTTATTGAACTATTTTGGTTGTATTTTGATTTTGGGACACTTTTATTTCCTTGTAATTTTCATTTAGGGTTAGCTACCTTAAAAGTGGCAAACTTGTAATTTTGAGCACTTTTTAACCCTAGGAATAGCAAGTATAAATACTTGCTTAAGAGAGGGTTTGAGGAGGCCATATTTTGCAGATTATACACTTCATATTCACGTGAGAATTAGGGTTCCTAATTATCATTAGACTCTTATCAATTTCAATCCCAAGAGTTGAAATTGTGACAAGTGCAACACTTTGAAATTGTGAGTTGTATCAATTTCATTTTGTTGTAATTTCTTTTCTTCTCTAGTGTATCATATCTAGGGTTGAATTGAGATAGTTCTTGGACAGATTTTCTTCTAATTTTTTTCGAATTCTTGTGTTTTATGAAGATCCCTTGCAATTGAATTCGAATCATCCTTGAGAATTCCTCTTGAAAACGTGATTTTCACTTGTGGAAAGGAGTCCTTAGAATTGAGGTTTTCTTTTGACTTTTTGGATTATTTTCGTGGGATTATTTGTGATTAGGGTGTTATTAGAAGAGATTATCATTGTGATATTACAATTGTAACATTGAGCATTTGGAATTCATTACATCTTCACTAGGGTTCACGTGAATTTTATCCCTTGTGGAGCCGGTTTGTTGTTGACTTGAGATTTCTTTTTCTTGAGTCTTTTAATTGTGCTTCTAAGTGAAATTAGGCACATCAAGCAAAGGAAATCCTATTCATTTTAGGGTACTAGGAGTAGGCCCAGCACTAATTCAAAGCCCAAGGGGGTTGTTGGTCAGTTGGATGCGTCAAAGGGAGCAGGTAAGCATTTCAAGGTTGTAGATGAAATTATCCCTACTACAGAAAAGGAGAAAAATGTTTTTAGGAAAGGCAAAGAGGTAGTTGGATCTGATTTGGAGCAGATGGTATAAGGGTCAACCAATGAGAAGATGCGCTAGATTAAATGTTTCAAATGCATGGGATTTGGACATATAGCTACGCAGTGTCCTAATAAAAGGGTGATGATCGTCATGGAGGGTAACGAGGAAGATGATGAGGGAGAAACTGTTGAGCCTACAGATTTATCCTTAGCCTTACAGGAGTATTATGATGACGAACATGCTAAAACACATAGGGATAACAAGGGAGGAAAATACGTACCCATTAATGTGTTACACCGGGATATAACTATTTCTCTAGATACCAGGGACATACAAAGGGAGAATC
Source organism: Laguncularia racemosa (assembly GCA_037954665.1). Classification (NCBI taxonomy): domain Eukaryota; kingdom Viridiplantae; phylum Streptophyta; class Magnoliopsida; order Myrtales; family Combretaceae; genus Laguncularia; species Laguncularia racemosa. Next base: position 413,483 of record JBBMOL010000082.1, read on the forward strand.
TATTTCATACACCTTGTCAGATTCGAGGTAACCTATGTATGCTTTTCATTGATAGTGGTAGTTGTACTAATGTCATATCCACTGCATTGGTAGAGAACTTACAATTAACCACTAGCTCTCATCCTAACCCGTATAAAGTGCATTGGTTAGACAACCGAGGTAGTTTGCATGTTACACAGTGAGCAATGGTATCAATCAGTATAGAAGATCGGTATAATGATGAGATTATCTATGATGTGCTTCCTATGTATGCATTTCATTTACTACTAGGTCGGCCATGGCTATTTGATAGAAAGGTGTTACATGATGGGTTTAGAAACACTTACATGTTTCAAAAGCATGGTATTCTGATTTTATTAACTCCTTTGTCTCTATCTAAGGTGCGATCTTTCCAGGAACTAGTCAGAAGCACATATAGTTCTTCCAGATTTTCAGCTAACAAGCCATTCCAAACATCGGGTTTCAGTCCAGGAAAAGACCCTCTAGATTTGAGGGCAAATCTTTCAAAAGCCCGAGGAGATGATGGGAAAATTTCCGGCACCTTCGACACTTTCAGAACTCAATCTGGATAATGATCCAAATCACTCATATTTTACTTTATGTCTTTTATTCTAATAAATATTTGAGAAATAATCTTACAGGTACAATAATAATTCTCCATGGGATGCCAATATGTCCTACAACAGTTGATGGACACAGAACATTTTCAGAGTGACAATCAAAGACCCGTTGCGATTATTTTCCATTCCGAGGCATCGGTACATGAAGACTTATGATATTTTGTACTTTGTAATTGTTTTATGAACTATTTTTGGTTGTATTTTCTTTTGGGACACTTTCATTTCATTGTAATTTTCATTTAGGACTATCCACCTTAAAAGTGGCAAACTTATAATTTTGACAATTTTCTAACCCTAAGAGTAGCAAGTATAAATACTTGCTTAGAATAGGGTTTGAAAAAGGCCATTTTTGTAGATTAAACATAGCACTTCATGTGTGGGAATTAGGGTTCATCCTAGTCCAAATCTGTTATCAATTTCAACCCAAGAATTTGAATTGTGGCGAGTGCGACAAGGGTAAATTGTGAGTCATATCGATTTCTTCTTTGTTGTTTTTCATTGTTAAACATAGCACTCATATCTAGGGTGGATTTGAAGTTTCTTAAACTTATTTGTGAGTGTAATTCGTGAACAATTGTCCTGTTAAGATTGATTGTTCTTTTAGTACTTGAACTATACATCATTTTAGTGTTGGCGTGCATTGGAATTGGAAGAAGAGTGGAAATCACGATTTTGTTGCTTCCATTTTGATCTGATTTTCACGTGGATCTCATTCCATTTGTTGTCAATTGGTGAAGATTACAAATAGGGATTGCAATTACATCATTTGATCTACATTTTCCATCCAACTTTCATAGGGGTTTCACGTGATTTGTGAACCTATTAGACCGGTTTTTGTGATTGATTGTGATTTTTTTTTCTTGAGTCATTTGATTGTGATTGAACTTGATTTTGAGCACATCAATGTATGTATGTGGAATAGTGCATGGTATATGGACATATGGGGAAGTTAAGGATGATGTATGTGGGATATGTATGTACCAATATGAGACGATGTGTGGAGTATGAATATATAAGTATGGGTATGGAAGGCAAATGTGGTATGTGCAAAGTATGTGGGCATATATTGATGGTGTAAGATATATATGGAATATGTAAGTAACTATTTGAGATGACGTATGGTGTGGGTATGTAAGTATGGATATGGGAAGTTTGTAATATGTGTAGGGTAAATGGATAAGAATATGTGTATGTTGGTGTGCATGTAGTGTGTGGAAAAGGTTGGTGTAAGTATGATGGAAGCGTTAGTGAGGAAGAAAACCAGTAAAAAGTATGAGGAACTCGTAGGTGGAAACATCAACAAAGAAGATAAGAAAGAAGATGATACAAACCTTTAAGGAGTACTAAATCCTGCGGGTTATCCTACAGGTAGTTTGTTATAAGATATTAAAGACAATTGGATAAATGAAAGGTTCAAAGATGCTTCATGGACGAGAGAAGCGTCTATGATGGTGTAACTGGTGAAGGGAATGATTTAAGAAATATTTAAGATGATGGCTTGAGACATAGTTTGAATGAGATGGATTTCACAATGGAATGTTCAAAGGATGTCGAGGAAGATCATTCTTAGCCAAATACCCTAATGCAAGATCTTCAGTTGTCCTTTCCAAGGATATCTTGCATAGGTAGAAGAAGGAATTTCAAATTTGGCAGGTCGAAGACATTCCATTGCTCGACTTCTACATAAGGAAAGCAGATAGTCGATCACAGCAACTTGAGGTGTTAGAAGCACAGATTCGAAGGAAGTTTAACATTTGAATCTTGTTCACCTGAAGTTCCATAAGGAGGAAACTTCATGCCTTGTCATCAATCACAAGATGAGCAGAGTACACATATCGGGTGCTAGCAGACTATCAAAGTCAGGTGGAGATGTGGCTTTATGATTGGGTTGAGGAAGCACCATAGAAGGATATTGACTTTAAGAGGAACACAAAGGAGTTACTTGTTGGAATCGCTCGACTCCGGCTAGGACTACGATAACCCTAAACAAGTGAGTGGGAAACTTAATGATATGCTACTATGTTGTGTTGTACGTGGAATGCTATGTATGTGAAATTGTTGTTTGTAGTATTTGCTATTTAATGTGATTGTTGTTGAGTTATGTGGTGGGAATTAATGAGCTAGGAAATAAGTCAAGAGGAATATAAGGGAATGAATGGTACAAGAGTTTAGATGTCATTACCATAATAATAGCTCCTAGCACCATATTGCTAGTGCTATAACCATAAGCCTAACCCATGTTTTACAAATTGTTTTCTTCTTAATCAACCAAAATATAGAAACTTAGCTTTTCCTTCTATAGCTATTGAATAGGTATCCTTAGTTAGAATAGGGTGTATAGGTATTAGTATGTATACATGTTAGAGTTGGTTCCTGAATGTGTATACATATACTCAACAAACTTATTTTCCTATTTTAATTACAAAACACACTCATGAACATAACCATACCAAATCATGGGTGCAACCTTAATTTTTACAAATCAATGACCATATTTTCTTACCCTCTTAAGCACACAAGGGGAAATGTCTAGTAAATTGTCTTTAATTGAGAAAAGGTCCCAAACATAAATATGTATGGATATGTATATATGTATATATTATGCACAAGTGTCTTGAAGACATTAAAAGGAAAATGCAAGATGACCTTCTTGGCTCTTGAAAGTCTGAAAATGATAGAGCACTTGAGAAGTGCGATGACACAAAGGTGTCAGAAATGATTGAAAGCTAACCCGAATGGTTCGGCATTCGAGAAAAGGACATAGAGGTACCAGATCTGATGATTGTAAGTTGACCCAAATGGTTTGACATTTAAGAGAAATGGCATAGAGTGGTGCCAAGATAATTTAATCCATTATAAAATTGGATAGGTCATTGTCTACGGGGTTTGGGTTCAGTGTTGGTGTTGCGTAACTAGAAATGCATAATCCTTGCTTGTGATGAGTGATAAGAAGAACATGATTTGTGCTTGTTGTGATGAGTGAAATGGAATGTTTGATGTTTACATTTATGATATGATAGAGTGTGATTGTAAATGTTGTTTGATTACCCTAAATAAATTAATTAAGGAAGAGGACCTGATTTAAAAACCTGACATGCATTTTCATGAGATTGAAGGCCATCACTATCACAGCATGTGTCGGAAGTGATTAAGAGGATCGCTGTTTCGCTAAGTGCAAACTAAGTGACTAGGGGATTGTCGCGCCTTGACGATTCTGAGTTTGGCTTGTCCTTCAGGGTTTTGCTTCGTCTGGTGCAGAGAAGCATGGGAGCATTCACTGCTCAATTAATAAGATATCATAATTTACCAAGTGATAAGATAAATAAATTGGCTAATGACCTGGGCACTGATGGTGGCTTCAGAATCCCCAACCCAAGGTCATGGGGGGCGTAAACCTTAGACTTCACATCGGTTACCGGAAGACCACGTGAGATGATCCATTTATATGGTTGTTCATGCATAGCATACATTTAATATTTTAAATTGAATTTTTTTGCTTATGTACATAGCATAGGTTTAATAACTTGATGTGAATTTTCTTGTGTATGTATGTAGCATATGTCTAATGTTTGATTTAAGTTTGTTTGTGTGTATGTACGTAGCATTGAAAGTTTTACCATCCCATTCACTGAGCCATGGCGTGCTCACCCCCTTATAGACTTTATGCCGGTGTCGATAGTGAAAGCAAGGGATGGGTTAAGATGTAAAGTATTAAGAGTTTTAGAAGACCAAAACAACGAAGCAAGAATTGTGAATGGTAGATTTACTTAGATGAATGTTAGGACCCAATGTAAATAGAAATGTTTAAATTGAGAAACCTAGGATTTATCCTATTCTACTGATTGGTAGGAGATACCGATTCTATGTGACCATGGTCAACCGTGGGATTCGGGTTCCATAGTGATATTTTATTATCTAATATATGTAGTATAACTTGTTGTAGATGTAATTATTTACTTAGAGTCTTACGATCTCTGACTCGTAAGATGATTATCATATAACGGGTGCACACATGACATGATAATTTAGTAGAGGCTTCTAGGCCCCCTTTCGAGGCGTGACACTACCCCGATTGTTCAACTAATGCAAGTCATAAGGGCTAGGATGTGGGCTAGTAGATAAATGTAATTTTTCTACTAGTGTAGCAGATATAACATTCGTGCAACTACCACTGTCAATGATGAGTACACAAAGGTTACCTCTGATCCTGTAAGAGGTGTGGAATATGTTTTCTCTTTGTATGTCTCTAGCTTCAAGAGATATGGTTAGAGTCCTGCGTAACACATTAATAGGTAGATATTGTTCACTTGTACACTTCTCATGTGTTTTTGTAGTCTGGTCATCATAATACTCCTGCAATGCTACAAACAAGTCTATAGGTTTAGCCTATTCCTCTACAACTATAGCATCTTCCCCAGCGCCCTCCACAACAGTCATCATCCTTTTATTTGGACACTATGCTGCCATATGCCCAAATCCCAAGCATTTAAAGCATTTGATTTAGCGTACTTTCCCAATAGTAGATCTAGGAACAGTTTGCCTCACATTTGGTGCTATTACCTCTTTACCCTTCCTAAAAGGTATATTTTCTATAGCAGTGTTAGGGGTAGTTTTATCCACTACTTTCACCAACTCACCTATCGCCTTTATCCCTTCTGATCGACCGTCAACTGCTATGGGTCTAGTAGTAGTATTAGGCCTGCTGCTCAAAGCCCTGAACAAGTTGGTCCTCCTTTGCCTCTCCACTTTCAAGGCCAACTGAATAGCCTCATCAAGTGTGCTATAGTGTTGCAATTCAACAACACATACTATCTCATATTTCAGCCTTGAGATGAAGCATGCTAGGGTTTGTTCTCAATGTTTGATTGACCCACATCTAATCATGAGGGTTTCAAATTCCTGCACATAATTATCCATTGTCTTGCCTCCCTCCCTCAAAGTCCGCAATCACATAAACAGTTCCTGTTTGTAGTGCTTAGGAATAAATTTTTTTCTCAACACCCTTTTCATATCCCTCCATGTCTGAATCTTAGCATCCCTATCCCTACGCTTGTTGATAATCAAATTCTTCCACCATAATGCAGCGTATTCTATAAACTTAACAATAGCCAATTGGACTCTGGTATTATCATCGATCTCATAACATTTAAAGAGATCCTTAACCTTATCGTCCCAATCTAAATAATCATCAGTGGATCGCTTATCGTCACAACAAAGCATCTGCACCTTTACATACTCCAGTCCCGGAGGTGGCCTGAAATCCCTATTCTGATATGGATTTGCCCTAAAGTTGTCATCCCATTCTTCCCTGTAAAGATGATGATCCCCATCCATCCTTCTATTCAGATTTCCATCTCCCACTACTCTGTCTCTCTGAAGGTTCTGTGGAGCTACCCGTGGTGGTGCTTGAAGGTTCACCACTGGTGGTTGTGGTAATGTCATCCTATCAATCCTAGTTGCCAAAGTAGCAACTATGGTAGTAAGATCTTAGAGCTGTTCTTCCAAAGTCCTCCTACCTGCAGTATTATGACCTTGACCTCCGCTAACCTGGCTATTGGCCTCATTGCCAATTCTCCCACTCACACTTTCGTTGGATATGTTGTGATTTAAGAAGTAATCCCACAAATTACAGCACACTCCTTCAATAATATTAACCCACACGTTTAACAACCACAATAATGCAATAGCTTACGTTTCAAAAAGAATTATAGGCACAAGGAAATAATTTACTACTTTAAGTAAAGTTCAACAAATGAAGTACACACACAACTACTTTCAAGTAGTTAGAATTAAATTCAAATACAAGTGCTTAAGTAACTAGTCAATTACTTTCATACTTTAATGACTTGTTTAAATTCAAATTCTACTACTCAAACCTTCCTTTCTTAGCCATGACACACACTCACACTTTAGCTTCAACATGCAACACCTTACTCCACACAATTCCACAAATTCACAAATGGCAATTCCCTCACTCAACACACAAACACAATGCCAACAATTCAATACTCCTTTTTACACCAAAAAATACTGCATTTACAATTCCACAATAAAAAATAATCTACACCAAAATGCACATAACCCTACATACACTCTACGGTTCACACTTCCAAACATGCAAGTTTCACCACTACAAACACTAAAGCAAACCACAACTTATATACTAAAACAACAACAATTCAAATTTGAAAATCAAACCACTTCACTAATCGCAACCCTTCCTCTAATGGTAAGAAGTAATTTTCAAATTCAAACAACCATTCATTAACTTCTTCAACTTAATGTTTGTTTTGAAAATCAAATAATTTCCAAATCTTCCACACAACTCAAATATGGAAATGCTCAATTACAACCTCTATTTTTCCAAAAACAAACATGTAAGGATCACAATTCTTCTTCCTACAGAATTGCACTTTTGAATTTATATTCAAAATACACTAACTCTCCTCTTCCTTCATGATGAAGTCCACAACATCGAAGCTTCAACAAGTACTCAAAACTCACTCCAACAAGTAGCAAGTTCAACTTCCATTCAAGACAAATCACGCCACTCCAAGCAATTACAACAACAATTTCAATTTACTCTCAATTTCGGAATTGAAGATGTAAGAACATGAACCATAAATTTCCAAAATTCAAAATCAAATAACCCTTCTCACAACCACAAGCTCTGATACTAAAAGATGATGTCCCTAAATGGGAATTAAGCATAAGCAAAACAATCCAAATAACAACCCTAAAAGACAAGACCAATTTGGTTCACTTTTAGAGAAAAATTGGACCGTAAACCCTAAATGCAATCTTTGATCCGAATGATGTATTTCATACAATGATTAACATGGTGAAGTATTCCTCAATGAAGATCGCAAATTATACTTGAAAAAGCCACGTGATTACTAACAAAAAACAATAAGAACCACTTTCGTGATCTACCTTCTAAATGGATTAATTTCACGGTTCAAGAATTGTGCACAATGGATGAATTGAAAAACAAGTATGATAGTAACTCAAATGAAGCACAATATTTTGAATAATACTAATTCAAATTTGACCAAGAAATGTTTCAATCTAACCTTAGATATGACACACTAGAAAAGAAAAGAAAACACAACAAATAGAAATTGATACAACTCACAATTTCAACTTTTGGGATTGAAATTGATAAGAGGGGATTGAACTAGGATGAACCCTAAGCTCTCTCACGTAAAAGTGATGTGTTTAATTTGAAAAAAATTCCCCTAAAACCCTACTTTAAGCAAGTATTTATACTTGCCCCCTTTAGGGTTAGAAAGTCCATAGAATGACAACTATGCCACTTTTAGGGTAGCCGGTCCTAAATTAAAATTACAAATAAATGAAAATGTCCGAAAAGAAATTACAACATAAAATGGTCTAAAGAACAATTACAAAGTACAAAATGTTATAATTCTTCAAGTGCTAAAGCTTCGAAATGAAATCAATCGTAGCGGCCTTTAGATGCAAATCTATTGATGTCCCGTGGCTATCAACTAATGTAAGACATTTTGGCATCCTATGGAGAAATAATATTGTACTTATAAGATTATTATTCAAATATTTATTTGATAAAAAAGAAATAAAGTGAAATATGAGCGATTTGGATCATTATCTAAATCGAGTTCTGAGAACGTCTATGATGCTGGAAAATTTTCCATCAGTCACACAAAACGTCATCTTCATACCTTCCAATGCGAAAAGCAACTAGCACCCACTTGTCCACCCTCACTTCACCACTATCATTTAACCACTGCAATTTGTAAGGTCGAGGTTGCTCACTAGTGGAAAGTCTTAATTTCTTAACCATAGTTACACTTACTACATTAGTACAATTCCCACCATCTATAATCACACCACATACCTTATCTTTAACAAGATACCTAGTATGAAATATGTTCTCCCTTTGCACCTCTTCCTCTTCTCTATCCTGTACATTCAAACTCTCCTGGTTACCAACAACTTCTCCTGAACAACAAACTCCTCCCCATCAACATTTTTAGAGGACTTTTTATAAGACATGTTGCTACACAAAATAATGTTAGGAGTAATAAAATGTAATCTCTCAAACTCACTCGTTTACGTGTTTCACCTAATCCTTACCCACTCAACAATTCCTCTTTTTGGTTCTTCTAAAACTAACAATCCAATCAGATTTTTGTTCCTGTAGAAATCCACCCAACTTTCCCAACAGCAATTTCGTATCACGATTTGACAAGATTCATAGAATGCTAAGAAGTCAATTAAAGATCACTAAAAATAAACTCTAAATCACAATAGTAACAATAATTCTCCACTTAATTTCCAATTCTAACTCAACATAACCCAATAGATAGCAATTTCTTTTTTCTTTTTCTTCTTCTCTTTTTTTTTTTTATACGAATTTTCTTTTCTTCTACTTCTTCCTTTTTTTTTTAACTCTTGAACACACTATCAATGAACAATCACTAGCAATCTACCAAATCAATCAAACAATTCTAAAACTTGTAGAACAAATTCAACGGAACACTTTTTTTTTTGTTTCTTAAGAAAGGAAATATGTATGATTCCTTTCAAACACTAATGACAATCAATTGAAATCTAATTGCAAAGAGAATTAAAAAAGGAACGATTTTTTTTTATCTAAACCCTATATCTAAGAATAGGTAATTGAAATAACAAATGGATATGCGATCTTGACAAACCTGATTGCTCTGATACCAAATGATGTGAACCTCGCAAACCTATGACGAAACTCAATAATGGATTCGCTAATCTCAAAACCTAGGATCTCTCAAGAACGATGGACACCATGACCGTTTGTCTATAAATGAGACAAGAACCTTGGTGCATGCGATAATGCCACAATCGATTATGGTAGGATTGATTGATAAGTTAAGGGATGAACGCTAGGGACTCAAGAATCCGATAAGTTCAATAGTTCTTTAAAGAACCAAAGAGAAATCTCTCTCTCAATTGATGAGGAAAAAAAAATGTTCCATGATTGCTTATAAATGAATGTGTGACGACTATTTATAGTCTCACAACAAATGTACACAAAACATCACAAAAACCCTACTTGCGACTAAGAAAAACAATATACTTTAACGTCTTAAATTAGACAAAAGTTGGCCTATAATTTCTATCTAAGCTGGCGGTTTAAACTACACATTGAACCGGGTTATGAAGTAAGTCGGCCACTTAGGCCAGTGGCTTACTTTGCCAACCTTCCATGCAATTCCACACCAGCCACTTTAGGCCAGCGGCCTTCTTTCAAGGCCGGCCACTTAAGCCATTGGCCTAAGCCACCGAGGCCAACGGTTTTCAACACTCTTGAAGTTGTCCGCCTTTGGTTACATCCCCAACTTCCATCCTTGTGATATGCACTTTGAATATGCCCGTACTCTTTGTTCCCAACTCCTTATCTTGTCCTAGATCATCTTTGGACCAATCCTCCTATTGTGATATTCATCACTATGAATCCGTACATCTTCTCGATAATTTTCTAAAATATTCCTTTTCGAGCTCTTTTTACTTTTCCTCTAAATTTTTCATTGATATCTTGTTGTTATTCTTGGATTCATCTTCTTCCAAGATAGGCATTAGAGGCTCTTCATGCCACTCATTTGGTGGTTGATTTTGTAGAGGTTGATTGTTTTGAGTCAATTGCTAATGCATCTAAATATCTCCACTCTTTTGGAAAAAGTTCGAGATGTACACCTTAGTTGCACGGTTTTCACCTACTTTCCCTCTTAACTCTCTAACATTTACAATTTTCTTGATTTTTTTTCCTCCACTTCTTTTTTATTTTCTCTCGAGGACCCATTAACATGGATAAAGACATATCGTGATCATGGTAATCCAAAGCAACAAGCTAAAGTGAATCCATGTAAGAAATTCCTTGAAGTGGGCCAAACTACTAGGTTATAGAAAATGGGAAGTACCGGATACATCTAATAAAGCCAATGAGAGAAACTCTTGGATAAACCTTGCATTCTAAAATGGCTCTAGTATGGTTACTCTATCTTGTTGTCTATGTAAAGTTGTTTGGCTTCATCTTTTTTATTACGCCTACCCATTGATATGCCTTGATTGTTTTTAGTAATTTGATTTTAAGGGCAACACTATTAAGAAGATCTACTTGACCAGCTAATGATGCCTTGACAAGATTCCTTTTAAATAACTTCTAGTGGTTAAAAAACCAAATAATTAATACAGTTAGATTAGTCTTGAAGATCCCATACCTACTTTCCTTAAGAAAACTTAGTGTCTTAAACTACTCTGCTCGTAAGGCTAGTACATAAGACTTCCATTCTAATAATTGAGGCACCAACTTGACAATTCTAAAATGAATCTTGCCATAACTATGTGGGAAGAGAACTGCTCCAAATACCGCGAAGATGAAAGCGTTCGCCCTATTTTGAAGCCAACCTTCCTAATTTCCGTAGAAAATATATTGATATTGATTGAATCCAAATGGGTTCATAAACCACACCAAGAGTTTTCCTAGCTTATGGTATTTCCCCTTAAGTCCAACTAGTAGTGGAGCTAATGCAAACTTCTTGAGACTCAACAACTTGAAAAAAGCCTTCTATAGTTGAAGCCTGAAATATGGGATGGCAATTCCTACTCTGGTTGGTGAAGCTTGAAGCAATTGAGTGTATTCTTCGATGGTAAGAGTCATCATCAGTCAGCCAATATGATAGGAATCAAAATCTGACAAGACTTATCATTAGGGCAAGAATCAAAGTGATGTGCCTAAAGGGGGGTCAAGCACAATCAACTAAAAAGGGATGAATTGTCAATGATCATCCACGTCACAAACAAAGGAAAGGCCTCAATTCCAAAAGAAATTCCGAATATGTTGATGAAAAATCAAAAGGATATAAAAAACATCCGTTGGCTAGATTTCAATGATGAACAATAGAACATGAAATGAGATTCCAATTCAATTCAAAGGTGCTTTCAAATTTCGAAATTAGAACCCTAATTTCATAAGAACAAAAGTACATAAAATAACTAAATCCTCACCAGATATGACTCACTAGTTTGGAATTAGGATCAACTTGTAATTTGTTGATATAACACACAACAAATCCAAGCCTACTCGCCACAATTTCATTAAGGAAATTGATAAGAGCAATTGCTTGAAAGAGGCACTCTCTCTCACGGCAAAAGGGGTTTTTTTTCTCCAATATCCAAAAGCTCCTCAAAAACCCTAATTTGCAAGTATTTATACTTGCACCCTTTAGGGTTAAAATGACAAGAAAATCACAACTATGCCACTATAAGGTGGCCGGTCCTAAAGACAAAATTACAACCAAATAAAATGTCCCATAAAGCTTACAAAATAAATGGTTCAAACATAAATTACAAGTAAAGAAAATAATCTTCGGCAGGCTAGCTTCATGATGGAATCCGTCGGTTCAACTCATCGCCGGTTCAGGTCGGTCCATAGATAACCCACAAGCTGAGTCTTAGTGAGTTTATCCATCGCCTTGTGAAACCAAATAAGCATACCTGTTGGAATATGCAATTCATGAATAAGATAAAAGAGGTTAGATAATAATTAACTCCAAGGTTGATCAGCTCGAAATGGGCCCTCATCGCCAAGATTCGAAATCCATCAATTTTTGTCCTAATGATAGGTTTTGTCGGATTTTGATTCCCATCACAAAGGATTTCGAATTTTGGTGATGAGGGCCCATTTTGAGCAAATCGACCTTGGAACTATTCATTTACTAACCTCTATTATCTTATTCATGTATTATATAATCCAACAGGCACACTTATCAGGCTTTACAGGGTGTTGGACAAACCCACTAAAGCTCAGCTTGTGGCTTATCCATGGACCAACCTAAACTGGTGATGAGCTGGGCCGACGAATCCTATAGAAGACCGGCATCTTGAAGACCAATTTCTTTTACATATTTGTCATTTTCATGGACTATTTATGTTGTAATCATTTTGGAACACTTTTATTTTGATTGTAATTTTCATTTAGGACCGGCTACCCTAAAAGTGGCATACGTGTAATTTTTGTCCATTTTCTAACCCTAGGGGTAGCAAGTATAAATACTTGCTTATAGTAGGGTTTAAGGAGGCCATTTTTGCAGATTTGAAGCATACACTTTACGTGTGGAATTAGGGTTCTTCCTAGTTCATTTTCACTTATCAATTTCAATCCCAAAAATTGGAATTGTGGCGAGTGCAACAAGGGGAAATTGTGAGTCATATCAATTCCTTCTTTGTTGTTTTTCATTTCATCTCTAGTGAGTCATATCTAGGGTTGAATTAGAAGTTTCTTGGTGAGATTTTTTATTGCATTTGTGATCAATTATCTTGTTTTAAGGTTGATTACTTTAGTACTTGATATTTCATCTCATTGGAGACGTGAATTTGTGCTTGTTGGAAGAGGATATATCACGGTTTTGGATCTTTTCTTCCTCATATAATTCATGTGGAATTCACTTGATTTTATTGTTATTTAGTGAAGTTGATCATTATTTGATGTTGATTGCATCTTTGAACCTTTGGATTGTATCAAATTTCCATTAGGGTTCATGCAAATTCCATTTCAATTGGACCGGTTCGTATGTGATTTGAGGATTTTTTTCTTTGATTCATTTGATTGTGCTTAGACTTAGTTTTGAGCACATCATCTTTTGGTATCAGAGCTTGAGGTTTAAGAGGAGGGATTTGCAATTTGGAATTCAAAAATTAAGGTTCTTATTACCTTGATTCGAAAATTGTGCATTGAAGAATTGAATTATTTCAATTGTGTTGTTGAAGTGATTTCCTTATTGTTAAGTGTTGTGGACGTGGAGTACTCACCATATTGTTTGTCTCCTTGAGTTAACCGTGATTAGTTAATGGAAATCATCATTATCATCATTTGTGGGAAGTGAAATTTAAAGGCTAGGAAATTGTTGCTTTCAAATCCTTACTATGTGTTGTAGTGTTGTGTGTGCCATTTGTGAATTCGAAATTGGGGGGGAAACAATTTGCAATTTCCAGATTTGAGGTGTGAGTTAAGGAAGCAATTTGAATTTCAAAACACACATTAAGTCATTGTTTAATTGTGTATCATTTGAATTTGAAATAGCTTCTTACCATTTATGGAATTGTGTACTTATTGAACTCCTTTTTGAATTTCAAAGTGGGCTACCTTACCTTGTATAGAAGTTGTAGTTTTGGTTGTAGTTTGTGGAAGAAAGGAAGGCTAATTGAATTTGAATTCCATCGGAATTCCATAATTTGAAGAAACAAGTGGAAGTGTGTGTATGGCGTTGTGTTTGTGTGTTAGTGAAGGGTATGTATGTGTGGTGTTATGTGTGTATGTTGATTGAAGGAATTGTAACATGGTGTCTTTGAGCTTGCCATGAGGAAGAGTAGTGCTTCTTTGTGATCATTTGTGATCACTTGGAAAAAGTGGAAAATTAAAAAAAAAGAAGAGCAAATGGAGAGTCGATGATTTCGGAATTGTAGTTTGAATTTTGAAAGTAAAGAAGAGTGAATGGAGTGTTGATGATTTTGGAATTGTGGTTGTCTTTTACCATTTCTAGATTTGAAGAGTGTGGAGAAAAGGAAATTATTTCAAATTCAAACACCATTTTTAATTTGAAAGAAGTTATTGTGTGATAGTTGAGTAAATGATTATTTAAATTTGAATTTGCTTCTTACTATTTGTAGAAGAGGTTGCGTTTAAAGTGGAATTTGAATTTGTTGTTGTCTTGTTTATAAGTGGCGGTGTGAAGTGAGTTGTTGTGAGTGGCCAATTGGAGTTGTATTGTGAAGGAGTGTTACAACGTGAAGTAAGTTGTGGTGAAGATAGTGCACCATAAGTAAATTGTTGATTGTGTGTATATAGTGGTGGAGTGAATGTGTAAGTAAGGGAATTGCCACTTGTGAATTTGTGTGCTTGTGTGCAGTGTAAGGTGCTGCACATTGTGGTTATTTGAAGTGTGAAATCAAGGCAAGAAAAGGAAGGTTGAGTAGTGGAATTTAAAATTCAAACAAATCATTAAAGTGTAAAAGTAATTGAACTAGTTACTTAAACACTTGTTGTTGAATTTAATTCTATCTACTTGAAAGTAGTTGAGTGTACTTCATTTGTGGCTTGGTTGTGTACTTGAACCTTGGAAGTGTGAAGATAATTATTGTATTGTTGGATTTAAGCACAATCATGCCTAGTGAAATGTTTCATTATGCTAATGTATTACGCCGGACATTGACTACATTTACTACTAAGGATGACAAACAAATGGAAAAGTTGTTCCATACTTCTTGTAGGGTACAAGGAAATTTATGTGTCCTTATAGTTGATGGTGGTAGTTGTACCAATGTGGTAGTAGCATCGTTAGTATTGAAACTAAAACTTGCTACTACTCAACATCCTGAACCATATACATTACATTGGCTTAATGATCAGGGGAGTTTGCACGTGACCCAAAGAGTTGGGGTACCATTCAGTGTAGGGGATAAATACTTTGATGAGATTGAGTGTGATATTGTGCCTATGTGTACATCCCATATATTGCTTGGCTATCTTTGGTTATATGACAGGAGGGTTTTACATGATGGCTTCAAGAATACTTACATATTCCAAAAGGAGGGAAAATGAATTATTCTGAATCCAATGTCACCTTCAGAGGTTCAAAGGGTTCAGCAACAAATCAGTAGACCATCAGTGGGCCATGAGCAGTCGAACCAACCTTTAGAGCACAAAATTTATCAAATACAGATGTGCCAACCTTTAGAGGATCCTGATGATCATAGTCAGATGAGCAGACTGCCAGAGGACCAAATTATTCAGGGTCAGTTATGTTCTCCTTTAGAGTTACTAGAGGGTCACGAGCAGTTGAGTAAATCATTAGAGGATTCTAAGGGTCAAAGTCAGATGAGTCTATCATTAGAGAGTCAGACTGTTCAAAGATAGTTATTTTCACCTTCAGAGGTTTCAGAGGGCAATGAGTAGTTGGGCCAACCATAGAAGACCATGAGGATCTGCAACATATAGATGAGAGAACACGGTTTCAGTGGAATGGGTTAATACAGGGGCAACTTTAGTGGATAATGAGTCCTTATTTATGTTGCAGATGAGATACATCTTAGAAATGGGGGAGAGAAAACAATCACCTACTGTGGTATTTCAGATATTGGGATTCTGTAGAGATACTTCTTCAGATGGATTGCTAGGAGAAAAAAATGTCTCTACTGCATTTGATCTGCCAGATTTGAGGACAAATCTTTTTGAGGCCCGAGGAGATGATAGGAATCAAAATCCGACAAGACTTATCATTAGGGCAAGAATCAAAGGATTTTGCATTTTGGCGATGAGGGCCCATTTTGAGCAAATCGACCATGGAATTATTCATTTACTAACCTCTTTTATCTTATTCATGTATTATATATTCCAACAGGCACACTTATCAGGCTTTACAGGGCGATGGACAAACTCACTAAAACTCAGCTTGTGGGTTATCCATGGACCAACCTAAACCGGTGATGAGCTAGGCCGATGAATCCTATAGAAGAATGGCATCTTGAAGACCAATTTCTTTTATATATTTGTCATTTGCATGGACTATTTATGTTGTAATCATTTTGGAACACTTTTATTTTGATTGTAATTTTCATTTAGGACCGGCCACCCTAAAAGTAGCATACTTGTAATTTTTGTCCATTTATTAACCCTAGGGGTAGCAAGTATAAATACTTACTTATAGTAGGGTTTGAGGAGGCCATTTTTGCAGATTTGAAACATACACTTTACGTGTGGAATTAGGGTTCTTACTAGTTTATTTTCTCTTATCAATTTCAATCCTAAGAATTGGAATTGTGGTG
Organism: Laguncularia racemosa; assembly: GCA_037954665.1. Lineage (NCBI taxonomy): Eukaryota > Viridiplantae > Streptophyta > Magnoliopsida > Myrtales > Combretaceae > Laguncularia > Laguncularia racemosa. Next base: position 429,940 of record JBBMOL010000082.1, read on the forward strand.
AGTGCAACAAGAGGAAATTGTGAGTCATATCAATTCCTTCTTTGTTGTTTTTCATTTCATCTCTAGTGAGTCATATCTAAGGTTGAATTGGAAGTTTCTTGGTCAGATTTTTTATTGCATTTGTGATCAATTATCTTGTTTTAAGGTTGATTACTTTAGCACTTAATATTTCATCACATTGGTGATGTGAATTTGTGCTTGTTAGAAGAGAATATATCACGGTTTTGGATCTTTTCTTCCTCATATATTTCATGTGGAATTCACTTGATTTTATTGTTATTTAGTGAAGTTGATCATTATTAGATGTTGATTGCATCTTTGAACCTTTGGATTGCATCAAATTTCCATTAGGGGTCACGCAAATTCCATTTCAATTGGACTGGTTTGTATGTGATTTGAGGATTGTTTTCTTTGATTCATTTGATTGTACTTGGACTTGGTTTTGAGCACGTCACAATACGAAAAACAAAAAAATCTTGTTCTTAAAAATGGATGAGAGTTTGAATAATGGGCCACTGGAGTTAGACCTTCGTAAGAGACATAATTGGGCCAATCATCTAATCGAGATAATCCTACATTACTGGTGTTAGTTTCTCAAACCATTTTTCCAAACAATCTTCAAGGAAGGAGTAGTGGTAGATTTTAGCTTCATTGATGGACTCATACGGATTGCTTGCTTGACTTTTCATGTTAGCTAATACAAAAAAGGGAAAAACAAAAAATGATAACATGGAAAATAGTATGTACAATTTGAAACCAATAATTTGCAGTTTTCAAAGAAAATCTAATTTCGATTGCATGACCTTTCATTTGGAAAATATAAAATAAATACACAAATAAGAAGAATGAAAATTGAGGACATGTACATGCAAAATTAATGATTGAAAATTAAAGGGCTATAAGTGATTATTATTAATGGTTGGCAATTGTGGAGCTATATTATTATTATTATTTTTTTGAGTTGAAAACAAGTCCTCTAAGAAGTCTGCGAATAATATTTTTTTAAAATGCCCCTTATAATTTCAATCATTATGAATTGATAATGATGTAAAGGGTGGGTTTTAAGAGGTTCCCCCATTTTATCATCACTTGCACTATGGAGGAAATGGGTTAACTACATCAACCATTGGGTTACATAATGGCTACTCATCAAGGGTCCTAGGATGGCTCAAGTTCGACCTTATCTAACAATCATTTTTTTTTTCAAAATAAAATCCCCCAAGTTTGAATACCCCTCTAAAGGTCTTGCACACTAAATAAATTGTGAGTCAATTTTGTGAGATAAAAGAAAAGCTCAAATGCAAAAAAATAAAAAAATAAAACCTCTTATTATTTGTTTTTCAACAAAAGTTAATTTAGATATTTATTAAAATAGAAGAATTCATTTTGGCTATGAATGGTGCATGATGATGCTAAAATTGTCTCTTATAACGTAATTGTTATTATTACTTTTAAAGAATTAGGATGCATGTAGGGTAGTATACATGCTTAGGAAACATCATAGGGATACAAAAGTGTGTCCTAATTACCTTATGACAACAAATTTTATCATAAGAATGATATTTAATTTTGTGAAATATTATTACAGTAGATGATGTGACACAATATGTTATCATACACAATAATCCATTAGGGTGCTTTTGTATATCTCGACAAGTATCACATATTAGCATACAACTTGTGTCCCAAAGATCAGTTGCTATGCCCACCCATTAAACCCAACAGAGGCACAAAAACTTAAGTCCGAGTAACTAAAGTATCCTAATTCATATTCTTATGGGACTAAATTATGTGTCCCCATATATAAAATTCTCCTAAGCTCCAAATCCCTATCAACATATTGCTTTAAAATGAGTAGACCACATAAAGTACGGATGTAGATGGGGGTTTGCAATGCCCACAGGAAGTGCATTAGTTACATCGGTTTTTTGTTGTCAATGATCATATTTAAAATCCATCAGCTAGCATACTCTGCATGATGCGAATCGATTTGATCGGATTCCGAACTGATATAAACCACGCCAACGTGTGACGAAACCCAATATTAATACGTTCGAAATTCCCTACCTAAGATGCCAAACACACTCAAGTGGAAACCGCGACCCGTTGTCTATAAGCGAGACAAGAACCTTGGTATAATTATGAAGACGCCACAATCGGGATGAAAGAACCATTGATAAGTCGGGATGAACGCCACAGAATAAAAATCCGATAAGTTCTAGATTAGTTCTTTAAAGAACCAAGAGAGGAATTCTCTCAAAAGTGTTTTTCAAACTTCAATGTTGTATATTCTATATTCTTAATGTTCTAAACCCTAGGAGCTTTATATTAGGGTTTACAATTCGTAACACTAAAGGCCCAAAACGACATCACTTCAATAAGTGCGTAAAAATAACAAAACAAGACATGAAGGCCGGCGTCGGAGAGATACACGGCCGTGTACTTTGGCCGTATATAATTCTGTGGAAATCATGACAATGTACACGACCGTGTACTTCTAGTCGTGTATCTTTTAGTGGAAATCTTGACAACATACACGGCCGTGCCTTGTAAAGACACACCCTCTTCACCTCGTATCCGGTATGACTTGTACAAGAGCAAAGGCATTCCCATGGTTGTTCCAATCCATTCCAGCTTCATGATTGCTCTAATCCTTTCCAACTTCATGGACATCCTTTATCAACCCGTTAAGTGCTTCCCTGAATCGTTTCGCTCGATTTCTTATGATCGGTCGAGGTGGCACTTCAAGAGGATCCAAATTCCATCTTCTGGCTTGGCTCCGATCATGGATTTCATCATTCCCCTCCTCTTGAAAAGGATTTTTCCTCAAATCATCGCCTGTATCAAAAGGACTCAGATCAGTAACATTAAACGTGGCACTTACTTGATACTTATCGGGCAAATCTATCTTGTATGCATTATCATTGATGCGCTCAAGAATTTGAAATGGTCCATCGCCTCTAGGAAGTAGTTTAGATCGACGCTGCACAGGAAACCGCTCCTTGCGCATGTGAACCTAAACCTAGTCTCCAGGTTTAAAGACAGCTTGTTGACGACCCTTGTTGGCTTGTTTCACATACTGCTCTATTCTTCGCTCAATGTTTAGCCTTGCCTTCTCATGGATCTGTTTAACAAATTCTGCTTTCTTCTTGCCATCTAGATTAACATACTCAGAAATAGGCAAAGGTGATAAATCCAAAGGAGTTAGTGGATTAAAACCATGCACAATTTCAAAAGGAGTAAATTTAGCAGCAGAATGCACTGTACGATTATAGGCAAATTCAACATGCGGTAAACAATCCTCCCAACTTTTAATATTCTTTTTAATGACAGCCCTCAACAAAGTAGATAAAGTTCGATTTACTACCTCAGTTTGACCATCAGTCTGTGGATGACAAGTAGTAGAAAACAATAACTTAGTTCCTAACTTAGCCCATAAGGTCTTTCAGAAGTAGCTCAAGAACTTAGCATCTCTATCCGATACGATTGTTCTAGGCATACCATGTAATCTCACAACTTCCCTAAAGAACAAATTAGTAATATTGCAAGCATCATCTGTTTTGTGACAAGGAATGAAATGTGCCATCTTGGAGAATCTATCCACAACTACAAAAATAGAAACCCGACCATGTCTAGACCTGGGTAATCCTAACACAAAATCCATGGAAATATCTACCCAAGGCTCATGAGGAACGGGAAGTGGGGTATAAAGCCTTTGAGGTTGGACTCTAGATTTCGCTTGCTTACACGTGACACATCGCTCACAAGTCCTCTCAACATCTCGTTTCATGTGAGGCCAATAGAAGTGTTCCTGCAATACCCCTAAGGTTTTAGCTACTCCAAAATGTCCCATTAAACCTCCTTCGTGAGACTCCTTCACTAGTAATTCTCCTAAAGAACAAATTGGAATGCATAGTTTACTCTCCCTAAATAAGAATCCTTCATGTTTATAAAATTTACCATGCCCACTCTTCTCACAATGCACATACTCCTCACAAAAATCTCGATCCGCAGCAAATAATTCCTTAATGTGCTCAAAACCAAGCAATCTAGAACTAAGAGTAGAGATAAGAGCATACCTTCTAGAAAGTGCATCAGCAATGACATTCTCTTTACCTTGCTTGCAGTGGATGACATATGGAAATGTTTCGATGAACTCCACCTAACGAGCATGCCTTTTGTTCTACTTGTGTTGCCCATTCAAGAACTTCAAGGATTCATGATCAGTGTAGATCACGAACTCTTTTAGCCAAAGATAGTGTTGCCACGTCTCTAGGGCTCGAACCAATGCATATAACTCCTTGTCATAAGTAGGGTAATTTAAGGTTGCCCCACTTAGCTTCTCACTAAAGAATGCGATTGGTCTTCTCTCTTGCATAAGCACTGCTCCAATACCTAATCCTGAAGCATCACACTCAATTTCAAACGTTTTAGCAAAATTAGGTAAAGCAAGTAAAGGCGCCTGAGTCAGCTTCTTTTTAAGCATCTGAATGGCCTTCTGTTGTTGCTCTCCCTATCTGAACCCCACGTTCTTCTTAATTACCTCAGAAAGTGGTGCTGCAATGGTGCTGAAATCCTTCACAAACCTCCTGTAAAAGCTTGCTAGTCCATGGAAACTCCGCACATTGCTTACAGTGGTTGGACTAGGCCATTCTTGGATCGCACGAATCTTTTCTTCATCAACTTGTATTCCAGTGCACTAATAACAAAACCAAGAAACACAAGTTTGTCTATGCAAAAAGTGCACTTCTTGAAGTTAACATATAATTGCTCCTTTCGAAGCACTTCTAAAACATCCCTCAAGTGAGATATATGGTCTTCCAAACTCTTGCTGTAAATGAGAATATCATCAAAATAGACAACCACAAATTTTCCAATAAAAGTCCTCAAAACATGGTTCATAAGTCTCATAAAAGTACTAGGTGCATTAGTTAAACCGAAAGGCATTACTAACCACTCATACAATCCATATTTTGTTTTGAATGCGGTTTTCCATTCATCACCTTCTTTCATTCTAATTTGGTGATATCCACTTTTCAGATCAATTTTGGAAAAGACACTCGACCCATGTAACTCATCTAACATGTCATCTAAGCGAGGAATGGGATGACGATACTTTACCGTGATGTTGTTGATGGTGTGGTAGTCAACACACATTCTCCATGACCCATCCTTCTTAGGCACCAAAATCACAGGCACTGCACATGGACTCATGCTTTCTCTCACGTACCCCTTCTCCATTAATTCATCGACCTGCCTTTGGAGTTCCTTTATCTACTCTAGATTGCTCCTATAAGCTGGCTTGTTTGGAATCGATGCTCCGGGTACTAGGTCAATCGGGTGCTCAATACCACGAATAGGTGGTAATCCCTTTGGAATCTCCTCAGGGAAGACATCTTCATAGTCCTGCACAATAGACACAACCACACTAGGCAAAGAGTTGGATAGTTCGTTAGTATTCAGACATGCTTCCTTAAAAACCAGCAACAACATAGGTTGCTTCATCACTAATGCTCTCCTCACTAAACTCGTTGTTGTCACACAACTCTCCTTTTGCAAGGCTGCACTCTCCTTTTCACTCACCACCAAAGTTGATTCCCCTTCAACTTAGTCTCTCACACTCTTTTTAGCCGTCCTCTCTTTTTCCTTTTGATATTGACTTTTGTATTCCTTTTCTCTCTCGCTGTCTTTTGCTCTCTCACTCTCCTTCTGTTTTTCACTCTCCTTATGTTTTGCAAAAGATTGTTGTGGCCGCAACTGATCCTCATACACCTGTTTAGGTGTTAAAGGTTTAAGATTAAAGCTTTTCCCTTGGTGAACAAGCGTATACTTGTTAGAAAAGCCATCATGAACAACCTTCTTATCAAATTGCCATGGTCTTCCCAACAACACATGACACACTCGCATTGGCACTACATCGCATAACACCTCATCCTCATACCTACCAATGCGAAAACCAATCAAGGCTTGCTTACTCACCTTAGTCTCACCACTATCATTCAACCACTGCAATTTATATGGACTAGGGTGTTTAGTAGTCTTGAGTCCTAGCCTCTCAACAATAAAATTACTCACCACATTAGTGCAACTTCCTCCATCAATAATCAAACTAGATAACATCTAGTATGAAAGATATTCTCTCTTTGCACCTCCTCTTCTTCCTTCACCTGCACATTCAAAGCTCTCTTCACTACTGCCACTAACCTCCGTATTGCAGGCACCTCATCATCACTAGCGTCCTCTAATGGAGGCATATCATCTTCCTCACTATCCCCTTCAGTCCCATACTCATCATCATCATGCAAAATCATAACACGCCTATTCGGACATTGACTAGCAATATGGCCTCTACCTTGGCATTTAAAACATCTAATGTCATGATTTCTAGATGTAGAAGAATCAGGGTTACCTTGGTTACTAGGAGTAGAACCCGCTTGTCTTAGCTCTCCTTTTGGTTTGGTGGGTAAAGGCTTTTCTTCCTTCTTCCATTGGTTAGTCTTCCAGGTGGATGAACCAGTACCTTGTTGAAACCGTGCATTACTACTACCTTTCCTCTTGTGCTAGTTCTCAACCTTTATAGCCATATGAACCATATCTTTATAGCCATAATGCTACAATTCAACGACATTTTGAATTTCTCTATTCAATCCAGTAAAAAACCTAGCCATGGTAGCCTCTCTATCCTCCTCTACATTCGCCCTGATCATCGTTACTTCCATCTCCTTGAAATACTCATCCACACTTCGGCTTCCTTGCCTAAGAGTTTGCAATTTATTGTGAAATTCACGATAGTAATACGTAGGTACAAACTGCTTCTTCATCACCATTTTCATCTCTTGCCACGACTCAATAGGTGGTTCGCCTTTCCTTCTTAGATTCAACATTAGTTGATCCCACCACACTATGGCATAATCCGAAAATTCAATGGTAGCAAGTTTCACTTTCTTTCTCCTACTATAGTTATGACAATCAAACACCATCTCCACCTTCTTTTCCAACTCTAAGTACGCCTTGGGATCATTCTTCCCTTGGAAAGGAGGAATCTTCATCTTTATACTACTCAATTGATTATCCTCTCTATTCTTATCTCCTCTATCTTCCCAATCCCTAGTTCCTCTATTCTAACCACTATAACCTCTATAACTCCTGACAGAAGGCTCATCAAAGTCATCACCCAACATTCATCTCCACCCCTTTGTACTCTCCTAAGACGACTCTCCCTCTTACGCCCTTGGAAGACATTTGTAGATTGCTTTAGTCTTTGCTCTACCATCTCATGAACTTGTTCCATTCCCTCCTGAAACATTCTCTTCATCTTACCCCTCAACGCCTCAATCACTAACCTAACATCAAACCTTCCCCTCTCACTTTCAGGAGAATGTTGCCTCGACATAGTTCCTGCAGAAAAGATTAGTACTAACACAAATATATATATGATCAAGCCTCACAATACACTCCCTTACGTGTTTCGCTCAAATGATGATATCACACAGTCACTCGTGTATTCTCACAAACAATGATGATATCAACTCGCCAATTCCTCTTCTCAATTCTTTTAGAACTAACCCAAACTACACCAATTCCCTTCCGTAGAATTCAAAACAACTCTAGGGTTCGTAAATTTCCTCTTTTTCTTTCCGAATTTTTTTTTCTTTGTTGTTGCTCTTGATCACGCTCCTGTTTTTTTTTTTTGTCGTGATTCTTCCTTTTTTTTTCTTTTTTTTTTGGTAACAAAATCGAATAGTAGGTACTACACTTTCAATAGACAATTAATACTATGAAATTGAATATGAACAATGGATATGAACGATTGGAGTTAGGGATTTGATGTTACCTTCCTCAAACCGAACTGATGTTTAACAAACCTAAGCTCTAATACCAAACTGATGCGAATCGATTTGATCAGATTCCTAACTGATACGAACCACGCCAACGTGTGACGAAACCCAATACCAATACGTTCGGAATTCCCTACCCAAGATGCCAAACACACTCAAGTGGAAACTGCGATCCGTTGTCTATAAGCGAGACAAGAACCTTGGTATAATTATGAAGACGCCACAATCGGGATGAAAGACCGATTGATAAGTCGGGATGAACGCCATGGAATAAAAATCCGATAAGTTCTAGATTAGTTCTTTAAAGAACCAAGAGAGGAATTCTCTTAAAAGTGTTTTTCAAACTTCAATGTTGTATATTCTATATTCTTAATGTTCTAAACCCTAGGAGCTTTATATTAGGGTTTACAATTCGTAACACTAAAGGCCCAAAACGACGTCACTTCAATAAGTGCGTAAAAATAACAAAACAAGACATGAAGGCCGGCGTCGGAGAGATACACGGCCGTGTACTTTGGCCGTGTATAATTATGTGGAAATCTTGACAATGTACACGATCGTGTACTTCTAGTCGTATATCTTTCAGTGGAAATCTTGACAACATACACGGTCGTGCCTTTGAACCGTGTATAGGACCGTGTATGATTCTGTGTAACCTCCAGACTCCTACACGGCCGTGCCTTGTAAAGACACGCCCTCTTCACCCTGTATCCGGTATGACTTGTACAAGAGCAAGGGCATTCCCATGGTTGTTCCAATCCATTCCAGCTTCATGATTGCTCTAATCCTTTCCGACTTCATGGACATCCTTTATCAACCCGTTAAGTGCTTCCTTGAATCGTTTCGCTCGATTTCTTGTGATCCGTCCAGGTGGCACTTCCAGAGGATCCAAATTCCATCTTCTGGCTTAGCTCCCATCATGGATCTCATCACTGCATTCGTAGCTTTTTGTTTTTCCTATCTTAGGGCTCCATCCAAGGTCTCTAAATGTTAATCATTTAATACAAGAGAGTCATGCATGGTCCCCAAATTTAGCAATTTTGTAATTTTCATTCCCCAAATCAACAAACAAATGCTCTTATGCTAACAAGCTATATGTAAGTAGTGTACTAAATTACTTGAACAGGAAGCTATTTGCATAGTAGATTTGCTGATTTTTAGTTTGGTTTATTGATTTTCTCCATGATTCACATATTGGAATAGTAAAGCTTGAAGCACAAAAGGTAATTGTGTTTTAAATTACCTTGACATCAGTTCTAATGGAATCATCCCTACTGTGCATGAAATAAATAATATAATTTTAAAGCATGTACATGAGGGGACCAACATCATACATTTACTCTTTGATTACATAAAAATCTCCCTAATTATTATAAACATAAAGCTCATTAAGGGGACTTCTTCATAAAATACCCTTAAAATTCTACTGTGCATGTTTATGCAAGCATTTTTACAATAATTCAAGGAGATTTTTACATAATTAGAGAGTGATGATACTATGCTACAATGGCATTATGGAATTCAAGCAACACCTAACACCTTTTCTTGAAATCTCATCAAATGTTTAATTATTACATGCAATAAAAATTAGAGATTTATTTCCAGCTATTTAATGATGCAAAGAATTTAATCAATTAAATAAGGCAACAAAAAATAAAAGTTTACTTGCCAATCATTTATTTTTCATTAAATTTTTAATTATCACTCAGAAAAAAGTTACACGTTTCTTGAAAATATCTTACGGGAAGGTGTAGCAATGAACATTATAAATAACACTAAATTACATGAAGGCCACATAGTGGAAAAGACTAATTTACTTTTTTTTTCTAGAAAAATTCTATAGGAATCCATCGTATCGTTTAACTCCTTTTGTCATATAGATGGAAAAGCTTCATTTCTCCCATATTTTGGTCCTTGTCCTCATCATCTCTGGTTTGTACAATATAAAAATTATAGCAACATCGAAAGATCCATTATGTAATTAGTATTTATTTACTATACACACATTAATATTGCCTATAATTTGATGGTTTGTTTACACTTTTGGCAGTTGCAAATGTGATTCCGCAAGCCAATACACAGAAAAAGGTGTTTAGACCAACTACAGCCTAAAGGCTATTTGCTTGAGACTTGCAAAAAACAATGTTTTGAGAAGCATGGATCATTCTTTAGAGGTCAATGCATTGAAAATCCTCCAGGTTCGGAAGTTTGGGCTTGCATATGTGCTTATAATTGCTAATCTACTGTATTTTATAAATCTCAAATAATTTATATTGTAACACGTCAAAAGCCTAGCTACTAAGTTAAGCTTGGCAAAAGAATGCCTTGAATGAATTTGTTTCTTTTTTCCTTATGTCCACTTAAGTGAAACAAGATTCACATTGTGTTATTTTTTGACAATAATAATGAAGGGAAATTGTATGGACTATCCAAAAATTTATCAATGAACCCTTATTTTGTAATTTTCATATTTCCACAGCTTTGATATCAACGCCCACCCTTATGGAAGTTTTCAACAGATGTATGTGTGGCTTTGAAATGACATAATGATTTTTTTTAGCATTTATGGAAGCTATTAGTGAATAAAGCAAAATGATAAAAGGCTATAGTTCCTAATTATATGCATTGGGTGTGTATGTGTGATTTTAAAGTTTTCGCCAATTTAATGCAGTTTTTCATTCTATTAAGATCTAATGATTGGGGGGGAGGGGGGGAATTAGATTTCAATAACAAAAAGTAACTTGGTTTCCCTTACTACAAATTAGTCACCTATTTCCGAATGTTTAGATAGCTAAATGAAACTAAAAAATTTCCGGTAGCTAAATTTGGATCCATGAAAGATTGTTTATGAGTTTTGAGCACTCATTTCACATAAAGATCCTAGTTTGTTCCCCTTTCACTCTCCTATACAAAAACCAAAAAAGGAGCAAACAAATCTAATATCAATGAGATCTTCTTTAGTACTCCTATTATTTAAGCGAGGATTAATCAATGAGCAATTATTATTTACTTTGAAAACATGCTAAATACATACGTAAAGACAATAAACATGACACTAATGATCTAAGAGTTTAGAAACAAAAAAGGTGAATTTTAAGATCATTAAAACTAAATGAAATAGAAAACTATCCAGTAGCTCAAATTGGATCTATTATGGGTTGCTTATGGCATACAACACTTTTGACATTATAAGATGACCCCATTATCATCTTTGGTAAGCATGAATGACATGGAATGGATTGGAATCATGACTAGAAAAATAAACCATTCCCATGTTTAGAGTGGAACATGCAATGGAAAGCATGGTAAGTAGTATTTGTCGAAAGTTCTCGTAGTTATAAAATACTACAATGAAACTAAAGGTTAAATAAGTAATTTTAATTAATGATCATGAAAGATGTTGGAATGAAATCACAATTCCAACATCTTAAAAATGGAATCAATGATTTCAATGAATCTTGATTTCAACTGTTAAAAGCATATCCGAATGTAGGAAACTAGCATATTCTAGAATCATCATTGCATATGGGGTTCAGTTTGATACGAGATCGGTTTGATCGGATTCCTAACTGATACGAACCATGCCAACATGTGACGAAACCCAATACCAATACGTTTGGAATTCGTTACCTAAGATGCCAAACACCCTCAAGTGGAAACCGCGACCCGTTGTCTATAAGCGAGATAAGAACCTTGGTATAATATGAAGACGCCATAATCGGGATGAAACACCGATTGATAAGTTGGGATGAACGCCACGGAAATAAAATCCGATAAGTTCTAGATTAGTTCTTTAAAGAACCAAGAGAGGAATTCTCTCAAAAGTGTTTTCAAACTTTCAATGTTGTATCTTCTATATTCTAACCCTAGGAGCTTTATATTAGGGTTTACAATTAGTAACAATAAAGCCCAAAATGACATAACTTAGATAAGTTGTGTAAAAATCAATAAAACAAACATGTAGGCCGGTTGTGTAGACATGAAGGCCAGCGGCCTTGGAGCCGGCCTTGAGCCGGTGTTGAGTATACACAACCAGCGTTGGAAATGTACACGACCGTGTACTTCTAGCCGTGTATCTTTCTGTAGATTTTCTTGACTCCATACATGGCCATGCCTTTTAGCCGTGTATATGACCATGTATGATTCTGTGTAACCTTGAGACTCCTACACGGCCGTGCCTTGTAAAGACACGCCCTCTTCATCCCGTATCCGTTATGACTTGTACAAGAGCAAGGGCATTCCCATGGTTGTTCCAATCCTTTCCAAATTCATGATTGCTCCAATCCTTTCCAACTTCATGGACATCCTTTATCAATCCGTTAAGTACTTCCTTAAATCGTTTTGCTCGAGTTCCTATGATAGTTCCAGGTGGCACTTCAAGAGGATCCACATTCCATCTTCTAGCTTGGCTGCCATCATGGATCTCATCATTCCCCTCCTCTTGAAAAGGATTTGTCCTTAAATCATCGCCTGCATCAAAAGGACTCAGATCAGTAACATTAAACGTGGCACTTACTTGATACTCACCAGGCAAATCTATCTTGTATGCATTATCATTGATGCGCTCAAGGATTTGAAATGGTCAATCGCCTCTAGGAAGTAGTTTAGATCGACGCTGCACAGGAAACCGCTCATTGCACATGTGAACCCAAACCCAGTCTCCAGGTTCAAAGACAGCTTGTCGACGACCCTTGTTGGCTTGTTTCACATACTGCTTTGTTCTTCGCTCAATGTTTAGCCTTGCCTTCTCATGGATCTGTTTAACAAATTCTGCTTTCTTCTTACCATCTAGATTAACATACTCAGAAATAGGCAAAGGTGATAAATCCAAAGGAGTTAGTGGATTAAAACCATACACAATTTCAAAAGGAGTAAATTTAGTAGCAGAATGCACTATACGATTATAGGCAAATTCAACATGTGGTAAACAATCCTCCCAACTTTTAAGGTTCTTTTTAATGACAGCCTTCAACAAAGTAGATAAAGTTTGATTTACTACCTCAGTTTGACCATCAGTCCATGAATGATAAGTAGTAGAAAACAATAACTTAGTTCCTAACATAGCCCACAAGGTCTTCTAGAAGTAGCTCAAGAACTTAGCATCTCTATCGATACGATTGTTCTAGACATACCATGTAATCTCACAACTTCCCTAAAGAACAAATTGGCAATATTGCAAGCATCATCCGTTTTGTGACAAGGAATGAAATGTGCCATCTTGGAGAATCTATCCACAACTACAAAAATAGAATCACGACCATGTCTAGACCTGGGTAATCCTAACACAAAATCCATGGAAATATCTACCCAAGGCTTATGAGGAATTGGAAGTGGGGTATAAAGCCCATGAGGTTGGACTCTAGATTTCGCTTGCTTACACGTGACACATCACTCACAAGTCCTCTCAACATCTCGTTTCATGTGAGGCCAATAGAAGTATTCCTACAATACCCCTAAGGTTTTAGCCACTCCAAAATGTCCCATTAAACCTCCTACATGAGACACCCCCACTAGTAATTCTCTTACAGAACAAATTGGAATGCATAGTTTACTCTCCCTAAACAAGAATCCTTCATGTTTATAAAATTTACCATGCCCACTCTTCTCACAATGCACATACTCCTCACAAAAATCTCAATCGGCAGCATACAATTCCTTAATGTGCTCAAAACCAAGCAGTCTAGAACTAAGAGTAGAGATAATAGTATACCTTCTAGAAAGTGCATCAGCAATGACATTCTCTTTACCTTGCTTGTAGTGGATGACATATGGAAATGTTTCGATGAACTCCACCCAATGAGCATGCCTTTTATTTAGCTTATGATGCCTCTTCAAATACTTCAAGGATTCATGATCAGTGTGGATCATGAACTCTTTTGGCCAAAGGTAGTGTTGCTACATCTCCAGGGCTCGAACCAATGCATATAACTCCTTGTCATAAGTAGGGTAATTCAAGGTTGCCCCACTTAGCTTCTCACTAAAGAATGCAATTGGTCTTCTCTCCTGCATAAGCACTGCTCCAATACCTAATCCTGAAGCATCACACTCAATTTCAAACGTTTTAGCAAAATTAGGTAAAGCAAGTAATGGTGCCTGAGTCAGCTTATTTTTAAGCGTCTGAAAGGCATTCTCTTGTTGCTCTCCCCATCTGAACCCCACGTTCTTCTTACTTACCTCAGTAAGTGGTGCTGCAATGGTGCTGAAATCCTTCACAAACCTCCTGTAAAAGCTCGTTAGTCCATGGAAACTCCGCACATTACTTACAGTAGTTGGACTACGCCATTCTTGGATTGCACGAATCTTTTATTCATCAACCTGTATTCTCTGTGCACTAACAACAAAACCAAGAAACACAAGTTTGTCTGTGCAAAAAGTGCACTTCTTGAGGTTAGCATATAATTGCTCCTTTCAAAGCACTTCTAAAACATCCCTCAAGTGAGATATATGGTCTTCCAAACTCTTGCTATAAATGAGAATATCATCAAAATAGATAACCACAAATTTTCCAATAAAAGTCCTCAAAACATGGTTCATAAGTCTCATAAAAGTACTAGGTGCGTTAGTTAAACCAAAAGGCAATACTAACCACTCATATAATCTATATTTCGTTTTGAATGCGGTTTTCCATTCATCACCTTCTTTCATTCTAATTTGGTGATATCCACTTTTCATATCAATTTTGGAAAAGACACTAGACCCATGTAACTCATCTAACTTGTCATCTAAGCGAGGAATGGGATGACGATACTTTACCGTGATGTTGTTGATGGCGTGGCAATCAACACACATTCTCCATGACCCATCCTTCTTAGGCACCAAAATCACAGGCACTGCACATGGACTCATGCTTTCTCTCACGTACCCCTTCTGCATTAATTCATCGACCTGCCTTTGGAGTTCCTTTGTCTCCTCTGGATTGCTCCTACAAGCTGGCTTGTTTGGAATCGATGCTCCGGGTACAAGGTTAATCTGGTGCTCAATACCACGAATAGGTGGTAATCCCTTTGGAATCTCCTCAAGGAAGACATCTTCAAAGTCCTGCACAATAGACACAACCACACTAGGCAAAGAGTTAGATAGTCCGTTAGTACTTAAACATGTTTCTTTAAAAACCAGCAACAACATAGGTTACTTCATCACTAACGCTCTCCTCATTACACTCGCTCTTGCCACACAACTCTCCTTTTGCAAGGCTGCACTCTCCTTTTCACTCACCACCAAAGTTGATCCCCCTTCAACTTGGTCTCTCACACTCTTTCTAGCCTTCCTCTCTTTTTCCTTTTGAGATTGACTTTTGTATTCCTTTTCTTTCTCATTGTCTTTTGCCCTCTCACTCTCCCTCTATTTTTCACTCACCTTATGTTTTGCAAAAGACTGTTGTAGCTGTAACTGATCCTCATACACCTGTTTAGGTGTTAAAGGTTTAAGATTAAAGCTTTTCCCTTGGTGAACAAGCGTATACTTGTTAGAAAAGCCATCATGAACAACCTTCCTTTCAAATTTCCATGGTCTCCCCAACAACACATGACACATTTGCATTGGCACTACATCGCATAACACCTCATCCTCATACCTACCAATGCGAAATGCAATCAAGGCTTACTTACTCACCTTAGTCTCAACACTATCATTCAACCACTACAATTTATATAGACTAGGGTGTTTAGTAGTCCTGAGTCCTAACCTCTCAACAATAAAATTGCTCCCCACATTGGTGCAACTTCCTCCATCAATAATCAAACTGCAAATATGATCACCTAGATAACATCTAGTATGAAAGATATTCTCTCTTTGCACCTCCTCTTCTTCCTTCACCTGCACATTCAAAGCTCGCTTCACTACTGCCACTAGCCTCCCTATTGCAGGCTCCTCATCATCACTAGCATCCTCTAATGGAGGCATATCATCTTCTTCACTATCCCCCTCAGTCTCATACTCACCATCATCACGTAGAATCATCACACGCCTATTTAGACATTGACTAGCAATATGGCCTCTACCTTGGCATTTAAAACACCTAATGTCACGATTTCTTGGAGTAGAAGATTCAAGTTTACCTTGGTTACCAGGAGTAGAACCCGCTTGCCTCTACTCTCCTTTCGGTTTGGTGGGTAAAGGCTTTTCTTCCTTCTTCCATTGGTTAGTCTTCCAGGTGGATGAACGAGTACCCTGTTGAAACTATGCATTACTACTACCTTTCCTCTTGTGCTGGTTCTCAACCTTTATAGCCATATGAATCATATCTTCCAATTCTACATAATGCTGCAATTCAACGACATTTTGAATTTCTCTATTCAATCCAGCAAGAAACCTAGCCATGGTAGCCTCTCTATCCTCCTCTACATTCGCCCTGATCATCGTTACTTCCATCTCCTTGAAATACTCATCCACACTTCGGCTTCCTTACCTAAGAGTTTGCAATTTGTTGTGCAATTCACGATAGTAATACGCAAGTACAAACCGCTTCTTCATCAACCTTTTCATCTCTTCCCACGACTCAATAGGTGGTTCGCCATTCCTTCTTCGATTCAACATTAGTTGATCCTACCACACTATGGCATAATCCGAAAATTCAATGGCAACAAGTTTCACTTTCTTTCTCCTAGTATAGTTATGACAATCAAACACCATCTCCACCTTCTTTTCCCACTCGAAGTACACCTCGGGATCATTCTTCCCTTGGAAAGGAGAAATCTTTATCTTTATACTACTCAATTGATTATCCTCTCTATTCCTATCTCCTCTATCTTCCCAATCCCTAGTTCCTCTATTCCGACCACTATAACCTCTATAACTCCCGACAGAAGGCTCATTAAAGTCATCACCCGACATTTCATCTCCACCCCTTTATATTCTCCTAGGACGACTCTCCCTCTTATGCCCTTGGAAGATGTTTGTAGATTGCTCTAGTCATTGCTCTACCATCTCATGAATTTGTTCCATTCCCTCCTGAAACATTCTCTTCATCTCACCCCTCAACGCCTCAATCACTAACTGATAGGAATCAAAATCTGACAAGACCTATCATTAGGGCAAGAACTAAAGGAATTCGAATTTTGGCGATGAGGGCCCATTTTAAGCAGATCGACCCCGAAATTATTTATATATTAACCTCTTTTCTATTATTCTTGTATTGTGTTTTCCAACAGGAACACTTATCATATTTTTTAGGGCGATGGACAAACTCACTCAGACTCAGCTTGTGGGTTATCCATGGACTGACTTGAACCGACAATGAGTTGGGCTGATGGATCCTATAGAAGACCGGCATCTTGAAGACCATTTATTTTATATCATTCTTCTTTTATAAACTATTTTGGTTGTATTTTGGTTTTAGGACACTTTTATTTCTTTGTAACTTTCATTTAGGGTTAGCCACCTTAAAAGTGGCAAACTTGTAATTTTGAGCACTTTTTAACCCTAGGAGTAGCAAGTATAAATACTTGCTTAAGAGAGGGTTTGAGAGGCTAATTTTTGCAGAACAAACACTTCACATTTTGTGAGAGAGCTTAGGGTTTCCTAATTCCAAAATTCTCTTATCAATTTCAATCCTAAGAAGTTGGAATTGTGGCGAGTGCAACAAGGAGAAATCGTGAGTAATATCGATTCATCTTTGTTGTTGTTCATTTCTTCTCTAGTGAGTCATATCTAGGGTTGATTTGAATCTTTCTTGGACTTTTTAGTGATTGTAATTCGTGGATAATCATCTTGTAAAGGTTGATTGTTCATTGAGATTGAATGCTTCTTAGTAGTTGGCATGAATTGGCATTATTGGAAGGATTTGAGATCACGGTTTTGTGCTTGTCTTTATTGCTTCCTTTTGATCTGATTTTACGTGAACTTCATGTTCTCTTGTGGTTATTTGGTTAATATTATCATTAGAGATTACAATTGAATCATTTGAACAACAATTTCCATCAAAATCTACAAGGTGTGCACGTGAAATTGCCCTCATGTGAACGGGTTTGTGTTTTGTGAATTGAGGTGTTTTCCTTGATTCTTTTTATTGTGCTTAAGCTTGGAATTAGGCACATCACTAACCTAGCATCAAACCTTCCTAATAAGTCACAAAATACCCTTATCTAGAGTAATGAAATTGTGCTTTATTGTTGAATTTTTAGATGATTTGTTGAAGAAAATGATGCTTAATGGAATGAATGTTAATTTCAGGATTTTCTAGAGTATTTTGGAGCCAAGGGAAGGAGTTCTGAAGAGTCAGATCAAGTTTGGAAGGAATTGGATACAATACATGTAAATTAAAGAATTCTGGAAAGTACACAAGCGAGATACATGCCCATGTACTTTGCTTATGTATACTGAAGTGGATGTCTGGAAAGTACACGAGTGAGATACACGCCCATGTACTTTTCTTGTGTATACTGAAGTGGATGTCTGGAAACGCCCATGTACTTTGCTTGTGTATACTGAAGTGGATGTCTGGAAAGTACACGAGTCAGATACACGCCCATGTACTTTGCTTGTGTATACTGAAGTGGATGTCTGGAAAGTACACGCCCATGTACTTTGCTTGTGTATCTAAGTTTTGCTGCTATGCAACGATGTTTCAAATACACGACCAATGTACAGTCCCATGTACTTGCTCGTGTATATTCACATAAGGACACTCGGAAGGAAGCATGAGATACACGAACGAGATACACTATTCGTGTATATATCCAACCCGGGTACATGTATGAATAGACCGTTAGTTGCCTTAGAAAGGGGGTTCCGAATTTTGTACTTGCTCTGACACACATAGCAACAGGGGAAAGAAGATTCTTTCAGTTCCAAAGGAGGTTGAAGACCCACGAAGGAGAAGATTTCATCTTTAAGGGCTGTGACTATGAATTTTAATTATTCTTCCCGTAATTGTATTTCTTTTGTCCAATTTATGGAGGAGTAAACTCTAAACCTAGATTTTGTTCGAAACTTTTTTGTCATGTGATGAAGATTCGGTTTTTAATGCGAAGTTGTTGACTTTCTTATGATTAATTGCATGCCCTTCAATTGTTTCTTAGATTCATAGATCCAGAATATGAATTAATGCATGATATCATATTAGTTAATTGAGAAATTGCTTTTATGATTAGATTTAATGCAATTAATGAGATTTGATTGTTCTTCTAAAGATAGGAAACAAGAGTCTTCTGTTTCCATCGATTATTTTGATGCGAATTCACGTGCTTTATGAAATTCTAGGTTGCTATTAAATAAGGAGAGATCCTATTTGATAAATCTAGGATTAGATAGGTTAATATACTTGAGAAAGTAGTTAACTTGACTAGGGAATTCGACAGTATAAGAAGTCAACTACGCCAATCTTGATAAATCTAATGAATTACATGATAGAGAAGGAGTAGAATAAGATCTAGGTTGCTTTTTCCAATTGATAAATCTTCAGAACCATTGTTGTTAGTGAGTTATTAGTTTTAAGATTAGAGTAATTAAGTTTCAACCAACATATTTAAGCGTCGATTAGATAATAGGAACGAAGTTAGTACTAGTAGTTGGTGTATCTCTATGGGACGACCCTGTACTTGACACTATACTACGTCTACGGTAGGTACACTTGCCTATTGCAACGTAGTTAGAATTAGGAATAGGCATTATAAATATTAAAGCTACGATTGGCAATGATCAAGCTTTTGGCGCCGCTGTCGAGGATACGCCAATATTAGAAACACTTTTTACCTATTAATTTAACCAATTTATTTCTTTCTTATTTTTTTTTCCTTTTTCTTCCTGAGAATTTGGAGCTCATAATTGATTTGTATTATGTTTACAGTGCATGACCAGAAGTCGCTCTAAGGAACTTGCTGTTTTTAATCCTGAGCCAGAGAAAATTATTCGTTGTTATCAGAAAAAGCAACACTCGACTGAGTCAACATCATTTGGTATTCAAGGAGAATCACTGAAGGAAGAAATGGCTGATCAATTCAATAATCGTGCTCGAGAGCTGAATCAAGGAAATGTTGTCGTGGATCCCCCGAATTATCAACTGGTTGATAATAGAGATAGCCGAGTTAATGAGCCACCTAGAACCAATTCTGATTTTGCCAGGCCAAACTTGATAGGCGTCAACTCTAGCATAGTCCATCCTCGAGTGGAAGCAAATAATTTTGAACTTAAGCCTGCCGTGATTCAGATGGTGCAACAATATACTCAATTTGATGGTTTACACGATGAAGATCCAAATGCGCATATCCAATACTTTCTGGAGATATGCGATACCTTCAAATTTAATGGAGTTAGTGATGATGCGATCCGCCTCAGGCTCTTCCCATTCTCTTTGAAAGGCAAGGCTAAGTAGTGGCTGAATTCTTTACCGAGGAACTCCATTACTACATGGCAAGGTCTGATTAAGAAGTTTGTGGACAAATTCTTCCCTCCTTCAAAGACCACTAGACTTCGAGCTGAGATTCAATCTTATCATCAGTATGACATGGAGACTTTGTATGAAACCTGGGAGAGATTCAAGGACTCAATGCGGAAATGCCCACACCATGGGATCCCAGAGTGGCTTCAAGTTCAGATATTTTATAATGGGTTGAACTATCAAACGAGACAAACAGTAGATGCCACAGCTGGTGGCACCTTGAACCATAAATCTCCTAAAGAAAGTTTGACTCTTTTTGAAGACATGGCCGTGAATAATTATGAATGGTCACATGGTAGGGACAGAGAAAAGAAGGTGGCAGGCATTCTTGAAGTGGATGTGGCTATTTCTATCATGTCCAAAGTTGAGGCTTTATCTAGAAAGATCGATGGATTGGCTGTCTCACAACATCAGTTGGCTATTGTGGAACCTTCAGGTGGTGAGGAAGGGCAAATAGAGCAAGTGGATTATTTGGGAAACCCAATTCGGCCCTAGAACAATCCATACAGCAATACTTATAACCCAAGATGGAGAAATCACCCAAATTTTTCTTGGACTAACAACAGTAATATTCAGAAGGGCAATCTAAATCCTCTACCAGGTTATCAGAGGCCAATGGTCCAGAGTTCCAAACCGCCACTTGAAGATCTCCTCACAAAATTCATCAAGGATTCAGAAGACAGACAGAAGTCATTAGATTTGATTATGAAAAATCAAGACTCGGCTTTGAGGAATCATAAGGCATCAATACACAATCTTGAAAACCAGGTCGGTCAGATAGCTAAGCTTCTATCAGAGAGATCTCAAGGTTCATTACCAGGAAACACGGAAACCAACCCTAGAGAACATGTTAAAGCTGTCACATTACGAAGTGGTAAGGAACTACAACCAAAGGTTCAAGAAGAAGAGAGTCGGGTGACTGAACCAGCAAAAGAACAAGTATTTCTCAAAGAAGGGGGAAAGCATTCAGAAAAATCACCTAAAGAGAAATCATCACCTCCATTAATCCCAGAATACAAGCCCAATGTTCCTTACCCAGCACGACTCAAGAAGAACAGAACAGATGAGCACTATGGCAGATTTTTAGAGATATTCAAGCAATTGCATATCAACCTTCCAATGGTTGAGGCATTATCACAAATGCCACGATATGCAAAATTTTTGAAAGAGTTGCTATCGAATAAAAGGAAGCTTGAAGAGTTCTCCACTGTAACTTTAGGAGGAGAATGCTCTACGGTAATTAAGAACAAACTCCCAAAGAAGTTAAAAGATCCTGGGAGCTTTACCATCCCTTGCCTGATAGGGAACTTATCTAAAGAATGGGCATTGGCTGATTTGGGAGCCAGTATTAATTTGATGCCATACAAGATGTTCCAGAAATTAGGTATTGGAGAACCGAAACCGACCAAAATGAGTCTTCAGTTAGCCGATCGATCAGTCAAATTCCCGAGAGGAGTAGTTGAAGATGTATTGGTGAAGGTGCAAGACTTCATCTTCCTGGCAGATTTCGTCATCCTTGACATGGAAGCAGATGTGGAGGTCCCTCTTATATTAGGGAGGCCATTTTTTGCTACTGCTAGAGCCGTAATTGATGTTGGGGATGGGAAGTTAGTGTTGAGAGTGGGAAATGAAGAGGTCATAGTGAAAATGCCTGACGTCCTCAAACAAAGCCTGCACCATGATGATACATGCTATGCAATCGACCACCTCGACTTCACAGTTTCGGATTCATTGCAAGACCTGTTGATTGGTGATGCATTGGAATTGTGTTTGATGAATGGGGAGAAAGAGCAACCTGAAAATATGGTGATTAGAGCAGTTGTCAATCAGCTTAATAATAATCCTGAGTTGAGAGAAGAAAGAAGCTTTGAAGGTATGAATAGATCCACCATTCAGAGATCGAAACCTTCAATTGAGGAACCACCTGAGCTAGAATTGAAACAACTGCCAGACTACCTCCAATATGCGTTTTTGGAAGAAGATTCTAAACTTCCAGTCATAATTGCATCAAATCTGGATCGAGATCAATAGGAAAGGTTATTGCATGTCCTGAGGCAACATAAGAAAGAAATTGCATGGAAAATTGCAAATATAAAGGGGATTAACCCATCGTTTTGTACACACAAAATTTTGATGGAAGATTGTGTCAAGCCAGTGGTATAACCACAGCGCCGACTCAATCTAAATATGAGGATGTTGTTAAAAAGGAAGTCATCAAATTGCTTGATGCAGGAATGATCTACCCAATTTCTGATAGCTCATGGGTGAGCCCCACTCAAGTAGTTCCGAAGAAAGGCGGTATGACAGTAGTACCGAATGAAAAGAATGAGCTCATCCCGATGAGAACTGTCACTTGATGGAGAGTCTGTATAGATTACCACAAGCTAAATGACGCAACTCGAAAGGATCATTTTCCTCTTCCATTTGTGGACCAAATGCTTGAAAGGTTAGCTGGTCATGCATATTACTGTTTCCTTGATGGGATGTCTGGATATTTTCAGATTCCTATCACACCCGAAGACCAGGAAAAGACGACATTCACATGCCCTTTTAGGACCTTCGCTTATCGACGCATGCCTTTCGGATTATGCAACACTCCAGCCACCTTTCAGCGATGTATGATGGCTATTTTTGAGGATATGGTAGGAGATAAGATGGAGGTATACATGGATGATTTTTTTGTTTTCGGAAATTCTTTTGATGAGTGTCTCCACCATCTTGAGTTAGTGTTGCAACGTTATGAAGACACTAACCTGGTCCTGAATTGGGAGAAGTGTCATTTTATGGAAAAAGAAGGTATTGTTTTGGGCCATAAAATCTCCAAGAAAGGAATAGAAGTGGATGAGGCGAAGATCGAAGAAATTTCTAAATTGCCCCCACCATCTTCAGTTAAGGCAATACGAAGTTTTCTTGGCCATGCAGGGTTCTATCGACGATTCATTAAAGATTTTTCAAAAATTGCTAGGCCAATGACAAAACTCTTGGAGAAGGATACCTCCTTTGACTTCAACCAAGAATGCATTGATGCATTTGAACTCCTCAAGTAAAAACTCATCACTGCACCTATCATGGTCACACCAACATGGGACATTCCCTTTGAGATTATGTGTGATGCCAGTGACTCGGTTGTGGGAGTTGTTTTGGGTCAGCAAAAGGACAAATACTTTCAACCCATTCATTATGCTAGCAAAACACTCACTCCTGCACAAGAAAACTATACAACCACTGAGAAGGAGTTGCTAGCAATTGTCTTTGCCTTTGACAAGTTCAAACCATATCTCATCTTATTTAAGGTCATCGTATACACAGATCATTCCGCCTAGAAATTCTTGCTGACAAAACAGGATGCAAAGCCACGCCTCATTCGGTGGATTTTGCTTCTTCAAGAGTTTGATCTTGAGATAAAAGATAAAAAGGGTGCCAAAAATCTAGCTGGCAACCGCCTGTCACGTTTAGAGAATCCCTGTTTAGAAAGACCGAACGAAGTTGAGATCAACGATGAGTTCCCTGAGGAACGATTGTATGCCATCAAGACCGTTGAAGATGATATCATCCCATGGTTTGCTGATATTGCCAATTACCTAGTGGCAAGGGCCCTTCCTAAGGATATGAACAAGCAGCAGAAGAAGAAATTCTTCACTGAATTGAAGCACTACTACTGGGAGGATCCACATTTATTCAGAATTTGTGCTGATCAGATGATTCGAAGGTGTGTTTCCCATGAAGAAGGATGGAAAATCTTATTCCACTGTCACAGTGGGCCAGCGGGAGGACATTATAGTGCCAATAGGACGGCACACAAAGTATTGGAAGCAAGATTTTACTGGCCGTCTGATAGGAATAAAAATCCGACAATACCTATCATTAGGGTAAGAACTGAAGGATTTCAAATCTTGGCGTTGAGGGCCCATTTTGAGCAGATCGACCCCGGAATTATTTATATATTAACCTCTTTTCTATTATTTTTGTACTGTGTTTTCCAATAGGCACACTTATCATATTCTATAGGGCAATGGACAAACTCCCTCAGACTCAAATTGTGGGTTATCCATGGACCGACCTGAACCGACGATGAGTTGGGCCGATGGATCCTATAGAAGACCGGCATCTTGAAGACCATTTCTTTTATATATTTACACTTTTATGAACTATTTTTTGTTGTATTTGGTTTTGGGACACTTTTATTTCCTTGTAATTTTCATTTAGGGCTAGCCACCTTAAAAGTGGCAAACTTGTAATTTTGAGCACTTTTTAATCCTAAGAGTAGCAAGTATAAATACTTGCTTAAGAGAGGGTTTGAGGAGGCTTAATTTTTCAGAAAAACACTTCACATTTTTGTGAGAGGGCTTAGGGTTTCCTAAATCCAAAATTCTCTTATCAATTTCAATCCCAAGAAGTTGGAATTGTGGCGAGAGCAACAAGGAGAAATCGTGAGTAATATCAATTCATCTTTGTTGTTGTTCATTTCTTCTCTAGTGAGTCATATCTAGGGTAGATTTGAATCTTTCTTGGACTTATTGGTTATTGTAATTCGTGGACATCAATCTTGTAAGATTGATTGTTCTTTTAGTTATTGAACTCACTATCATTTTTAGTGCATTTGGCGTGAATTTGGTATTGAAAGGGGAAGTGGAATTCACGGTTTTTGTTGCTTCATTTTGATCTGATTTCCACGTGATTCTCAAGCCTTATTGTGGTTATTTGGTTAAATTATCATTAGAGATTACAATTATATCATTGGATCATCATTTTTCCATCAAATCTTAACGTGAAATCACCCTCAATTGAACCGATTTGTGTTTTGTGAATTGAGGAGTTTTCCTTGATTCTTTTGATTGTGCTTAAGTGGAATTAGGCACATCACCGTCATTGTTTAGGGATGCTCAAAGCTATATAGCTCGATGTGACCGATGCCAGAGGGATGGTAACATATAAAAAAGGAATGAGATGCCACAACACTACATATTAGAGTGTGAAGTGTTTGATGTGTGGGGCATCGACTTTATGGGTCCCTTTCCTCCTTCCTTCGAAAATAAATACATATTGGTAGCCGTGGATTACGTCTCTAAATGGGTAGAAGCACAAGCCTTGCCGACTAATGACTCCCGAGTGGTGGTTAAATTTTTGAAGAAGCTCTTCTGTAGATTCAGGGTCCCATGGGCACTCATAAGTGACAGAGGTACACACTTCTGTAATTCGCAAGTTGAAAAGATTCTTAAGCGATATGGGGTGACACACCGTCTTGCTATGCCGTATCACTCCCAAACTAGTGGGCAAGTGGAGGTTTCAAACAGGGACCTAAAGCGTATCTTGACAAAGTCTGTGTCTCACCATAGACGAGATTGGGCCGAGAAGTTAGATGATGCTTTGTGGGCATATCGGACAGCTTACAAAACCCCACTTAATACTACTCCATATCGATTGGTCTACGGGAAAGCTTGCCATTTACCAGTTGAGATTCAGCACAAGGCATTTTGGGTGATCAAATCTGCCAATTTAGATCTCAACCGGTCTGGAGCACATCGAAGGATGCAACTTAATGAGCTAGATGAATGGAAGCTCATGGCATATGACAATTCATATATATACAAAGAGAAAGCCAAGAAGTTTCATGATGCTCGGCTACCACGGAATGGACAGTTTAATGAAGGGGACATTGTATTACTGTTCAACTCTAGGTTGAAACTGTTCCCTGGGAAGCTTAAATCAAGATGGTCCGGTCCATTCCGGCTAAAAAAGGTTTTTCCCTACGGCACAGTTGAGTTGGAACACCTGGAAAAAGGCATATTCAAGGTGAATGGTCAAAGGCTCAAGCATTACCTTAAGGACCAAACAGTCTTGGAAGAAAAGGAGGAGCTGAACCTCATTCTCATCTCCATTTGAGCTCCACCGGTTCATTACGTCGAGCTAATGACGTTAAATAACAGTGCTTCTTAGGAGGCAACCCATGTTACTTTAGTAAGTTTTCTTCTTTATTTTTTTTTTTATCATCCGTTGTTTTGGAGTAACTTTTGCAGGACAGCAAGATACAGAGGGGCTAACCAAGTTTGGATTCTATGAAAGTCATCTTAATAGAGAGAGCTTCTTTTAAGTTCTAAGTCTGGGAAATTTAGGATGGAAGACCTTTTCAAGGGAATGCAAGATGAAGTGTTGATAGGTATGTACTTTGATCTGCACAACCGGATACACTAGTGGTATATCTGGTTTTCACACATGCTAGAGGGTCTCTAATTTAATTTTGCAATACAATAGGGGAATACGTCATGGTGTACCTTCCCGTACACTTCAAAATATGCTCATTGAGTAAATATCAGAGATACATGAATAAGGTACACGCTCGTGTACCTGGTCGTGTATTTAACCCATAGAATGCTTCCCCTATATACACGAACAAGGTACACGCTCGTGTACCTGGTCGTGTATCTAACCCATAGAATGCTTCCCCTATATACACGAACAAGGTACACGCTTGTGTACCTAGTCGTGTATTTAACCCACAGAATGCACAATTCGATACACGAACAAGGTACACGCTCGTGTACCTGGTCATGTATCTAACCCACAGAACACCCCCTCTATATATACGAACAAGGTACACGCTCGTGTACCTGGTTGTGTATTTGACTCACAGAATGTTCCCTCTATATACACGAACAAGGTACACGCTCGTGTACCTGGTCGTGTATTTAAACCATAGAAGGCTCTCCCACGATACACGAACAAGATACACGCTCGTGTACCTGGTCGTGTATCTAACCCACAGAATGATCTTCCACGATACACGAACAGGGTACACGTTCGTGCATCTAACCCATAGAAAGGAATCCAAAGTACATGACCGTGTACTTGGTCGTGTATCTAATTTTTCTGCTCGTACTATAAAAGGACTCCTCATTTCACTCTGCCATTTACACGACCCACTCTCCATTCGTGTATTTGACCTATTCTCTCACTTTACTCCTCCATACGGTGATTGTTCCTTCCACACTACAAATTTCTTCCACTTCAAGGATTCAAGGTAAGTAGGTTCTCTCTTTTTCTTCTTCAATACTTATTGCAATACGGTTGCTGCTCGGTTTTCTGTCACGACCACCATACATGCTTGCATCTATGATGATGGTATGATGAGTGATTTCGCATTTTGGAAGTCGATTGTTGATAGATCTGTAGACATTTTGAACTCACGTGAATGCATGTATGTTGGATGTCATGAGTGGCTGCCAAACAAGTGAATCAACAGTTAGGGTTTGAACATGAATATTTGGGACTTTGATTTTGTGGGTTTCTAGAACAATGTTGTTGTGTTTCTTTTCTGATCTTCTTCTTAGAAACCAAAGTATGAGGCCATTTTTTTTATATATGATCCCTAAACTATCGCACCTAGCTTCTTAGAATCAAGATTCGAACTTTGTCGTTTGATGATGCTTTGGGTGTGTTTTAGTTACATTTTTGGCCTTTAGGAAGGTAGGTTGATAATATACTAAAGCCACAAGACCTGATTTTGAGTGTTCCTATGGTAATTTGTACATGTATTAGCTGGGCAGATACACAACTGGGTACACGGTCGTGTATCTCAATTGTGCTATCTTCCTCCTTGTTTCGGAAACCCAATGCAAGTCCTATCATTTTCTTTGTGTAATTAACGAACCTAACCTATTTTGAGACCATTGTGATTGCTCCAGATGGTCACAAAGACTTGTGCAGTTAAACCAACGTTTAATAAGAAGAAAAAGAAGACCACCCCTGCTAAGAGGAAGCGGGATGGTGCTAGTTCATCCTCCGCTCCACCTCCCCGAAGAGTTGCGGAGGAGCCATAGAGTAAGAAGCGGTTTGAAATTCTATCACGGAAACCGTTTGGTGCACACCAATACTTGGATTGGGGCATGCTAGAAGGGTATGGACTAGTTCAACTAATGAAGGAGACCCTTGCCATCGGCCCATGGGAGGTCCTGTTCACCATACAAGAACCAGCATATTTGGATGTTACTCTTGAGTTCCTATCCACTATGTAGATACAGAAGACAGAAATTGAAAAAGGATGGGACAACTCTTTTAGTTTTGAAGTGTATGGGCAACGGCATAACTATACTATCCGCCAGTTCTGTTCTCTCATGGGCTTCTACACTGAAGCTTTTACCTGGACATCTGAGTTTCAGGACTTACATTGTCGTTGGCCTTCCAACGTGAACAATTAGGTATGCTGGGAGGAGTTGACCGAAAATCCGACTCAAGGGTACTTTCCATCCAGCTCCAAGGCCTCTCTAATTAAGGATGACTGCCTTAAAGTTTGTCATTGGCTCTTGACAAACACAATTGGAGCCCGAAAGAGCAGTAAGGTAGTTGTCAATAACTTCGAAATCTTCTATCTTTACAGCATCTCCCACGGATATCAAATTAATATCGGGTTGGAGTTGGCCTTTTATCTATGGAGACAGGCACATGACTCCCATTCTAAGGGGATTTATTGTGGCAGCTTCATCACTCATTTGCTGAAGAGCATGGACATTTTCCAAGACCCTAGGCCAGAGGCCGCCAAGTGCAATCAGGAAAGAATCTCTGATGGGCCGTTTGCCAAGTGGGGAATGAAAAAAACCATAGGAACTTCACTTCTAGCAGGCCGCCTCCTTCTGCAAAATCCTCCAAAGCTGCTCCCTCCTCGTCTTCACCTGGTGAGTCTTCTATTCCTACATCGGAGCGGGTGCTTGACCGCTTGGCATCCATTGAGAAGACCCAAGGTGAGATGAAAGTGCAACTACAAGGGATGTAAAAGAAATAAAAAAAAATAGGAAATTTGTAGTTCACGCCTTCTAGTCGCTGGCTAAGTGCTTCCCAGCGGGGCAAGCTAGTTTGCCCACTTATGCCTCTTCCCCTAAAGCTGAAGAGGAAGTTGAGGCCGACGGCAATAAAGACAAGGAAAAGGAAGGAGAAAGTGAAGAGGAAACTGAGGAAACCACTGAGGAAGTGCAACCAGCCACTGCCAAGGGTGAGGAAAGTGAGGATGAAGAGGATGAAACAGATGATGAAGATGATGAAGATGAGGAAACCAGTTCTGAAGAATGAATGACTTCAAGTTACCTATATTATTCTGCATATTCGAGAAGCTCTTTCTATTGAGCTAGACTCTTTCTTTTTGGATGACTGTAATAATGACTGATATCTATTTACTCTTTTACCTTTTGTTTTTGTTATGTTGAACTTTGCTGCTCTAGGTGCTATCTTGCGAATACAACTGGTCCCATGACCTTCCTTGGCGAACTTCATCGATATAGATGATCGACATTCTACTAGCTATGCAATTGGTCCATCACCTGTTTAATCCCGGGAAGTCTCAGTTCCTTTTCTTTTTCTTTTTTTCTTTTTATCTCTTTATTTCTCATTACATTCTTGAATGATAAAGACATTGGGGACAATGTCTCAATCTAAGTGTGGGGAAGGGGATACTAAAGAAATTTGATAAGGGTTGTGCTGAATTGTATGAGTCATTCAAAAATTTCCCCTAATTTTTGTTTTTCTCTTTGTGCTTGATAATTGAATTTTGAAATCATGATTGCAAATTACATAGTATTGTAGCATTTAGTGAATGAATTCCTCTAAAAGAGTGCTGTGCATTTCACCTTTGTCTTCTTTGGAACATTAATACTTAGTCAAAGTTATGGGATAAAATCGTTGTGAAACTCAAAGATCTTGAGAGCCATATAATCTTTCATGAAAGGGCAAATGAAATGATTCTCTTGGTGATCCTTCTTAGAAAATTTCTTTAAAGTAATAATTTAATGAAAGCATGTTATACTTGAAAAATAAAGGATTGGTTAATATGGGTAGGCTTTGGTCCCTCAGAAGAGCGAAGTTTGACTCCGCTACTAACTAGTCAAAATAATAAGTTAAGGTAATAGAGGTTCGATGGGGTCCCTTTAAAACCTGGTCACCTAAGGTCGTCTGGCCTAGGATTAGCCGATCGAAGAAATTACCGCAATAAAATGAAATACCATAAAGGCAAAAGTTGAGAGGGTCTTGTAACTCGAGTAATTAAGCCCATAGGAACGCCCTCAATTGAGGGGATAACGTTCGTTAACTTGGGTGACGAGCCTAGGATTATCGGCTGAAAAATCATTACATGGGTTGCAAGATTCCAAAAAAAAAAAAGGATGAAACGAGTGTGAACTATTACAAAGAATAAAATCTTTGAAGAGATCAACCAAAAAGAAGGAGGAATCCAGGGGAAACATAGATGCAATGAATTTTCATTATTGATTGCTTCACTAAGATAGACAATTGAGAAGGTATTAGACTTTTTAGTGGTGGTTGAAATGTACCACGTTTTCTTTTGCTTTGATTGATCTTGTGTCTAATTTTGATCATGAAAGCCATTGTTAAAATGACAAGGGTAAAGATTGGTCCACTCTGATTAATCCTAGAAATTTGACTAAAGTATCTCTGTTACAATACTGTCATGATAAGGTGAGAAGCACACTCATTAGATTGAGGAATTGCGTTGAGCTTTAAAGATTAAAATTCATAAATGCTAATATCTGAGTAGTTCTATTTGGTAACAACAATCATGATTAATGAGAAGTTTGATTAATGTTTTGTGTTGCTTAAGGACAAGCAAAGACTTAAGTGTGGGGAAGTTTGATAAGTCGCAAAATACCCTTATCTAGAGTAATGAAATTGTGCTTTATTGTTCAATTTTTAGATGATTTGTTGAAGAAAATGATGCTTAATGGAATGAATGTTAATTTCAGGATTTTCTAGAGTATTTTGGAGCCAAGGGAAGGAGTTCTGAAGAGTCGGATCAAGTTTGGAAGGAATTGGATACAATACATATGAAGTAAAGAATTCTGGAAAGTATACAAGCGAGATACACACCCATGTACTTTGCTTGTGTATACTAAAGTGGATGTCTGGAAAGTACACGAGTGAGATACACGCCCATGTACTTTGCTTGTGTATACTGAAGTGGATGTCTGGAAAGTACACGAGTGAGATACACGCCCATGTACTTTGCTTGTGTATACTGAAGTGGATGTCTGGAAATTACACGAGCAAAGTACATGCCCATGTACTTTGCTTGTGTATCTAAGTTTTGCTGCTGTGCAACGATGTTTCAAATACACGACCAATGTACACTCCCATGTACTTGCTCGTGTATATTCACATAAGGACACTTGGAAGAAAGCATGAAACACACGAACGAGATACACTACTCGTGTATCCACTCGTGTATATATCCAACCCGGGTACATGTATAAATAGACCGTTAGTTGCCCTAGAAAGGGGGTTCCGAATTTTGTACTTGCTCTGACACACGTAGCAGCAGGGGAAAGAAGATTCTGTCAGTTCCAAAGGAGGTTGAAGACCCACGAAGGAGAAGATTTCATCTTTAAGGGCTGTGACTATGAATTTTAATTATTCTTCCCGTAATTGTATTTCTTTTGTCCAATTTATGGAGGAGTAGACTCTAAATCTAGATTTTGTTCGAAACTTCTTTGTCATGTGATGAAGATTAGGTTTTTAATGCGAAGTTGTTGACTTTCTTATGATTAATTGCATGCCCTTCAATTGTTTCTTAGATTTATAGATTCGGAATATGAATTTATGCATGATATCATATTAGTTAATTGAGAAATTGCTCTTATGATTAGATTTAATGCAATTGATGAGATTTGATTGTTCTTCTAGAGATAGGAAACAAGAGTCTTCTGTTTACAACGATTATTTTGATGCGAATTCACGTGCTTTATGCAATTCTAGGTTGCTATTAAATAAGGAGAGATCCTATTTGATAAATCTAGGATTAGATAGGTTAATATACTTGAGAAAGTAATTAACTTGACTAGGGAATTCGATAATATAAGAAGTCAACTACACCAATCTTAGACCACGAAATAATACAAGAAAATTGGCTAAAACATGAACAAAGCGGAATTTCGATCGACGATCCTGTGGAGACAGTAAATCTAGGAAGCATGGAAAACCCTAAGAACCTCAAAATCGGGACTAGTTTGAGTGCCGAGCAAAAATGTGAGATAACCGAGCTATTAATGGAATATGTAGATGTGTTTGCTTGGTCATATGGCGACATGCCAAGGCTAGTCCAGTCAATAGTAGTTCACAGGCTTCCCACAAGGGAAGATGTCAACCTAAAAAAAAAAAACTGAGAAGATTTAGGCCTGACATCTTACTGAAAATCAAAGAAGAAGTCAAGAAACTGCTAGAAGTATGGTTCATTGAAGTATCCGACTACCCAGAGTGGGTAGCAAATATAGTCCCCGTCATGAAAAAGAACGGAAAAGTATGCGTATGCGTAGACTTTCAGGACTTAAACCAAGCCACGGCAAAGGATAACTTCCCCCTACCTCATATTGATGTTCTAGTAGATAACACTGCGAGAAACCATCTCTTCTCATTCATGGACGGTTTCTCAGGATATAATCAAATAAAAATGACTAAGGAAGATACAACCAAAACGACCTTCATCACAACGTGGGGGACTTTCTGTTACAAAGTCATGCCCTTCGGTTTAAAAAACGCCGGGGCAACGTATCAGAGAGCCATGGTCGCTATACTTCACGTTATGATGCATTGAGAAGTTGAAGTATATGTAGATGACATGATAGCCAAATCCAAAGAAGGAGAAAGCCATATAGATATCCTGAGGAAATTGTTTAAACGACTGAGAAAATTCCAGCTCAAGTTAAACCTAGAAAAATATACTTTCGGGGTCACAATGGGGAAATTTTTAGGGTTTGTCATAAGCCAGGAGGGCATTAAAATCGACCCTGACAAGGTAAAAGCCATATTAGAGTTACCTTCCCCACACTCCGCTAAAGAAGTGAGAAGCTTGCTGGGAAGATTAAATTATATAGCTCGTTTTATCTCACAGCTCAGAGATAAATGCCAGCCATTATTCCGTCTGTTGAAGAAGAATGTCACGATAGAATGGGACGACGAATGTGAAGAAGCATTCAGGGCAATCAAAGACTACCTTATAAAACCTCCAGTCTTGATAGTCCCGAAACAAGGAAAACCCTTATTCCTATACCTCACTATACTCTCTGAATCCATGGGATGTGTGCTCGGGCAGACAGATGAAGAGGGAAGAGAGCGTTCCATATATTATCTGAGCAAGAAGTTCACAGATGGAGAATAGAGGTACTCAGAGGTGGAGAAGATGTGTTGTGCTCTAATTTGGGTCATGCATCGACTAAGGCAATACACCATTTACTACCATATCGAGCTACTGACAAGACACGATCCCTTGAAATACTTGGCGGAGAAACCAGCCTTGATAGGGAGAATCTCTAAGTGGCAAATGCTCCTATCCGAGTTCGACATCACATACATAAATTAGAACTCGATGAAAGGGCAAGCCTTAGCCGACCAATTGGCGGAACACCCTATCGAGATAGATTCCCAAGAATTACAAGCCCAATTTCCAGATGAGAATATATTGATAGTGGGAGATAGACCGGTAGAAGACTTTAGGATAGGGTGGAACCCGAAATGGAAATTGTTTTTCGATGGAGCTACCAATGTATTCGGTTGTGGGGTTGGGGCAGTATTGATATCCCCGGACGACACTCAATTCCTTGCAGCGACGAGACTTACATTTCCCTATACCAATAACATCGCAAAATATGAAGCATGTATTCTTGGCCTCAAAATGGCCTGCTAAATGGGAATTCGCGAATTAGAGGTATACAGGGATTCGTCGCTCATCATACTACAAACAAGAGGGGAATATAAGACTAAAGACCCCAAACTGGCACCGTATCATCAACACTTGACAGAGCTAATTGAAGAATTCAAGGCAATCTCTTTCCCATACATCCCGAGAACTCAGAATCAATTTGCAGATGCACTAGCCACTCTAGCATCTATGATCCAGATAACAGGGGGAGCCAAAGTTCAACCGATGAAAATAGACATCGAAAATCAGCCCGCCTACTATTTAACAATGGAAAAGATACAAGATAACAAACCTTGGTATCACGATATCAAGACCTTCCTCCAAGAAGGTAAATACCCCGAAATGGCTAGCAAGAATGACCAAAGAACACTCAGAAGGTTAGCAAGCCATTTCCTATTAAGTGGGTCCATACTTTACAAGAGATCATCTGATACCACCCTGTTGAGATGTGTGGACAAAGATGAAGCATGCGAATTGATGAAGGAAGTACATGAGGGAGTATGTGGACCTCATATGAATGGCTACATGTTGGCCCGAAAAATCATGAGGTTAGGATATTATTGGTTGACCATGGAATCAGATTGCATAAAATATGTCAAGCACTGTCATCTGTGTCAAGTCTATGAGAATCGGATCAATGCTCCGCCCAACGAGCTACATTTGTTATCAGCACCATGGCCATTCTCCATGTGGGGAATCGACATAATTGGCCCTATCACTCTAACAGCATCCAACGGCCATAGATTCATACTGGTAGCGATTGATTACTTCACCAAATGGGTAGAAGTTTCATCATATACCAATGTCATAAAAGGGGTAATAGTCCGCTTCTTAAAAAAGGACATAATAGCCCGATATGGAGTTCCTGAGTCCATCATCACCGACAACGGTACCAATCACAACAACAAATCGATGACAGGTTTATGTCAACAATTCCACATCAACCATAGAAATTCAACTCCCTACCGACCACAAATGAACGGGGCAGTAGAAGCAGCTAACAAAAAATATCAAAAAGATCATCGAGAAAATGACAACAACTTACAAAGATTGGCATGAAATGTTACCGTTTGCTCTCATGGCTTATAGGACTTCAATAAGAACATCTATGAGAGCTACCGCTTATTCATTGCTATATGGTACTGAAGTAGTGCTACCAGTTGAAGTTGAGATACCATCATTCAGAATCTTGTCAGAAACTCAGTTAACCGAATCAGACTGGGTAAAGAAGAGGCTTGATCAGCTGAATCCGATTGATGAAAGAAGACTTACCGCACTATGTCATGGCCAGTGTTACCAACAAAGAATGGCCCGAGCATTTAACAAGAAGATGAGACCACGGTACTTCAAAGAGGGGGATCTGGTACTAAGGAAGGTTCTTCCGAATGCCCAAGACTCTAGAGGGAAATTTACCCCAAACTACGAAGGCCCTTATGTGGTGAAAAAGGTTCTGTCAGGAGGTGCTATGATATTAACTCAAATGGATGGTCCAGAATTAAGAGACCCCATTAACACAGATGCTGTAAAGATGTACTATCCTTAGGCAAGGAAATTGAAATTTTTCCAATGTTTATGAAAGCCAATGTTCGATATAAGTTTTGTTGAGTCGAGTTTTTTACTTTTTACAAGCAAAGTTAATATTCCTAAATGATCAACAATCAATTCTCATCACAACAAATATTCCTAAACACATTACACACCATATCACCAATGAAAGATAAATGCTGAAATGATAATGAATCTTAATATAGTTTGTGATATAATCTTATCTATTTTTGAACATTAGAACTGAGTGCATCATTAGGATAACATTACCGTCAAAAGAGCCTTGCGCATAAAGAAAGGGAGCACATCAAAATTTTCAACCCCATGTCAAGATAAGAAGAAATGAAGCAGAAGCAAACCAGCCCGAGGGTTCGGTTGTTTGGTTACTATCTACGATAAAGCTGGCAAGCACATTGAAAAAAATATAACTATCATGAAAAGCATCACATCATATAGCTCAGTCCGTAGAAAACATATTCAGAAGCATAAGATGAGTCAGCCCAAGATTGGCACTTTCCTAGAAGTCTGTTCTAAGGTCAGCTCATAAGGGCACTTTTTGAGACAGTTCAATCAATTATATCTTAAGGTTAGTCAGCCCAAAATGGGCACTTTCCTAAACAATTGTTCTCAAGGTTAGCCCATAGGGGGCACTTTTTAAGACAAATTCAATTCCAGGTTAGTCAGCCCATAGGGGGAACTTTCCTAAAACTTTGTTCTCATGGTTAGCCCATAGGGGGCACTTTTTGAGACAAATTCAATTCCAGGTTAGTCAGCCCATAGGGGGCACTTTCCTAAAACCTTGTTCTCATGGTCAGCCCATAGGGGGCACTTTTTGAGACAATTCAACTCCAGGTTAGTTAGCCCATAGGGGGCACTTTCCTAAAACCTTGTTCTCATGGTCAGCCCATAGGGGGCACTTTTTGAGACAATTCAACTCCAAGTTAGTCAACCCATAAGGGGCACTTTCCTAAAACTTTGTTCTCATGGTCAGCCTATAGGGGGCACTTTTTGAGACAATTCAACTTCAGGTTAGTCAGCCCATAGGGGGCACTTTCCTAAAAATTTGTTCTCATGGTCAGCCCATAGGGGGCACTTTTTGAGACATTTCTATCATAGGTTAGTCAGCCCATAGGGGGCACTTTTTGAGGCATTCAATTCAAGGTTAGTCAGCCCATGAGGGGCACTTTCCTAAATTCTCCTATTAGTCAGCTTTTGGGGCACTTTTCGGAAATATTCTTCCAAACAGTTGTTAGTCTAGCAAGACACTTCTGTTGACAGGTGGCCAGCTCATAAGAGCGCTTCCTGAGTAAATTTTCTTTCCAAGGTTGCAAGTCTGATAAGACGCTTCCTATCATTATTTCTCATACATTCCTACACAATGCTTGAGATGTGTCCTGTTGCCAATTAGTCAGCCCATAAAGCACTTTTTGGGATGGAACATTACTCTAAATTGTTAGGTCCATTTTAAATTGTGGGATCATTAGCTCATGGAGCATTTTCCTACCAAAAACCTATTTAGGGGTCCAAAAATGGCGTCTTTTCTTTTTTGTCTTTGTAGTCAAGTTTTTCAAACTTTACTATAAAGAGGGGCAGCTGTAAACACCCCATTTTTGCCCTAAGAATCCACAATAATTAATAATAATCAATTTCCAATTTTTTTCCAATTTTTCCTTAACTTAGCATAAATAATTAAAAATATTCAAAAATAAAAATAAATAGGAAAAAACATCAATTTTGAAAAATGATTTCAGAAATGGAAATA
This sequence comes from Laguncularia racemosa, assembly GCA_037954665.1. Lineage (NCBI taxonomy): Eukaryota > Viridiplantae > Streptophyta > Magnoliopsida > Myrtales > Combretaceae > Laguncularia > Laguncularia racemosa. The sequence goes on from JBBMOL010000082.1 coordinate 467,151, forward strand.
ATAAATAATAAATAATTTTTACAAATTTTTGAAATTTCAAAAAATACAAAAAATAAAAAAATCGCATTGCATATATGCAATTTGCGAATAAAAGAAAATCAGGAAAATGGGCTAGCCCAGCTGGTCCGGACCACAGGCTAAGGTGCGCGTAGGGGGGCTCGGTCGCGGGTTCGAATCGCGGGAGGAGCCGTTTCCGCGTTTTGCAATTTTTTCACTTATCCAGGACACGTAGCAGCATCTGATTGGCTGGAGGGAGCGCACGTGCTGGGCGCGTGATTGTCTTCTACCTCGGGTCTGAGATCGCCGGCGGAAGAGAAAATTCGAATTTTGGCCGTTTCGATTCGATTTTTTGCACAAATCCAACAGATCTTGAATAGAAATAAGATAAACATTATCTAATTGGAATCAAATCGCAACAAATCAAAGGATTTACACAAATCGGAGTTGGTTTTTTTTAGCCGAAAATCCGATTAGCTTCGATCGGAGGAAATCCGAGCTTATCCAGCTCGGTTTCAAGTGCCTATAAATAGGAATCGAAGGGAGGAAGCCAAAAAACGAATCACAATTGAGAGAAAGTGAGGAAAGAGTGCAAATCGGAGAGCATCGGAGAAGGATCCAAAACCGCGAGCACCGACCGAAGTTGAACCACCACCAGGAGGCGATCTGGGAGTGAACCACCACCACCATTGGATTCAGCACCCTCGAGAAGCTAGGATTCGACACCTCACCCGCTGTAAAAGGCCGCCGGAACGCCGTGAACGAGCACCCTCCGCCGCCGCATCCGACCGATTCGACCCGACCCACGCACCTACCCGGATCTAGGTAAGTCGGATTTTCCGGATTTTTTTATTTAATTAATCTATTTTGTTTATTTATTTATTACGAATTAATTTATTATTTATTTATTTATTATTTGTTATTTTGTTAATTATTTATTTATTTGTTTATGTTTTATTTTTAATAAATAGGAAAATGTAGAAATTAGATTTTTCTAGAATTTAATAATGTAGAAAAATAATAAATAAGAAAAAAAATAGATAAAATAATAAAATAATAAAATGTAGAAAAATAAAAAAAATTAGGAAAAATAATAATAAAACTTTAGATTTCAAAATAGGAAAGATATTAACTTAGGATAAAATTTTTCAAAAAAAAAATCATAAAAACCAAAAAAAAAAATTCACAAAAATTATAGAAAAATCATAAAAACCATAAAAAATCATAAAAATCATAAAAATTTATAAAAATCATAAAAACCATAAAAAATCATAAAAATCATAAAAATGATAAAAAATCAAGAAGAATAATAAAAATCACAAAATGAGTTTTAGAACTTAGAAAAATCATTTTTCTCAAAAATAAATACAAAATTGATGTTTTCTCTAAAAAAATCATTTTCAAAAATCAAACTAAAGCTTAGGCTTGGAATTTTTTAGAAAAAATCCCAAAAATAGTAAGAACATAAAGCAAAAGAGATTTCAAAATTAAAATTCACAAACGAACTTAAAGTTTTCAGAAAAGCGAACTACGGCTTGTTTGATCCTGAGTAGCAGGTACGTAGGCACCCATTCGGGTCAACCCATAAAATGAATGAAAAATCATTTTTATTGAAATAACTCAAAATCATAATAGAAAGTAACAGAAACACAATGAAGCACATTTCTAAATAAGAACAATTTCAGGAGATTAGGTGGTAACCGTAAAGGTTTTAATAGGTTAGCCTCCAGACTTAGAAACTCTGGTTTTCCCTTTTCCTCTTTTCAAAAACGAGAAGAGGAAATAACGACGACTAGTGGTCCAAATTAAGACTAATCTGCTCCTTTAGTCTTAATTCAATATTTCCCAACAATAGTTGGGTGGCAACTCCAAAAATCAAACGAAATTCCTAACTCAAGTCGAGGATCTACATTAGATGAGCATAGGGTCTAGTCTAGATCGGATTAGGAATGGGAAAATTCAAAATTAGACTCGACAATATGAAGACGCCACAATCGGGATGAAAGACTGATTGATAAGTTGGGATGAACGCCACGGAAATAAAATCCGATAAGTTCTAGATTAGTTCTTTAAAGAACCAAGAGAGGAATTCTCTCAAAAGTGTTTTCAAACTTTCAATGTTGTATCTTCTATATTCTAACCCTAGGAGCTTTATATTAGGGTTTACAATTCGTAACAAGAAAGGCCAAAACGACATAACTTAGATAAGTTGCGTAAAAATCAACAAAACAAACATGTAGGCCGGCGGTGTAGACATGAAGGCCGGTGGCCTTGGAGCCGGCCTTGAGCCAATGTTGAATATACACGACCAGCGTTAGAAATGTACACGACCGTGTACTTCTAGCCATGTATCTTTCTGTGGATTTTCTTGATTCCATACACGGCCGTGCCTTTTAGCCGTGTATATGACTATGTTTGATTTTGTGTAACCTTGAGACTCCTACACGGCCGTGCCTTGTAAAGACACGCCCTCTTCATCCCGTATCCGTTATGACTTGTATAAGAGTAAGGGCATTCCCATGGTTGTTCCAATCCTTTTCAACTTCATGATTGCTCCAATCCTTTCCGACTTCATGGACATCCTTTATCAACCCGTTAAGTGCTTCCTTGAATCGTTTTGCTCGAGTTCTTGTGATAGGTCCAGGTGGCACTTCAAGAGGATCCACATTCCATCTTTTGGCTTGGCTGCCATCATGGATCTCATCACAGTTCTAGGTACCAAACACACCATAATATGGCATGGTGAATTTGATTATCGTATTAAATAATCTAATGGAACATAAAAGAATTTAATGGGACCTAAAAGAAAGTGCATTACAATCATAGTTGTCAAAATCGCAATTTTACTTATACAATTCTATAGGTTTATAGTTTTCCTTTCTATGTTAACTTAGGCATAGAATCATTTTCATATAAACTTGTAAAATCATGAGTTTACAGGTAAAATCAATTGAATCTTGCATTTTTAACCGAGTTTACCAATTCTACCTATTAAAGTCAATTAAACTATAGATTGAAAAATATAGCTTAATTTTTATAAGATATGAATATTACTAGTTATTTGAAAGACATAGAAATAGAATATAAGATTATAATTGATAATAATATCAACAATAATGTTGGCTTTGATGATGAAGGTGGTAGCAATGATGGTTATGGTGAAAAAAAGGTTGACAATAGTTTTTACTTTTAATGTTGAAAAGAGAGAACAATTTTTTTCTTTATATTTTATTATTATAATTTATATTGAAATACATTTCATATTGCTATTATTATTCATATTATAGTTTTATGCATTAGCTTAATAAATTATGCTAATTTATTTGTACTATAAATATATAACTTTTATTGTGAGTTATTAATAAAGTTTATGTTGAATTTATTTATTTCCATCTTATATTTCATGTTTTTTGTGATTATAGGAAACATATGAATAGTTTTTAAAGCTATTTTTAGTGGATTGTAGAAACTTACATTTCTACTTTTTGATTTTGTGTTCTGATTCTACAAACCCTTTAACAATTTTAGGTAGAACAACAAGTTTCACAACCTTGATTATGATACTCAACGTAATGGAACACATGTACTTTCTTGATTTCTCCCTCTTTTTCATTTTTCCTCTTCCTAAAATTTTGTCTTTACATTCCCTCTCCCCAGCATTTCATTTCCACACACATCCTTCCCATCTTTCAATTCTTCTCCCTTTCTATTACTTCATTTTCTTGCTTTTTGCCTATTTCTTTATTTTTGTTTATTTTCCCTTCCTTTAAATTTCTCTGTAAAACACCATAAATTGATACATACATGAATGGTAGAGGAGGATCAATGGTTAAATATGAGTTTGTATAGGAAGAAGAAACCCATTTAACAATACCTAAGCCTTCTCTTTTCTTTAAAGGTGTTAGATTTGGTGTATATGCTACTGAATGTGAGTTATTTTTCCTTGTTAACTTCTATAGACTGGATACTTATGACAAGGATGAAGTTGTTTTATTAGATGCTCATGGTTAGTTCTTGATTCTTGTCAAGTGTAATGTAGGGTTTTGTTACTTTGTAAATATATATATTCTCTTACGAGTTATTGATGTGATGACACCAGGTCGACTTCATGAGAGTATGGTTTGTATTTAAGAAACAACTTTTGCAATTTTGGAATTTATTATTCAATTTAAAAAATGGAATTTCTTGCATAATTTGAATAATTTAAGAATTTTTTACATAGTATTTTATTAATGAGTAGCTTTGATCTTGATTAATAATAGTAAAGAAGAGAATTTAAACTTTTATGATTAATGAAAGATTTTTCATGAAGATGTAAAAATATCTTTATTTTGTTTAACTTAAGAAAACCCTAAATGATGGATTTGTCTCTTTTAAGAGAAGGTTGGAATTCTCCCTTAAAGTTTCTTTTTACACCTTTACTTTGATTATTGCGTTAGGGTTTACTTTAATGTAATGGTTGGAGCTTTTAAATTAAAGTATATTATTTTCACTACTTTACTTTTGTAGCAGACAAGAGAGATTAGAGCTTTTGTTTGGTTAAAGAGTAGTAGTAGGAAAAGAGAGTAATGATGGTGTGTAAGAAGGTTGAGGAAGAAGTTGAAGCCTAATAGATGATCTCAATTGGGAATATCTGAAGGATGCAAAGTAATGGGATTTCAAAGCAAATTCGCTTTTTGATGGTGATAAGTGCAAGGAATGCTCTTATTACAAAGGTTATGTCAAGAGGCAAGAAAAGTTTTCTTGCTTGACATGCACAACTAATGGGAATTTTGGAGTTTATAAAGCCTATAGCTTGGCTTGCCTTGATGAAAGTGGTCGAGACCCCAAATCTACAATTTAAGGGAATCAACTGTCTTAATCTATACTTCTTGGGTTATTGTGTCCTTATAGTTATTTGTTTATATTTTCTAGTTAACATTTTTTTTTTAATATCAACAGGATGATCCTTTTGATTACAGTAAATTGACCATTCTAATTTAGATTTGTTGTAATATGTTCCTTAATTTTTTTTTTATCTTGATGGGTCTTCGTTTTTATTTTATTATTCCCAATTTTGGCTACTTATTGGTTTGAAATCATGCTAAATGAACATTTTGTTATTTTAATGGCCTTGCTAATGTGAATGGTTGTTGCTTACTTGTGATATGTGATCTTTTAACACCATCTTTGCTTCTCATGGCAATTAACTAAACACATAAATAGTTTGGATGCTTTATCGTGTTAATGTATGTTGTATATCTAATTTAGGAGTTTTAGGGTCCACCTTTGCCTTGTATTAAAGTATGTAATTTCCATCATCCATGCTCTATAATCCACTATGTTTCTAAGTATATAAACCTCATACATCTTATTTTGTTTATGCATCATGTTATGTATGGCTTTCGTTGTACAAGTTACCCTAGTTAGTAGTTATGGTGCAAATTGATCTCCCTTTTTTTTTTTGTAATTTATGATGTTAATATTTAGGTAATGGCTAATAGGGCAACCTTTGAACTTATATACAAATTAGATTGGATTATAAACATTGGGCATATACTTAGTTGATAATGATGGTATGCACATAAAATAGAAAGGTCATGCTTACTTTGATCAATTGAATCAATGTTGAGTGCACCATTGGTTGTGAGCATCTATTGTAAGGAATTTTGATATCTATAATCTATTTAATATATTCTTAATAGATGTTGGAGCAAAAATCACCAAATAGAGAGTGACCCCTTATTTTCTTTTTCCTCCCTTTGTTTGGATTTAATTGTTGTAGCTAAAAGAAATAGTGATATATCAGCTTATTAAAACTATTTGCTTCAATGCACATATGTAACACTACAGAAAGGGGTTTTGGCGAAAATTCCTAAAAGTTTCATAGCACGTGTATACTCATAATATGAGAACCAACTTGCAAGATAAAGGCTATAAGGCTTGAATTAATTCTCTTTTAATCATAATACATATGATTGATTAATATGGGAAAATTACTATGGAGACTAGTAGTTCACAGTTCACTTGAACTAAAGTCACGACTCTAAAGAAATTTTAGTTTAAAAAAGGTTTAGAGGAAAAAAAATTTGAAATAAAAAATGTACAAGTTTAAATCTAAACATAAACCATCTGTTATCCTATCCTACACCTGCTCATTAATATCTAGGCCTGAAAGTGTATGTTTCATTCAGCTTAGAAAGATATTTCTCATATTATACCTTTCAAGTAATTATCAAGTTGATTAACAAACATATGAATGCAATAATGCATACGGTCATTCTAGAACTGTATGTATTATAGATTTTGTAATACTTAAAAGTATTATTTATTTATTTATGTAATATATGTATTACCACAAAGAGCTAAGGACGAGGATGGAATTTTAAAAAGTTTAAAGGGGTAATTTGGACATTTGACATAGAGGATATAAATACTAAAATTAACCTAGAGAGCCCCCTTTCTCATTTGAGTAGTGAAACAGAAACAATAGAGGACAAATGCTCCCAACGAGAAACCCTAGGATGACAAAAGGAAAAAGGAGCTAATCTATTCTAAGTACATGCAGTAAGGATCTTTATACGAATTCTAAATTTTGTTAGTGGAATTGGACCTCATGGTTATCGTGTATGCATCAGGACTCGAGATTTGAGAAGGGACGGTATGAGAATGGAGATTTAATGACTCAAAGTTGTGATTTTTGGAATTGTTGATGTAAGTATGAAAATCCCTATAATCTAAAAGCCATTATGTATTTTAGAGATATAATAGAGCTTAGGAATAGAGAAGGTTGAGTGTTGGAAAGTTTGAAGTAAAAGAAATAGGGTTCGTGGAAATTGCTAAGGGTAACATGGCCTACCAACACGGTCGTGTTTCGATTGTGTTGAATTCGAAAGGTACATCGAGAGATACTCGGCCTCCTAATACGGTCGTGTTTTGATTGTGTTGAGTGAAAGGCAACACAGCCTCCCAACACGGTTGTGTTTAAACCGTGTTGAGTGTGGAAGTTGCACCGAGAGATACATGGCCTCTTAACACAGTCATGTTTCAACCATGTTGAGTCAAGGGTAACATGGCCTCCTAACATGGTCGTGTTTCAACCATGTTGTATGAAGAAGAACACATGACCTCCTAACACGGTCGTTTCCAACCATATTGAAACCAAAGTTTACATTGAAAGATACACAACCTCTAACATAGTCATGCTTTATCTCGTATTGAGTGACACGATCCCCAACTTAACCATGTTTAATAAAGTATAAATTAATTATATATTTACTTAACTTCAAATTAAACTAATTTCCATGTAGCCTAGATAGCTAGTAAGGTCCTAGAGAAATTAAATAAATAGGACTTAGAGAAATAAGAGAATGATATTGATCTCAGATTAAGTGCTAAGAAGAACTTGTTGATTGAACAAATTTCAACTTAGCTTACGTCCAAGATCGGGAAGTGCTTAAAGCTAGGATTTAAGGTACATGTAACTTGTGTGATGATTTGTGCTTGTTTATGATAATTTATGTATTGAACTTGATTTTACTAGATGAATTGATTTAAGTGTTTAAGTTGTATATTGTATGTGCTTGGCTCAGCTTAGGGCTTATAGTGGCAAATCCCTAGGGAACACCCTAATGATCCTTGTATGATGTTGTCCTTAGTGGAGTCGTGCTTGGAAATGATCTAGGCTGAATGTTGATTAAGTGGTTTAATGAATATGGGTGTGGGGCCCATAGTGGTAGTTCCCATCACCTAGGGCCTATAGTGGCAATTTCCATCACTAGGTTTAAGTGTACATACGTGTGGGGCCTATAGTGGCAATTCCCATCACCAAATTTAAGGTTTAAGTGTACATAGGTATAGGGCCCATTGTGGTAGTTCCCATCACCAAATCATGTTCCAATGTGTTAAGGGGGTCATGAGTACCCTGTTGATACTTATCGACCTAAATGTATTAAGGAAATGGTTATTTGTGTTTAAGTACTACATAACGTGTGTGACACTTATTCATGTTTATACATGTGTGTGTATTTGTGTCATACGTATTGGGCATTAGCTCACCCTTTGGGGAACCTTTTTTAGATGCAAATGTTGAGGGAGTCGAGAACCTAGAAGATGACTTAAGTTTAGGTAAGCCATAGAGAGAGGAAGATGAAGATTTCCATTATTATTATGGTGATTAAGTTTTAGGAGATTTATGTTGTTTAATTGTAATAGATAGTATCAATGAGAATATTATTTTGGTGTTTAAAGACTTCTACTGCATTAGATATTTGATATGGTTTTTGAGAATATTTTAATTTTTAGGATGTATGGAATGTTTTTATATTGGAGTTATAAGTTCAAATGTATCAGAGTTTATTTAGAGCCTTAATGTGTTCTTATGAGATAATGACACATAGTGGGCGGTAGCACGACCTAAGTTTTTGGGGCGTTACATCTTCCTAGTTTACCCCCAGCCAAGGAAATAGAACTCAACATCGACTCAGTATAGGGTAAAGTACTCGTATTAAAACTAGTCTATAGTATGGCACCAGTAGAATTGGAAGAATTAAGGAAACAAATACAAGAACTGCAAGATAATGGTTTTATAAGACCTAGTATCTCTCCTTGGAGTGCACCAATCCTGTTTGTAAAGAAAAAGGATGGAAGCATGCGACTTTGTATTGACTATAGAGAGTTAAACAAGGTCACAGTAAAGAACAAGTATTCTCTTCCAATGATAGATGACCTGCTTGACCAGTTATAGGGAGCTTAAGTGTTCTCCAAGGTAGATTTGAGATTAAGTTATCATCAACTCAGAATTAAAGAAGAAGACATCCAAAAAACAGCATTTCGAATTCGGCATAAGCATTACGAGTTTCTAGTAATGCCCTTTGGACTAACAAATGCACCAGCTACATTCATGGATTTAATGAACAAAGTATTCAGGGATTTCTTGGATAAATTTGTAATCATCTTTATAGACGATATCCTAATATACTTTAAAAGTACTGAGGAGCATGAAGAGCACTTGTGACTAGTATTGGGTAGGCTATAAGATGAAAAGTTGTATGCCAAATTCAGCAAATGTGAATTCTAGCCGGAATAAGTAGTCTTCTTGAGTCATGTGGTTAACTAGGATGGAATATCAGTGGACCTAGAAAAGGTAAGAGTGATAGCAGATTGGCACAAAACTGAAAACAGTTATAGAAGTAAGAAGCTTCCAAGGTCTAGCAGGCTACTATAAGAGATTTGTCAAAGGGTTTTCCAAAATAACAACTCCTCTCACCAGATTGATAAAGAAGAATGTGAAATTTGAATAGGATGACAGATGTGAAGCCAATTTTTAGATGCTTAAAGAGAAACTAGTATTGGCGATAGTTTTGACTTTACCCAAAGGTGGAGAAGATTTTACAGTTCATAGTGATGCCTTAGTTCAAGGGTTAGTGATAGGAATAAAAATCCGACAAGACCTATCATTAGGGCAAGAATCAAAGGACTTCAAATCTTGGTGTTAAGGGCCTATTTTGAGCAGATCGACCCCAGAATTATTTATATATTAACATCTTTTCTATTATTCTTGTATTGTGTTTTCCAACAGGCACACTTATCATATTCTATAGGGCAATGGACAAACTCCCTCAGACTCAGCTTGTGGGTTATCCATGGACCGACCTGAACCGGTGATGAGCTGAGCCGATGGATCCTATAGAAGACCGGCATCATGAAGACCATTTATTTTATATATTTCTTCTTTTATTGAACTATTTTGGTTGTATTTTGGTTTTGGGATACTTTTATTTCTTTGTAACTTTCATTTAGGGTTAGCTACCTTAAAAGTGGCAAACTTGTAATTTTGAGCACTTTTTAACCCTAAGAGTAGCAAGTATAAATACTTGCTTAAGAGAGGGTTTGAAAAGCTTATCATTTTTCAGATTATACACCTCTTTTCACGTGAGAATTAGGGTTCATTCCTTGGTTCCAAACTCTTATCAATTTCAATCCCAAGAGTCGAAATTGTGGCGAGTGCAACATCTTGAAATTGTGAGTTATATCAATTTCATTTTGTTGTGATTTCTTTTCTTCTCTAGTGTGTCATATCTAGGGTTGAATTGAGATATTTCTTGGTCAGATATCCTTGTTGTTATTCACGAATTCTTGTGATTATTTGAAGGAATTATCATATTGATCCAATTCATCTTTAAGGATTTCCTTGATAACGTGATTTTCACCATTGGAAAGGGATTGTTTTGTTACGGTTTTTCTTTGTCAAATTGAGGCTTCATTTGCGTGGATTACATGAAATTAGAGTGTTGTTAGAAGGCATTTTCATTGAAGTATTCTGATTATATCATTGGTTGTTTGAATTTCATCCTTTCATCATTAGGGTTCATTTGAAAAGTGCCATTTTTGGATCTGATTTTGCCTTGACTTGAGATAGTTATTCTTAAGTCTTTTGGATGTGCTTTTAAGTGTGTTTAGGCACATCAGTTAGGGTGTATATTGATGCAAGGTAGTCAAGTGATAGCATATGCATCTCGACAACTAAAGCCATGTGAAAAGAACTACCCAACTCATGACTTAGAATTAGTAGCTGTAGTACTAGCTTTGAAGTTATGAAGGCATTATTTATATGGAGAAAGGTGCAAAATCTTCACTGACCATAGAAGCCTGAAGTATATATTTACGCAGAAAGAGCTGAATATGAGACAGAAGAGGTGGTTAGAGTTAATTAAAGATTACGACCTGGAGATACAATACCATCTAGGAAAAGCCAATGTGGTGGTAAAAACTTGTAGTAGAAAGAAACAAGGCAATATAGCCACTCTAATCACTTTACAGAAGGAATTATTAGAAGACATGCACAAAATGGAGTTAGAAGTTTTAACACAAGAAGTGGGAGCAAAAATGGCTACTTTAAGGATTCAGCCAACCATAATGGACATAATTAAATTGGGTCAAATTGATGATAAGGATATTCAAGAGATCAAGAGTAGAATGGAACAAGTTAAGGCACCAGAATTTAACTTAAATGCGGAAGGGACCTTAAGGTATGAAATGAGACTATGTATGCCAAGGGATGTAGAATTGAAGAGAGAAATAATGGAGGCACATCACTTCGCCTACAAAATACATCCTGGAAGTACTAAAATGTACAAGGACGTGAAGAGTTGTTATTGGTAGAGAAACATAAAGAGAGAAATAGTAGAATATGTAGCCAAATGACTCACATGCCAGTAGATCAGAATAGAACACTAAAGACCAATTGTAGAATTACAGCCTCTTCCAATACTGAAGTGGAAATAAGAGCATGTGACAATGGGCTTTGTTATAGCCCTCCCAAGTACTAGGGAAAAGCAAGATGTAGTTTGTGTTATAGTGGACAAATTAGCCATGTATACTCATTTCATATCTATTAGAGTAGGATATAAATTGGAAAAACTGGCTTAGATATACATATAAGAGATAGTCAGACTACATGGAGTGCTAGTGACAATCACTTCTAATAGAGACACAAGGTTTGTGAGTAGATTCTGGAGCAGCCTACATAAGGCATTAGGTAATAAATTGAAGTTCAATACAACATTCTACACACAAACAGATGATCATTCTGAAAGGACTATAAAAATACTAGAAGATTTTCTCAAGGCATGTGCACTAGACTTTAGAAGCAATTGGAATGAGCATATACCTCCGGTGGAGTTTGCCTATAATAATAGTTACCAGGTAACCATCTAGATGGCACCATATGAATCTCTTTATGGAAGAAGGTGCAGATCCACACTAAATTGGGATGAAGTGGGAGAAAGATAGATGATGGGGCCGGAGTGATGTGCCTAAAACCAAGATTAAGCACATACAAAAGCCAATTTGAAAGACAAAGAAACAGTGTCAATCAAACTAGTCTCAATCACATGAACAATGGTGTCAAATCTCAATGTTTATAACCAATTCTTCCAATGAGGATGTGATAAATCTTAAGTATCCAAATTAGATTGCGCTGATACCAAAAAGATGATGTGCCTAATTCCACTTCCAAGCACAATCAAATGACTCAAGAAAACAAGTCTCAAGTTTCATACAAAACCGGTCTACCAAGGAAGCAATTCTCGTGAATAACTTGTAGATTTTGATGGAAAATGTTGTTCAAATGATTTAATTATAATCTCTATTGGTAACATTAACCAAGTAACCACAATAAGGATTGAAAATCACATGGAAATCAGATCAAAGAAAGCAATAAAACCATGAAATCCACTCTTCCTTTCAATCACAAATTCATGCCAACACTAAAAATGATATATCTAATTCAAGTGCTTAAGGAAACAATCAATCTTACAAGATTGTTGTCCACGAAATATAACCACAAATATGTCCAAGAAAGATCCAAATCTACCCTAGATATGACTCACTAGGGAAGAAATGAACATACAACTAAGATGGAATCGATATGACTCACAATTCCCCTTTGTCGCGCTCGCCACAATTTCAATTCTTGGGTTGAAATTGATAAGAGTTTGGAACTAAGGAAAGAACCCTAATTCACACGTGAAATGTGTCTCTCAATTCTGCAAAATATGGCCTCCTTAAACCCTCTCTTAAGCAAGTATTTATAGTTGCTACTCTTAGGGTTAGAAAGTGGTCAAAAATACAAGTTTGCCACTTTTACGGTGGCTAGCCTTAAATGAAAATTTCAAGGAAATAAAAGTGTCTCAAAACCAAAATACAACCAAAATAGTTCATAAAAGAATAAAAATATAAAAGAAATGGTCTTCAAGATGCCGATCTTCTATAGGATCCATCGGCCCAGCTCATCGCCGGTTTAGGTCGGTCCATGGATAACCTATAAGCTGAGTTTGAGGGAGTTTGTCCATTGCCCTATAAAATATGATAAGTGTGCCTGTGGGAAAACACAATACAAGAATAATAGAAAAGAGGTTAATATATAAATAATTCCGGGGTCGATCTGCTGAAAATGGTCCCTCATCGCCAAAATTTGAATTCCTTTAGTTTTTGCCCTAATGATAGGTCTTGTCGGATTTTTATTCCTATCATCATCTTGGGCCTAAAAAAGATTTGTCCTCAAATCTGGCAGATCAAATGCAATGGAGACTTTGTTTTCTCCTAGCAATCCATCTGAAGAAGTATCTTTGCAGAATCCCAATATATAAAATACTATAGGTGGTGATTGTTTTCTCTCCTCCATTTCCAGGATGTATCTCTTCTGCAACACAAATAATGACCTATTATCCACTGAGGTGTCCCCTATCTCAACCCATTTCACTGATATTATTTCCTCCTTTTCTAACTCATCTGTATGTCGTTGATTCTCATGGTCTTCTAATGGTTGGCCCAACTGCTCATTGCCCTCTAAGACCTCTAAAGGTAAACACAACTGTCTCTGAACATTCTGTTCCTCTAATGATAGACCCATCTGACTCTGATCCTCAGAATACTCCAATGGTTTACTCAACTGCTTGTGAACCACTAGTATATCTGAAGGAGAACATAACTGACCCTGAACAGTTTGGTTCCCTAGTAGTCTGCTCCTAGTATCCTGGAATGAATAGGATTGCCTTTGTCTTTCCACTTTCAAGGCTAACTGTATAGCCTCATCAAGTGTACTATATCTCTGAAGCTCAACTACACAAGCTATCTCATACTTCAACCCAGATACAAAATGTGCTAGGGTTTGTTCAAGAGGCTCAATTGATCCACATTTGATCACTAGTATCTCAAACTCCTGTACATAGTCATCCACTGTTTTATCCCCCTGTCTCAGTGTCTGGAGACGCATAAATAACTCATGCCTGTAGTGTTTCGGTACAAGCCTATTCCTCAAAACTCGTTTCATGTCTCTCCAAGTGTGTATTTTGGTCTCTCCATCCATTCGCCTACTGCTCTACTGATCACCATATTTCTACACCACAAAGCGGCATACACTGTGAACTCTACAGCTGCAAGGCGTACCCTAGAGTCTTCATCAATCTCATAACACTTGAAAAGACCCTCAACTTGGTCTTCCCAATCTAGGTAGTCATCGGCAGAACCCCTACCATCAAATGAAGGCATTTGTAGCTTCGCACACTTTAGTCCTCGAGGTGGTCTAAATTCCATGTCCGGGTATGGATTAACCCCAAAATTATTATCTCTGCCTTCCCTAAGAGCATGATAATCTCCTTCTACTCTAGGTGGTGCCTAAAGGTTTACCACGAGTGGTGGTGGTAATGTTATCCTATCAATTCTTGTTGCCAATGTAGCAACAATTGTGGTAAGGTCCTGAAGTTGCTCATCTAGAGTTCTTCCACTTGTATTTTGACGACCTGATCTGCCACCCACTTGGCTATTGGCCTCATTGCCAATGTCCCCATTCACACTATCATATGACATGTTTGTGGATGCGATTTATCTGAAGTACAAATGTAATCTCAAATAATTTGTAGCACACTCCCTTCACTTCACCACGTCACAATGACAAGTTTGGATAACAACACACACACTTGTACACCTACGGTGTAACAAGTTTCCAATGCAACAAATATTTCTTATCACTTCAAGTATATTAGAATAAGTAAAGCACAAATAAATACTTCTAAGTAGTTAAGATATTGAATTCAACTAAGCAAGTGTTTAAGTAACAATACTCAATAACTTTCACACTTAAATGCTTATATTTGAATTTCAAACTTCACTACTTAACTTCCTTAATTAGCCACAGTTCACACTCACACTTTATCTTAATGTGCAGCACCTTACTCTACACAACTCCACAAATTTACACCACCACACACACCTCAATCACAGTGCATTCACTTCACCAATAACTCTTACGGCAACAACAACAAATTGCACTCCACTTCCACAGCAATGATAACAAACGGCTACAACAACAAATACACTCCCACTTTCCACGGCAAGGACGACAACAAAACAAATACGCCACTTTCCACAAATGTAATATGAAAATCCACAATAGGCAACAACTCCAATTTGAAATTCAAACCACTTCACTAATTGCAAGCCTTCTTCAATTGGTAAGTAATGAATTCAAATTCAAATAGCACTCATTAACTCCTACAACTTAATGGAATGTGTTTGAATTCAAATAGATTTCTTACTACTCAACTCTATGCAAATCTGTAAATTGCACTTCTCCAATTCAGAATTACACAATGGAAATCACAACAACAAGCTACACAACCTCCTTTATGCCATAACTAGTCACGGCAAGAAATTGGTGAGTTTTCAAGTTCAAAAATTGTTGAATTAAAACAACACTTCTATGCTTCTTCCCTTCCATGAAAATTATTAATCACAAGATGATACAACAACCTTCCCAATCCAACTCCAACAAACAGCAAATTAAATTCCAATCAAGGTAATTTTCGTAAACTTAAAACCACACAACAACACAATTTGCGGTTCAAATTGATCAACCCTAATTGAAGATGAATATTATGAAATCAAACACAATCAATCCCTTCTCTCAACATGTGCTCTGATACCAAAAGATGATGTGCCTAAAACCAAGATTAAGCACATACAAAAACCAATTTGAAAGATAAAGAAACAATGTCAATCAAACTAGTCTCAATCACATGAACAATGGTGTCAAATCTCAATGTTTATAACCAATTCTTCCAAAGAAGATGTGATAAATCTTAAGTATCCAAATTAGATTGCTCTGATACCAAAAAGCTGATGTGCCTAATTCCACTTCCAAGCACAATCAAATGACTCAAGAAAACAAGTCCCAAGTCTCATACAAAACCGGTCCACCAAGGAAGCAATTCACGTGAATACCTTGTAGATTTTGATGGAAAATGTTGTTCAAATGATTTAATTAAAATCTCTATTGGTAACATTAATCAAGTAACCACAATAAAGATTGAAAATCACATGGAAATCAGATCAAAGAAAGCAATAAAACCATGAAATCCACTCTTCCTTTCAATCACAAATTCACACCAACACTAAAAATGATATATGTAATCAAGTGCTCAAGGAAACAATCAATCTTACAAGATTGTTGTCCACGAAATGTAACCACAAATATGTCCAAGAAAGATCCAAATCTACCCTAGATATGACTCACTAGAGAAGAAATGAACATACAACTAAGATGGAATCGATATGACTCACAATTCCCCTTCGTTGCGTTCGCCATAATTTCAATTCTTGAGTTGAAATTGATAAGAGTTTGGAACTAAGGAAAGAACCCTAATTCACACGTGAAATGTGTCTCTCAATTCTGCAAAATATGGCCTCCTCAAACCCTCTCTTAAGAAAGTATTTATACTTGCTACTCCTAGGGTTAGAAAGTGGTTAAAATTATAAGTTTGCTACTTTTAAGGTGGCTAGCCCTAAATGAAAATTACATGGAAATAAAAGTGTCCCAAAACCAAAATAGTTCATAAAAGAATAAATATATAAAAGAAATGGTCTTCAAGATGTCGATCTTCTATAGGATCCATCGGCTCAGCTCATCGCCGGTTCAGGTCGGTCCATGGATAACCCACAAGCTGAGTTTGAGGGAGTTTGTCCATTGCCCTATAAAATATGATAAGTGTGCCTGTTGGAAAACACAATACAAGAATAATAGAAAGGAGGTTAATATATAAATAATTTCAAGGTCGATCTGCTCAAAATGGGCCCTCATCGCCAAAATTCGAATTCCTTTAGTTTTTGCCCTAATGATAGGTCTTATCGGATTTTTATTCCTATCACGGAGCTAGTACAAGAAGTAGTCAACAAAGTGAAGTTAATCTGATAGAGAATATAGACGGCCTAATCTAGATAAAAGAACTATGCAGACAAGAGAAGATATCCTTTGGAATTCCAAGTGGGAGATAAGGTATTATTGAAAATTTCTCTAACAAAGGGAGTGATTAGATTCAGGTTGAGGGGAAAGTTAAACCCAAGGTATATAGGCCCGTTTGAGATCTTAGAGAGAATAAGTATAGTGGCTTATAGGTTAGCTCTTCCACTAAATTTGGTCGGGGTACATAATGTATTCTATGTATCTATGTAGAGAAAGTATGTACCTAGCCTAGATCAGATAGTGGCTTTGGAATCACTAAATGTGTAGCCAAATCTGACATCTTTAGAAAGGTTAATCAAGATTCTAGATACTAAGAAATGGGTGCTAAGACGGAAAACAATCCTTTATGTTAAAGTGCAATGGATAAACCAAACAGAAAGAGAAGCTATGTGGGAACTGGAAGTAGAAATGAGGAAGAAGTATCTATAACTCTTCTAGAATCAGGTTCTTTCAAAGATGAAAGTTTTATAAGGGGAGGAGGGGGAAATGTAATACCTAAAAGTATTATTTATTTATTTATGTAATATATGTATTATCACAAAGAGCAAAGGACGAGGATGTAATTTTAGAAAGTTTGAAGGGAAAATTTGGACACTTCACATAAAAGATATAAATACTAAAATTAACCTAGAGAGCCTCCTTTGTCATTTGAGTAGTGAAATAGAATTCACAAAGGATAGACACTTCCTACGAGAAACCCTAGGATGATGAAACGAAAAAGGAGTGAATCCATCTTAAGTAAGTGAGGTAAGGATCTTTATACAAATTCTAAATTATGTTAGTGGAATTGGACCTCATGATTATCATGTGTGCATCAAGACTCGAGATTTGGGAAGGGATAATACAAGAATAGAGAATCAACGACTCAAAGTTGTGATTTGTGGAATTGTTGATGTGAGTACGAAAATCCCTATAATCTAAATGCCATTATGTATTTTAGAGATATAATTAAGCTTAGGAATAAAGAGGATTGAGTGTTGGAAAGTTTAAAGTAAAAGAAATAAGGTTCATGGAAATTGCCAAAGGTAACGTGACCTACCAACACAGTCTTGTTTTTACCATGTTGAATTTGAAAGGTACACTGAGATATACACGGCCTCCTAATATGGTCATGTTTTGGCCAAGTTTAGTTAAGGGTGACACAGCCTCCCAACAAAGTCTTGTTTAGACCGTATCGAGTGTGGAAGTTGCATCGAGAGATATATGGCCTCTTAACATGGTCGTGTTTCGACTGTGTTGAGTCAAGGGTAACACGACCTCTTAATACTGTCGTGTTTCAAATGTGTTAAATGAGGAAGAACATGACCTCCTAACACGATCGTGTTCCAACCATGTTAAAACCAAATTTTACACTAAAAGATACATGACTCCTAACACGATCGTACTTTAGCTCGCGTTGAGCAATAAGGTCCCTAACATAACTATGTTGAATAAAGTATAAGTTAATTATATATTTACTTAACTTCAAATTAAACTAATATCTACGCAACTTAGATAGCTAGTAAGGCCCTAGAGAAATTAAATGAATAGGATTTAGTGAAATAAGAGAACGATATTGATCTTAGATTAAGTATTAAGTAGAGCTTGTTGATTGAACATATTTCAACTTAGCTTACATCTATGTCCAGGAAGTGCTTAAGGCTAGGATTTAAGGTACGTGTAACTTCTGTGATGATATGTGCTTGCTTAAGATAGTTTATGTATTGAACTTGATTTAATTGGGTGAATTGGTTTAAGTGATTAAGTTATATGTTATATGCTCTTGGCTTGGCTTAGGGGCCTATAGTGGTAGATCCTTAAGGAGCACCCCAATGATCCTTGTAAGATGTTGTCCCTAGTGGAATTGTGCTTAGAAATGATTTGGGCTGAATGTTGATTAAGTGGTTTAAGTGGACATGGGTGTAGGGCCCGTAGTGGTAGTTCCCATTACTTGGGGCTCGTAGTGGCAATTCCCATCACCAGGTTTAAGTGTACATGGGTGTGGGGCCTATAGTAGTAGTTCCCATCACTAAGTTTAAGGATTAAGGGATCATGGGTATGGAGCCCGTTGTGGCAGTTCCCATCACCAAATCATACTCCAAATCATGCTCCAGTGTGTTAAGTGTGTTAAGGGAGTCATAAGTCCCCTATTAATGCTTGTGGTCCTAAATGTATTAAGGAAATGGTTGTTTGTTTTTAAGTATTGCATAACGTGTGTAACACTTGTTCATGTTTGTACATGTGTATGTGTTTGTGTTATACATACTGGGCATTAGCTCACCCTTCGAGGAACCTTTTTTAGATGCAGGTGTTGAGGGAGACGAGAACCCAGAAGATGACTTAGACTTGGGTGAGCCATAGAGAGAGGAAGACGAAGATTGCTATTATTATTATGGTGATTTCCACAAAGTAGGTATGTTCCCCAATTGAATGTGAACCTTAATTGCCTGTACAAGAACAAAATAAAATTCCAAATTCTTACCAGATATGACACACTAGTAGAATTGGAACAAGTTGCAATTGTTGATATTACTCACAACAATCCAAGTCCCACTCGCCATAATCCTTAAATTTGAATTGATAAGAGTGTTTTTAGTGAAAGAGAGAGACCCTTTTCACAACAAAGAAGGTAGTAAAAACAATCATAAAAAACTGTCTTTTTGTTGTCTCTTTACAAGTATTTATACTAGTATTAAATAGGAAAAAATAACATAGTGCAAATGCTGAGACATGGCTGGTCTTCTAGGCTCCATTTCGGTCAAATTATGTAGCACATGCCTGGTCCTCTAAGTCCATTTTAGTCCAATATGGACCATCAATGATCCACAACCAAGTGCTAGTGTGTTCAATCTTCTTCCTATAATACCAACAAATGTACCTAACTAAATACAAAATAATTATATAAAATAAATGAAGACACTATGTGAATGTCTTTGGTTCCATTTATTCAATTGCTTTGTTAATGTGGTTGCATTGGTTTGATTCCCATCACTTTCACAATCCATACCCCACATGGGCTTATTATATATATACATATTTTTTAGTCTATTTATATATAGTCTTTGCGAATGATCTCAAAAAGTAAGACCGGGGTCACTAGAGCTGAAAGTTGATATGTAGTTCATAGTTTCCTAACCTAGGTAATGGAGTGCGATAAATCCATGTTGTATGTGGTATCCTGTAGACTGCATATATTGTAGCACTCACGTGATTGATCATGCATTGCATATATTTAATTAAATAACTTGCTTATTATTGCTTGTTGATCGTTGCCAATCGTAGTTTTAATAAATTGAATTCTTGTTCTTAATCTTACTACGAAGCAATAGGCAAGCGCACCTATCGTAGCGTAATATAGCGAGTAAGCACAAGGTCGTCCCTCAGAGATACACCAACTACTAGTACTAACTCCGTTCCTATTATCTAACCGCCGCTTAAATATGTTGGTTGAAACTTAATTACCCTAATCTTAAAACTAATAACTCACTAACAACAATGGTTCTGAAGATTTATTAATTAACAAAAGCAACCTAGATCTTATTCTACTCCTTCTCTATCATGTAATTCATTAGATTTATGAAGATTGGCGTAATTGGCTTCTTATATTGTCGAATTCTCTAGTCAAGTTAACTACTTTCTCAAGTATATTAACCTATCTAATCCTAGGTTTATCAAATAGGATCTCTCCTTAGTTAATAGCAACCTAGAATTGCATAAATCACATGAATTCGCATAAAAATAATCGATGTAAACAGAAGACTCTTGTTTCCTATCTCTAGAAGAACAATCAAATCTCATTAATTGCATTAAATCTAATCATAAGAGCAATTTCTCAATTAACTAATATGATATCATGCATAAATTCATATTCCAGATCTATGAATCTAAGAAACAATTGAAGGGCATGCAATTAATCATAAGAAATCCAACAAGTTCGCATTAAAAACCAAATCTTCATCACATGACAGAGAAGTTTCAAATAAAATCTAGATTTAGGGTCTACTCCTCCATAAATTAGACAAAAGAAATGCAATTACTTGAAGAATAAATAAAATTCATAGTCACAACCCTTAAAGATAGAATCTTCTTCTTCGTAGGTCTTCAATCTCCTTTGAAATCGCCAGAATCTTCTTTTCCTTTGCTGTTATGAGAGTCAGAGCAAATAAAAAATTCGTCACCTCGTTCTAGGGCAACTAACGGTCTATTTATACATGTACCCGGGTTGGATACATACACGAGCGGATACATGAGTAGTGTATCTCGTTCGTGTATCTCATGCTTGCTTCCAAGTGTCCTTATGTGAATATACACGAGCAAATACATGGGAGTGTACATTGGTCGTGTATTTGAAACATCGTTGAACAACAGCAAAACTTAGATACACAAGCAAAGTACATGGGCGTGTACTTTTCTCGTGTACTTTCCAAACATCCACTTCAGTATACACAAGCAAAGCACATGGGCGTGTATCTCGCTTGTGTACTTTCCAGAATTCTTTTCTTCACATGTATTGTATCCAATTCCTTCCAAACTTGATCCGACTCTTCAAAACTCCTTCCCTTAGCTCCAAAATACTCTAGAAGATCCTGAAATTAACATTCATTCCATTAAGCATCCTTTTCTTCAATAAATCATCTAAAAATTCAACAATAAAGCACAATTTCATTACTCTAGACAAGGGTATTTTGCGACTTATCAAACTTCCCAACACTTAAGTCTTTGCTTGTCCTCAAGCAAAATAAAACATTAATCAAACTTCTCATTAATCATGATTGTCGTTACCAAATAATACTACTCAGACATTAGCATTTATGAATTTTAATCTTTAAAGCTCAATGCAATCCCTCAATCTAATGAGTGTGCTTCTCACCTTATCATGAAAGTATTGTAACAAAGATACTTTAGTCAAATTTCTAGGATTAATTAGAGTAGACCAATCTTTACCCTTGTCATTTAACAATGGCTTTCATGATCAAAATTAGACACAAGATCAATTAGAGCAAAAGGAAACGTGGTACATTTCAACCACCACTAAAGAGTCTATAATCTTCTCAATTATCTCTCTTAGTAAAGCAATCAATAATGAAAATACATTGCATCTATGTTTCCCCTAGATTCCTCCTCCTTTTTGGTTGATCTCTTGAAAGATTTTATTCTTTGTAATAGTTCACTGGTTTCATCCTTTTTTTTTTTATTAAGG
Source organism: Laguncularia racemosa (assembly GCA_037954665.1). NCBI lineage: Eukaryota > Viridiplantae > Streptophyta > Magnoliopsida > Myrtales > Combretaceae > Laguncularia > Laguncularia racemosa. The sequence continues at coordinate 489,107 of JBBMOL010000082.1, forward strand.
ATCTTGCAACCCATGTAACGAGTTTTCAGTCGATAATCCTAGGCTCGTCACCCAAGTTAACAAACGTTATCCCCTCAATTGAGGGCGTTCCTGTGGGCTTAATTGCTCGAGTTACAGGACCCTCTCAACTTTTGCCTTTATGGTATTTCATTTTGTTACTGTAATTTCCTCGGTTGGCCGATCCCAAGCCAGACGACCTTAGGTGACCAGGTTTTAAAGGAACCCCATCGAACCTCTATTACCTTAACTTATTATTTTGACTAGTTAGTAGCGGAGTCAAACTTCGCTCTTCTGAGGGACCAAAGCTTGCCCATACTAACCAATCCTTTATTTTTCAAGTATAACATGCTTTCATTAAATTATTACTTTAAAGAGATCTTCTAAGAAGGATCACCAAGAGAATCATTTCATTTGCCCTTTCATGAAAGATTAAATGGCTCTCAAGATCTTTGAGTTTCACAACGATTTTATCCCATAACTTTGACTAAGTATCAATGTTCCAAAGAAGACAAAAGTGACATGCACAACACTCTTTTTGAGGAATTCATTCACTAAATGCTAGAATACTATGTAATTTGCAATCATGATTTCAAAATTCAATTATCAAGCAAAAAGAGAAAAACAAAAATTAGGGGAAATTTTTGAATGACTCATACAATTCAGCACAACCCTTATCAAATTTCTTTAGTATCCCCTTCCCCACACTTAGATTGAGACATTGTCCCCAATGTCTTTATCATTCAAGAACGTAATGAGAAATAAAGAGATAAAAAGAAAAAATAAAAAGAAAAGGAACTGAGACTTCCCGGGATTAAATAGGTGATGGACCAATTGCAGAGCTGGCAGAATGTCGATCATCTATATCGATGAAGTTCGCCAAGGAAAGTTATGGGACCAGTTGCATTCGCAGGATAGCACCTAGATCAGCAAAGTTCAACACAACAAAAACGAAAGGTAAAAGAGTAAATAGAGATCAGTCATTAGTACAGTCATCCAGCAAGAAAGAGTCTAGCTCAATAGAAAGAGCTCCTCGAATATGCAGAATAAAATAGTTAACTTAAAGTCATTCATTATTTCGAACTAGTCTCCTCATCTTCATCATCTTCATTCTCATCTGTTTCATCCTCTTCATCATCACTTTCCTCCCCCTTGGCAATGATTGGTTCCACTTCCTCCGTGGTTTCTTTAGTATCTTCTTCACTTTCTCCCTCACTTTCTCCCTCGTTTTCCTTGTCTTTATCACCTTGGCCTCAACTTCCTCTTCAGCTTCAGAGGAAGAGGCATAAGTGGGCAAACTGGCTTGCCCTGTTGGGAAGCACTTAGCCAGCGACTGGAAAGCGTAAACTACAAATTTTCTAAATTTTCTTTCTTTCTTTTTCAACCCCTGTAGTTGAACTTTCATCTCACCTTGGGTCTTCTCAATGGATGCCAAGCGGTTAAGTACCCGCTCCGATGTGGGAATAGAAGACTCACCAGGTGAAGACAAGGAAGGAGCAGCTTTGGAGGATTGTGCAGAAGGATGCGGCCTGCTAGAAGTGCGGGAAGTTCCTGTGATTTTTTTCACTTCCCACTTGGCAAACGACCCATCAGAGATTCTTTCCTGATTGCACTTGGCAGCCTTTAGCCTAGGGTCTTGGAAAATGTCCATGCTCTTCAGCAAATGAGTAATGAAGCTACCACAGTAAATCCCCTTAGAACGAGAGTCATGTGCCTATCTCCATATATAAAAGGCCAACTCCAACCCGATATTAATTTGATATCCATGGGAGATGCTGTAAAGATAGAAGATTTCAAAGTTATTGACAACTCCCTTACTGCTTTTTCGGGCTCCAATTGTGTTTGTCAAGAGCCAATGACAAACTTTGAGGCGATCATCCTTAATTAGAGAGGCCTTGGAGCTGGATGGAAAGTACTCTTGATTCGAGTTTCTGGTCAACTCCTCCCAACATACCTGATTGTTAACGTGGGGAGGCCAACGGCAATGTAAACCCCGAAACTCAGGTGTCCGGGTAAAAGCTTCAGTGTAGAATCCCATTAGAGAACAGAACTGGCGGATAGTATAGTTGTGCCGTTGCCCGTATACTTCAAAACTGAAAGAGTTGTCCCAACCTTTTTCAATTTCCGTCTTCTGTATCTGCATAATGGATAGGAACTCAAGAGTAACATCCCTATACGCTGGTTCTTGGATGGTGAACAGGACCTCCCATGGTCCGGTGGCAAAGGTCTCCTTGATTGGTTGAACTAATCCATACCCTTCCAGCATTCCCCAATCCAAGTATTAATGTTCACCAAACGGTTTTTTGAGAGAATTTCAAACCGCTTCTTACTCCATGGCTCCTCCGCAACTCTTCGGGGGGGGGGGGGGGGGGGTGGAGCGGAGGATGAACTAGCACCATCCCGCTTCCTCTTAGTAGGGGTGGTCTTCTTCTTCTTGGTAAACTTCGGTTTAACTGCATAAGTCTTTATAACCATCTGAATCAATCACAATGGTCTCAAAATGGGTTAGGTTCGTTAATTACACAAAGAAAATGATAGGACTTGCATTGGGTTTCCAAAACAAGGAGGAAGATAGCACAGTTGAGATACACAACCAAGGTACATGATCGTGTACCTAGTTGTGTATCTACCCATCTAATACATGCACAAATTACCATAGGACCGCTCAAAATCAGGTCTTGTGGCTTTAATATATTATCAATCTACCTTCTTGAAGGCAAAAAATGTAACTACAACACACCTAAAGCATCATCAAACGATAAAGTTCGAATTTTGATTCTAAGAAGCTAGGTGTGATAGTTTAGTCATCGTAAAAAGAAAATGGCCTCATAACTTGGTTTTTAAAAAGAAGATCGGAAAAGAAACATAACAATATTGTTCCAGAAACCCACAAATCAAAGTCCCAAATATTCATGTTCAAACCCTAACTGTCGATTCACTTGTTTGGTAGCCACTCATGACATCAATCATACATGCATTCACGTAAGTTCAAAATGTCTACAGATCTATCAACAATCGACTTCCAAAATGCGAAATCACTCATCATACCATCATCATAGATGCAAGCATGTATGGTAGTCGTAAAAGAAAACCGAGCAACAACCGTATTGCAATAAGCATTGAAGAAGAATAAGAGAAAACTTACTTACCTTGAGTCTTTGAAACGGAAGAAATTTATGGTGTGGAAAGAAAAACCACGGTATGGAGGAGTAGAGTGGGAGTGAGTAGGTCAGGTACACGAATGGACAATGGGTCGTGTAAATGGCAGAGTGAAGTGAGGAGGCCTTTTATAGTACGAAAAGAAAAATTAGATACACGACCAAGTACACGGTCGTGTACTTTGGATTCCTTTCTGTGGGTTAGATACACGAATGTATACCTTGTTCGTGTATCGTAGGAGAGCATTCTATGGGTTAGATACACGACCAGGTACACGAGCGTGTACCTTGTTCGTGTATCGTGGGAGAGCATTCTATGGGTTAGATACACGACCAGGTACATGAGCGTGTACCTTGTTCGTGTATATAGAGGGGGTGTTTTGTGGGTCAGATACACGACCAGGTACACGAGCGTGTACCTTATTCGTGTATCTCTGTTATGTACACAATGAGCATATTTTAAAGTGCACGGGAGGGCATACCATGACGTATTCCCCTTTTGTATTGCAAAGTCAATTTAGACACCCTCTAGCATGTGTGAAAAACCGGATACACGACTAGTGTACCCGGTTGTGCAGATCAAAGTACATACCTGTCATCACTTCATCTTGCTTTCCCTTGAAAAGGTCTCCCATCCTGAATTTCCCCACACTTAGAGCTTAAAAGATGCTCTGTTAAGGTGACTTTCATAGAATCCAAACTTGGTTAGCCCCTCTATAGCTTGCTGTCCTGCAAAAGTTACTCCAAAACAATGGGTGATAATAAAGAAAGTAAAGAGTAAAGAAGAAAACTTACCTAAACAACATGGGTTGCCTCCCAAGAAGCGCTGTTGTTTAACGTCGTTAGCTCGACGTAATGAACCGGTAGAGCTCAAATGGAGATGAGAATGAGGTTCAGCTCCTCCTTTTCTTCCAAAACTGTTTGGTCCCCAAAGTAATGCTTAAGCCTTTGACCATTCACCATGAAAATGCCTTTCTCCGGGTATTCCAACTCAACTATGCCGTAGGGAAAAACCTTTTTTACTCGGAATGGACCGGACCATCTTGATTTAAGCTTCCCAGGGAACAATTTCAACCTAGAGTTGAAAAGTAATATAAAGTCCCCTTCATTAAACTGTCCATTCCGTAGTAGCCGAGCATCATGAAACTTCTTGGCTTTCTCTTTGTATATATATGAATTGTCATATGCCATGAGCCTCCATTCATCTAGCTCATTAAGTTGCATCCTTCGATGTGCTCAAGACCGGCTGAGATCTAAATTGGCAGATTTGATCGCCCAAAATGCCTTGTGCTGAATCTCAATTGGTAAATGGCAAGCTTTCCCGTAGACCAATCGATATGGAGTAGTATTAAGGGGGGTTTTGTACGCTGTCCGATATGCCCACAAAGCATCATCTAACTTCTCGTCTCAATCTCGTCTATGGTGAGACACATACTTCATTAAGATACACTTTAGGTCCCTATTTGAAACCTCCACTTGCCCACTAGTTTGGGGGTGATACGGCGTAGCAAGACGGTGAGTCACCCCATATCGCTTAAGAATCTTTTCAACTTGCGAATTACAGAAGTGTGTACCACTGTCACTTATGAGTGCCCTTGGGACCCCGAATCTACAGAAGAGCTTCTTCAAGAATTTAACAACCACTCGGGAGTCATTAGTCGACAAGCCTTGTGCTTCTACCCATTTAAAGACGTAATCCACAGCTACCAATATGTATTTATTTCCGAAGGAAGGAGGAAAGGGCCCCATAAAGTCGATGCCCCACACATCGAATACTTCACACTCTAATATGTAGTGTTGTGGCGTTTCATTCCTTTTTGATATGTTACCATCCCTCTAGCATCGGTCACATCAAGCTATATATCTCTAAGCATTCCTAAACAATGACGGCTAGAAAAATCCTGCTTCCAATACTTTGTGTGCCGTCCTATTGGCACTATGATGTCCTCCCGTTGGCCCACTATGATAGTGGAATAAGATTTTCCATCCTTCTTCATGGGAAACACACCTTCGAATCATCTGATCAGCACAAATTCTGAATAAATGTGGATCCTCCCAATAGTAGTGCTTCAATTCGGTGAAAAATTTCTTCTTCTGCTGCTTGTTCATATCCTTAGGAAGGGCCCTTGCCACTAGGTAATTGGCAATATCAGCAAACTATGGGATGATATCATCTTCAACGGTCTTGATGGCATACAATCGTTCCTCAGGGAACTCATCGTTGATCTCAACTTTGTTCGGTCTTTCTAAACAGGGATTCTCCAAACGTGACAAGTGGTCGGCAGCTAGATTTTCGGCACCCTTTTTATCTCTTATCTCAAGATCAAACTCTTGAAGAAGTAAGATCCACCGAATGAGGCGTGGCTTTGCATCCTGTTTTGTCAGCAAGAATTTCAAGGCGAAATGATCTGTGTATACGATGACCTTAGATAAGATGAGATATGGTCTGAACTTGTCAAAGGCAAAGACAACTGCTAGCAACTCCTTCTCCGTGGTTGTATAGTTTTCTTGTGCAGGACTGAGTGTTTTGCTAGCATAATGAATGGGTTGAAAGTATTTGTCCTTTCGCTGACCCAGAACAGCTCCCACAACCGAGTCACTAGCATCACACATAATCTCAAAGGGAACGTCCCATGTTGGTGTGACCATGATAGGTACAGTGATGAGTTTTTACTTGAGGAGTTCAAATGCATCAATGCATTCCTGGTTGAAGTCAAAGGAGGTATCCTTCTCTAAGAGTTTTGTCATCGGCCTAGCAATTTTTGAAAAATCTTTAATGAATCATCGATAGAACCCTGCATGGCCAAGAAAACTTCGTATTGCCTTAACTGAAGATGGTGGGGGCAATTTAGAAATTGCTTCAATCTTTGCCTCATCCACTTCTATGCCTTTCTTGGAGATTTTATGGCCCAAAACAATACCTTCTTTTGCCATAAAATGACACTTCTCCCAATTTAGGACCAGGTTAGTGTCTTCACAACGTTGCAACACTAACTCAAGATGGTGTAGACACTCATCAAAAGAATTCCCGAAAACAAAAAAAATCATCCATGTATACTTCCATCTTGTCTCCTACCATATCGTCAAAAATAGCCATCATGCATCGCTGAAAGGTGGCTGGAGTGTTGCATAATCTGAAAGGCATACGTCGATAAGCGAAGGTCCCAAAAGGGCATGTGAATGTCGTCTTTTCCTGGTCTTCGGGTGTGATAGGAATCTAAAAATATCCAGACATCCCATCGAGGAAACAGTAATATGCATGACCAGCTAACCTTTCAAGCATTTGGCCCACAAATGGAAGAGGAAAATGATCCTTTCGAGTTGTGTCATTTAGCTTGTGGTAATCTATACAAACTCTCCATCCAGTGACAGTTCTCATCGGGATGAGTTCATTTTTTGCATTCGGTACCACTGTCATACCGCCTTTCTTTGGAACTACTTGAATAGGGCTCACCCATGAGCTATCAGAAATCGGGTAGATCATTCCTGCATCAAGCAATTTGATGACTTCCTTTTTTACAACATCTCTCATATTTGGATTAAGTCAGCGCTACAGTTGTACCACTGGCTTGACATAATCTTCCATCAAAATTTTGTGTGTACAAAACGATGGGCTAATCCCCTTTATATCTGCAATTTTCCATGCAATTGCTTTCTTGTGTTGCCCTAGGACATGCAATAACCTTTCCTGCTGATCTCGATCCAAATTTGATGCAATTATGACTGGAAGTTTAGAATCTTCTTCCAAAAATGCATATTGAAGGTAGTCTGGCAGTTGTTTCAATTCTAGCTCAGGTGGTTCCTCAATTGAAGGTTTCGATCTCTGAATGGTGGATCTATTCATACCTTCAAAGCTTCTTTCTTCTCCCAACTCAGGATTATTATTAAGCTGATTGACAACTGCTCTAATCGCAATATTTTCAGGTTGCTCTTTCTCCCCATTCATCAAACACAATTCCAATGCATCACCAATCAACAGGTCTTACAATGAATCCGAAACTGCGAAGTCGAGGTAGTCGATTGCATAGCATGTATCATCATGGTGCAGGCTTTGTTTAAGGATGTCAGGCATTTTCACTATGACCTCTTCATTTCCCACTCTCAACACTAACTTCCCATCCCCAACATAAATTATGGCTCTAGTAGTAGCCAAAAATGGCCTCCCCAGTATAAGAGGGACCTCCACATCTGCTTCCATGTCAAGGATGACGAAATCCGCCGGGAAGATGAAGTCCTGCACCTTCACTAATACATCTTCAACTACTCCTCTCGGGAATTTGATTGATTGATCGGCTAATTGAAGACTCATTTTGGTCGGTTTTGGCTCTCCAATACCCAATTTCTAGAACATCTTGTATGGCATCAAATTAATGATGGCTGCCAAATCAGCCAATGCCCGTTCTTCAGATAAATTCCCTATCAGGCAAGGGATGGTAAAGCTCCCAGGATCTTTTAACTTCTTTGGGAGTTTGTTCTGAATTACCGCAGAGCATTCTCCTCCTAAAGTTACAGTGGAGAACTCTTCAAGCTTCCTTTTGTTCGATAGCAACTCTTTCAAAAATTTTGCATATCGTGGCATTTGTGATAATGCCTCAACCAATGGAAGGTTGATATGCAATTTCTTGAATATCTCTAAAAATCTGCCATAGTGCTCATCTATTCTGTCCTTCTTGAGTCGTGCTGGATAAGGGACATTGGGCTTGTATTGTGGGATTAATGGAGGTGATGATTTCTCTTTAGGTGATTTTTCTGAATGCTTTCCCCTTCTTTGAGAACTACTTGTTCTTTTGCTGGTTCAGTCACCCAACTCTCTTCTTCTTGAACCTTTGGTTGTAGTTCCTTACCACTTCGTAATGTGACAGCTTTAACATGTCCTCTTGGGTTGGTTTCCGTGTTTCTCGGTAGTGAACCTTGAGATCTCTCTAACAGAAGCTTAGCTATCTGATCGACCTGATTTTCACGATTGTGTATTGATGCCTCATGATTCCTTAGAACCGAGTCTTGATTTTTCAGAATCAAATCTAAGGACTTCTGTCTGTCTTCTGAATCCTTGATGAATTTTGTGAGGAGATCTTCAAGTGGCGGTTTGGAACTCTGGACCATTGGCCTCTGATAACCTGGTGGAGGATTCAGATTACCCTTCTGAATATTACTGTTGTTAGTCCAAGAAACATTTGGGTGATTTCTCCATCCTGGGTTATAAGTATTGCTGTATGGATTGTTCTGGGGCCAAATCGGGTTTCCTAAATAATCCACTTGCTCTATTTGCCCTTCCTCACCACCTAAGGGTTCCTCAATAGCCAGCTGATGTTGTGAGACAGCTAGCCCGTCGATCTTTCTAGATAAAGCCTCAACTTTGGACATGATAGAAGTAACCACATCCACTTCAAGAATGCCTGCCACCTTCTTTTCTCTACCCCTACCATGTGACCATTCATAATTATTCGCGGCCATGTCTTCAAAAAGAGTCAAACTTTCTTCAGGAGTTTTATGGTTCAAGGTGCCACCAGTTGTGGCATCTACTGTTTGTCTCGTTTGATAGTTCAACCCATTATAAAATATCTGAACTTGAAGCCACTCTAAGATCCCATGGTGTGGGCATTTCCGCATTGAGTCCTTGAATCTCTCCCAGGTTTCATACAACGTCTCCATGTCATACTGATGATAAGATTGAATCTCAGCTCGAAGTTTAGCGGTCTTTGAAGGAGGGAAGAATTTGTCCATAAACTTCTTAATCAGACCTTGCCATGTAGTAATGGAGTTCCTCGGTAAAGAATTTAGCCACTGCTTAGCCTTGCCTTTCAAAGAGAATGGGAAGAGCCTGAGGCGGATCGCATCATCACTAACTCCATTAAATTTGAAGGTATCGCATATCTCCAGAAAGAGTTGGATATGCGCATTTGGATCTTCATCTTGTAAACCATCAAATTGAGTATATTGCTGCACCATCTGAATCATGGTAGGCTTAAGTTCAAAATTATTTGCCTCCACTCGAGGACGGACTATGCTAGAGCTAACGCCTATCAAGTTTGGCCTGGCAAAATCAGAATTGGTTCTAAGTGGCTCATTAACTCTTGAAGTCGTCAGCCTTTAGTTCTGTCCCCAACTTCTATCTTCGTGATCCGCACTTCAAATATACCCGTACTGTTTGCTCCCAACTCCTTATCTTGTCCTTAATCATCCTTAGACCAATCCTCCTAATGTGATCTTCATCATTCCCTTCCTCTTGAAAAGGATTTTTCCTCAAATCATCAACTATATTAAACCGACTCAAATCAGTAATATTAAAATTAGTACTAGTTGGATACGTACCTGGCAATTCTAATATATAAATATGATCATTGATGCACTTTAGGAGTCGAAATGGACCCTCGCCTCTTAGAAGCCGTTTTGATCATCCTTGTGCTGGGAACCACCTATGACTTATGCTCGTCCAAACCCAATCTCTAAGTTTAAATAGAACTTAACGATGCCCTTTGCTGGTTTGTTTTACACTCTGCTTCTTCTGCCGCTCAATATTGAGCTTGGCCTTTTCATGCATGTCCACAAATTTCTTTGTTCCTACAAATAGAGCATTCTTAACATCACTAAGTCTCTCATTAGGATTTTCTTTCCACTTTGCTTTTCTCTCATCATTCAATGTTTTTCCTCTCTTTTCGCTTTCCTTTAACTTAAACTCTCGCTCCTTTTCTTCTGCAATAAAGCTCAGTTTAATTTTTTTACTAACTCCCTTTTGTTCACTCAATCTTTGTAGCCTCACTTGATCTTCATAAAAATTTTCTTTTCTTTCGGCTTTTATTTTTATGTTCTCATAAACCTCATCTTCTTTCTCTTTTTCTTTTGGACTCTCACCTATTGTCCCTTTTTCATTCTCTTTCTTTTGACCACTCTCTTTTTGTAATTTCAACTAGTCCTCATAAACTTGTTTAGGGGTCAAAGGCATAAGAGTAACTAATAGGAATCAAAATCCGAAAAACCGATCATTAGGGAAAGAACCAAATGATTTCAAATCTTGGCAGTGAGGGCCCATTTTGAGCAAATCGACCCTGGAATTATTTATAAATTAACCTCTTTTCTATTATTCTTGTATTGTGTTTTCTAACAGGCACACTTATTTGGCTTCACAAGGTGATGGACAAACTCATTAAGACTCAGCTTATGAGTTATCCATGGACCGACTTAAAAATCAAAGGTGAACTGAACAGAAGAATTCCATTACACAGCTAGCTTATTGAAGATTATTTTTGTATTTGTAATTTATTTTCTTGAACTATTATTTTGTAAGCTTTGTGGGACATTTTATTTGGTTGTAATTTTTCTTTTAGGACTGGCCCCCGTAAAAGTGGCATAGTTGTAATTTTGTGAACTTTTTAACCCTAAAGAAAGCTAGTATAAATACTTGCTTAAGTAGGTTTTAGGGAGCTTTGACATTTTGAGAAAACACCTCTTTTGCTATCGTGAGGATCATCTTTGCTTGCAATTGATCTTTTATCAATTTCATCCTTGAAATTGTGGCGAGAATTGACTTGAAATCGATTGTGAGTAATATCAATCATTTCTTGTTGTTTACAAATTGTACTTAGTGAGTCATATCTAGGTGCTATTTGTTGTTCCTACCTTTCAAGAGAATTAGGGTTTTTTATTTTCAAATTGAATTGAATTCAATTTGATTGGAATTCTAATTTATCTACATCTTATCTATTGTTCATTTCATTCTTACATTGATCCAAATCACAATTTAGTCTTATTTTCATTTGAATCTACGTAAATAAGGGTTCAAGTGACTATTTGTTTATCATGCAAAATTGAGGAATTGTTCCCATTTGTTATTTGATTATGCTTAGTCATTTTAGGCAGATTAGTAGCTAGCCTTTGATTGTACTTAAAGGAATATTTATTGGTAAAGTCATCATGTTTAACCCTCCTATTAACTACCATGGTCTTTTAAGCAACAAGTGAGTAGCCTGCATTGGAACTACGCCATTGATATGCCTAAATGGGAATTAAGCACAAACAAAACAATCCAAATAACAACCTCAAAAGACAAGACCAATTCGGTTCACTTTTAGAGAAAAATTGGATCGCAAACCCTAAATGCAATCATTGATCCGAATGATGTATTTCATACAATGATTAACACTGTGAAGTATTCCTCAATGAAGATCACAAATTATACTTGAAAAAGCCACATGATTACTAATAAAAAACAATAAGAACCACTTCCATGATCCACCTTCCGAATGGATTGATTTCATGGTTCAAGAATTGTGCACAATGGATGAATAAAAAAAACAAGTATGATAGTAACTCAAATGAAGCACAATATTTCGAATAACACTAATTCAAATATGACCAAGAAATGTTTCAATCTAACCCTAGATATGACACACTAGAGAAGAAAAGAAAAGAAAACATAATAAATAGAAATTGATACAACTCACAATTTCAAGTTCTTGCACTCGCCACAATTTCAACTCTTGGGATTGAAATTGTTAAGAGGGGATTGAACGAGGATGAACCCTAAGCTCTCTTACGTAAAAGTGATGTGCTTAATTTGAAAAAAAAATTCCCCTAAAACCCTACTTTAAGCAATTATTTATACTTACTCCCTTTAGGATTAGAAAGTCTACAAAATTATAATTAAGCCACCTTCAGGGTAGCCGGTCCTAAATTAAAATTACGAACAAATGAAATTGTCTCAAAAGAAATTACAACATAAAATGGTCCAAAGAACCATTACAAAGTACAAAAATAATATAATTCTTCAAGAGCTAATGTTTCGAAGTGAAATCAATCGTAGTGGCCTTTGGATGCAAATCTGATGATGTCCTATGGCTATCAACTAATGTAAGACATTTTAGCATCCCATGGGGAAATAATATTGTACCTGTAAGATTATTATTCAAATATTTATTAGATATAAAGAAATAAAGTGAAATATGAGCGATTTGGATAATCATCCAAATGAAGTTTTGAGAACATCTATGGAGTTGGAAAATTTCTCATCATCTCCTCGGGCTTCTAAAAGATTTGCCTTCAAATCTAGAGAGTCATTTCTAGAACTAAACTTGGACATCTCTGTTGGCCTGTTCTACTGGCTATCAGATATAGTGGAAGTAGTTCTGATCTATTCCTGAAACTGGTGGACCTCAGATGGAGTCATAGGTGATAGTACTATGCGATAACCTCCCATACTGACCATATAGGTGTTCCTGAATCCATCATGTAACACCTGCCGATCAAACATCCAGGGCTTACCCAACAACAAATGGAATGCACACATAGGAATCACATCACATAGGATCTTATCGTGACATTTCTGTCTAACACACACAGGCACCTTCACCCTTAGTGTAATATGCATACTACTTGTGAAGTTCGAAAATTGTCAAAAAATTATATAAACGATTACAGAAAATAAATAAAATAATAAGTACTTCTAGGTCGCGATAGTGAGAGGAACAATTTCACAACATTAAAAACTTAAAGAAATGTACGACAAGAATTCAAATGTTGCGACGCATAAATATTATTTTAATATTTTGAGAAAATAATAGGTTTTAAAAATAAAACAATTAAAAGCAATAAACTTAGGCAAAGAAAAGAAGATAACGAACTTTACAAATTGAACTATACGAAATATATTGCTGAATAAATTTAGGAAGCAAAGTAATTGAAAAAATCCAAATATAAACCTATAAATAGATAAATAAAAATAATCGTAAGTCCTTTAGTTCGAGTAAATTAAATTAAAAGAATAAATCATCCGAAACATAATTTTTATGCAATATTCAATTGAATAATGAAATTAAATTAAATTATAAATCTAGGAATTTCATAATAAAATTTAGAGTAAATATTTATATTCGAAATAATCAAATTAACCTAGACGTAAAATTTTGTAATAAATTGTTAAAGATAAATTTGTAATGGTATTCTCGTACGTGTGCAAAACGTTAAAATAGGGATATTTTTAAATAAAATATAATTATAATATAATATATAAATATACATATAAATATATATAATAGAAAAAAAGTCCCATCCTTCTTTTCCTTTCTTTTCTTTCTTCCAACTCAAAAGACCCACCCCCCCTACCCCTTACCTCTCTCTCTCCCGTTTTCTGTTTTTCTTTCTTCTTTCTTCTTCTTCCTTCTTCTTCCTCTTCGTCCTTTGCCTAAATCATGGCACCCCAACAGGCGTTCGCTTTTCTTCTTTTCTTCTTCATATGTCGGTCGTCTTCTTCTTCCCTTCCGTTATTATTTTTCCCTTCTCGGCCTCCAGCAGCAATGACAATGTCCAGTGGCAATGGTAGTGATGGTCCTGATAGCGACAGCAACAGCAATCTCCATAGCAGCAGCAACGGCGGTGGCATCGGCAGTGGGGTAACGAACAGAGGCTTGGCATCGTGTCCGTTTGGTCTCCTTTCTTAATGACGATGGAGGCAACGACCACAGCTCCCAACAGCAACAATGGCGTCTACAATGACCCTGACAACAACAGCTACACGTGTCCATCACGTCACCAGCGCTAGGTCTCCAACCGTGTCCGCATGAGGAGAGGGGTTTGACAGCAATGACGGCAATGGCGGTGGTGACAACAATTCGACAACTGCAACAACGACAATGGCAGCCACCACGATCAGCAGCCACCTAGCGATGAAAGCCTAATGGCAATAGCAACAACACAACGGCAAGCGATGAGGATGACAACAACAACGGTGACAATAACTGTCGCAATGTTCGACGGCAACTCCAACCCTCAATAGTAACAGTAATGGCGATGGATGGTGTGTTTGTGTGTACGTGTGTGTGTGTGTGGTTATGGGCATGTGGGTGCATGAAGGAAGAGGACCGCAATAGCAGCAGCAGTAGTAGCCATACCGATAGCCATGACAACCGCCACAGCAGCGACGGCATAGCGACAATGATGACAACGGTGGTAGTAGGTTCTAAGTCATGTCCATCTCATCTTCTTCTTGATGGCGAAGGCGATAGTGGTAGGAATGTGTGGAGGAGGAAAAGAAAATGAGGAAGGAAGTGAAGGAGCTGGGTATGTATGAGGCGAGTTTGTAAAGTGTGTATGTATGTATGTGTGAAGTGTGTAAGGATGCGTGAAGATGTGTGTATATGTGTGGATCATGGTGTGGATGTACGAGAGTGTATGTACGTAGAGGAAAGTTCGTATGTGTGTGCGAGAATGAAGATGTATGTATGCGTATGTGTATAGGGATGTGTGTGATGTATGTGGGAAAGTGTGTATGTATGTCAATGATGGAGTATGGTGTGTGTGATGATGGGTGTGAGGTATATGGAGATATATATAAACGTAGGTGATAGTGCAAGGTGTGTGTATGGATATGTATAAGTGTAAGTGATGGTACGTAGTGTGTGCGAAGGTGTGCGCATGTGTAAGAGATACTGTGTGATGTATGTGAGCGTATGTGTATGTGTAAGAAGGAGGAACCATGTGTGTGTAATGCTTATGAGTGTGTGTACATGTGTATGAAGTGATGTAGTGTATGCGGGATATGTGTGTGTGTGAATGAGGTGCGTGTCTGTGTAGGTGCGGTTGATGGTGTACGGTGTGTAAGGATGTGTGTATGTGTTAGAGATGATGTGTTATGTGCATAAGGGTGTGGTGTATATAGATTGTGTGTTGGTGATGATATGTGATGTGTGCGAGAGGGTATGTAGGTGTATTAAAGGTGTGGGATGTGTGGAGTATTGTATGTGTATATATATATGGAAAGTATAGGGTGCGTGGTACTAGGGTGTAGATGGATGGTGTGTGTGGAATATGTGGCATGTATATATGTATAAGGAAGGAGTGGCATATGTGGGCATGTATGTATGTATGTAGAATAGTGTATGGTGTATTGACATATGTGGAAGTTGAGGATGATGTATGTGGGTTATGTATGTACGAATATGAGAGAATGTGTGGAGTATGAATATATATGTATGGGTATAGAAGGAAAATGTGGTATGTGTAAAGTATGTGGGCGTATATTGATGGTGTAAGATATATATGGAGTATGTGAGTAAGTGTATGAGATGACGTATGGTGTGGGTATGTAAGTATGGATATGGGAAGTGTGTAATATGTGTAGAGTAAATGGATAAGAATATGTGTATGTTGCTATGAGTGTGGTGTGTGGAAAAGGTTGGTCTAAGTATAATGGAAGCATGAGTGAGGAAGAAAACCAGTAGAAAGTATGAGGAACTCATAGGTGGAAACATCAACAAAGAAGAGAAGAAAGAAGATGATACAAACCTTTAAGGATTGCTAAATCCTGCGAGTTATCCTACAAGTAGTTCGTTGGAAGATATTAAAGACATTTGGATAAATGAAAGGCTCAAAGATGCTTCATGGACGAGAGAAGCGTCTATGATGGTGTAACTGGTGAAGGGAATGATTTAAGAAATATTTAAGATGATGGCCTAGGAGATAGTTGGAATGAGATGGATTTCACAATAGAATGTTTAAAGGATGTCGAGGAAGATCATTCTTAGCCAAATACCCTAATGCAAGATCTTCAATTATCCTTTCCAAGGATATCTTGCATAGGTAGAAGAAGGAATTCCAAATTTGGCAAGTCGAAGACATTCCATTGCTCGACTTCTACACAAGGAAAGCAAATAGTCGATCATAGCAACTTGAGGTGTTAGAAGCATAGATTCGAAGGAAGTTCAACATTTGAATCTTGTTCACCTAAAGTTCCATAAAGAGGAAACTTCATGCCTTGTCATCAATCACAAGATGAGCAGAGTACACATATCGGGGGCGAGTAGACTGCTAAAGTTAGGTGAAGATGCGACTTTATGATTTGGTTGAGGAAGCATCATAGAAGGATATTGACTTTAAGAGGAACGCAAAGGAGTTACTTGCTGGAATCGCTCGACTCCGGTTAGGACTACGACAACCCTAAACAAGTGAGTGGGAAACTTAATGATATGCTACTATGTTGTGTTATATGTGGAATGCTATGTATGTGAAATTGTTGTTTGTAGTATTTGCTATTTAATGTGATTGTTGTTGAGTTATGTGGTGGGAATTAATGAGTTAGGAAATAAGTCAGGAGGAATATAGGGGAATGAATGGTCCAAGAGTTTAGATGTCATTACCTTAATAATAGCTCCTAGCGCCATATTGCTAGTGCTATAACCATAAGCCTAACCCATGTTTTACAAATTGTTTTCTTCCGAATCCACCAAAATATGGAAATTTAGCTTTTCCCTCTATAGCTACCGAATAGGTATGCTTCGTTAGAATAGGGTGTATAGGCATTAGTATGTATACATGTCAGAGTTGGTTCCTAAATGTGTATACATATACTCAATAAACTTATTTTCCTATTTTAATTACGAAACACACTCATGAACATAACCATACCAAATCATGAGTGCAACCTTAACTTTTACAAATCAATGACCATATTTTCTTACCCTCTTAAGTACGCAAGGGCAAATGTCTAGTAAATTGTCTTTAATTGAGGAAAGGTCCCAAACATAAATATCCATGGATATGTATATATGTATATATTATGCACAAGTGTCATGAAGACATTAAAAGGAAAATGCAAGATGACCTTCTTGGCTCTTGAAAGTGTGAAAATGTTAGAGCACTTGAGAAGTGCAATGACACAAAGGTGTTAGAAATGATTGAAAGCCAACCCAAATGGTTCGGCATTCAAGAAAAGGGCATAAAGGTGCTAGATCTGGTGATCGTAAGTTGACCCGAGTGGTTTGACATTTAAAAGAAATGGCACAAAGAGGTGCCAAGATAATTTAATCCATTATAAAATTAGACAGGTCAATGTCCACGGGGTTTGGGTTTAGTGTCAGTATTGCATAACTAGAAATGCATAATCTTTGCTTGTGATGAGTGATAAGAAGAACATGATTTATGCTTATTGTGATGAGTGAAATGGAATGTTTGATGTTTACTTTTGTGATATGATTGATTGCAATTGTAAATGTTGTTTGATCACCCTAAATAAATTAATTAAGGAAGAGGACCTGATTTAAAAACCTGACATGCATTTTCACAAGACATTATGAGATTGAAGGCCATCACTATCACAGCATGCATTGGAAGTGATCAAGAGGATCGTTGTTCCGCCAAGTGTGAACTAAGTGACTAGGGGATTGTCGCGCCTTGACGATTCTAAGTTCGGCTTGTCCTTAAGGGTTTTACTCCATCTGGTGTAGAGAAGCACGGGAGCATTCACTGTTCAGTTAATAAGATATCATAATTTACCAAGTGATAAGATAAATAAACTAGGTAATGACTTGGGCACTGATGGTGGCTTCGGAATCCCCAACCCAGGGTCAAGGGGGCGTAAACCTTAGACTTCACGTCGGTTACCGGAAGACCATGTGAGATGCTGCATTCAAATGGTTGTTCATGTATAGCATACATTTAGTATTTTAAATTGAATTTACTTGCTTGTGTACATAGCATAGGTTTAATAACTTGATGTGAATTTTCTTGTGTATGTATGTAGCATATGTCTCATGTTTGATTTGAGTTTTTGTGTGTGTGTATGTATGTAGCATTGAAAGTGTTACCATCCCATTCACGGAGCCATGGTGTGCTCACCCCCTCATAGACTTTATGCCGGTGTTGATAGTGAAAGCGCGGGATGGGCCAAGATGTAAAGTATTGAGAGTTTTAGAAGACCAAAACAACGAAGTAAGAATTGTGAATGATACATTTACTTAGATGAATGTTAGGACCCTAA
Organism: Laguncularia racemosa; assembly: GCA_037954665.1. NCBI lineage: Eukaryota > Viridiplantae > Streptophyta > Magnoliopsida > Myrtales > Combretaceae > Laguncularia > Laguncularia racemosa. Next base: position 507,008 of record JBBMOL010000082.1, read on the forward strand.
TGTAAATAGAAATGTTTAAATTGAGAAACCTAGGATTTATCCTATTCTATTGATTGGTAGGGGATACCGATTCTTTACGATCATGGTCAACTGTAGGATTCGGGTTCCATAATGATATTTTATTTTCTAATCATATGTATTATAACTTATTGTAGTTGTAATTATTTACTTAGAGTCTTACGATCTTTGACTCGTAAGACGATTATCATGTAACAAGTGCACATGTGCTATGATAATTTAGTAGAGGCTTCTAGGCCCCCTTTTGGGGCATGACACTACCCCGATTGTTCAACTAATCCAAGTCATAAGGGCTAGGATGTGGGCTAGTAGATAAATGTAATTTGTCTACTAGTGCAGCAGATATAACATTCGTGCAACTACCACTATCAATGATGAGTACACAAAGGTTACCTCTGATCCTACAAGAGGTGTGGAATATGTTCTCTCTCTGTATTTCTAGTTTCGAGAGATATGGTTAGAGTCCTGCATAACACATTAATAAATAGATATTTTTCACTTGTACACTCCTCATGTGTTTTTGCAGTTTGGTCATCATAATACTCTTACAATGCTACAAACAAGTTTGTAGGTTCAGCCTATTCCTCCTCAACCATAGCATCTTCCCCAGCGCCCTCCATAACAGTCATCATCCTCTTATTTGGACACTATGCTACCATATGCCCAAATCCCAAGCATTTAAAGCGTTTTATTTGGCGTGCTTTTCCATTAGTAGATCCGAGAATAGTTTGCCTCACATCTGGTGCTATTACCTCTTTACCCTTCCTAGAGGGTATATTTTCTGTAGCAGTGCTAGGGGTAGTTTTGTCCACTGCTTTCACCATCTCACCTACCGCCTTTGTCCCTTCTGATCGACCATCAATTGCTATGGGTCTGGTAGTAGTATTGGGCTTACTGCTCGGAGCCTTGAACAAGTTAGACCTCTTTTGCCTCTCTACTTTCAAAGCCAACTGAATAGCCTCATCAAGTGTGCTATAGCGCTACAGCTCAACAACACACATTATCTCATATTCAACCTCGAGACAAAGTGTGCTAGGGTTTGTTCTAAAGGTTCGATTGACCCACATCTAATCATGAGGGTTTCAAATTTCTGCACATAATCATCCACTGTCTTGCTTCCCTACCTCAAAGTCCATAGTCACATAAACAGTTCTGGTTTGTAGTGCTCAGGAATAAATCTTTTTCTTAACACCCTTTTCATATCCGTCCATGTCTGAATCTTAGCCTCCCCATCCCTATGCTTGTTGATAATCAAATTCTTCCACCATAGTGCAGTGTATTTTGTAAACTTAACAATAGCAAATCGGACTCTGGCATTATCATCAATCTCATAACATTTAAAGAGATCCTTAACCTTGTCCTCCTAATCTAAATAATCATCAGCTAATCCTTTACCGTCATAAGAAGGCATCTGCAGCTTTACATACTCCAATCCTGGAGGTGGCTTGAAATCCCTATTCTGATATGGATTAACCCTAAAGTTGTCATCCCTTTTTTCCCCGTAAGGATGATGATCCCTATCCATCCTTCTATTTAGATTTCCATCTCCCACTACTCTATCTCTCTGAAGGTTCTATGGAGCTACCCGAGGTGTTGCTTGAAGGTTCATCACTAGTGGTTGTGGTAATGTCATCCTATCAATCCTAGTTGCCAAAGTAGCAACTATAGTAGTAAGATCCTAGAGCTGTTCTTCTAAAGTCCTCTTACCTGTAGTATTATGACCCTGACCTCTACTAACTTGGCTATTGGCCTCATTGGACATTTCCCCCATTCACACTTTCATTGGACATGTTGTGATTTAAGAAGTAATCCCACAAATTACAGCACACTCCTTCAACAACACCAACCCACACGTTTAACAACCACAATAATGCAATAGCTTACGTTTCAAAAAGAATTATAGGCATAAGGAAATAATTTAGTACTTTAAGTAAAGTTCAACAAATGAAGTACACACACTACTACTTTCAAGTAGTTAGAATTAAATTCAACTACAAATGCTTAAGTAAGTCAATTGCTTTCACACTTTAATGACTTGTTTAAATTTAAATTCTACTACTCAAACCTTCCTTTCTTAGCCATGACACACACTCACACTTTAGCTTCAACATGCAGCACCTAACTCCACACAATTCCACAAATTCACAAATGGCAATTCCCACACTCAACACACAAACACAATGCCAACAATTCAATACTCCTTTTTACACCACAAAATATTGTATTTCCAATTTAATAATAAAAAATAATCTACACCAAAATGCACACAACCCTACACACACTATACGGTTAATACTTCTAAACATACAAGTTTCACCACTACAAACACTAAAGCAAACCACAACTTATACACTAAAATAGCAACAATTCAAATTTGAAAATCAAACCACTTCACTAATCGCAACCCTTCCTCAAATGGTAAGAAGTAATTTTCAAATTCAAACAACCATTCATTAACTTCTTCAACTTAATGTTTGTTTTGAAAATCAAATAATTTCCAAATCTTCCACACAACTCAAATCTGGAAATGCTCAATTACACCCTTTATTTTTCCAAAAACAAACATGTAAGGATCACAATTCTTCTTCCAACACAATTGAACTTCCGAATTTATATTAAAAATAAACTAACTCTCCTCTTCCTTCACGGTGAAGTCCACAACATAGAAGCTTCAACAAGTACTCAAAACTCACTCCAACAAGCAGCAAGTTCAACTTCCACTCAAGACAAATCACACCACTCCAAGCAATTATAACAACAATTTCAATTTACTCTCAATTTCGAAATTGAAGATGTAAGAACATGAACCCTAAATTTCCGAAATTCAAAATCAAATAACCCTTCTCACAACCTCAAACTCTGATACCAAAAGATGATGTGCCTAAATGGGAATTAAGCACAAGCAAAACAATCCAAATAATAACCCCAAAAGACAAGACCAATTTGGTTTACTTTTAGAGCAAAATTGGACCGTAAACCCAAAATGTAATCTTTGATCTGAATGATGTATTTCATATAATGATTAACACGGTGAAGTATTCCTCAATGAAGATAACAAATTATACTTGAAAAAGCCACGTGATTACTAATAAAAAACAATAAGAACCACTTTCGTGATCTACCTTCCAAATGGATTGATTTCACAGTTTAAGAATTATGCACAATGGATGAATCGAAAAACAAGTACAATAGTAACTCAAATGAAGCACAATATTTCGAATAATACTAATTCAAATTTGACCAAGAAATGTTTCAATCTAACCCAAGATATGACACACTAGAGAAGAAAAGAAAACACAACAAATAGAAATTGATACAACTCACAATTTCAAGTTGTTGCACTCGCCACATAAAAGGGGATTGAACTAAGATGAACCCTAAGCTCTCTCACATAAAAGTGATGTGTTTAATTTGAAAAAAATTCCTTTAAAACCCTACTTTAAGCAGGTATTTATACTTGCTCCCTTTAGGGTTAGAAAGTCCACAAAATTACAACTATGCCACTTTTAGGGTGGCCGATCCTAAATGAAAATTACAAACAAATGAAAATGTCCCAAAAGAAATTACAACATAAAATGGTCCAAAGAACAATTACAAAGTACAAAAATATATAATTCTTCATGTGCCAATGCTACAAAGTGAAATCAATCGTAGCGGCCTTTAGATGCAAATCTGATGATGTCCCGTGGCCATCAACTAATGTAAGAAATTTTGGCATCCTATTGATATGGACCACGCCAACCCGTGACGAAACCCAATACCAATACGTTTAGAAATTCGTTGCCTAAGACACCCAAACACCTAAAGTGGAAACCGCGACCCGTTGTCTATAAGCGAGACAAGAACCTTGGTATAAAATGAAGACGCCACAATCGGGATGAAAGACCGATTGTTAAGTCGGAATGAACGCCACGGAAATCAATCCGATAAGTTTGAATTTGTTCTTGAAGAACCAAGAGAGGTGCCTCTCAAAAGTGTTTAATGTTCAAAGATGTATGTTGTTCATTGTTCTAAACCCTAGGAGCTTTTATACTAGGGTTACAATTCGTGTAAAACAAGTCCAAAACGATGTAGTTTAGATAAGTGGCGTAAAAACGCGAAAATAGAACAAGCTGGCCGGTAGGGGATACACGGCCGTGTACACGCCCGTGTACTTTGGCCGTGTACCTTTCTGTGCAACTTCTGGCAACATACACGCCCATGTACTTTGGCCGTGTATCTTTCTGTACAACTTCTGGCAACATACACGCCCGTGTACTTTGGCCGTGTATCTTTCTGTGGATTTGCTTGACTCCTACACGGCCGTGCCTTGAAAGTACACGCCCTCTTCATCCCGTGTCCGGTGTAACTTGTATAAAAGCAAGGGTCTTCTCATGGTTGTTCCAATCCGTTCCAACTTCATGATTGCTCCAATCCTTTCCGGCTTCATGGACAACCTTTATCAACCCGTGAAGTGCTTCCTTGAATCGTTTTGCTCGATTTCTTGTGATCGGTCCAAGCGGCACTTCAAGAGGATCCACATTTCTTCTTCTGGCTTGGCTCTTGTCATGGATCTCATCATTCCCCTCCTCTTGAAAAGGATTTGTCCTCAAATCATTGCCTGCATCAAATGGACTCAGGTTAGTAACATAAAATGTGACACTTATTGGATACTCACCTGGTAAATTTTTCTTGTATGCATTATCATTGATGCGCTCAAGACTTTGAATGGGTCCATCGCCTCTAGGAAGTATTTTAGATCTACGCTGTACGGGAATCCGCTCTTTGCGCATGTGAACCCAAATCCAATCTCCAGGTTCCAAAACAACTTGTCGACAACCCTTGTTGGCTTGTTTCACATACTGCTCAGTTCTTCGCTCAATGTTTAGCCTTCTCACGAAATCTGCCTTAGAATCAGCTTCAAAACTCACAAACTTGTTAAGTGGCAATGGCAATAAATAAATAGGAACGAATGGGTTAAAACCATACACAATCTCAAATGGTGAATAATTAGTAGTGCTATATAAAGCCCTGTTATATGCAAACTCCACAAATGGTAGACAATCCTTCCAAGTCCTAATGTTCTTCTCTATGATTGCCCCTAACAATTGAATTAAAGTCCTGTTAACCACATCAATTTGCCCATCAATTTGTGGGTGACAGATAGTTGAAAACATCCGTTTAGTTCCCAACTTTTCCCACAATACTCTCCAAAAATGACTCAAAAATTTCTCATCTCGATCACTAACAATGCTTCTAGGTATACCATGCAGACACACTACCTTTCTAAAGAACAAATAAAAAATGTGTATAGCATCATCGGTTTTATGACAAGGAATGAAATGAACCGTTTTAAAAATCCTATCCACAACCACAAAATTAGAATCTCGACCATGCCTAGGCCTAGATAATCCTAACACAAAATCTATGGAAATGTTTATCTATGGCTCACGAGGAATGACACTATACACATATAACCAATCTTAGAAGTCATCTAAACAAGGAATGGGATGACGATACTTTACCGTATGGTTGTTGATGGCGCGGCAGTCAACACAAATTCTCTATGTCCCATCCTTCTTAGGCACCAAAATCATAAGCACTGCACATGGACTCATGCCTTCTCTCACATATCCCTTCTCCATTAACTCATCTACCTGCCTTTGGAGTTCCTTAGGAAAGAAATTTTCAAAATCCTGCACAATAGACACAACCGCACTAGGCAAAGCATTAGATAATTCGTTAGTAGTCAAACATGTTTCTTCAAAAACTAGAAACAACATAGGTTGCCTCATGACTAACGCTCTCCTTACTACACTCGCTCTTGCCACACAACTCTCCTTTTGCAAGGCTGCCCTCTCCTTTTCACTCACCACCAAAGTTGATCTCGCTTCAACTTGGCCTCTCACACTCTTTCCAGCCCTTCCTCTCCTTTTCCTTTTGATCTTGACTTTTATATTCCTTTTTCTTCTCATTGTCTTTTGCTCTCTCACTCTCACTCTGCTTTTCACTCACCTTGTGTTTTGCAAACGACTGTTGTAGCTGCAACTGGTCCTCATATACCTGCTTAGGTGTTAACAGTTTAAGATTAAAGCTCTTCCCTTGGTGAACAAGTGTATACTTGTTAGAAAAGCCATCATGCACAACCTTCCTATCAAATTGCCATGGCCTCCCCAACAACATATGACATGCTTGCATTGGCACTACATCACATAACACCTCATCCTCATACCTACCAATGCGAAACCCAATCAAGGCTCGCTTACTCACCTTAGTCTCACCACTATCATTCAACCACTGTAATTTATATGGACTAGGGTGTCTAACAGTTTTGAGCCCCAGCCTCTCAACAATAAAATTACTCACTACATTGGTGCAACTCCCTCCATCAATGATTAAACTAAAAATGTGATCTCCTAGATAGCATCTAGTATGAAATATATTCTCTCTTTGCACCTCCTCTTCTTCCTTCACCTGCACATTCAACGCTCGCTTCACTACTGCCACTAGCCTTCCCATTGCAAGCTCCTCATCATCACTAGCATCCTCTAATGGAGGCATATCATCTTCTTCACTATCCCCCTCAGTCTCATACTCTCCATCATCACGCGCCTATTTGGACATTGACTAGCAATATGGCCTCTACCTTGACATTTAAAACATCTAATGTCACGATTTCTAGAAGTAGAAGAATCAGGGTTACCTTAGTTACCAGGAGTAGAATCCGCTTGCCTTAGCTCCCCTTTTGGTTTGGTGAGTAAAGGCTTTTCTTCCTTCTTCCATTGATTAGTCTTCCAAGTGGATGAACCATTACCCTGTTGAAACCGTGCATTACTACTACCTCTCCTCTTGTGCTGGTTCTCAACTTTTATAGCCATGTGGACCATATCCTCCAATTCTACATAATGCTGCAATTCAACAACATTTTGGATTTCTCTATTCAACCCAGCAAGAAACCTAGCCATTGTAGCCTCTCTATCCTCCTCTACATTCGCCCTAATCATAGTGACTTCCATCTCCTTGAAATACTCATCTACACTCCGACTTCCTTACCTCAGAGTTTGCAACTTATTGTGCAATTCACGATAGTAATACGCAGGCACAAACCGCTTCTTCATCACTCTTTTCATCTCTTCCCAAGACTCAATAGGTGGCTCGCCACTCCTTCTCCTACTCAACATTAGTTGATCCCACCACACTATAGCATAATCCGAAAACTCAATGGCAGCAAGTTTTACTTTCTTTCTCCCATTATAGTTGTGACAATCAAACACCATCTCCACCTTTTTCTCCCACTCTAAGTACACCTCGGGATCATTCTTCCCTTGCAAAGGAGGAATCTTCATCTTTATGCTACTCAATTGATCATCCTCTCTATTCCTATCTCCTCTATCTTCCAAATCTCTAGTTCCTCTATTCCAACCACTATATCCTCTATAACTCCCGACAGAAGGTTTATCAAAGTCATCATCCGACATTTCATCTCCACCCCTCGGTACTCTCTCAGAACGACTCTCCCTCTTACGCCCTTGGAATACGTTTGTGGATTGCTCTAGTCTTTGCTCTACCGTCTCATGAATTTTTTCCATTCCCTCTTGGAACATCCTCTTCATTTCTCCCCTCAACGCCTCAATTACTAACCTAGCATTAAACCTTCCCCTCTTACCTTTCGGAGAATGTTGCCTCGACATAGTTCCTGCAGAAAAGATTAGTACTAACACAAATATATATATAATTAAACCTCACGATACACTCCCTTACGTGTTTTGCTCAAATGATGATATCACACAGTCACTCGTGTATTCTCACAAACAATGATGATATCTACTCGCCAACTTCCTCTTCTCAATTCCCTTGGAACTCACTCGAACTACACCAATTTCCTTCCGTAGAATTCAAAACAACTCTAGGGTTCGTAAATTTTCCCTCTATTTTTTCTATCCGATTTTTTTTTTGTTTGTCTTAGTTGTTGCTCTTGGTCACGTTTTTCTTTTCTTTTCTTTTCTCTTCTTTTTTTTTTTTGTCTTGATTTTTACTCTTTTTTTTTTTTTAACAATCTCCTAAGCGATATTACACTATCAAAAGACAATCAATACTACGAAATTGAATACGATAATTGATATGAACGATTGGAGTTAGGGTTTTTGATATTACCTTCCTCAACCGAACTTGATGTTTTGACAAACCTAAGTTCTGATACCAAACTGATACGAACCACGCCAACCCGTGACGAAACCCAATACCAATACGTTCGGAAATTCGATGCCTAAGACACCCAAACACCTAAAGTGGAAACCGCGACCCGTTGTCTATAAGTGAGACAAGAACCTTGGTATAAAATGAAGACGCCACAATCGGGATGAAAGACCGATTGATAAGTCGGAATGAACGCCACAGAAATCAATCCGATAAGTTCGAATTAGTTCTTGAAGAACCAAGAGAGGTACCTCTCAAAAATGTTTAATGTTCAAAGATGTATGTTGTTCATTGTTCTAAACCCTAAGAGCTTTTATACTAGGGTTACAATTCGTGTAAAACAAGTCCAAAACGACGTAGTTTAGATAAGTGGCGTAAAAACGCGAAAACAGAACAAGCTGGCCGGCAGAGGATACACGGCCATGTACACGCCCGTGTACTTTGGCCGTGTACCTTTCTGTGCAACTTCTAGCAACATACACGCCTGTGTACTTTGGCCGTGTATCTTTCTATGGATTTGCTTGACTCCTACACGGCCGTGCCTTGAAAGTACACGCCCTCTTCATCCCGTGTCTGGTGTAACTTGTATAAAAGCAAGGGTCTTCTCATGGTTGTTCTAATCCGTTCTAACTTCATGATTGCTCCAATCCTTTCCGGCTTCATGGACAACCTTTATCAGCCCGTTAAGTGCTTCCTTAAATCGTTTTGCTCGATTTCTTGTGATCGGTCCAGGCGGCACTTCAAGAGGATCCACATTTCTTCTTCCGGCTTGGCTCTTGTCATGGATCTCATCATTAGCTGCATGGTTTTCACCTACTTTCCCTCTTAACCCTCTAACATCTACAATTTTCTTAATTTTTTTCCTCCACTTCTTTTTTATTTTCTCTCAAGGACCCATTAACATGGATAAAGACATATCATGATCATGGTAATCCAAAGCGACATGCTAAAGTGAACCCATGCAAGAAATGCCTTGAAGTGGGCCAAACTACTAGGTTATAGAAAATGGGAAGTACACTGATACGAACCACGCCAACTCGTGACGAAACCCAATACCAATACGTTCGGAAATTCGTTGCCTAAGACGCCCAAACACCTAAAGTGGAAAACTGCGACCCATTGTCTATAAGCGAGACAAGAACCTTGGTATAAAAGTGAAGACGCCACAATCGGGATGGAAAACCGATTGAGAAGTCGGGATGAACGACACGGAAATCAATCCGAGAAGTTCGAATTAAGTTCTTGAAGAACCAAGAGAGGTGCCTCTCAAAAGTGTTTAATGTTCAATGATGTCTAATCTCTAATGTTCTAAACCCTAGGAGCTTTTATACTAGGGTTACAATTCGTGTAAAAAACAAGTCTAAAACGACGTAGTTTAGTTAAGTGACATAAAAACGCGAAACAGAACAAGCTGGCCGACAGGGGATACACGGCCTGTGTACACGCCCGTGTACTTTGGCCGTGTACTTGTCTGTGCAACTTCTGGCAACATACACGCCCGTGTACTTTGACCGTGTATCTGTCTGTGCAACTTCTGGCAACATACACGCCCGTGTACTTTAGCCGTGTATCTTTCTGTGGATTTGCTTGACTCCATACACGGCCGTGCCTTTTAACCGTGTATCTAGTCGTGTATGATTCTAGGCAATCTTGAGAGTCCTACACGGCCGTGCCTTGAAAGTACACGCCCTCTTCAACCCATGTCCAATATAACTTGTACAAAAGCAAGGGTCTTCCAATGGTTGTTCCAATCCGTTCCAACTTCTTGATTGCTCCAATCCTTTCCGGCTTCATGGACAACCTTTATCAACTCGTTAAGTGCTTCCTTGAATCGTTTTGCTCGATTTCTTATGATCGGTCCAGACGGCACTTCAAGAGGATCCACATTTCTTCTTCCGGCTTGGCTCTCATCCCGGATCTCATCATTCCCCTCCTCTTGAAAAGGATTTGTCCTCAAATCATTTCCTGCATCGAATGGACTCAGATCAGTAACATTAAACGTGACACTTACTGGATACTTACGTGGTAAATCTTTCTTGTATGCTATATCATGGATGTATTCAAGAATTTGAATTGGTCCATCGCCTCTAGGAAGTAATTTAGATCTACGCTGTACGGGAATCTGCTCTTTGCGCATGTAAACCCAAATCCAATCTCCAGGTTCAAAAACAGCTTGTTGATAACCCTTGTTGGCTTGTTTCACATACTGCTCCGCTCTTCGCTCAATATTTAGTTTTCTCACGAAATCTGTCTTAAAATCAGCTTCAAAACTCACAAATTTGTTAAATGGCAATGACAATAAATAATTAGGATTCAGTAGGTTAAAACCAAACACAATCTCAAATGGTGAACAATGAATAATGCTATTTAAAGCCCTATTACATGCAAACTCCTCAAATGGTAGATAATCCTTCCAAGTCCTAATGTTCTTCTCTATGATTGCCCCTAACAATTGAATTAACGTCCTATTAACCACCTCAAGTTGCCCATCAGTTTGTGGGTGACGGATAGTCAAAAACATCCGTTTAGTTCCCAACTTTTCCCACAAGACTCTCCAAAAATGACTCAAAAATTTCGCATCTCGAATACTAACAATGCTCCTAGGTATACCATGCGGATGCACTACCTCTCTAAAGAACAAATCAACAATGTGTATAGCATGATCAGTTTTATGACAAGGACTGAAATGAACCATTTTAGAAATCCTATCCATAACCTCAAAAATAGAATCTCGACCATGCCTAGGCTTAGATAATCCTAACACAAAATCTATGGACATGTCTATCCAAGGCTCATGAGGAATGACACTATACTCATATAACCAATCTAAGAAGTCATCTAAGCAAGGAATAGTATGACGATACTTTACTGTGATGTTGTTGATGGCGCGACAGTCAACACACATTCTCCATGTCCCATCCTTCTTAGGCACCAAAATCACCGGCACTGCACATGGACTCATGCTCTCTCTCACGTACCCCTTCTCCATTAATTCATCGACCTGCCTTTGGAGTTCCTTTGTCTCCTCCGGATTGCTCCTGTAAGCTGGCTTGTTTGGAATTGATGCTCCGGGTACAAGGTCAATCTGGTGCGTACAAGGTCAATCTGGTGCTCAATACCTCGAACAGGTGGTAATCCCTTTGGAATCTCCTCAGGAAAGACATCTTCAAAGTCCTGCACAAGAGACACAACCACACTAGGCAAAGAGTTAGATAAGTCGTTAGTAGTCGAACATGTTTCCTTAAAAACCAGCAACAACATAGGTTGCCTCATCACTAACGCTCTCCTTACTACACTCGCTCTTGCCACACAACTCTCCTTTTGCAAGGCTGCCCTCTCCTTTTCACTCACCACCAAAGTTGATTCCCCTTCAACTTGGCCTCTCACACTCTTTCCAGCCTTCCTCTCCTTTTCCTTTTGATCTTGACTTTTATATATTTTTTTCTTCTCATTGTCTTTTGCTCTCTCACTCTCACTCTATTTTTCACTCACCTTATGTTTTGCAAATGCCTGTTGTAGCTGCAACTGATCCTCATACAGTTGTTTAGGTGTTAAAGGTTTAAGGTTAAAAGTTTTTCCTTGGTGAACAAGCGTATACTTGTTAGAAAAGCCATCATGAACAACCTTCCTATCAAATTGCCATGGCCTCCCCAACAACACATGACATGCTTGCATTGGCACTACATCACATAACACCTTATCCTCATACCTACCAATGCGAAAACCAATTAAGGCTTGCTTACTCACCTTAGTCTCACCACTATCATTCAACCACTGCAATTTATATGGACTAGGGTGTCTAACAGTTTTGAGCCCCAGCCTCTCAACAAGAAAATTGCTCACTACATTGGTGCAACTCCCTCCATCAATGATCAAACTACAAATGTGATCTCCTAAATAACATCTAGTATGAAATATATTTTCTCTTTGCACCTCCTCTTCTTCCTTCACCTGCACATTCAGCGCTCGCTTCACTACTGCCACTAGCCTTCCCATTGCAGGCTCCTCATCATCACTAACATCCTCTAATGGTGGCATATCGTCTTCTTCACTATCCCCCTCAGTCTCATACTCACCATCATCACGCAAAATCATCACACGCCTATTTGGACATTGACTAGCAATATGGCCTCTACCTTGACATTTAAAGCATCTAATGTCACGATTTCTAGAAGTAGAAGATTCAGGGTTACCTTGATTACCAGGAGTAGAACCCGCTTGCCTTAGCTCCCCTTTTGGTTTGGTAGGTAAAGGCTTTTCTTCCTTCTTCCATTGATTAGTCTTCCAAGTGAATGAACCATTACCCTGTTGAAATCGTGCACTACTACTACCCTTCCGCTTGTGCTGGTTCTCAACCTTTATAGCCATGTGAACCATATCCTCCAATTCTACATAATGCTGCAATTCAACCACATTTTGGATTTCTCTATTCAACCCAGCAAGGAATCTAGCCATTGTAGCCTCTCTATCCTCTTCTACAATCGCCCTAATCATAGTGACTTCCATCTCCTTGAAGTACTCATCTACACTTCGGCTTCCCTGCCTCAGAGTTTGCAACTTTTTGTGCAATTCACGATAGTAATACGCAGGTATAAACCGCTTTCTCATCACTCTTTTCATCTCTCCCCAAGACTCAATAGGTGGCTCGCCACTCCTTCTTCTATTCAACATTAATTGATCCCACCACACTATAGCATAATCTGAAAATTCAATGGCAGCAAGTTTCACCTTCTTTCTCCCACTATAGTTGTGACAATCAAACACCATCTCCACCTTTTTCTCCCATTCTAAATACGCCTCGGGATCATTCTTCCCTTGGAAAGGAGTAATCTTCATCTTTATGCTACTCAATTGATCATCCTCTCTATTTCTATCTCCTCTATCTTCCCAATCTCTAGTCCCTCTATTCTGACCACTATAACCTTTATAACTCCCAACAGAAGGCTCATCAAAGTCATCACCCGACATTTCATCTCCACCCCTCGATACTCTCCTAGAACGACTCTCCCTCTTATGCCCTTGGAATACGTTTGTGGATTGCTCTAGTCTTTGCTCCACCGTCTCATGAATTTGTTCCATTCCTTCTTGGAACATCCTCTTCATTTCTCCCCTCAACGCCTCAATTACTAACCTAGCATCAAACCTTCCCCTCTCACCTTCCGGAGAATGTTGTCTCGACATAGTTCCTGCAGAAAAGATTAGTACAACAAAAATATATATATGATCAAACCTCACGATACACTCCCTTACGTGTTTCGCTCAAATGATGATATCACACAGTCACTCGTGTATTCTCACAAACAACGATGATATCACTCACCAATTTCCTCTTCCCAATTCTCTTGGAACTAACCCGAACTACATCAATTTCCTTCCATAGAATTCAAAACCAACTCTAGGGTTCGTAAAATTTTCCTCTATTTTTCTATCCGAATTTTTTTTTTGTCTCTGTTTTTTTTTTTTTGGCTTTTGATCACGTTTCTCTTTTCTTTTCTTTTCCCTTATTTTTTTTTTGGTCGTGATTTTTACTCTTTTTTTTTTTTACAATCGACTAGTAAATACTACACTATCAAAAGACAATTAATATTGTGGAATTGAACACGATAATTGATATGAACGATTGGAGTTAGGGTTTTTGATATTACCTTCCTCAACCGAACTTGATGTTTTGACAAACCTAAGCTCTGATACTAAACTGATACGAACCACGCCAACTCGTGACGAAACCCAATACCAATACGTTCGGAAATTCGTTGCCTAAGACGCCCAAAAACCTAAAGTGGAAAACCGCGACCCGTTGTCTATAAGCGAGACAAGAACCTTGGTATAAAAGTGAAGACGCCACAATCGGGATGGAAAACCGATTGATAAGTCGGGATGAACGCCACGGAAATCAATCCGATAAGTTCGAATTAAGTTCTTGAAGAACCAAGAGAGGTGCCTCTCAAAAGTGTTTAATGTTCAATGATGTCTAATCTCTAATGTTCTAAACCCTAGGAGCTTTTATACTAGGGTTACAATTCGTGTAAAACAACAAGTCCAAAACGACGTAGTTTAGTTAAGTGACATAAAAACGTGAAACAGAACAAGCTGGCCGACAGGGGATACACGGCCTGTGTACACGCCCGTATACTTTGGCCGTATACTTGTCTGTGCAACTTCTGGCAATATACACACCCGTGTACTTTGACCGTGTATCTGTCTGTGCAACTTCTGGCAACATACACGCCCGTGTACTTTAGCCGTGTATCTTTCTGTGGATTTGCTTGACTCCATACACGACCGTGCCTTTTAACCGTGTATCTAGCCGTGTATGATTCTAGGCAATCTTGAGAGTTTTACACGGCCGTGCCTTGAAAGTACACGCCCTCTTCAACCCGTGTCCAGTATAACTTATACAAAAGCAAAGGTCTTCCAATGGTTGTTCCAATCCGTTCCAACTTCACGATTGCTCCAATCCTTTCCGGCTTCATGGACAACCTTTATCAACTCGTTAAGTGCTTCCTTGAATCGTTTTGCTCGATTTCTTATGATCGATCCAGACGGCACTTCAAGAGGATCCACATTTCTTCTTCCGGCTTGGCTCTCATCCCGGATCTCATCATACACGATACATCTAATAAAGCCATTGAGAGCAACTCTTAGATAATCCCTGCATTATAAAATGGCTCTAGTACGGTTACTCTATCTTGTTGTCCATGTAAAGTTGTTTGGCATCATCTTTTTTATTACGCTTACCCATTGATATGCCTTGATTGTTTTTGGTACTTTGATTTTAAGGGCAACACTATTGAGAAGATCTACTTGACCAGCTAATGATGCCTTGACAAGATTCCTTTTAAATAACTTCTATTGGTTAAAAAACCAAACAATTAATATAGTTAGATTAGTCTTGAAGATCCCACACCTACTTTCCTTAAGAAAACTTAGTGTCTTAAACTGCTCTGCTCGTAAGGCTAGTACATGAGACTTCCATTCTAATAATTGAAGCACCAACTTGACAATTCTAAAATGAATGTTGCCATAACCATATGGGACGAGAACAGCTCCAAATACCGCTAAGATGAAAGCATTCACCCTATTTTAAAGCCAACCCTCCTAATTTCCATAGAAAATATATTGATATTGATTGAATCTAAATGGGTTCATAAACCACACCAATAGTTTTCCTAGCTTATGGTATTTCCCCTTAGGTCCAACTAGTAGTGGAGCTAATGCAAACTTCATGAGACTCAACAACTTGAAAAAAGCCTTCTATAGTTGAAGCCAAAAATACGGGATGGCAATTCTTGCTCTAGTTGGTGAAGCTTGAAGCAATTGAGTGTATTCTTCAATGGTAAGAGTCATCATCAGTGAGCTAATATGAGAAATAAAACAATCTAGGTCCTAAAAATGGATGAGAGTTTGAATAATGGGCCACTGGAGTTAGACCTTCATAAGAGACATAATTGGGCCAATCATCCAGTCGAGATAATCCTACATTGCTGGTGCTAGTTTCTCAAACCATTTTTCTAAACTATCTTCAAGGAAGGAGTAGTGGTAGATTTTAGCTTCATTGATGGACTCATACAGATTGCTTACTTGACTTTTCATGTTAGCTAATACAAAAAAGGGAAAAACAAAAAATGATAACATGGAAAATAGTATGTACAATTTGAAACCAATAATTTGCAGTTTTCAACGAAAATCTAATTTCGATTTCATGACCTTTCATTTGGAAAATATAAAATAAATACACAAATAAGAAGAATGAAAATTGAGGACATGTACATGTAAAATTAATGATTGAAAATTAAAGGGCTAGAAGTGATTATTATTAATGGTTGGCAATTGTGGAGCTGTATTATTATTATTTTTATTTGAGTTGAAAACAAGTCCTCTAAGAAGTCTACCAATAATAATTTTTTAAAATGCCCCTTATAATTTCAATCATTATGAATTGATAATGATGTAAAGGGTGGGTTTTAAGAGGTTCCCCCATTTTATCATCACTTGCACTGTGGAGGAAATGGGTTGACTACATCAACCATTGGGTCACATAATGGCTACTTGTCAAGGGTCCTAGGATGGCTCAAGTTCGACCTTATCTAATAATCATTTTTTTTCAAAATAAAATCCCCTAAGTTTGAATACCCCTGTAGAGGTCTTGCACACTAAATAAATTGTGAGTCAATTTTGTGAGATAAAAGAAAAGCTCAAATGCCAAAAAAAAAAACCTCTTATTGTTTGTTTTTCAACAAAAGTTAATTTAGATATTTAATAAAATAGAAGAATTCATTTTGGCTATGAATGGTGCATAATGATGCTAAAATTGTCTTGTATAACATAATAGTTATTATTACTTTTAAAGAATTAGGATGCATGTAGGGTAGTATACATGCTTAGGAAATATCATAGGGACACAAAAGTGTGTCCTAATTACCTAATATGACAACAAATTTTATCATAACAATGATATTTAATTTTGTGAAATATTATTACAGTAGATAATGAGGCACAATATGTTATCATACACAATAATCCGTTGGGGTGCTTTTGTATGTCTCAACAAGTATCACATATTAGCAAACAACTTGTGTCCCAAAGATCAGTTGCTACGCCCACCCATTAAACCCAGCAGAGGCACAAAAACTCAAGTCTAAGTAACCAAAGTATCTTAATTCATATTCTTATGGGACAAAATTATGGATCCCGATATATAGAATTCTCTTAAGCCCCAAATCCCTATCAACATATCGCTTTAAAATGAGCAGACCACATAAAGTAAGGACTTAGATGGGGGTTTGCAATGCCCACAGGAAGTGCTTTAGTTACATCATTTTTTGTTGTCAATCATCATATTTGAAATCCACCGGCTAACATGCTCTACATATGTAGCTTTTTGTTTTTCCTATCTTAGGGCTCCATCCAGAGTCTCTAAATGTTAATCATTTAATACAAGATAGTCATGCATGGTCCCCAAATTTAGTAATTTTCATTTCCCAAATCAATAAACAAATGCTTTTATGCTAGCAAGCTATATGTAAGTAGTGTAGGAATTTACTTGAACAGGAAGCTATTTGCATAGTAGATTTGCTGATTTTTAGTTTGGTTTATTGATTTTCACCATGATTCACATGTTGGAATAGTAGAGCTTGAAGCACATAAGGTAATTGTGTATTAAATTACCTTGACATCAGTTCTAATGGAATCATCCCTACTGTGCATGAAATAAATAATATAATTTTGAAGCATGTACATAAGGGGATCAACATCGTACATTTACTCTTTGATTACGTAAAAATCTCCGTAATTATTATAAACATAAGGCTCATTAAGGGGACTTCTTCATAAAATACCCTTAGAATTCTGCTGTACATGTTTATGCAAGCATTTTTGCAATAATTCAAGGAGATTTTTACATAATTAGAGAGTGACGATACTCTGCTATAATGGCATTATGGAATTCAAGCAACACTTAACACCTTTTCTTGAAATCTCATCAAATGGTTAATTATTACATGCAATAAAAACTAGACATTTATTTCCAGCTATTTAATGATGCAAAAGATTTAATCAATTAAATAACGCAACAAAAAATAAAAGTTTACTTGCCAATCATTTATTTTTCATTAAATTTTTAATTATCACTCGGAAAAAAGTTACACGTTTCTCGAAAATATCTTACGGGAAGGTGAAGCAATGAACATTATAAATAACACTAAATTACATGAAGGCCACATAGTGGAAAAGACTAATTTACATATTTTTTTTCTTGAAAAATTCTATAGGAATCCATCGTATCGTTCAACTCCTTTTGTCATATAGATGGAAAAGCTTCATTTCTCCCATATTTTGGTCCTTGTCCTCATCATCTCTGGTTTGTACAATATAAGAATTATAGCAACATCGAAAGATCCATTATGTAATTAGTATTTATTTACTCTACACACGTTAATATTACCTATAATTTGATGGTTTGTTTACACTTTTGGCAGTTGCAAATGTGATTCCACAAGCTGATGCACAGAAAAGGTGTCTAGACCAACTACAACCTAAGGGCTGTTTGCTTGAGACTTGCAAAAAACAATGTTTTGAGAAGCATGGATCATTCTTTGGAGGTCAATGCGTTGAAAATCCTCCAGGTTCAGAAGTTTGGGCTTGCATATGTGCTTATAATTGCTAATCTGCTGTATTTTATAAATCTCAAATAATTTATATTGTAACACGTCAAAAGCCTAGCTACTAAGTTAAGCTTGGCAAAAGAATGCCTTGAATGAATTTGTTTCTTTTTTCCTTATGTCCACTTAAGTGAAACAAGATTCACATTGTCTTATTTTTTTACAGTAATAATGAAGGAAAATTGTATGGACTATCCAAAAATTTATCAATCAAACCATATTTTGTAATTTTCATATTTCCATAGCTTTGATATCGACACCCACCCTTATGGAAGTTTTCAACAAATGTATGTGTTGCTCTAAAATGACATAATGATGTTTTTTCAGCATTTATGGAAGCTATTAGTGAATAAAGCAAAATGATAAAAGGCTATAGTTCCAAATTATATGCATTGGGTGTGTATGTGTGATTTTAAAGTTTTCGCCAATTTAATGCAGTTTTTCATTCTGTTAAGATCTAATGATTAGGGGGGGGAAATTAGATTTCAACAACAAAAAGTAACTTGGTTTCCCTTACTACAAATTAGTCACCTATTTCCGAATGTTTAGATAGCTAAATGAAACTAAAAACTTTCCGGTGGCTAAATTTGGATCCATGAAAGATTGTTTATGAGTTTTGAGCGCTCACTTCACATAAAAATCCTAGTTTGTTCCCCTTTCACTCTCCTATACAAAAACTAGAAAAGGAGCGAACAAATCTAATATCAATGAGATCTTCTTTAGTACTCCTATTATTTAAGCGAGGATTAATCAATGAGCAATTAATATTTACTTTGAAAACATGCTAAATACACACGTGAAGACAATAAACATGGCACTAATGATCCAGGAGTTTAGAAACAAAAAAGGTGAATTTTAAGATCATTAAAACTAAATGAAATAGAAAACCATCCAGTAGCTTAAATTGGATCTATTATGGGTTGCTTATGGCATTACAACACTTTTGACATTATAAGATGACCCCATTATCATCTTTGGTAAGCATGAATGATATGGAATGGATTGGAATCATGACTAGAAAAATAAACCATTCCCATGTTTAGAGTGGCACATGCAATGGAAAGCATAGTAAGTAGTATTTGTCGAAAGTTCTCGTAGTTATAAAATACCACAATGAAACTAAAGGTTAAATAAGTAATTTTAATTAATGATCATGGAAGATGTTGGAATGGAATCACAATTCCAACATCTTAAAAATTGAATCAATGATTTCAATGAATCTTAATTTCAATTGTTAAAAGCATATCCAAATGTAGGAAACTAGCATATTCTAGAATCATCATTGCATATGGGGTTCAGTTCTAGGTACCAAACATACCATAATATGACATGGTGAATTTGATTATCGTATTAAATAATCTAATGGAACATAAAAGAATTTAATGGGACCTAAAAGAAAGTGCTTTACAATCATAGTTGTCAAAATCGCAAATTTACTTATACAATTCTATCGGTTTATAGTTTGCCTTTCTATGTTAACTTAAGCATAGAATCATTTTCATATAAACTTGTAAAATCGTGAGTTTACAGGTAAAATCAGTTGAATCTCGCATTTTTAATCAAGTTTACCAATTCTACCTATTAAAGTCAATTAAACTACAGATTGAAAAATATAGCTTAACTTTTATAAGATATGAATATTACTAGTTATTTGAAAGACATAGAAATAGAATATAAGAATATAATTGATAATAATATCAACAATAATGTTGGCTTTGATGATGAAGGTGGTAGCAATGATGGTTATGGTGAAAAGAAGGTTGACAACAGTTTTTACTTTTAATGTTGAAAAGAGAGAACAATTTTTTTCTTTATATTTTATTATTATAATTTATATTGAAATACATTTCATATTGGTATTATTATTCATATTCTAGTTTTATGCATTAGCTTAATAAATTATGCTAATTTATTTGTACTATAAATATATAACTTTTATTATGAGTTATCAATAAAATTTATGTTGAATTTATTTACTTTCATCTTATATTTCATGTTTTTTGTGATTATAGGAAACATATGAATAGTTTTTTAAGCTATTTTTAGTAGATCGTAGAAACTAACGTTTCTACTTTTTGATTTTGTGTTCTGATTTTACAGACCCTTTAACGATTCTAGATAGAACAACAAGTTTCACAACCTTGATTATGATACTCAACGTAATGGAACACATGTACTTTATTGATTTCCCCCTCTTTTTCATTTTTCCTCTTCCTAAAATTTTGTCTTTACGTTCCATCTCCCCAGCATTTCATTTCCACACACATCCTTCCCATCTTTTAATTCTTCTCCCTTTCTATTACTTCATTTTCTTGCTTTTTGCTTGTTTCTTTGTTTTTGTTTATTTTCCCTTCCTTTAAGCTTCTCTATAAAACACCATAAATTGATACATACATGAATGGTAGAGGAGGATCAACGGTTAAATATGAGTTTGTATAGGAAGAAGAAACCCATTTAACAATACCTAAGCCTTCTCTTTTCTTTAAAGGTGTTAGATTTGGTGTATATGCTACTAAATGTGAGTTAATTTTCCTTGTTAACTTCTATAGACTAGATACTTATGACAAGGGTGAAGTTGTTTTATTGGATGCTCATGGTTAGTTCTTGATTCTTGTCAAGTGTAACGTAGGGTTTTGTTTTTTGTTAATATATATATTCTCTTACGAGTTATTAATGTGATGACACCTGGTTGACTTCACGAGAGTATGGTTTGTAGTTAAGAAACAACTTTTGCAATTTTGGCATTTATTATTCAATTTAAAAAATGGAATTTGTTGCATAATTTGAATAATTTAAGCATTTTTTACATAGTATTTTATTAATGAGTATGATGTGCCTAAACCCACTTGGAAGCACAATAAAAAAGACTTGAGAAGACAATCTCAAATCAATCATAAAACCGGTCCACCTAGTAAGCAATTCTCGTGACACCTTTGAAGATTTGATGGAAATTGTTGTTCAAATGATTCAATTGTAATCTCTAATGATAGCATTAACCAAATAACCACAAGAGAAGATGAAGTTCACGTAAAATCAGATCAAAAGGAAGCCATAAACCAATGACAATCATTAGTTCACGCCAACAATAACAAGGAAGTATGAAATCCAAGTGCTCAATGAAACAATCAATCTTACAAGATTGATGTTTACGAAATATGAAATCCAAGTGCTCAATGAAACAATCAATCTTACAAGATTGATGTTTACGAAAATAGAATCACAATTAGCTCCAAGAAAGATCCAAATCTACCATATATATGACTCACTAGAGAAGAAATGAACATACAACAAAGATAAAATCGATATGACTCACAATTCCCCTTCGTCGCACTCATCACAATTCCAATTCTTGGGTTAAAATTGATAAAAGTTTTGAACTAAGGAAAGAACCCTGATTCCACACATGAAAGTGTCTCTCAAATCAGCAAAATATGGCCTCCTCAAACCCTCTCTTAAGCAAGTATTTATACTTGCAACTCCTAGGGTTAAAAAGTGCTCAAAATTACAAGTTTGCCACTTTTAAGGTGGCTAACCCTAAATGAAAATTACAAAGAAATAAAAGTGTCCCAAAACCAAAATAGTTCATAAAAAAATTACATGATACAAAATAACATAAGTCTTCAAGATCCAATGCCTCGGAAAAGAAAACAATCGCAGCGGGTCTTTGATTATCATCCTAAAAAGCGTTCTGTGTCTAACAGGAGTTGTAGGACATATGGGCATCCCATGGAGAATTATCATTGTACCTGTAAGATTATTCTCATTTTTTATTAGAAATAAAGACATAAGGTAAAATATGAGTAATTTGGATCATCATCCAAATTGGGTTCTGAAAAGGTCGACAGTGTTAGAAATTTTCCCATCAAAGTAACTTTGATCTTGATTAATAATAGTAAAGAAGAGAATTCAAACTTTTATGATTAATAAAAGATTTTTCATGAAGATGTAAAAATATCTTTATTTTGTTTAACTTAAGAAAACCCTAAATGATGGATTTGTCTCTTTTAAGAGAAGGTTGGAATTCTCCCTTAAAGTTTCTTTTTACACCTTTACTTTGATTATTGCTTTAGGGTTTGCTTTAATGTAATGGTTGAAGCTTTTAAATTAAAGTATATTATTTTCACTACTTTACTTTTGTAGCAGACAAGAGAGATTAGAGCTTTTGTTTGGTTAAAGAGTAGTAGTAGGAAAAGAGATTAATGATGGTATGTAACAAGGTTGAGGAAGAAGTTGAAGCTTAATAGATGATCTCAATTGGGAATATCTCAAGGATGCAAAGTAATGAGATTTCAAAGCAAATGTGCTTTTTGATGGTGATAAGTGCAAGGAATGCTGTTATTACAAAGGTTATGTCAAGAGGCAAGAAAATTTTTCTTGCTTGACATGCCCAACTAATGGGAATTTTGGAGTTTATAAAGCCTATAGCTTGGCTTGCCTTGATGAAAGTGGTCGACACCCCGAATCTACAATTTAAGGGAATCAACTGTCTTGATCTATACTTCTTGGGTTATTGTGTCATTATTGTTTTTTGTCTATATTTGCTAGTTAACATTTTTTTTAATATCAATAGGATGATCCTTTTGATTGCAATAAATTGACCATTCTAATTTAGATTTGTTGTAATATGTTCCTTAATTTTTGTTTTGATCTTGATGGGTCTTCGTTATTATTTCATTATTCCCAATTTTGTCTACTTGTTGGTTTGAAAGCATGCTAAATGAACATTTTGTTATTTTAATGGCCTTGCTAATGTGAATGGTTGTTGCTTACTTGTGATATGTGATCTTTTAACACCATCTTTGCTTCTCATGGCAATCAACTAAACACATAAATAGTTTGGATACTTTATCGTGTTAATGTATGTTGTATATCTAATTTAGGAGTTTTAGGGTCTACCTTTTCCTTGTATTAAAGATGCAATTTCCATCGTCCATGCTCTATAATCCACTATGTTTCCAAGTATATAAACCTCATACATCTTATTTTGTTTATGCATCATGTTATGTATAGCTTTCGCTGTACAGGTTGCCTTGGTTAGTAGCTATGGTGCAAATTGATCTGCCTTTTTATTTTGTAATTTATGATGTTAATATTTAGGCCATGGCTAATAGGGCAGCCTTTGAGCTTGTATACAAATTAGATTGGATTATAAACATTAGGCATATACTTTGTTGATAATGATGGTATGCACATAAAATAGAAAGGTCATGCTTACTTTGATCAACTGAATCAATGTTGAGTGCACCATTGCTTGTGAGCATCTATTGTAAGGAATTTTGATATCTATAATCTATTTAATATATTCTTAACAAATGTTGTAGCAAAAATCACCAAATAGAGAGTGACCCCTTGTTTTATTTTTCCTCCCTTTGTTTGGATTTAATTGTTGTAGCTAAAAGAAATAGTGATATATCAGCTTATTAAAACTATTTGCTTCAATGCACATATGTAATGCTACAGAAAGGGGTTTTGGCGAAAATGCCTAAAAGTTTTCATAGCACGTGTATACTCATAAAATGAGAACCAACTTGCAAGATAAAGGCTATAAGGCTTGAAATAATTCTCTTTTAATCATAATACATATGATTGATTAATATGGGAAAATTACTATGGAGACTAGTAGTTCACAGTTCACTTGAACTAAAGTCACAACTTTAAAGAAATTTTAGTTTAAAAAAGGTTTAGAGGAAAAAAAAAATTAAATAAAAAATGTACAAGTTTCTGATTTTTGCATTACTAAATCTAAACATAAACCATCTATTATCTTATCCTACACCTGCTCATTGATATATAGGCCTAAAAGTGTATGTTTCATTCAGCTTAGTAAGATATTTCTCATATTATACCTTTCAAGTAATTATCAAGTTGATTAACAAACATATGAATGCAATAATGCATACAGTCATTCTAGAACTGTATGTAGTATAGATTTTGTAATACTTAAAAGTATTATTTATTTATTTATGTAATATATGTATTACCACAAAGAGCTAAGGACGAGGATGGAATTTTAAAAAGTTTGAAGGGGTAATTTGGACATTTGACATAGAGGATATAAATACTAAAATTAACCTAGAGAGCCTCCTTTCTCATTTGAGTAGTGAAATAGAAACTGTAGAGGACAGATGCTCCCAACGAGAAACCCTAAGACGACAAAAGGAAAAAGGAGCTAATCTATTCTAAGTACATGCAGTAAGGATCTTTATACGAATTCTAAATTTTGTTAGTGGAATTGGACCTCATGGTTATCGTGTATGCATCAGGACTCGAGATTTGAGAAGGGATGGTATGAGAATGGAGATTTAATGGCTCAAAGTTGAGATTTGTGGAATTGTTGATGTAAGTATGAAAATCCCTATAATCTAAAAGCCATTATTTATTTTAGAGATATAATAGAGCTTAGGAATAGAGAAGGTTGAGTTTTGGAAAGTTTGAAGTAAAGAAATAGGGTTCGTGGAAATTGCTAAAGGTAACATGGCCGACCAACATGGTCGTGTTTCGATTGTATTGAATTCGAAAGGTACACCAAGAGATACTCAGCCTCCTAATACGGTCGTGTTTTGATTGTGTTGAGTGACAGGCAACACAACCTCCCAACACGGTTGTGTTTAGATCGTGTTGAGAGAGGAAGATGAAGATTTCCATTATTATTATGGTGATTAAGTTTTAGGAGATTTATGTTGTTTAATTGTAATAGATAGTATCAATGAGAATATTATTTTGGTGTTTAAAGACTTCTACTGCATTAGATGTTTGATATGGTTTTTGAGAATATTTGAATTTTTAGGATGTATGGAATGTTTTTATATTGGAGTTATAAGTTCAAATGTATCAGAGTTTATTTAGAGCCTTAATGTGTTCTTATGAGATAATGACACATAGTGGGCGGTAGCACGACCTAAGTTTTGGGGCATTACAGCTTAGGTGGTATTAAAGCTTCAGGTTTATGATCTTTCAGTGACTTAAGTTTGAATCTATAGGGAATAGGTTGATGATCTTTTTGTAACATAAGTAGATTCGATTGTCTCTTCTTAAATAAAATGCCTCCTAGAAGAATTATCGGATCAGGAACTGGAAGGGGTGCTAGGCATAATAACCCTAATGAGGAGGAAGTTTAGAACTCATACCTACAAGGGAAAAGAGGTCAAATGGCTAAAGAGACAGTTCAACTACTACACATTGTGAACCACCTAGTGGGATTATTGGCATAATAACACCAAGCCCGTAATGTCCCATAGCACAGAAATGCCAATGAACCCATCAACTTTGATAGGTTCATAAGAATGGCTAAGGAATTTAAACCCAGAGTGGATGACCCAATCGAGGTTAAGGATTAGGTATAGGAAATTGATAAGACTTTTATTGCCTTCTAGATATTAGAAGATAGGAAGGTAAATTATGTTGCATTCATGTTAAGGGAGACTGTAGCAAAATGGTAGGCTTTAGTTCCTAAATTTGTAGGGGAATGCATGAACTAGGTGGTATTTAAGGAGCTATTCTATTAGAGATGCTTTCCCAGTAACTCTAAAGACAGAATGGAGAATGAATACTACAACTATGAATAGGGGAATTGAACAGTTGAAGAGTATAAGGTAGAGTTGAACCGCTTCATTCAGTTCCTTCTTGAGAATGTATGCAATGACGATAGGTACCGAGCCAAAAGGTTATTGAGAGGATTGGAATTGGACCTACAACTTGTTGTAGGGGCCTTTCAGCTAAATGCATATGCTGAAATGGTAGACAAAGTGAAGTACCTTAAGTAGAATAACAAAATTATAGAATAATAGACGAGCCGAAGAGTAGCAATAGCTTTAGGAAAAAGACGTGCCTCTAGTGGAATGGGGCAAGATAGGGGTAACAGACATCACCTGCTGCAAAGCAGAACATCAAGAACTGTAGCTCCTCTCTAAATCAAACAAATGCCTTTAGCACTCACTGTAACAAGCTCTGATGTTAAATGTCCTAGATGTTACAGACCCCATGAATTAAGAGACTGTAGATGGCTAGATGGGGCATGTTTCTCGTATAGAAGACTGGACACACTAGTAGACATTACACTGAAAAGTCAATTCCCCTAATCTCCTATCATGTGTGCAACCAAAGGGGATATAAGGCAATCAACTGTCCTTAAGGGCAAATCAGGAATCAAAGAAGGCTAGTTCAATAGTTAGCTAAACCTTTATTGAGAGGATAGGAAGGTAGATCACAGACAGGAACTCTTGGAAAAAAATGTTCCCACCAGGGTGTTTTCCATTCACCAACAATAGCACCAAGATATTCCAGATGTGGACAACATTAAAAGTATGCTTCCAGTACACTCCTACAATGCATCT
Organism: Laguncularia racemosa; assembly: GCA_037954665.1. Lineage (NCBI taxonomy): Eukaryota > Viridiplantae > Streptophyta > Magnoliopsida > Myrtales > Combretaceae > Laguncularia > Laguncularia racemosa. The sequence continues at coordinate 533,694 of JBBMOL010000082.1, forward strand.
ATGTCCTGTGTGTTTGAGAATTTTGTTTATGCATGTGCATTGAATGTTAAAAACATGAATGATTGTTTAGCTGTTAGTACTCCTTTGGGAGTAAGAGGAAGAATAAGTAAGATATGCACAGGAGTGAAAATAGAAATACATGGTAGGGTAATGCTAACAAACCTCCTGGTATTGGAATTGATAGAGTTTGACACTATATTGGATGTTAGCGAGCTGTTAAAATATCATGCCACCATTGACTGTCACAACATAGAGGTGCAGTTTAATATACCAGGGGATGGGTATTTTGAATACAAGTTAGAAGTGTAGAGACCCATTAGATTGCCTACCTATGAGATGTGGGGAAAAAGTGTACTGGCAACCATATCTGTTGAAGCCAGTGAAGAAGTTAGGATGGAAGAAGTATTGATAGTGTGGGAATTTCCTTACGTGTTTCTAGAAAATCTTCCTAGTTTACCCCCAGTCAAAGAAATAAAACTCAACATCGACTCGGTATAGGGTAAAGTACCCGTATTAAAACTAGTCTATAGTATGGCACCAGTAGAATTGGAAGAATTAAGGAAACAATTATAAGAACTGCAAGATAATGGTTTTATAAGACCCAGTATCTCTCTTTGGAGTGCACCAGTCCTGTTTATAAAGAAAAAGGATGGAAGCATGAGACTTTATATAGACTATAGAGAGTTAAACAAGGTCACAATAAAGAACAAGTATTCTCTTCCAATGATAGATGACCTGTTTGACCAATTGTAGGGAGCTTAAGTGTTCTCTAAGGTAGATCTGAGATTAGGCTATCATCAACTTAGAATCAGAGAAAAAGACATCCAAAAAATAGCAATCCGAACTAGGCATAAGCATTACGAGTTTCTAGTAATGCCCTTTGGACTAACAAATGCACCAGCTACATTCATGGATTTAATGAATAGAGTATTCAGGGATTTCTTGGATAAATTTGTAATAATCTTTATAGACAATATCCTAATATACTTTAAAAGTACTGAGGAGCATGAAGAGCACTTGTGACTAGTATTGGGTAGGCTATAAGATGAAAAGTTGTATGCCAAATTCACCAAATGTGAATTCTAGCCAGAATAAGTAGTCTTCTTGGGTCATGTGGTTAACTAGGATGGAATATCAGTGGACCTAGAAAAGGTAAGAGTGATAGTCGATTGGCACAAATTGAAAACAGTTATAGAAGTAAGAAGCTTCCAAGGTCTAGCAGGCTACTATAAGAGATTTGTTGAAGGGTTTTCCAAAATAACAACTCCTCTCACTAGATTGATAAAGAAGAATGTGAAATTTGAATAGGATGACAAATGTGAAGCCAATTTTTAGATGCTTAAAGAGAAATTAGTATCGGCGATAGTTTTGACTTTACCCAAGGGTGAAGAAGAGTTTACACTTCACAGTGATGCCTTAGTTCAAGGGTTAGGGTGTATATTGATGCAAGGTAGTCAAGTGATAGCATATGCATCTCGACAACTAAAGCCATGTGAAAAGAACTACCTAACTCATGACTTAGAATTAGTAGCTGTAGTACTAGCTTTGAAGTTATGAAGGCATTATTTATATGGAGAAAGGTGCAAAATCTTTATTGACCACAGAAGCCTGAAGTATATATTTACGCAGAAAGAGCTGAATATGAGATAGAAGAGGTGGTTAGAGTAAATTAAAGATTACGACCTGGAGATACAATACCATCTAGGAAAAGCCAATGTGGTGGTAAAAACTCGTAGTAGAAAGAAAGAAGGCAATATAGCCACTCTAATCACTTTATAGAAGGAATTATTAGAAGACACGCGCAAAATGGAGTTAGAAGTTTTAACACAAGAAGTGGGAGCAAAAATGGCTACTTTAAGGATTCAGCCAACCATAATGGACATAATTAAATTGGGTCAAATTGATGATAAGGATATTCAAGAGATCAAGAGTAGAATGGAACAAGTTAAGGCACCAGAATTTAACTTAAATGCAGAAGGGACCTTAAGGTATGAAATGAGACTATGTATGCCAAGGGATGTAGAATTGAAGAGAGAAATAATGAAGGAGGCACATCACTTCGCCTACACAATACATCCTAGAAGTACTAAAATGTACAAGGACATGAAGAGTTGTCATTGGTAGAGAAACATAAAGAGAGAAATAGTAGAATATGTAGCCAGATGGCTCACATGCTAGTAGATCAGAATAGAACACTAGAGACCAATTGTAGAATTACAGCCTCTTCCAATACTGAAGTGGAAATAGGAGCATGTGACAATGGGCTTTGTTATAGCCCTCCCAAGTACTAGGGAAAAGTAGGATGTAGTTTGTGTTGTAGTGGACAAATTAGCCATGTCTACTCATTTCATACCTATTAGAGTAGGATATAAATTGGAAAAACTGGCTTAGATATACATACAAGAGATAGTCAGACTGCATGGAGTGCTAGTGACAATCACTTCTAATAAAGGCACAAGGTTTGTGAGTAGATTCTGGAGCAGCCTACATAAGGCATTAGGTAATAAATTGAAGTTCAATACAACATTCTACACACAAACAGATGATCATTCTGAAAGGACTATACAAATACTAGAAGATTTGCTCAAGGCATGTGCACTAGACTTTAGTGGCAACTGGAATGAGCATATACCTCTGGTGGAGTTTGCCTATAATAACAGTTACCAGGCAACCATCTAGATGGCACCATATGAATCTCTTTATGGAAGAAGGTGTAGATCCACACTAAATTAGGATGGAGTGGGAGAAAGATAGATGATGGGGCTGGAGCTAGTACAAGAAGTAGTCAACAAAGTGAAGTTAATCCGATAGAGAATACAAACGGCCTAATCTAGATAAAAGAGCTATGTAGACAAGAGAAGATATCCTTTGGAATTCCAAGTGGGAGATAAGGTATTATTGAGAATTTCTCTAACAAAGGGAGTGATTAGATTCAGGTTAAGGGGAAAGCTAAACCCAAGGTATATAGGCCCGTTTGAGATCTTAGAATGAATAAGCATAGTGGCTTATAGGTTAGCTCTTCCACTAAATTTGGTCGGGGTACATAATGTATTCTATGTATCTATGTAGAGAAAATATGTACCTAGCCTAGATCAGATAGTGATAGGAATCAAAATCCGACAAGACTTATCATTAGGGCAATAACTAAAGGATTTCGAATCTTGGCGATGAGGACCCATTTTCAGCAAATCGACCCCGGAATTATTTATATACTAACCTCTTTTATCTTATTCATGTATTTTATATTCCAACAGGAATACTTATCATGCTTTACAGGGCAATGGACAAACTCACTTAAACTCAGCTTGTGGGTTATCTATGGACAGACCTGAACCGGCGATGAGTTGGGCCGATGGATCCTATAGAAGACCGGCATCATGAAGAGCATTTCTTTTATGTATTTTTCATTTTATGAACTATTTTAGTTGTATTTTGGTTTTGGGACACTTTTATTTCTTTGTAACTTTCATTTAGGGTTAGCTACCTTAAAAGTGGCAAACTTGTAATTTTGAGCACTTTTTAACCCTAGGAGTAGCAAGTATAAATACTTGCTTAAGAGAGGGTTTGAGGAGCTTATTTTTGCAGAATATACACCTCTTTTCACGTGTGAATTAAGGTTCATACCTTGGTTCCAACTCTTATTAATTTCAATTCCAAGACTTGAAATTATGGCGAGTGCAACATCTTGAAATTGTGAGTTATATCAATTTCATTTTGTTGTGATTTCTTTTCTTCTCTAGTGTGTTGTATCTAGGGTTGATTTGAGATAGTTCTTGGTCAGATTTACATCTTATTGTACATGAATTCTTGTGCTAATTTGAAGTATTTATCAATCATATTTGGTTCATCATTGAAAATTTCCCTAGGAAGTGTGTTCTTCACTATTTGAAAGGGATTATTTTTGTCACGGTTTTCTTTTGTCATATTGAGGCTTCATTTGCGTGGATTATACGAAATTAGAGTGTTGTTAGAAGGCATTTTCATTGAGGTATTCTGATTATATCATTGGTTGTTTGAATTTCATCATTTCATCATTAGGGTTCATTTGAAAAGTGTCATTTTTGGATCCGATTTTGCCTTGACTTGAGATAGTTATTCTTAAGTCTTTTGGATGTGCTTTTAAGTGTGTTTAGGCACATCATCTTTTGGTATCAGAGCACATGTTGAGAGAAGGGAATTGGTTTCATTCAATTTCGTGGAAGTGATTATCAATTAGGGTTGATCAAGTGAAAACCGCAATTGTGTTGTTGTTGTTGTGTGAGATTGCGAAATTACTTTGGATTGGGATTTGATTTGCTGATTGTTGGAGTTGATTTGGGAAGGTTATTATATCACTTTGTGGACTCTAATTCACATGGAAGAGCAGAAGTACAAAGTGAAGTTACTTTAGCAAAGTTTTTTGAAAATGTGAAACTTACCAATTGTTGCCGTGAAGTAGCTTGTGGCGTGAGGAGTTGTGTTGTTTGTTGTCTTTGAATTCCATTGTGTAATTCTGAATTTGTGAAGTAAAATTTGCAGATTACATTAAGTTTGATTAGTAAGGAATTATTTGAATTCAAATCATATGCAATTAAGTTGTGGGAGTTAATGAATGCTTTTTGAATTTGAATTCATTGTTACCAATTGAGGAAGGCTTGCAATAAGTGAAGTTATTTGAATTTCAAATTGAAAGTTACTGCCTATAGTGGGATTCGAAATTCATTTTGGGAAAGCTACTTATTAATCTTTTGTCTTCATTATTTGCCGTGGAAGTTGAAGACTACTTGTAATCAATATTCACCTTGTTGTTGCCGTGGAAGTGATACATCTTAATTGTTGTTGTTGTTTGTGTTGTTGCCGTGGAGTTATTGGTGGAGTGAGTGCACCGTGATTGAAGGTGTGTGTGGTGGTGTAAATTTGTGGATTTATGTGGATTAAAGGTGCTGCACATCAAGATCAATTGTAGGTGTGAAACCGTGGCAATAAAGGAAAATTGAAGTAGTAGAATTTAAATTCAAAAACAAACATTAAAGTGTGAAAGTAATTGAACTTATTACTTCAACACTTGTGAGTTGAATTTAATTTCTTAACTACTTAGAAGTATTTATTTGTGCTTCACTTATTCTAATATACTTGAAGTGATAAAAAGTATTTATTGCATTGGTGACTTGTTGCACTGTGGGTGTATAAGTGTGTGTGTTGTTATCCAAACTTGTTATTGTGACGTGGTGAAGTGAAGAGAGTGTGCTACAAATTATTTAAGATTACATTTGTACTTTAGATAAATCGCATCCACAAACATGTCATATGATAGTGTGAATGGGTACATTGGCAATGAGGACAATAGCCAAGTGGGTAGCAGACCAAGTCGTCGAAATACAAATGGAAGAACTCTAGATGAGCAACTTCGGGACCTTGCCACACTTGTTGCTACATTAGCAACAAGGATTGATAGGATGACATTGCCACCACCACCTGTGGTAAACCTTATGGCACCACCTAGAGTAAAGGGAGATTATCATGCTCTTAGGGAAGATAGAGATGATAATTTTGGGCTTAATCCATACCCGGATAGGGAATTTAGACTACCTCGAGGACCACAGTGTGCGAAGCTACATATGCCTTCATTTGATGGTAGGGGTTCCGCAGATGATTACCTAAACTGGGAGGACCAAATTGTGCAGACGCAAGTATGCCAACCTTCAAAGGTTCTTGAGGGCTCTAGTGACACGAGCCAACCCTTAGAGCATAAAATTTGTCAGACATCGATGTGCCAACCTTCAGAGGATTCTGATAATCATAGTCAGACGAGCAGACTACCAGAGAGCCAGACTGTTCAAAGACAGTTATATTCACCTTCAGAGGTTTTAGAGGGTAATGAGCAGTTGGGCCAACCATTGGAAGACCTTGAGGATCAGCATCATATAGATGAGTCAGAAAAAGAGGAAACAAACTCAATGGAATGGGTTGAGACAGGGGAGACATCAACAGATAATGAGTCCATGTTTGTGTTGCAGATGAGATACATCCTAGAAATGGAGGAGAGAAAACAATCACCTACTATGGTATTCTAGATATTGGGATTCTGTAGAGATACTTCTTCAGATGGACTGCTTTTAGAAAATAGAGTCTCTACTGCATTCGATCTACCAGATTTGAGGACAAATCTTTTTGAGGCCCGAGGAGATGATAGGAATCAAAATCTGTCATGACTTATCATTAGGGCAATAATTAAAGGATTTCGAATCTTGGCGATGAGGACCCATTTTGAGCAAATCAACCCCGGAATTATTTATATACTAACCTCTTTTATCTTATTCATGTATTTTATATTCCAACAGAAATACTTATCATGCTTTACAGGGCAATGGACAAACTCACTTAAACTCAGCTTGTGGGTTATCTATGGACCGACCTGAACCAGCGATGAGCTGGGCCGATGGATCCTATAAAAGACCGGCATCATGAAGAGCATTTATTTTATGTATTTTTCATTTTATGAACTATTTTAGTTGTATTTTGGTTTTGGGAAACTTTTATTTCTTTGTAACTTTCATTTAGGGTTAGCCACCTTAAAAGTGGCAAACTTGTAATTTTGAGCACTTTTTAACCCTAGGAGTAGAAAGTATAAATACTTGCTTAAGAGAGGGTTTGAGGAGATTATTTTTGCAGAATATACACCTCTTTTCACGTGTGAATTAGGGTTCATACCTTGGTTCCAACTCTTATCAATTTCAATTCCAAGACTTGAAATTGTGGCGAGTGCAACATCTTGAAATTATGAGTTATATCAATTTCATTTTGTTGTGATTTCTTTTCTTCTCTAGTGTGTTGTATCTAGGGTTGATTTGAGATAGTTCTTGGTCAGATTTACATCTTATTGTACACTAATTCTTGTGTTTAATTGAAGTACTTATCATTTGATTTGGGATCATCATTGAAAGTTACACTTGAAAACTTGATTTTCACCATTGGGAAAGGAATCTTACTTTATGGTTTTCTTTGTCAAATTGAGGCTTAATTTTGCAGAAAAACACTTCACATTTTCGTGAGAGGGCTTAGGGTTTCCTAATTCCAAAATTCTCTTATCAATTTCAATCCCAAGAAGTTGGAATTGTGGCGAGTGCAACAAGGAGAAATCGTGAGTAATATCGATTCATCTTTGTTGTTGTTCATTTCTTCTTTAGGGAGTCATATCTAGGGTAGATTTGAATCTTTCTTGGACTTATTGGTTATTGTAATTCGTGGACATCAATCTTGTAAGATTGATTGTTCTTTTAGTTATTGAATTCACTATCATTTTTAGTGCATTGTGACGTGAATTTGGTATTGAAAGGGGAAGTGGAATTCACGGTTTGTGTTGCTTCATTTTGATCTGATTTCCACGTGATTCTCAAGCCTTATTGTGGTTATTTGGTTAAATTATCATTAGAGATTACAATTATATCATTGGATCATCATTTTTCCATCAAATCTTCACGTGAAATCACCTTCAATTGAACCGGTTTGTGTTTTGTGAATTAAGGTGTTTTTCCTTGATTCTTTTGATTGTGCTTAAGTGGAATTAGGCACATCAGATAGTGGCTTTGGAATCACTAAATGTGTAGCCAAATCTGACATCTTTAGAAAGGTTAATCAAGATTCTAGACACTAAGAAATGGGTGCTAAGACGAAAAACAATCCTTTATGTTAAAGTGCAATGGACAAACCAAACAAAAAGGGAAGCTATGTGGGAACTGGAAGTAGAAATGAGGAAGAAGTATCTATAACTCTTCTAGAATCAGGTTCTTTCAAAGATGAACGTTTTATAAGGGGAGGAGGGGGAAATGTAATACCTAAAAGTATTATTTATTTATTTATGTAATATATATATTATCACAAAGAGCAAAGGACGAGGATGTAACTTTAGAAAGTTTGAAGGGATAATTTGGACACTTCACACAAAAGATATAAATACTAAAATTAACCTAGAGAGCCTCCTTTATCATTTGAGTAGTGAAATAGAATTCACAAAGGATAGACACTTTCTACGAGAAACCCTAGGATGATGAAAGGAAAAAGGAGTGAATCCATTCTAAGTATGTGAGGTAAGGATCTTTATACAAATTCTAAATTATGTTAGTGCAATTGGACTTCATGATTATCATGTGTGCATCAAGACTCGAGATTTGAGAAGGGATAATACAAGAATAGAGAATCAACGACTCAAAGTTGTGATTTGTGGAATTGTTGATGTGAGTACGAAATCCCTATAATCTAAATGCCATTATGTATTTTAGAGATATAATTAAGCTTAGGAATAAAGAGGTTTGAGTGTTGGAAAGTTTAAAGTAAAAGAAATAAGGTTTGTGGAAATTGCCAAGGGTAACATGGCCTACCAACATAGTCTTGTTTTGACCATGTTGAATTTGAAAGGTACACCGAGATATACACGGCCTCCTAATACGGTCATGTTTTGGATAAGTTTAGTTGAGGGTGACATAGCCTCCCAACAATGTCTTGTTTAGACCATGTTGAGTGCGGAAGTTGCATCGAGAGATACATGGCCTCTTAACATGGTTGTGTTTCGACTGTGTTGAGTCAAGGGTAACACGACCTCTTAATACTGTCGTGTTTCAACTATGTTAAATGAAGAAGAACATGACCTCCTAACACGATCATGTTCCAACCATGTTAAAACCAAATTTTACATTGAAAGAAACACGACTCCTAACACGACCGTACTTTAGCTCGTGTTGAGCAATATGGTCCCTAACATAACTATGTTGAATAAAGTATAAGTTAATTATATATTTACTTAACTTCAAATTAAACTAATATCTACGCAACCTAGATAGCTAGTAAGGCCCTAAAGAAATTAAATGAATAGGCTTTAGTGAAATAAGAGAACAATATTGATCTTAGATTAAGTATTAAGTAGAGCTTTTTGATTGAACATATTTCAACTTAGCTGACATCTAAGTTCAGGAAGTGCTTAAGGCTAGGATTTAAGGTACGTGTAACTTCTATGATGATTTGTGCTTGCTTAAGATAGTTTATGTATTAAACTTGATTTAACTGGGTGAATTGGTTTAAGTGATTAAGTTATATGTTATATGCTCTTGGCTTGGCCCAGGGGCCCATAGTGGCAGATCCTTAAGGAGCACCCCAATGATCCTTGTATGATGTTATCCCTAGTGGAATTGTGTTTAGAAATGATTTGGGCTGAATGTTGATTAAGTGGTTTAAGTGGACATAGGTATAGGGCCCGTAGTGGTAGTTTCCATTACTTACGGCTCGTAGTGGCAGTTCCCATCACCAGGTTTAAGTGTACATGGGTGTAGGGCCTATAGCAGTAGTTCCCATCACTAAGTTTAAGGATTACGGGATCATAGGTGTAGAGCCCATTGTGGCAGTTCCCATCACCAAATCATGCTCCAGTGTGTTAAGTGTGTTAAGGGAGTCATTAGTCCCCTATTAATGCTTGTGGTCCTAAATGTATTAAGGAAATGGTTGTTTGTTTCTAAGTATTGCATAACGTATGTAACACTTGTTCATGTTTGTACATATGTATGTGTTTGTGTTATACATACTGGGCATTAGCTCACCCTTCGAGGAACCTTTTTCAGATGCAGGTATTGATGGAGACGAGAACCCAGAAGATGACTTAGGCTTGGGTAAGCCATAGAGAGAGGAAGACGAAGATTTCCATTATTATTATGGTGATTTCCACAAAGTAGGCGTGTTCCCCAATTGAATGTGAACCTTAATTGCATGTACAAGAACAAAATAAAATTCCAAATTCTTACTATATTAGTAAAATTGGAACAAGTTGCAATTGTTGATATTACTCACAACAATCCAAGTCCCACTCGCCACAATCCTTAAATTTGAATTGATAAGAGTGTTTTTAGTGAAAGAGAGAGACCCTTTTCACAGCAAAGAAGGTAGCAAAAGAAATCATAAAAAACTGACTTTTTGTTGTCTCTTTATAAGTATTTATACTAGTATTAAATAGGAAAAAATAACATAGTGCAAATGGTGAGACATGGCTGGTCTTCTAGGCTCCATTTCGGTCAAATTATGTAGCACATGGCTGGTCCTCTAAGTCCATTTTAGTTCAATATGGACCATTAATGATCCACAACTAAGTGCTAGTGTGTTCAAGCTTCTTCTTGTAATACCGAAAAATGTACCTAACTAAATACAAAATAATTATATAAAATAAATGAAGACACTATGTGAATGTCTTTGGTTCCATTTGTTCAATTGCTCTGTTAATGGATTATGTGGTTGCATTGGTTTGATTCCCATCACTTTCACAATCCATACCCCACATGGGCTTATTATATATATACATATTTTTTAGTCTATTTATATATAGTCTTTGCGAATGATCTCAAAAAGGAAGACCGGGGTCACTAGAGCTTAAAGTTGATATGTAGTTCTCAGTTTCCTAACTTAGGTAATGGAGTGCGATAAATCCATGTTGTATGTGGTATCCTATAGATTGCATATATTGTAGCACTCACGTGATTGATCATGCATTGCATATATTTGATTAAATAACTTGCTTGTAATTGCTTGTCAGTTCAATAGGAGGGTTATCTCACTAAATTTTCATAGCTTACAACCTAACAATTTCTCTTTCATGGGTTATGTCTAACACCAACAATGGGCTAGGAATCAAGTGATAAAAGCTTCAAACTCTAGGGCACAATTGGAGGATAGAGTAATTAATGGTCTAGACTTAGATGGAGTAACATGAAATTATGGAACTTGTACATTCCCACTTTTCAAAATCTATTTTCCTTTGAACTTATCTAAACTTAAACTTCTTTAAAGTTGAGACTACTTGATTTTACAATTTGGTAGGGCATACCAATTCTCTATGGCTTTAGAGACTATGGATTACCAGTTTTGTTAGTTATTTTTATATGATAATTAGTTATATGTATTATAATGAAAAAAGATTTATTTAGAGTTTTGTAACCTCTAACTTGTAAGATAGTTTTCGCATCATGAGTATACATGAGATGTGATAACTTTTAGTGAAAACTACCAGCCCCCCTTTTGGAGGGTGACACTCATTGCTTTTCTAGCTCATGCTTGGTATGTGTGACTTAGATAGGGCCACTTCTATATTGAATTTATGTCAATGCTAAAAGGCCTACACCAATATGTCCCAAGTGTTGACTACATTTTGGTCCAATTGTGCGAATCAGATCAAGGCTAGCTAATTAAACTATCTTAGAATGTTTGAACCATTAGTTGGTCATATTTTCTATATTTGCCCATTTTCCTTAAGTATAGTTGAGTCTGTAGCCTAGGGCATCAAATTCCGTTGGACTTTTTAAATTTTGAAACTTTGAAATTTTCAAGGTATTTTCCAACATATATTGCTTGTAGGTTGACTAAAGCCATTTTCTTAAGACCATTTAGGCCTATGTGATGCGAACCTCGTCAACTCATGATGAAACTCGGCAATCGATTTGCTAACCTCAAAACCTAGGATCTCTCACGAATGATGGACACCATGACCTTTTGTCTATAAACAAGACAAGAACCTTAATATACGCAATAATGCCACAATTGATTATAGTAGGATCAATTGATAAGTTAAAGGATGAACGCCATGGATTTAAGAATCTGATAAGTTCAATAGTTCTTCAAAGAACCAAAGAGAAATCTATCTCAATTGATGAGTAAGAAAAATGTTCTAAGATGGCTTACAAATGAATGTGTGATGACTAATTATAGTCTCACAACAAATGTACCCAAAACATCACAAAAAAACTACTTGTGACTAAGGAAAACATTATATTCCAACAGCTTAAATCGGACAAAAGCCGCCTTATAATTTCTATCTAAGCTGGCACTCAAAGTCGGCGACTTAAACTACACATTGAACCAGCTTATGAAGTAAGCCTACCACTTAGGCCGACGGCTTACTTTGCCAACTTTCCTTGCAATTCTATTCCAGCCACTTTAGGCCCACAACTTTCTTTTAAGGCCGCCACCAAGGCTAGTGGTCTTCAACACTCTTGAAGTCGTCAGCCTTTAGTTCCGTCCCCGACTTTTGTCTTTATGATCCGCACTTCAAATATGCCCATACTATTTGTTCCCAACTCCTTATCTTGTCCTTAATCATCCTTGGACCAATCATCCTAATGTGATCTTCATCATTCCCCTCCTCTTGAAAAAGATTTTTCCTCAAATCATCATCTGCATTAAACCGACTCAAATTAGTAATATTAAAATTAGTACTAGTTGGATACGTACCTGGCAATTCCAATCTATAAATATGATCATTGATGCACTCTAGGAGTCGAAATGGACCCTCGCCTCTTAGAAGCTGCTTTAATCATCCTTGTGCTGGGAACCACCTATGACTTATGCTCATCCAAACCCAATCTCTGAGTTTAAATAGAACTTGACGATGCCATTTGCTGGTTCGTTTTACACTCTGCTTCTTCTGCTGCTCAATAATGAGCTTGGCCTTTTCATGTATCTCCACAAATTTCCTTGTTCCTACAACTAGAGCATTCTTAACATCACTAAGTCTCTCATTAGGATTTTCTTTGCACTTTGCTTTTCTCTCATCATTCAATGTTTTTCCTCTCTTTTCGCTTCCCTTTAACTTAAACTCTCGCTCCTTTTCTTCTGCAATAGAGCTCAGTTTAATTTTTTTACTAACTCCCTTTTGTTTACTCAATCTTTGTAACCTTACTTGATCTTCATAAAAATTTTCTTTTCTTTTGGCTTTTATTTTTATGTTCTCATAAACCTCATCTTCTTTCTCTTTTTCTTTTGGACTCTCACCTATTGTCTCTTTTTCACTCTCTTTCTTTTGACCACTCTCTTTGTGCAATTTCAACTAGTTCTCATAAACTTGTTTAGGGGTCAAAGGCATAAGAGTAACTAATAGGAATCAAAATCCGAAAAAACCTATCATTAGGGCAAGAACCAAATGATTTCAAATCTTGGCAATGAGGGCCGATTTTGAGCAAATCGACCCCGGAATTATTTATAAATTAACCTCTTTTCTATTATTCTTGGATTGTGTTTTCCAACAGGCACACTTATTTGGCTTCACAAGGCGATGGACAAACTCATTAAGACTCAGCTTGTGAGTTATCCATGGACCGACTTAAAAATCAAAGGTGAACTGAACCAATGAATTCCATTGCACAGCTAGCTTATTGAAGATTATTTTTGTATTTGTAATTTATTTTCTTGAACTATTATTTTGTAAGCTTTGTGGGACATTTTATTTGGTTGTAATTTTTCTTTTAGGACCAGCCCCCCTAAAAGTGGCATAGTTTTAATTTTGTGAACTTTTTAACCTTAAGAAAGCAAGTATAAATACTTGCTTAAGTAGGTTTTAGGGAGCTTTTGACATTTTGAGAAAACACCTCTTTTGCTGCCGTGAGGATCATCTTTGCTTGCAATTGATCTTTTATCAATTTCATCCTTGAAATTGTGGCGAGAACTGACTTGAAATCGATTGTGAGTAATATCAATCTGATGGGTCAATAACATCCATAACAAAAACAGGGGGGGTATCGCTAGGATATTTCATGGCATCATAAATGTTAAATTTAATCACTTCACCATCAAATTCCATAGTGAGGGTACCATCATGTACATCAATTTTCGTCCTGGATGTCTTAAGGAATGGTCTCCTTAATAATATCAGTGATGAATTATGAGAATCATCATCTTCCATGTCAAGCACATAAAAATCAGCAGGAAAAGCCAACCCATTAACTTGTAGTAAAACATCTTCTAGAACTCCCTCAGGATAAACATTAGACCTGTCAGCAAGTTGAACAATAACACCCGTTTCCTTCAAGGGACCAACATTCAAACATTGATAAACAGACAAAGGCATGACATTGATCGAAGCTCCTAGATCACACATGGCTTTAGCAATTCCAAGATTACCTATTTTGCAAGGAATAGTAAACATACCTGGGTCCTTACATTTAGGAGGAAGCTTCTTCTGAATAATAGTTGAAACATTCTCACTCACACTAATCTTTTCATTACCTTTCAGCTTCCTTTTGTTAGTGCACAATTCTTTGAGAAATTTAACATAGCAAAGTATTTGCTTAATTGCATCAAGCAAAGGAATATTTACCTCAACTTTTCGAAAAGTTTCAAGAATCTCTTTTTCTTCGGCTTCATTCTTGGATTTCGCTAATCTAGAAGGGAAAGGAGGTGCTGTTAACATGACCTTTGGTGGCTCAACTAGAGATCCTCTAATCTGGTTATCCTGCTGGCTCGGAGTCGAAATCTCTTTCTTAGTCTCTTCCTCAAGATTAGATGGGTGTCCTTTCTTATTTGATCCCTGCAATTCTGTTCCACTTCTCAAGGTAATTGCATTAACGCTTTGCTTCGAATTTGTGATAGTTTGAGAAGGTAACTTACCTTGAGTTTCTAACCTGTTTACAGAAGAAGCAAGTTGGCTCACCTAATTCTCCAAGTTTTGAATGCTCTGCTTTGTTTCCTCCTGAAATTGTTTTGTATTAACAGCAAGTGATTTAACAATTTCCTCGAGAGACATACCTGAAGTGGAAGGAGCTTGTGGGACTTGGTTTGATGGCTTAGGTTGGAATTGTTGGAAATTTTGTGGTTTATTGCCATATTTGAAGTTAGGATGATCCCTCCATCCAAGATTATAAGTATTCGAGTATGGATCATATTTCCTTTGTGGCTGTCCTGGGAATCCTCCTACAGCATTGGCATGCTCATGATTATCATCTTGCAATGTGGGACACATGTCGGTAGGATGATTAGGAGCAGCACAAATTCCACAAGTCTTCACCTGCTGTGTATTTCCAAGAGCTATCTATTGTACTAGGGAGGTTAGGTTAGAAATTTGATGTTCAAGATTAGAAACATTTACTTGATTTACCTTCCTTGAAGATGTATCATGCCTATACCTAAACTGTTGCGAATTAGCAGCCATAATGGAGATCAATTCCCTAGCTTTACCAGGGGTTTTATTCACTATAGCGCCTCCACTAGCAGCATCCATCATCTTCTTCTCCATCGGAAGCAGGCCTTCATAGAAGTATTGAATGAGAAGTTGTTCAGATATCCCATGTTGTGGACAGCTTGCACAAAGTTACTTGAACCTCTCCCTATACTCATGAAGAGTCTCGGTATCCCTTTGTTTGATGCCACAAATCTCTCTTCTTATACCAGCGGCTCTAAATGCAGGGAAAAATTTGTCCAAGAAGAGCCTCACCATATCTGTCCAAGTGGTTATAGAACCTGGAGGCAAATAAAACAACCAATCTTTAGCTCTAGTACTTAAAGAAAATGGAAAAGCACGTAACTTGATTTGATCGTCGGTTATTCCTTGCGGCCTCATACTAGAACACACTATATGAAACTCTTTCAAATGTTTATGAGGATCTTCATTCTCAAGACCTTGAAAGGTGGGTAGTAGATGTATCAAACCGGATTTCAACTCAAACTCAACAGCCAATTCAGGATATTGAATACAAAGTGTTTGTTGATTCACATCTAGTGCAGCCAATTCTCTTAATGTTCTTTCAGGATTTGCCATATCTTCTTCTTTTTCAGAATCAATGGATGAATCAGACAAATCCGATGCCAAGTTCAGTCCAGGGGGTGAAGATGATACGATTTCTTTTTTACGCAGCCTAGCTTCTCTTCGCTGTATCTTAAAAGTCTTCTCAATCTCTGGATTATAAGTGAGTTCACCTGTATGAGAAGAATGAGTCATACAAGAATAGAAATAAATTTGAAACCAATCCCCGGCAACGGCACCAAAATTTGATGGGTATCAAATCTAACAAAAATAAAAACCTACTCCTAGACAATTATATGAATTGTGTATAGTAGTGAGTAGGGTCGTATCCACAGGGATTGGTTAAATATATTTCTATTAAAAGAGATTAGAAAGGAAAAGAAGAATTGGGGGGGTTTTGTTTGTGAATCAAAATAATATTGAAATCAGATAATAAAAATGTATAATGATAAGAGCCTAGCCAAAGGAATCAAGATAGTTTAATTCTATGAATTGATCATCGATGCAAATATTTTCTATCCTTTATCCAAGATAAACTGGTTATGGTTATTATCAAGCTCTAATAACCTATCCCTCCTTACTTTCTTGATAATCAAAACAAGCTCTTTGATTATTTCTCTTATCGATTAGACAACCCTAAACAAGCTCTTAGGATTTAATCTATCAATAGCATTAAAAACAAGAGAGACTACCAATTCATGCCAATAGATTATAAGATAACCTATTTAAACAAGATCATATATCTCCATAACATGAATTCGACTATCTATTTTATAATCAAACACGTTATTGTGTCACCGAAACTAGAACTATCAAACAATTACGGATTTGCCGTACTAGTTGACAATATATTAAGTTGCTAATTGAGTAGAAGAGCTCTAATTCATACCAATTAACAAAGATAATATTGACAAAACTTCCAGAACATATATAAATATCCGAAAACAAAGAGTAGAATAAAAGTAACTCAATTAGATCTCACAATCCGTGAAGAATTAAACTTCAAAGATCCTTTGGCTAGAAAATTTGCTTAGCTACACATGTTCATCCTCCAAACGAAAGTTAAAAGAGAAAACATGTAAAAGTCTTTGTTGCCGGTGTCCCTTGCTCTGCCTCTCCTTCTTCCTTCTCGTCCAAAAACTCCTTTTTTTTCCTCTAGGGTTGGTTCTATTTATATTGTTAAAGGAATGGCAGAGGATCTTTAGCTAGCAAGATACGAATATGTCTTTCCTTTTTCAAGTAAATCTCGATAAGGAAATAATCGTCCGCTTGGCACGCCCAACACCACGGCCAGATCTCAAGCCATGCCTTCCTCTGTTGATAATTCACACATCATCATCCGTGTTCAGTGTGTGCCATGGCTTCTACCACGGCCAGATCTCAAGCCGTGCCGTCCTTTGGTCGATGTTCTCCAATTTCTCATCCTTGTTTAATATATGGCACGGCTTCCAACACAGCTTCCACCATGACTTCTACCACGGCTTCCACCACGGCCAGATCACAAGTCGTGTCTCTTTCTGTTGATAGTCCACATTTCTTCCTTCTTGTGCAGTGTATAGCACGGCTTGTACCACGACCGGATCACAAACCGTGCCTACTTCTATTGATCCTTCTAGACAGATACCCGGCCGTGTACTTCAACCGTGTATTTTCCTGTTGATTCAAAACCAAGTACACGGCCGTGTACTTCAACTACACGCCCATGTACTTTCCTCCAGTGGTGTAAATCTTTGTCTTTGATCCAAATTGTAGATGACTTCTCTAATTTACTTGAATTAGCACTCTTGACTCCATTTAACCTAATTTATCACCATAATAAAATTAAGTACCATATCCTTATGATTTATATAAAATCAATAACAAATTAACACAATTCATACTATAAAGATTGAGCATAAATGGCTCTATCACAATCATTTCTTGTTGTTTACAAATTGTACTTCGTGAGTCATATCTAGGTGCTATTTATTGTTCCTACCTTTCAAGAGAATTAGGGTTCTTGATTTTCAAATTCAATTCAATTCAATTTGATTGGAATTCTAATTTATCTACATCTTATCTATTGTTCATTTCGTTCTTACATTGATCCAAATCACAATTTGGTCTCATTTTCATTTGAATCTATGTAAATAAGGGTTCAAGTAACTATTTGTTTATCTGCCAAATTAAGGAATTGTTCCCATTTGTTATTTGATTATGCTTAGTCGTTTTAGGCACATCAGTAGCTAGCCTTTGATGTACTTAAAGGAATATTTATTGATAAAGTCATCATGTTTAACCCTCCTATTAACTACCATGGTCTTCCGAGCAACAAGTGAGTAGCCTGCATTGGAACTACGTCATTGATATGCCTAAATGGGAATTAAGCACAAGCAAAACAATCGAAATAACAACCCTAAAAGACAAGACCAATTCGGTTCACTTTTAGAGCAAAATTGGACCGCAAATCCTAAATGCAATCATTGATCCGAATGATGTATTTCATACAATGATTAACACTGTGAAGTATTCCTCAATGAAGATGACAAATGATACTTGAAAAAGCCACATGATTACTAATAAAAAACAACAAGAACCACTTCCATGATCTACCATCCAAATGGATTGATTTCATGATTCAAGAATTGTGCACAATGGATGAATTAAAAAAACAAGTATTATAGTAACTCAAATGAAGCACAATATTTCGAATAATACTAACTCAAATCTGACCAAGAAATGTTTCAATCTAACCCTAGATATGACACACTAAAGAAGAAAAGAAAAGAAAACATAATAAATAGAAATTGATACAACTCACAATTTCAAGTTCTTGCACTCGCCACAATTTCAACTCTTGGGATTAAAATTGTTAAGAGGGGACTGAACGAGGATGAACCCTAAGCTCTCTTACGTAAAAGTGATGTGCTTAATTTGAAAAAGAAATTCTCCTAAAACCCTACCTTAAGCAAGTATTTATACTTACTCTCTTTAGGGTTAGAAAGTCTACAAAATTATAATTAGGCCACCTTCAGGGTAGCTGGTCCTAAATTAAAATTACAAACAAATGAAATTGTCCCAAAAGAAATTACAACATAAAATGGTCCAAAGAACCATTACAAGTACAAAAATAATATAATTCTTCAAGAGTTAATGCTTCGAAGTGAAATCAATCGTAGTGGCCTTTGGATGCAAATCTAATGATGTCCTATGGCCATCAACTAATGTAAGACATTTTGGCATCCCATGAGGAAATAATATTGTACCTGTAAGATTATTATTCAAATATGTATTAGATATAAAGAAATAAAGTGAAATATGAGCGGTTTGGATCATCATGTAAATCAAGTTTTGAGAACACCTATGGTCTTGGAAAATTTCTCATCATCTCCTCGGGCTTCTAAAAGATTTGCCTTCAAATCTAGAGAGTCATTTCTAGAACTAAACCTGGACATCTCTGTTGGCCTGTTCTGCTGGCTATCAGATATAGTGGAAGTAGTTCTGATCTGTTCCTGAAACTAGTGGACCTCAGATGGAGTCATATGTGATAGTACTATGCGAGAACCTTCCACACTAACCATATAGGTGTTCCTGAATCCATCATGTAACACCTGCCGATCAAACATCCAGGGCTTACCCAACAACAAATGGAATGCACGCTTAGGAATCACATCACATAGGATCTTATTGTGACATTTCTGTCTAACACTCACAGGCACCTTTGCCCTTAGCGTAACATACATACTACTTGTGAAGTCCGAAAATTGTCAAAACATTATATAAACGATTACAGAAAATAAATAAAATAATAAGTACTTCTAGGTTGCGGTAGCGAGAGGAACAATTTCACAACATTAAAAACTTCAAAAAATGTACGACAAGAATTTAAATGTTGCTACGCATAAATATTATTTTAATATTTTGAGAAAATAATAGGTTTTAAAAATAAAACAATTAAAAGCAATAATCTTAGGCAAAGAAAAGAAGATAACGAACTTAACAAATTGAACCATACGAAATATATTGCTGAATAAATTTAGGAAGCAAAGTAATAAAAAAAATCCAAATATAAACCTATAAATAGATAAATAAAAATAATTGTAAGTCCCTTAGTTTGAGTAAATTAAATTAAAAGAATAAATCATCCGAAACATAATTTTTATGCAATATTCGATTGACTAATGAAATTAAATTAAATGATAAATCTAGGAATTTCATAATAAAATTTAGAGTAAATATTTATCTTCGGAATAATCAAATTAACCTAGACGTAAAAATTTGTAATAAATTGTTAAAGATATAATTTTTAATGGTATTCTCGTACGCATGCAAAATGTTAAAATAGAGATATTTTTAAATAAAATATAATTATAATATAATATATAAATATACATATAAATATATATAATAGAAAAAAAGTCCCATCCTTCTTTCCTTTCTTTTCTTTCTTCCAACTCAAAAGACCCGCCCCCCTACCCCTTACCTCTCTCTCTCCCATTTTTTGTTTTTCTTTCTTCTTTCTTCTTCTTCTCTTTTCTTTTTCTTTGTTCTTCTTCCTCTTCATCCTTTGCCTAAATCATGGCACCCCAGCAGGCGTTCGCTTTTCTTCTTCATTTGTCGGTCGTCTTCTTCTTCCCTTCTGTTATTATTTTTCCCTTCTTGGCCTCCAGCAACGGTGACAATGGTAGTGACGGTCCTGATAGCGACAGCAATAGCATTCTCCATAGCAGCAGCAACGGCGGTGGCATCGGCAGTAGGGTAACCGACAACGGCTTAGCATCGTGTCCGTTTGGTCTCCTTTCTTAATGACGATGGAGGCAACGATCACAGCTCCCAACAGCAACAATGGCGTCTATAATGACCCCGACAACAAAAGCTACACGTGTCCATCACGTCACCAGTGCTAGGTCTCCAACCGTGCCCGCATGAAGAGTGGGGTTTGACAGCAATGACGGCAATGGCAGTGGTGACAACAATTCGACAGCTGCAACAACGACAATGGCAACCACTATGATCAGCAGCTACACGCGTGTGTGTGTGTGGATGAAGAGGAGGTGTAAGCGTAGTGTATGTGTGGTTGTGGGCATGTGGGTGCACGAAGGAAGAGGACCGCAACAGTAGCGGTAGTAGCAGCCATGCCGATAGCCATGACAACCGCCACAGCAGCGGCGGCATAGTGACGACGATGACAACGATGGCAGTAGCTTCTAAGTCATGTCCATCTCATCTTCTTCTTGATAGCGAAGGCGACAGTGGTAGGAATGTATGGAGGAGGAAAAGAAAATGAGGAAGGAAGAGAAGGAGCTGGGTGTGTATGAGGCGAGTTTGTAGAGTGTGTATGTACGTATGCGTGAAGTGTGTAAGGATGCATGAAGATGCGTGTATATGTGTGGATGATGGTGTGGATGTACGAGGGTGTATGTACGTAGAGGAAAATGCGTATGTGTGTGCGGGAATGAAGATGTATGTATGTGTATGTGTATAGGGATGTGTGTGATGTATGTGGGAAAGTGTGTATGTATGTCAATGATGGAGTATGGTGTGTGTGATGATGGGTGTGAGGTATATGGAGATATGTATAAACGTAGGTGATAGTGCAAGGTGTGTGTATGGATATGTATAAGTGTAAGTGATGGTACGTAGTGTGTGTAAAGGTGTGCGCATGTGTAAGAGATAGTGTGTGATGTATGTGAGCGTGTGTGTATGTGTAAGAAGGAGGAACCATGTGTGTGTAATGCTTGTGAGTGTGTGTACATGTGTATGACGTGATGTAGTGTATGCGGGATGTGTGTGTGTGTGTGAATGAGGTGCGTGTCTGTGTAGGTGTGGTTGATGGTGTACGATGTGTAAGGATGTGTGTATGTGTTAGAGATGATGTGTTATGTGTGTAAGGGTGTGGTGTATGCAGATTGTGTGTTAGTGATGATATGTGATGTGTGTGAGAGGGTATGTAGGTGTATTAAAGGTGTGGGATGTGTGGAGTATTGTATGTGTATATATGTACGGAAGGTATAGGGTGCGTGGTATTAAGGTGTATATGGATGGTGTGTGTGGAATATGTGGCATGTATAGATGTATAAGGAAGGAGTGGCATGTGTAGGCATGTATGTATGATTGTGGAATAGTGTATGGTGTATGGACATATGTAGAAGTTGAGGATGATGTATGTGGGTTATGTATGTACGAATGTGAGACGATGTGTGGAGTATGAATATATATGTATTGGTATAGAAGGAAAATGTGGTATGTGCAAATTATGTGGGCGTATATTGATGGTGTAAGATATATATGGAGTATGTGAGTAAGTGTATGAGATGACGTATGGTGTGGGTATGTAAGTATGGATATGGGAAGTGTGTAATATGTGTAGAGTAAATGGATAAGAATATGTGTATGTTGCTGTGCATGTGGTGTGTGGAAAAGGTTGGTCTAAGTATGATGGAAGCGTGAATGAGGAAGAAAACCAATAGAAAGTATGGGGAACTCGTAGGTGGAAACATCAACAAAGAAGAGAAGAAAGAAGATGATACAAACCTTTAAGGATTGCTAAATCCTACGGGTTATCCTACAAGTAATTCATTGGAAGATATTAAAGACAATTGGATAAATGAAAGGTTCAAAGATGCTTCATGGACGAGAGAAGCGTCTATGATGGTGTAACTGGTGAAGGGAATGATTTAAGAAATATTTAAGATGATGGCCTAGGAGATAGTTGGAATGAGATGGATTTCATAATAGAATGTTCAAAGGATGTCGAGGAAGATCATTCTTAGCCAAATACCCTAATGCAAGATCTTCAATTGTCCTTTCCAAGGATATCTTGCATAGGTAGAAGAAGGAATTCCAAATTTGGCAAGTCGAAGACATTCCATTGCTCGACTTCTACACAAGGAAAGCAGATAGTCGATCACAGCAACTTGAGGTGTTAGAAGCACAGATTCGAAGGAAGTTCAACATTTGAATCTTGTTCACCTGAAGTTCCATAAAGAGGAAACTTCATGCCTTGTCATCAATCACAAGATAAGTAGAGTACACATATCGGGTGCGAGCAGACTGCTAAAGTCAGGTGAAGATGCGGCTTTATGATTTGGTTGAGGAAGCATCACAGAAGGATATTGACTTTAAGAGGAACGCAAAGGAGTTACTCGCTGGAATCACTCGACTCCGGCTAGGATTACGACAACCCTAAACAAGTGAGTGGGAAACTTAATGATATGCTACTATGTTGTGTTGTACGTGGAATGCTATGTATGTGAAATTGTTGTTTGTAGTATTTGCTATTTAATGTGATTGTTGTTGAGTTATGTGGTGGGAATTAATGAGTTAGGAAATAAGTCAGGAGGAATACAGGGGAATGAATGGTCTGAGAGTTTAGATGTCATTACCTTAATAATAGCTCCTAGCACCATATTACTAGTACAATAACCATAAGCCTAACCCATGTTTTACAAATTGTTTTCTTCCAAATCAACCAAAATGTAGAAACTTAGCTTTTCCTTCTATAGCTATCGAATAGGTATGCTTCATTAGAATAGGGTGTATAGGCATCATTATGTATACATGTCAGAGTTGGTTCCTAAATGTGTATACATATACTCAACAAACTTATTTTCCTATTTTAATTACGAAACACACTCATAAACATAACCATACCAAATCATGAGTGCAACCTTAATTTTTACAAATCAATGACCATATTTTCTTACCCTCTTAAGTACGCAAGGGGAAATGTCTAGTAAATTGTCTTTAATTGAGGAAAGGTCCCAAACATAAATATCCATGGATATGTATATATGTATATATTATGCACAAGTGTCTTGAAGACATTAAAAGGAAAATGCAAGATGACCTTCTTGGCTCTTGAAAGTGTGAAAATGATAGAGCACTTGAGAAGTGCGATGACAAAAAGGTGTCAGAAATGATTGAAAGCTAACCCGAATGGTTCGGCATTCAAGAAAAGGGCATAGAGGTGCCGGATCTGATGATCGTAAGTCGACCCGAGTGGTTTGACATTTAAAAGAAATGGCACAGAGAGGTGCCGAGATAATTTAATCCATTATAAAATTAGATAGGTCAATGTCCAGGAGGTTTAGGTTCAGTATCGGTGTTGCGTAACTAGAAATGCATAATCCTTGCTTGTGATGTGTGATAAGAAGCACATGATTTATGCTTGTTGTGATGAGTGAAATGGAATGTTTGATGTTTACTTTTGTGATATGATTGATTGCAATTGTAAATGTTGTTTGATCACCCTAAATAAATTAAGTAAGGAAGAGGACCTGATTTAAAAACCTAACATGCATTTTCATAAGACATTACATGAGATTGAAGGCCATCACTATCACAGCATGCATCGGAAGTGATCAAGAGGATCATTGTTCCGCCAATTGTGAACTAAGTGACTAGGGGATTGTCGCGCCTTGACGATTCTAAGTTCGGCTTTTCCTTGAGGGTTTTACACCATCTGGTGTAGAGAAACATGGGAGCATTTACTGTTCAGTTAATAAGATATCATAATTTACCAAGTGATAAGATAAATAAACTAGGTAATGACTTGGGCACTGATGGTGGCTTCGGAATCCCCAACCCAAGGTCAAGGGGGGCGTAAACCCTAGACTTCACGTCAGTTACCGAAAGACCATGTGAGATGCTGCATTCATATGGTTGTTCATGTATAGCATACATTTAATATTTTAAATTGAATTTACTTGCTTGTGTACATAACATAGGTTTAATAACTTGATGTGAATTTTCTTGTGTATGTATGTAGCATATGTTTAATGTTTAATTTGAGTTTGTGTGTGTGTGTGTGTGTATGCAGCATTCAAAGTGTTACCATCCCATTCACTGAGCCATTGTGTGCTCAGCCCCTCATAGACTTTATGCCGGTGTTGATAGTGAAAGGGCGGGATGGGCTAAGATGTAAAGTATTGAGAGTTTTAGAAGACCAAAACAACGAAGTAAGAATTGTGAATGATACATTTACTTAGATGAATGTTAGGACCCTAATGTAAATAGAAATGTTTAAATTGAGAAACCTAGGATTTATCCTATTCTATTGATTGGTAAGGGATACCGATTCTCTGCGATCATGGTCAACTGTAGGATTCGGGTTCCATAATGATATTTTATTTTCTAATCATATGTATTATAACTTGTTGTAGTTGTAATTATTTACTTAGAGTCATACGATCTTTGACTTGTAAAACGATTATCATGTAACGAGTGCACATGTGTCATGATAATTTAGTAGAGGCTTCTAGGCCCCCTTTTGGGGCATGACACTACCCCGATTGTTCAACTAATCTAAGTCGTAAGGGCTAGGATATGGGCTAGTAGATAAATGTAATTTGTCTACTAGTGCAGCAGATATAACATTCGTGCAACTACCACTATCAATGATGAGTACACAAAGGTTACCTCTGATCCTACAAGAGGTGTGGAATATGTTCTCTCTCTGTATGTCTCTAGTTTCAAGAGTTATGGTTACAGTCCTACATAACACATTAATAAGTAGATATTGTTCACTTGTACACTCATGTGTTTTTGCAGTCTGGTCATCATAATACTCCTACAATGCTACAAATAAGTTTGTAGGTTCAGCCTATTCCTCCTCAACCATAGCATCTTCCCCAGCACCCTCCATAACAGTCATCATCCTCCTATTTGGACACTATGCTACCATATGCCCAAATCCCAAGCATTTAAAGCGTTTGATTTAGCGTGCTTTTCCATTAGTAGATCCGAGAACAGTTTGCCTCACATCTGGTGCTATTACCTCTTTACCCTTCCTAGAGGGTATATTTTCTGTGGCAGTGCTAGGGTAGTTTTGTCCACTGCTTTCACCATCTCACCTACCACCTGTGTCCCTTCTGATTGACCGTTAACTGCTATGGGTTTGGTAGTAGTATTGGGCCTACTACTTGAAGCCCTGAACAAGTTAGACCTCCTTTGCCTCTCTACTTTCAAAGTCAACTGAATAACCTCATCAAGTGTGCTATAGCGCTACAGCTCAATAACACACACTATCTCATATTTTAGCCCTGAGACAAAGTGTGCTAGGGTTTGTTCTAAAGGTTCGATTGATCCACATCTAATCATTGGGGTTTCAAATTTCTGCACATAATCATCCACTGTCTTGCTTCCTTGCCTCAAAGTCCACAGTCACATAAACAGTTCTTGTTTGTAGTGCTCAGGAATAAATCTTTTTCTTAACACCCTTTTCATATCCCTCCATGCCTGAATCTTAGCCTCCCCATCCCTATGCTTGTTCATAATCAAATTCTTCCACCATAGTGCAGTGTATTTTGTAAACTTAACAATAGCCAATCGGACTTTGGCATTATCATCGATCTCATAACATTTAAAGAGACCCTCAACCTTGTCCTCCCAATCTAAATAATCATCAGCTGATCCCTTACCATCATAAGAAGGCATATGCAGCTTTACATACTCCAATCCCGGAGGTGGCTTGAAATCCCTATTCTGATATGGATTAGCCCTAAAGTTGTCATCCCTTTTTTCCCTGCAAGGATGATGATCCCTATCCATCCTTCTATTAGAAGTAATTCACAAAATTACAGCACACTCTTTCAACAACACCAACCCACACATTTAACAACCACAATAATGCAATAGCTTAAGTTTCAAAAAGAATTATAGGCACAAGGAAATAATTTAGTACTTTAAGTAAAGTTCAACAAATGAAGTATACACACAACTACTTTCAAGTAGTTAGAATTAAATTCAACTACAAGTGCTTAAGTAACTAGTCAATTGCTTTCACACTTTAATGACTTGTTTAAATTTCAATTCTATTACTCAAACCTTCCTTTCTTAGCCATGACACACACTCACACTTTAGCTTCAACATGTAGCACCTTACTCCACACAATTCCACAAATTCACAAATGGCAATTCCCTCACTCAGCACACAAACACAATGCCAACAATTCAATACTCCTTTTCACCACAAAATATTGTATTTCCAATTCAATAATAAAAAATAATCTACACCAAAATGCACACAACCCTACACACACTCCACGGTTCACACTTCCAAACATACAAGTTTCACCACTACAAACACTAAAGCAAACCACAACTTATACACTAAAATAGCAACAATTCAAATTTGAAAATCAAACCACTTC
The DNA here is from genome assembly GCA_037954665.1 of Laguncularia racemosa. Classification (NCBI taxonomy): domain Eukaryota; kingdom Viridiplantae; phylum Streptophyta; class Magnoliopsida; order Myrtales; family Combretaceae; genus Laguncularia; species Laguncularia racemosa. The sequence goes on from JBBMOL010000082.1 coordinate 560,349, forward strand.
ACTAATCGCAACCCTTCCTCAAATGGTAAGAAGTAATTTTCAAATTCAAACAACCATTCATTAACTTCTTCAACTTAATTTTTTTTTTAAATCAAATAATTTCCAAATCTTCCACACAACTCAAATATGGAAATGCTCAATTACACCCTCTATTTTTCAAAAAACAAACATGTAAGGATCACAATTCTTCTTCCAACACAATTGCACTTCGAATTTATATTCAAAATACACAAAGCTCTCCTCTTCCTTCACGGTGAAGTCCACAAAATAGAAGCTTCAACAAGTACTCAAAACTCACTCCAACAAGCAGCAAGTTCAACTTCCACTCAAGACAAATCACGCCACTCCAAGCAATTATAACAACAATTTCAATTTACTCTCAATTTTGAAATTGAAGATGTAAGAACATAAACCCATAAATTTCCGAAATTCAAAATCAAATAACCTTTCTCACAAACTCAAGCTCTGATACCAAAAGATGATGTTCCTAAATGGGAATTAAGCACAAGCAAAACAATCCAAATAACAACCCTAAAAGACAAGACCAATTTGGTTCACTTTTAGAGCAAAATTGGACCGTAAACCCTAAATGTAATCTTTGATCTGAATGATGTATTTCATACAATGATTAACACGGTGAAGTATTCCTCAATGAAGATCACAAATTATACTTGAAAAAGCCACGTGATTACTAAAAAAAAAACAATAAGAACCACTTTCATGATCTACCTTCCAAATGGATTGATTTCATAATTTAAGAATTGTGCACAAGTGGATGAATCGAAAAACAAGTATGATAGTAACTCAAATGAAGCACAATATTTCGAATAATACTAATTCAAATCTGACCAAGAAATGTTTCAATCTAACCCAAGATATGACACACTAGAGAAGAAAAGAAAACACAACAAATAGAAATTGATACAACTCAAAATTTCAAGTTGTTGCACTCGCCACAATTTCAACTCTTGGGATTGAAATGGATAAGAGGGATTGAACTAAGATGAACCGTAAGCTCTCTCACATAAAAGTGATGTGTTTAATTTGAAAAAAATTCCTTTAAAACCCTACTTTAAGCAAGTATTTATAATTGCTCCCTTTAGGGTTAGAAAGTCCACAAAATTACAACTATGCCACTTTTAGGGTGGCCCGGTCTTACATGAAAATTACAAACAAATGAAAATGTCCCATAAGAAATTACAACATAAAATAGTCCAAAGAACAATTATAAAATACAAAAATATATAATTCTTCATGTGCCAATGCTTCGAAGTGAAATCAATCGTAGCGGCCTTTAGATGCAAATTTGATGATGTCCCATAGCCATCAACTAATGTAAGACATTTTGGCATCCTATGGAGAAATAATATTGTACCTATAAGATTATTATTCAAATATTTATTAGATAAAGCGAAATAAAGTGAAATATGAGCGATTTAGATCATTATCCAAATCGAGTTCTGAGAACATCTATGGTACTAGAAAATTTCCCATCAGTTACACAAAACATCATCTTCATACCTTCCAATGCGAAAACAACTAACACCCACTTGTCCACCCTCACTTCACCACTATCATTCAACCATAACAATTTGTAAGGTCGAGGATGCTCACTACTGGAAAGTCCTAATTTCTCAACCATAGTTACACTTACTACATTAGAATAACTGCCACCATCTATAATTACACCACATACCTTGTCTTTAACAAGATACCTAGTATGAAATATGTTCTCCCTTTGCACCTCTTCCTCTTCTTTAACCTGTACATTCCAAACTCTCCTGGTTACCAACAACTTCTCATAAACAACAAACTCCTCCCCATCAACATTTTTAGAAGACTTTCTATAAGACATGTTGCTGCACAAATTAATGTTAGGAGTAATAAAATGTAATCTCTCAAACTCACTCATTCACGTGTTTCACTCAAATCACAATATTGTTCTAACCAATCCTCACCCACTCAACAATTCCTCTTTTCGGTTCTTCTAGAACTAACAATCTAGTCAAATTTTGTTCTTGTAGAAATCCACCCAACTTTCCCAACAGCAATTTCGTATCATGATTTGACAAGATTCACAAAATGCTAAGAATTCAATTAAAGATCACCAAAAATAAACTCTAAATCACAATAGTAAGAATAATTCTCCACTTAATTTCCAATTCTAACTCAACATAACCCAATTGATAGCAATTTCCTTTTTCTTTTTCTTCTTCTCTTTTTTTTATATGAATTTTCTTTTCTTCTACTTCTTCCTTTTTTTTTTAAGTCTTGAACACACTATCAATGAACAATCACCAGTAATCTACCGAATCAATCCAACAATTCTAAAACTTGTAGAACGAATTCAACAGAACACTTTTTTTTTTGTTTCTTGAGAATGGAAATATGTATGATTCCTTTCAAACACTAATGACAATGAATCGAAATCTAACTGCAAATCGAATTAAAGAAGGAATGATTTTTTTATCCAAACCTAGATCTAAGAATACGTAATTGAAATAACAAAAGGATAGGCGATCTTGACAAACCTGATTACTCTTATACCAAATGATGTGAACCTCGTTAACTCGTGACGAAACTCAACAATGGATTCGCTAATCTCAAAACCTAGGTTCTCTCAAGAGTGATGGACACCATGACCTTTTGTCTATAAATGAGATAAGAACCTTGGTATACGTGATAATGCCACAATCGATTATGGCAGGATTGATTGATAAGTTAAGGGATGAACGCCATGGATTCAAGAATCTAATAAGTTCGATAGTTCTTCAAAGAACCAAAGAGAAATCTCTCTCTCAATTGATGAGTAAAAACAAATGTTCCATGATTGCTTACAAATTAATGTGTGACGACTATTTATAGTCTCACAACAAATGTACACAAAACATCACGAAAACCCTACTTGCAACTAAGAAAAACAATATACTCTAGCGACTTAAATTAGACAAAAGCTAGCCTATAATTTCTATCTTAGCCGGCAGTTTAAACTACACATTGAACCGGGGTATAAGTAAGTTGGCCACTTAGGCCAGTGGCTTACTTTGCTGACCTTCCATGCAATTCCACACCAGCCACTTTAGGCCAGCGGCCTTCTTTCAAGGCGGACCACTTAGGCCAACAATTTTCAACACTCTTGAAGTTGTCGGCCTTTGGTTCCGTCCCCAACTTCCATCCTTGCGATATGCACTTCGAATATGCCCATACTCTTTGTTCCCAACTCCTTATCTTATCTTAGATCATCCTTAGACCAATCCTCCTATTGTGATCTTCATCACTATGAATCCGTACATCTTCTCGATAATTTTCTAAAATATTCCTTTTCCAAGTCTTTTTACTTTTCCTCTAAATTTTTCATTGATATCTTGTTGTTATTCTTAGATTCATCTTCTTCCAAGATAGGCATTGGAGGCTCTTCATGCTGCTCATTTGGTGGTTGATTGTTTTGAGTCAATTGCTAAAGCATCTAAATATCTCCACTCTTTTGGAAAAAGTTCAAGATGTACACCTTAGTTGCATGGTTTTCACCTACTTTCCCTCTTAACTCTCTAACATCTACAATTTTCTTAATTTTTTTCCTCCACTTCTTTTTTATTTTCTCATCGAGGACCCATTAACATGGATAAAGACATATCGTGATCATGGTAATCCAAACGACATGCTAAAGTGAATCCATGAAAGAAATGCCTTGAAGTGGGCCAAACTACTAGGTTATAGAAAATGGGAAGTACCTGATACATCTAATAAAGCCATGGAGAGCAACTCTTGGATAATCCTTGCATTATAAAATGGCTCTAGTACAGTTACTCTATCTTGTTGTCTATGTAAAGTGTTTAGCTTCATCTTTTTTATTACGCTTACCCATTGATATGCCTTGATTGTTTTTGGTACTTTGATTTTAAGGGCAACACTATTGAGAAGATCTACTTGACCAGCTAATGATGCTTTGACAAGATTCCTTTTAAATAACTTCTATTGGTTAAAAAACCAAACAATTAATATAGTTAGATTAGTCTTGAAGATCCCACACCTACTTTCCTTAAGAAAACTTAGTGTCTTAAACTGCTCTGCTCGTAAGGCTAGTACATAAGACTTCCATTCTAATAATTGAAGCACCAACTTGACAATTCTAAAATGAATGTTGCCATAACCATGTGGGACAAGAACTGCTCCAAATACCGCTAAGATCAAAGCGTTCACCCTATTTTGAAGCCAACCCTCCTAATTTCCATAGAAAATATATTGATATTGATTGAATCCAAATGGGTTCATAAACCACACCAATAGTTTTCCTAGCTTATGGTATTTCCCCTTAGGTCCAACTAGTAGTGGAGCTAATGCAAACTTCATGAGACTCAACAACTTGAAAAAAGCCTTCTATAGTTGAAGCCTAAAATACGGGATGGCAATTCTTGCTCTAGTTAGTGAAGCTTGAAGCAATTGAGTGTATTCTTCGATGGTAAGAGTCATCATCAGTGAGCCAATATGAGAAACAAAACAATCTAGGTCCTAAAAATGGATGAGAGTTTGAATAATGGGCCACTGGAGTTAGACCTTCAAAAGAGACATAATTGGGCCAATCATCCAATCGAGATAATCCTACATTGCTGGTGTTAGTTTCTTAAACCATTTTTCTAAACTATCTTCAAGGAAGGAGTAGTGGTAGATTTTAGCTTCATTATGGACTCATACGGATTACTTGCTTGACTTTTCATGTTAGCTAATACAAAAAAGGGAAAAACAAAAAATGATAACATGGAAAATAGTATGTACAATTTGAAACCAATAATTTGCAGTTTTCAACGAAAATCGAATTTCGATTTCATGACCTTTCATTGGAAAATATAAAATAAATACACAAATAAGAAGAATGAAATTTGAGGACATGTACATGTAAAATTAATGATTGAAAATTAAAGGGCTAGAAGTGATTATTATTAATGGTTGGCAATTGTGGAGCTGTATTATTATTTTTTTATTTGAGTTGAAAACAAGTCCTCTAAGAAGTCTGCTAATAATAATTTTTTTAAATGCCCCTTATAATTTCAATCATTATGAATTGATAATGATGTAAAGGGTGGGTTTTAAGAGGTTCCCCCATTTTATCATCACTTGCACTGTGGAGGAAATGGGTTGACTACATCAACCATTGGGTCACATAATGGCTACTTGTCAAGGGTCCTAGGATGGCTCAAGTTCGACCTTATCTAACAATCATTTTTTTTTCAAAATAAAATCCCCAAGTTTGAATACCCCTATAGAGGTCTTGCACACTAAATAAATTGTGAGTCAATTTTGTGAGATAAAAGAAAAGCTCAAATGCCAAAAAAAAAAAAAAAAACTCTTATTGTTTGTTTTTCAACAAAAGTTAATTTAGATATTTAATAAAATAGAAGAATTCATTTTGGCTATGAATGGTGCATAATGATGCTAAAATTGTCTCTTATAATGTAATAGTTATTATTACTTTTAAAGAATTAGGATGCATGTAGGGTAGTATACATGCTTAGGAAACATCATAGGGACACAAAAGTGTGTCCTAATTACCTAATATGACAACAAATTTTTATCATAACAATGATATTTAATTTTGTGAAATATTATTATAGTAGATGATGAGACACAATATGTTATCATACACAATAATCCGTTGGGGTGCTTTTGTATGTCTTAACAAGTATCACATATTAGCATACAACTTGTGTCCCAAAGATCAGTTGCTACGCCCACCCATTAAACCCAGCAGAGGCACAAAAAGTCAAGTTTGAGTAACCAAAGTATCCTAATTCATATTCTTACGGGACAAAATTATGTGTCCCGATATATAGAATTCTCTTAAGCCCCAAATCCCTATCAACATATCGCTTTAAAATGAGCAGACCACATAAAGTAAGGACATAGATGGGGGTTTGCAATGCCTACAGGAAGTGCTTTAGTTACATCGTTTTTTGTTGTCAATCATCATATTTGAAATCCACCAGCTAACATACTCTGCATATGTAGCTTTTTGTTTTTCCTATCTTAGGGCTCCATCCAGAGTCTCTAAATGTTAATCATTTAATATAAGATAGTCATGCATGGTCCCCAAATTTAGTAATTTTGTAATTTTCATTTCCCAAATCAATAAACAAATGCTTTTATGCTAGCAAGCTATATGTAAGTAGTGTAGGAATTTACTTGAATAGGAAGCTATTTGCATATAGTAGATTTGCTGATTTTTAGTTTGGTTTATTGATTTTCACCATGATTCACATGTTGGAATAGTAGAGCTTGAAGCACATAAGGTAATTGTGTATTAAATTACCTTGACATCAGTTCTAATGGAATCATCCCTACTGTGCATGAAATAAATAATATAATCTTGAAGCATGTACATAAGGGGATCAACATCGTACATTTACTCTTTGATTACGTAAAAATCTCCCTAATTATTATAAACATAAGGCTCATTAAGGGGACTTCTTCATAAAATACCCTTTGAATTCTACTGTGAATGTTTATGCAAGCATTTTTACAATAATTCAAGGAGATCTTGACATAATTAGAGAGTGACGATACTATGCTATAATGGCATTACGGAATTCAAGCAACACTTAACACCTTTTCTTGAAATCTCATCAAATGTTTAATTATTACATGCAATAAAAACTAGACATTTATTTCCAGCTATTTAATGATGCAAAAGATTTAATCAATTAAATAACGCAACAAAAAATAAAAGTTTACTTGCCAATCATTTATTTTTCATTAAATTTTTCATTATCACTCGGAAAAAAGTTACACGTTTCTTGAAAATATCTTACGGGAAGGTGAAGCAATGAACATTATAAATAACACTAAATTGCATGAAGGCCACATAGTGGAAAAGACTAATTTACATTTTTTTTTCTTGAAAAATTCTATAGGAATCCATCGTATCGTTCAACTCCTTTTGTCATATAGATGGAAAAGCTTCATTTCTCCCATATTTTGGTCCTTGTCCTCATCATCTCTGGTTTGTACAATATAAGAATTAAAGCAACATCGAAAGATCCATTATGTAATTAGTATTTATTTACTCTACACACGTTAATATTACCTATAATTTGATGGTTTGTTTACACTTTTGGCAGTTGCAAATGTGATTCCACAAGCTGATGCACAGAAAAGGTGTCTAGACCAACTACAACCTAAGGGCTGTTTGCTTGAGACTTGCAAAAAACAATGTTTTGAGAAGCATGGATCATTCTTTGGAGGTCAATGTGTTGAAAATCCTCCAGGTTCAGAAGTTTGGGCTTGCATATGTGCTTATAATTGCTAATCTGCTGTATTTTATAAATCTCAAATAATTTATATTGTAACATGTCAAAAGCCTAGCTACTAAGTTAAGCTTGGCAAAAGATTGCCTTGAATGAATTTGTTTCTTTTTTCCTTATGTCCACTTAAGTGAAACAAGATTCACATTGTCTTATTTTTTTACAGCAATAATGAAGGAAAATTGTATGGACTATCCAAAAATTTATCAATCAACCCATATTTTGTAATTTTCATATTTCCACAGCTTTGATATTGACACCCACCCTTATGGAAGTTTTCAACAAATGTATGTGTTGCTCGGAAATGACATAATGATGTTTTTTCAACATTTGTGGAAGCTATTAGTGAATAAAGAAAAATGATAAAAGGCTATAGTTCCAAATTATATGCATTGGGTGTGTATGTGTGATTTTAAAGTTTTCGCCAATTTAATGCAGTTTTTCATTATGTTAAGATCTAATGATTAGGGGGAAAAAAATTAGATTTCAAAAACAAAAAGTAACTTGGTTTCCCTTGCTACAAATTAGTCACCTATTTCCGAATGTTTAGATAGCTAAATGAAACTAAAAACTTTCCGGTGGCTAAATTTAGATCCATGAAAGATTTTTTATGAGTTTTGAGCGCTCACTTCACATAAAGATCCTAGTTTGTTCCCCTTTCACTCTCCTATAGAAAAACTAAAAAAGGAGTGAACGAATCTAATATCAATGAGATCTTCTTTAGTACTCCTATTATTTAAGCGATGATTAATCAATGAGCAATTAATATTTACTTTGAAAACATGCTAAATACACACGTAAAGACAATAAACATGGCACTAATGATCCAGGAGTTTAGAAACAAAAAAGGTGAATTTTAAGATCATTAAAACTAAATGAAATAGAAAACCATCCAGTAGCTTAAATTGGATCTATTATGGGTTGCTTATGGCATTACAACACTTTTGACATTATAAGATGACCCCATTATCATCTTTGGTAAGCATGAATGATATGGAATGGATTGGAATCATGACTAGAAAAATAAACCATTCCCATGTTTAGAGTGGCACATGCAATGGAAAGCATAGTAAGTAGTATTCGTCGAAAGTTCTCGTAGTTATAAATTACCACAATGAAACTAAAGGTTAAATAAGTAATTTTAATTAATGATCATGAAAGATGTTGGAATGGAATCACAATTCCAACATCTTAAAAATGGAATCAATGATTTCAATGAATCTTAATTTCAACTGTTAAAAGCATATCCAAATGTAGGAAACTAGCATATTCTAGAATCATCATTGCATATGGGGTTCAGTTCTAGGTACCAAACACACCATAATATGACATGGTGAATTTGATTGTCGTATTAAATAATCTAATGAAACAGGAAAAGAATTTAATGGGACCTAAAAGAAAGTGCTTTACAATCATAGTTGTCAAAATCGCAATTTTACTTATACAATTCTATCGGTTTATAGTTTGCCTTTCTATGTTAACTTAGGTATAGAATCATTTTCATATAAACTTGTAAAATCATGAGTTTATAGGTAAAATCAGTTGAATCTTGCATTTTTAATCAAGTTTACCAATTCTACCTATTAAAGTCAATTAAACTACAGATTGAAAAATATAGCTTAACTTTTATAAGATATGAATATTACTAGTTATTTGAAAGACATAGAAATAGAATATAAGAATATAATTGATAATAATATCAACAATAATGTTGGCTTTGATGATGAAGGTGGTAGCAATGATGGTTATGGTGAAAAGAAGGTTGACAACAGTTTTTACTTTTAATGTTGAAAAGAGAGAACAATTTTTTTCTTTATATTTTATTATTATAATTTATATTGAAATACATTTCATATTGGTATTATTATTCATATTCTAGTTTTATGCATTAGCTTAATAAATTATGCTAATTTATTTGTACTATAAATATATAACTTTTATTGTGAGTTATGATTAAAATTTATGTTGAATTTGTTTACTTCCATCTTATATTTCATGTTTTTTGTGATTATAGGAAACATATGAATAGTTTTTAAAGCTATTTTTAGTAGATCGTAGAAACTTACGTTTCTACTTTTTGATTTTGTGTTCTGATTCTACAGACCCTTTAACTATTCTAGATAGAACAACAAGTTTCACAACCTTGATTATGATACTCAACGTAATGGAACACATGTACTTTCTTGATTTCCCCCTCTTTTTCATTTTTCCTCTTCCTAAAATTTTGTCTTTACGTTCCCTCTCCCCAGCATTTCGTTTCCACACACATCCTTCCCATCTTTCAATTCTTCTCCCTTTCTATTACTTCATTTTCTTGCTTTTTGCCTGTTTCTTTGTTTTTATTTATCCCTTCCTTTAAGCTTCTCTATAAAACACCATAAATTGATACATACATGAATGGTAGAGGAGGATCAACGGTTAAATATGAGTTTGTATAGGAAGAAGAAACCCATTTAACAATACCTAAGCCTTCTCTTTTCTTTAAAGGTGTTAGATTTGGTGTATATGCTACTGAATGTGAGTTAATTTTCCTTGTTAACTTCTATAGACTAGATACTTATGACAAGGGTGAAGTTGTTTTATTGGATGCTCATGGTTAGTTCTTGATTCTTGTCAAGTGTAACGTAGGGTTTTGTTTTTTGTTAATATATATATTCTCTTACGAGTTATTAATGTGATGACACCAGGTTGACTTCACGAGAGTATGGTTTGTATTTAAGAAACAACTTTTGCAATTTTGGCATTTATTATTCAATTTAAAAAATGGAATTTGTTGCATAATTTGAATAATTTAAGCATTTTTTACATAGTATTTTATTAATGAGTAGCTTTGATCTTTATTAATAATAGTAAAGAAGAGAATTCAAACTTTTATGATTAATGAAAGATTTTTCATCAAGATGTAAAAATATCTTTATTTTGTTTAGCTTAATAAAACCCTAATGATGGATTTGTCTCTTTAAAGAGAAGGTTGGAATTCTCCCTTAAATTTTCTTTTTACACCATTACTTTGATTATTGCTTTAGGATTTGCTTTAATGTAATGGTTGGAGCTTTTAAATTAAAGTATATTATTTTCACTACATTACTTTTGTAGCAGATAAGAGAGATTAGAGCTTTTGTTTGGTTAAAGAGTAGTAGTAGGAAAAGAGAGTAATGATGGTGTGTAACAAGGTTGAGGAAGAAGTTGAAGCTTAATAGATGATCTCAATTGGGAATATCTCAAGGATGCAAAGTAATGAGATTTCAAAGCAAATTCGCTTTTTGATGGTGATAAGTGCAAGGAATGCTGTTATTACAAAGGTTATGTGATAAGATCACATTATACTTATATTTTCTTTTGGACTTATATTAAATTTATTTCAATATTATAAAGAAAATATAAAGAAATGATATTTAATGGTGTTTATTGTGAAAATTCAGGTTTTGAGGACCCAAAAGTAAATTACAAGTTAATTGGAGGAGTTTTTCACAAAATTGAAGAAGCGAGCGAAGGATTGCACGGAAGGCCGCCGGCCTTGAGCCGGCCTATATTAAACCTCGGATATCCATTGCGAAAATCTCTCCAAAATCGTATCTTAATTAATTTGCTGACTCAACTCCTCATCAGATCAAGCTTATCCTCCTCCTCTTTGGATCTATAAATAGGCCCCTTGTGTGAACCTTGGAGGCATCCCCTTTTGTTTTAGAATCCTTTTGTTTTGATTCTTTGTTTAGCATCATTTGTCTTTGTTTGAAATCATTAGAATTCCCTTAGGAACTTTAGGATTTTATATTTTCTTTAATTCCTTTACATTTTATGTTATTCCAAATTTTAGTTTGAAGAAAGAAAGTTATTTTGCTGAAGTTTTCTTTCAATTGAAGAATTCGAGGAATCATTTTGGAAGATTGAAGTTCTTGAAGATTATAGCTATTGTTTCATTTACTTTATTTTCTTTTATGCCATTTATTAGTTTATTCTTGTTGTTCAATATGAATTCCATTACACCTATTTATTTCAATTGTTTTTATGCAATTCATACTATAATGTTCTAAATCATCATTGTGGGAAACATGATGAAGCCATAATTCAAAGTAAAATGATTATTGTATTCATGTTATAGGACATATAGATATGCGGAATTTTCATATAAGAAGTCCTGCTATGAATTATATTTTGTAATTGAAATCAATGCATAGAAATGTAAATGACTCGAAAGAGAAATTTAGGTTTTATCAGGAATTCCTAAGTAAGATTTAATAATTCATGTGGAAGCATCGTTATTGAATCTTATTAGAAATTGACCTAAGTGTTTCATGTAATATTTTTATTAAATTTTTCACTAAGGGATTAGGAGAAATTATTTTAAAGATATTAGGCAATCATATAATTGGGAAATTTATGATTGTGAATTAGAATCCTTGTTTGATTTTAATTAACGGGAGCTATTAAATTAAATTGGGGTAACATTACTTTAAAACTTGATAAAGGATTAAGGTTTTGTTAATTTCCTATGAAAATCCATATAGCTATGAGTTATTATAACATGAAGGCAATATGATTAGTAGAATTAGGGTGGATTCTATTTCCCACCATCAATTTATCATTTTTCAAACATAATCCTCTTTTTGAGCATTTAGCATAATTCATTCAATTCTCATCAAACATCATTGCCTAAATAATAGTAGAAATTGATAAAGGTCTATTACTTAATCAATTTTCGTGGTTCGACACACTTCTCTCACTATATTACTTGATCCGATCCGGTACACTTACCGGTATTTATTCACGCTCATTTTATATCCCTTTTTGCGTGGATCATTATGTCAAGAGGCAAGAAAAGTTTTCTTGCTTGACATGTGCAACTAATGGGAATTTTGGAGTTTATAAAGCCTATAGCTTAACTTGCCTTGATGAAAGTGGTCGAAATTTAACCTGATCATTTATCCCGTCTGGAATCTAATTTTTTTGATTCACCTATTAATGAAAAGTTCCCTGATGAACAATTGCATGTAGTAGAAGTTCAAGGATTACCTTGGTATGCTGATATCGTTAATTATTTGGTTAGCAAAATCACTCCATATGGTTTATCCTACCAACAGAAAAAGAAATTTTTACATGATGTGAAGTTTTATTTTTGGGATGAACCATATCTCTTTAAAAAATGTGCTGACCAAATAATTAGACGATGTGTACCTGAAAGTGAACAGCTTAGCATTATACAGCATTGTCATTCTAGAGAGGTAAGAGGTCACTTTAGTATGGAAAAAACGGCAGCAAAAATTTTATCTTGCGGATTTTATTAGCCCAGTTTGTTTCATGATTGCAGGAACTTCATTATGACTTGTGCTCAATGCCAAAGGACTGGAAATATTTCAAGAAGACATGAATTACCACAAAATAATATACTTGTAATTGAACTTTTTGACGTTTGGGGAATCGACTTTATGGGTCCTTTTCCCTCATCTTTTTCAAACAAATATATTCTTTTAGCTGTTGATTATGTTTCGAAATGGGTAGAGGCAGTTGCTCTACAAACTAATGACAGCAGGGTTGTCATTAAATTTTTGAAAAAGAATATATTTTCAAGATTTGGGGTACCTAGAGCTATAATAAGTGATGGGGGAACACATTTTTGTAACATGCAATTTAAGAAATTATTATTAAAATATGGAGTTACTCACAAAATTGCCACCCCTTATCATCCACAAACGTGTGGACAGGTTGAGGTATCCAATAGGGAAATTAAGCGAATCTTAGAGAAAACTGTCAATGCATCCCGAAAGGATTGGTCTTTAAAACTTGATGATGCATTGTGGGCTTATAGAACAACTTTTAAAACACCTATTGGAATGTCCCCCTACAAGATTGTTTATGGTAAATCATGTCACCTACCCGTAGAGCTTGAGCACAAGGCATACTGGGCCATAAAATACCTTAACTTTGAGTTGCAAGCTGCAGGTGAAAAGAGGTTGCTCCGATTGAATCAAATGGCCGAGATGAGAGAGGAAGCATTTGAAAATGTGAGAATTTACAAGGAGAGAGCAAAGCGATGGCATGATAAGAACATCTTACAGTGAGAGTTCTTGCCTGGTCAAAGAGTCTTATTGTACAACTCTCAATTGAAGCTATTCCCAGGTAAGTTGAAATCACGATGGTCTGGACCATTTGAAATTGTTAATGTGTTTCCTTATGGTGCAGTTGAATTGAAGGCAGAAGACAACCGTACTTTCAAGGTAAACGGTTATCTTCTCAAACATTACTATGAAGGGGAACATGTTGATAGAAATTGCACAACTGTGGATTTAGGAGATTCAAGAACTTGAACTGGAAAAGTCGGGCTAGCGACTATAAACTAAGCGCTTCATGGGAGGCAGCCCATGCTCAATAAGTATATACACTAGTGTTTTAATTTCGTTAAAAAAAAAATTAATTCAAGGCTGGATAAGAGCCACCGGTGCATTCAAGACATTCCAAGGATGATAGACATTTTGGGAGGAATTTTCTTCCTTATGAACAATTTTACACCAGGGAAGTACTAGTATTTCAATTTTTGCATTGATATTCTTTTCCTTAATTTTGTGCTATATTAGGAACAATGAGGACATTGTCCAATTTAAGTGTGGGGAAGGGATTATAAATGTAGAAGTATAATGATTGATTGCACACATCATGAACTTACAATTCCCATGCTTTATTTATGTCCTTAAGTGTTTATCATCAATGAAATCCTGAAATTGACTTAGATTGGTGCCTTACTCGCCAACTGTTGTGACTAGTTTATATAGTTAAAATTTAATAGTAAAATCTCTAGAGAACAGGGTTTACCCTATGTTTAGCCTTTGAACTTGAGATTGAGTCCTTAAGTTGAAAAAACAAGCAATTTTACTTCAAGGAAAAATTGGTTGGGATAAATCTCTCTTGAAATTTCTTTGAGAATACCTTAACACCTAGTGAAAGAGGTAAAGGAAATATTTTACTTAGTGATCCCTTAATAATAATAAAAAAAAAGGAGCCTTTACTCCAATAACTCAGGAAAGTGAGTTAAGAGTATCCAATCTTAAATGTCAGTGTGAGGAAGAGTTCGTAGGGGTCCCTTTAAAACCTGGTCACTTAGGCGATGAGCCCAGGATGTGCCGACTCAATGAACTCACAATAACGAGAAGGGCGGAAAGGCAAAAATTTAGTACCTTAATGAAAGCTAGGTTGACATGGGCGAGCTTTGGTCCCTCAGAAGAGTGAAGTCTCACTCCGTTGTCAATTAAGGCAAATAAAAAAAATAAAAAAGGGTGAAATTCTAGTTAAAAATGGATACCATATGCTTTCACTTCTTGTTATCTTGTTTAGAGAAGTAAAATTGAGGGAGATTATACTTGCTAATAACCAATGAAGTTTAAATGAATGTTTTTCCTTAGGGACTAAGTATTGTTTTTTTATTGTTAAACACTGGGATTAAAAACCTGTTGTATTTAGATTAACAACTAAATTTCAACTAGATATACTAGTTACAAATTTCAGTATGGTCAGAACAATGGCCACCAGAAGTTCAATGATGGATTTCTCTTGTTTAAATCAATTATTTTGCTTGAGGACAAGCAAAAGTTCAAGTGTGGGGATGTTGATAAGATCACATTATACTTATATTTTCTTTTGGACTTATATTAAATTTATTTCAATATTATAAAGAAAATATAAAGAAATGATATTTAATGGTGTTTATTGTGAAAATTCAGGTTTTGAGGACCCAAAAGTAAATTACAAGTTAATTAGAGGAGTTTTTCACAAAATTGAAGAAGTGAGCGGAGGATTGCACGGAAGGCCGCCGACCTTAGGCCGGCCTTGAGCCGGCCTATATTAAATCGGCTTCAAAAAAACATTAAAGCCGCCGGCCTTCATTATTCCCCGAATATCCATTGCGAAAATCTCTCTAAAATCGTATCTTAATTAATTTGCTGACTCAACTCCTCATCGGATCAAGCTTATCCTCCTCCTCTTTGGATCTATAAATAGGCCCCTTGTGTGAACCTTGGAGGCATCCCCTTTTGTTTTAGAATCCTTTTGTTTTGATTCTTTGTTTAGCATCCTTTGTCTTTCTTTGAAATCATTAGAATTCCCTTAGGAACTTTAGGATTTTATATTTTCTTTAATTCCTTTACATTTTATGTTATTCCAAATTTTAGTTTGAAGAAAGAAAGTTAATTTGCTGAAGTTTTCTTTCAATTGAAGAATTCGAGGAATCATTTTGGAAGATTGAAGTTCTTGAAGATTATAGCTATTGTTTCATTTACTTTATTTTCTTTTATGCCATTTATTAGTTTATTCTTGTTGTTCAATATGAATTCCATTACACCTATTTATTTCAATTGTTTTTATGCAATTCATACTATAATGTTCTAAATCATCATTGTGGGAAACATGATGAAGCCATAATTCAAACTAAAATGATTATTGTATTCATGTTATAGGACATATAGATATGCAGAATTTTCATATAAGAAGTCCTACTATGAATTATATTTTGTAATTGAAATCAATGCATAGAGGATTAGCGGGAGCTATTAAATTAAATTGGGGTAACATTACTTTAAAACTTGATAAAGGATTAAGGTTTTGTTAATTTCTTGTGAAAATCCATATAGCTATGAGTTATTATAACATGAAGGTAAACATAATCCTCTTTTTGAGCATTTAGCATAATTCATTCAATTCTCATCAAACATCATTGCCTAAATAATAGTAGAAATTGATAAAGGTCTATTACTTAATCAATCTTCGTGGTTCGACACTCTTCTCTCACTATATTACTTGATCCGATCCGGTACACTTACCGGTATTTATTCACGCTCATTTTATATCTCTTTTTGCGTGGATCATTATGTCAAGAGGCAAGAAACGTTTTCTTGCTTGACATGCACAACTAATGGGAATTTTGGAGTTTATAAAGCCTATAGCTTAACTTGCCTTGATGAAAGTGGTCGACACCCCGAATCTACAATTTAAGGGAATCAACTGTCTTGATCTATACTTCTTAGGTTATTGTGTCATTATAGTTTTTTGTCTATATTTGCTAGTTAACATTTTTTTTAATATCAATAGGATGATTCTTTTGATTGAAATAAATTGACCATTCTAATTTAGATTTGTTGTAATATGTTCCTTAATTTTTGTTTTGATCTTGATGGGTCTTCGTTATTATTTCATTATTCCCAATTTTAGCTACTTGTTGGTTTGAAAGCATGCTAAATGAACATTTTGTTATTTTAATGGCCTTGCTAATGTGAATGGTTGTTGCTTGCTTGTGATATGTGATCTTTCAACACCATCTTTGCTTCTCATGGCAATCAACTAAACACATAAATAGTTTGGATACTTTATCGTGTTAATGTATGTTGTATATCTAATTTAGGAGTTTTAGGGTCTACCTTTGCCTTGTATTAAAGATGCAATTTCCATCGTCCATGCTCTATAATCCACTATGTTTCCAAGTATATAAACCTCATACATCTTATTTTGTTTATGCATCATGTTATGTATGGCTTTCGCTGTATAGGTTGCCTTAGTTAGTAGCTATGGTGCAAATTGATCTGCCTTTTTATTTTGTAATTTATGATGTTAATATTTAGGCCATGGCTAATAGGGCAGCCTTTGAGCTTATATACAAATTAGATTGGATTATAAACATTGGGCATATACTTTGTTGATAATGATGGTATGCACATAAAATAGAAAGGTCATGCTTACTTTGATCAACTGAATCAATGTTGAGTGCACCATTGGTTGTAAGCATCGATTGTAAGGAATTTTGATATCTATAATCTATTTAATATATTCTTAACAAATGTTGGAGCAAAAATGACCAAATAGAGAGTGACCCCTTGTTTTCTTTTTCCTCCCTTTGTTTGGATTTAATTGTTGTAGCTAAAAGAAATAGTGATATATCAGCTTATTAAAACTATTTGCTTCAATGCACATATGTAATGCTACAGAAAGGGGTTTTGGTGAAAATGCCTAAAAGTTTTCATAGCACGTGTATACTCATAATATGAGAACCAACTTGCAAGATAAAGGCTATAAGGCTTGAAATAATTCTCTTTTAATCATAATACATATGATTGATTAATATGGGAAAATTACTATGGAGACTAGTAGTTCACAGTTCACTTGAACTAAAGTCACAACTCTAAAGAAATTTTAGTTTAAAAAAGGTTTAGAGGAAAAAAAATTTCAAATAAAAAATGTACAAGTTTCAGATTTTTGCATTACTAAATCTAAACATAAACCATCTATTATCCTATCCTACACCTGCTCATTGATATATAGGCCTAAAGGTGTATGTTTCATTCAGCTTAGTAAGATATTTCTCATATTATACCTTTCAAGTAATTATCAAGTTGATTAACAAACATATGAATGCAATAATGCATACGGTCATTCTAGAACTGTATGTAGTATAGATTTTGTAATACTTAAAAGTATTATTTATTTATTTATGTAATATATGTATTACCACAAAGAGCTAAGGACGAGGATGGAATTTTAAAATGTTTAAAGGGGTAATTTGGACATTTGACATAGAGGATATAAATACTAAAATTAACCTAGAGAGCCTCCTTTCTCATTTGAGTAGTGAAATAGAAACTGTAGAGGACAGATGCTCCCAACGAGAAACCCTAAGACAACAAAAGGAAAAAGGAGCTAGTCTATTCTAAGTACATCCAGTAAGGATCTTTATATGAATTCTAAATTTTGTTAGTGGAATTGGACCTCATGGTTATCGTGTATGCATCAGGACTTGAGATTTGAGAAGGGATGCTATGAGAATGGAGATTTAATGGCTCAAAGTTGTGATTTGTGGAATTGTTGATGTAAGTATGAAAATCCCTATAATCTAAAAGCCATTATGTATTTTAGAGATATAATAGAGCTTAGGAATAGAGAAGGTTGAGTGTTGGAAACTTTGAAGTAAAAGCAATAGGGTTCGTGGAAATTGCTAAGGGTAACATGGCCTACCAACATGGTCGTGTTTCGATTGTATTGAATTCGAAAGGTACACCGAGAGATACTCGACTTCCTAATACGGTCATGTTTTGATTGTGTTGAGTGAAAGGCAACACAGCCTCCCAACACGGTTGTGTTTAGATCGTGTTGAGTGTGGAAGTTGCACCGAAAGATACATGGCCTCTTAACACAGTCGTGTTTCAACCATGTTGAGTCAAGGGTAACATGGCCTCCTAACATGGTCGTGTTTCGACCATGTTGTATGAAGAAGAACACATGACCTCCCAACACGGTCGTTTCCAACCATATTGAAACCAAAGTTTACATTGAAAGATACACAACCTCTAACATAGTCGTGCTTTATCTCGTGTTGAGTAACACGATCCCCAACTTAACCATGTTGAATAAAGTATAAATTAATTATATATTTACTTAACTTCAAATTAAACTAATTTCCATGTAGCCTAGATAGCTAGTAAGGCCCTAGAGAAATTAAATAAATAGGATTTAGAGAAATAAGAGAATGCTATTGATCTCAGATTAAGTGCTAAGAAGAACTTGTTGATTGAACAAATTTCAACTTAGCTTACGTCCAAGATCGGGAAGTGCTTAAAGCTAGGATTTAAGGTACACGTAACTTATGTGATGATTTGTACTTGTTTATGATAATTTATGTATTGAACTTGATTTAACTAGATGAATTGGTTTAAGTGTTTAAATTGTATATTGTATGTGCTTGGCTCAGCCTAGGGCCCATAGTGGCAAATCCCTAGGGAGCACCCCAATGATCCTTATGTGATGTTATCCCTAGTGGAGTCGTGCTTGGAAATGATCTAGGCTGAACGTTGATTAAGTGGTTTAATGAATATGGGTGTGGGGCCCATAGTGGTAGTTCCCATCACCTAGGGCCTATAGTGGCAATTTCCATCACCAGGTTTAAGTGTACATACGTGTGGGGCCCATAGTGGCAATTCCCATCACTAAGTTTAAGGTTTAAGTGTACATGGGTATAGGGCCCATTGTGGTAGTTCCCATCACTAAATCATGTTCCAGTGTGTTAAGGGGTTCATGAGTACCCTGTTGATACTTATGGACCTAAATGTATTAAGGAAATGGTTGTTTGTGTTTAAGTACTACATAACGTGTGTGACACTTATTCATGTTTATACATGCGTGTGTGTTTGTGTCATACGTATTGGGCATTAGCTCATCCTTTGGGGAACCTTTTTTAGATGCAAATGTTGAGGGAGACGAGAACTTAGAAGATGACTTAAGTTTAGGTAAGACATAGAGAGAGGAAGATGAAGATTTCCATTATTATTATGGTGATTAAGTTTTAGGAGATTTATGTTGTTTAATTGTAATAGACAGTATCAATGAGAATATTATTTTAGTGTTTAAAGACTTCTACTGCATTAGATGTTTGATATGGTTTTTGAGAATATTTGAAATTTTAGGATGTATGGAATGTTTTTATATTGGAGTTATAAGTTAAAATGTATCAGAGTTTATTTAGAGCCTGAATGTGTTCTTATGAGATAATGACACATAGTGGGCGGTAGCACGACCTAAGTTTTGGGGCGTTACAGCTTAAGTGGTATTAAAGCTTCAGGTTTATGATCTTTGAGTGACTTAAGTTTGAATCTATAAGGAATAGGTTGATGATCTTTTAGTAACATAAGTAGATCCGATTGTCTCTTCTTAAATAAAATGCCTCCAAGAAGAATTATCAGATCAGGAACTGGAAGGGTTGCTAGGCATGATAACCCTAATGAGGAGGAAGTTCAGAACTCATACCCACAAGGGAAAAGAGGTCAAATGGCTAAAGAGACAGTTTAACTACTACACATTGTGAACCACCTAGTGGGATTATTGGCATAATAACAACAAGCTCGTGATGTCCCATAGCATAGAAATGCCAATGAACCTATCAGCTTTGATAGGTTCATAAGAATGGCTAAGGAATTTAAACCCAGAGTGGATGACCCAATCGAGGTTGAGGATTAGGTATAGGAAATTGATAAGACTTTTACTGCCTTTTAGATATTAGAAGATAGGAAGGTAAATTATGTTGCATTCATGTTGAGGGGGACTGTAGCAAAATGGTAGGCTTTGGTTCCTAAATTTGTAGGGGAGTGCATGAACTAGTTGGTATTTAAGGAGCTATTCTATTAGAGATGCTTTCCCAACAACTCTAGATACAGAATGGAGAATGAATACTACAGCTATGAATAGGGGAATTGAACAGTTGAAGAGTATAAGATAGAGTTGAACCGCTTCATTCAGTTCCTTCTTGAGAATGTATGCAATGATGATAGGTATCGAGCCAAAAGGTTATTAAGAGGATTGAAATTGGACCTACAACTTGTTGTAGGGGCCTTTCAGCTAAATGCATATGTTGAAATGGTAGACAAAGTGAAGTACCTTGAGTAGAATACAAAATTATAGAATAATAGAGGAGTCGAAGAGTAGCAATAGCTTTGGGAAAAAGACTTGCCTCTAGTGGAATGGGGCAAGATAGGGGTAACAGACATCACCTGTTGCAAAGCAGAACATCAAGAACTGTAGCTTCTCCTCTCTAAATCAAACAAATGCCTTTAGCACTCACTGTAACAAGCTCTAATGTTAAATGTCCTAGATGTTACAGACCCCATGAATCAAGAGACTGTAGATGGCTAGATGGGGCATGTTTCTCTTATAGGAAGACTGGGCACATTAGCAGACATTACACTGAAAAGTCAGTTCCCCTAATCTCCTATCATGTGTGTAACCAAAGGGGATATAAGGCAATCAACTGTCCTTAAGGGCAAATCAGGAATCAAAGAAGGCCAGTTCAATAGTTAGCTAAACCTTTAATGAGAAGATAGGAAGGTAGATCACAGATAGGAACTCTTGCACAAAGAGTTCCCACCAGGGTGTTTTCCATTCACCAACAATAGCACCAAGATATTCCAGATGTGGACAACATTAAAAGTATGCTTCCAGTACACTCCCACAAAGCATCTATGTCCTGTGTGTTTGAGAATTTTGTTTGTGCATGTGCATTGAATGTTAAAAACATGAATGACTGTTTGGCTGTTAGTACTCCTTTGGGAGTAAGAGTGATACGAACCACGCCAACGTGTGACGAAACCCAATACCAATACGTTCGGAATTGCTACCCAAGATGCCAAACAATCGAGTGGAAACCGCGACCCGTTGTCTATAAGTGAGACAAGAACCTTGGTATATTATGTAGACGCCACAATCGGGATGAAAGACCGATTGATAAGTCGGGATGAACGCTACGGAAGAAAATCCGATAAGTTCTAGAGTAGTTCTTTAAAGAACCAAGAGAGGAATTCTCTCAAAGTGTTTTCAAACTTGTATGTTGTATATTCTATATTCTATGTTGTATCTAAACCCTAGGAGCTTTATATTAGGGTTTACAATTCGTAACAATGATGTCCCAAAACGACATAGCTTCAATAAGTTGCGTAAAATAACAAAACAATGACTTAATGATACGAATCGATTGGCTCTATACCAAACTGATGCGAATCGATTGGCTCTGATACCAAACTGATGCGAGATCGGTTTGATCGGATTCCTCACTGATACGAACCACGCCAACGTGTGACGAAACCCAATACCAATACGTTCGGAATTCGCTACCTAAGATGCCAAACACACTCAAGTGGAAACCGCGACCCGTTGTCTATAAGCGAGACAAGAATCTTGGTATAATATGAAGACGCCACAATCGGGATGAAAGACCGATTGATAAGTCGGGATGAACGCCATGGAAATAAAATCCGATAAGTTCTAGGTTAGTTCTTTAAAGAACCAAGAGAAGGAATTCTCTCATAAGTGTTTTCAAACTTTCAATGTTGTATATCCTATGTTCTAACCTAGGAGCTTTATATTAGGTTTACAATTCGTAACAATAAAGCCCAAAACGACATAGCTTAGATAAGTTGCGTAAAAATCAACAAAACAAACATGTAGGCCAGCGGTGTAGACATGAAGGCCGGCGGCCTTGGAGCCGGTGTTGAATATACACGACCAGCGTTGGAAATGTACACGACCGTGTACTTCTAGCCGTGTATCTTTCTGTGGATTTTCTTGACTCCATACACGGCGTGCCTTTTAGCCGTGTATATGACCGTGTATGATTCTATGTAACCTTGAACTCCTACACGGCCGTGCCTTGTAAAGACACGCCCTCTTCATCCCGTATCCGTTATGACTTGTACAAGAGCAAGGGCATTCCCATGGTTGTTCCAATCCTTTCCAACTTCATGATTGCTCCAATCCTTTCCGGCTTTGTGGACATCCTTTATCAACCCGTTAAGTGCTTCCTTGAATCGTTTTGCTCGATTTCTTGTGATCGGTCCAAGTGGCACTTCAAGAGGATCCACATTCCATCTTCCGGCTTGGCTCCATCATGGATCTCATCATTCCCCTTCCTCTTGAAAAGGATTTGTCCTCAAATCATCGCCTGCATCAAAAGGACTCAGATGAGTAACATTAAATGTGGCACTTACTTGATACTCACCTGGTAAATCTATCTTGTATGCATTATCATTTATGCGCTCCAGAATTTGAAATGGTCCATCGCCTCTAGGAAGTAGTTTAGATCGACGCTGCACAGGAAACCGCTCTTTGCGCATGTGAACCCAAACCCAATCTCCAGGTTCAAAAGGACAGCTTGTCGACGACCCTTGTTGGCTTGTTTCACATACTGCTCTGTTCTTCGCTCAATGTTTAGCCTTGCCTTCTCATGGATCTGTTTAACCAATTCTGCTTTCTTCTTGCCATCTAGATTAACATACTCAGAAATAGGCAAAGGTGATAAATCCAAAGGAGTTAGTGGATTAAAACCATACACAATTTCAAAAGGAGTAAATTTAGTAGCAGAATGCACTGTACGATTATAGGCAAATTCAATATGCGGTAAACAATCCTCCCAACTTTTAATATTCTTTTTAATGACAGCCCTCAACAAAGTAGATAAAGTTCGATTTACTACCTCAGTTCGACCATCAGTCTGTGGATCACAAGTAGTAGAAAACAATAACTTAGTTCCAAACTTAGCCCACAAGGTCTTCCAGAAGTAGCTCCAAAACTTAGCATCTCTATCCGATACGATTGTTCTAGGCATACCATGTAATCTCACAACTTCCCTAAAGAACAAATTGGCAATATTGCAAGCATCATCCATTTTGTGACAAGGAATGAAATGTGCCATCTTAGAGAATCTATCCACAATTACAAAAATAGAATCTCGACCATGTCTAGACCTGGTAATCCTAACACAAAATCCATGGAAATATCTACCCAAGGCTCATGAGGAATGGGAAGTGGGGTATAAAGCCCTTGGGGTTAGACTCTAGATTTCGCTTGCTTACACGTGACACATGCTCACAAATCCTCTCAACATCTCGTTTCATGTGAGGCCAATAGAAGTGTTCCTGCAATACCCCTAAGGTTTTAGCTACTCCAAAATGTCCCATTAAACCTCCTCCATGAGACTCCCTCACTAGTAATTCTCTTAAAGAACAAATTGGAATGCATAGTTTACTCTCCCTAAACAAGAATCCTTCATGTTTATAAAATTTACCATGCCCACTCTTCTCACAATGCACATACTCCTCACAAAAATCTCGATCAGCAGCATAAATTCCTTAATGTGCTCAAAACCAAGCAGTCTTGAACTAAGAGTAGAGATAAGAGTTTACCTTCTAGAAAGTGCATCAGCAACGACATTCTCTTTACCTCGCTTGTAGTGGATGACATATGGAAATGTTTCGATGAACTCCACCCAACGAGCATGCCTTTTATTTAGCTTATGTTGCCCCTTCAAGTACTTCAAGGATTCATGATCAGTGTGGATCATGAACTCTTTTGGCCAAAGGTAGTGTTGCCACGTCTCCAGGGCTCGAACTAATGCATATAACTCCTTGTCATAAGTAGGGTAATTCAAGGTTTCCCCACTTAGCTTCTCACTAAAGAATGCGATTGGTCTTCTCTCCAGCATAAGCACTACTCCAATACCTAATCCTGAAGCATCACACTCAATTTCAAACGTTTTAGCAAAATTAGGTAAAGCATGCAATGGCACCTGAGTCAACTTATTTTTAAGCGTTTGAAAGGCCTTCTCTTGTTGCTTCCCCCATCTGAACCCCACGTTCTTCTTAATTACCTCAGTAAGTGGTGCGGCAATGGTGCTGGAATCCTTCACAAACCTCCTGTAAAAGCTCACTAGTCCATGGAAACTCCCCACATTACTTACAGTAGTTGGACTAGGCCATTCTTGGATTGCAGAAATCTTTTCTTCATCAACCTGTATTCCCTGTGCACTAACAACAAAACCAAGAAACATAAGTTTGTCTGTGCAAAAAGTGCACTTCTTGAGGTTAGCATATAATTGCTCCTTTCGAAGCACTTCTAAAACATCCATCAAGTGAGATATATGGTCTTCCAAACTCTTGCTGTAAATGAGAATCTCATCAAAATAGACAACCACAAATTTTCCAATAAAAGTCCTCAAAACATGATTCATAAGTCTCATAAAAGTACTAGGTGCGTTAGTTAAACCGAAAGGCAATACTAACCACTCATACAATCCATATTTCGTTTTGAATGCGGTTTTCCATTCATCAGCTTCTTTCATTCTAATTTGGTGATATCCACTTTTCAGATCAATTTTGGAAAAGACACTAGACCCATGTAACTCATCTAACATGTCATCTAAGCGAGGAATGGGATGACGATACTTTACCGTGATGTCGTTGATAGCGCGGCAGTCAACACACATTCTCCATGACCCATCCTTCTTAGGCACCAAAATCACAGGCACTGCACATGGACTCATGCTTTCTCTCGCGTACCCCTTCTCCATTAATTCATCGACCTGCCTTTGGAGTTCCTTTGTCTCCTCCGGATTGCTCCTATAAGCTGGCTTGTTTGGAATCGATGCTCCGGGTATAAGGTCAATCTAGTGCTCAATACCACGGATAGGTGGTAATCCCTTTAGAATCTCCTCAGGGAAGACATCTTCAAAGTCCTGCACAATAGACACAACCACACTAGGCAAAGAGTTAGATAGTTCATTAGTACTCAAACATGTTTCTTTAAAAACTAGCAACATAGGTTGCTTCATCACTAACGCTCTCCTCACTACATTCGCTCTTGCCACAGAACTCTCCTTTTGTAAGGCTACACTCTCCTTTTCACTCACCACTAAAGTTGATTCCCCTTCAACTTGGTCTCTCACACTCTTTCCAGCCTTCCTCTCTTTTTCCTTTTGATATCGACTTTTGTGTTCCTTTTCTTTCTCATTATCTTTTGCTCCCTCACTCTCCCTTTGTTTTTCACTCACCTTATATTTTGCAAAAGACTGTTGTAGCTGCAACTGATCCTCATACACCTATTTAGGTGTTAAAGGTTTAAGACTAAAGCTTTTTCCTTGGTGAACAAGTGTATACTTGTTAGAAAAGCCATTATGAACAACCTTCCTATCAAATTGCCATGGCCTCCCCAACAACACATGACACGCTTGCATTGGCACTACATCACATAACACCTCATCCTCATACCTACCAATGCAAAAAGCAATCAAGGCTTGCTTACTCACCTTAGTCTCGCCACTATCATTCAACCACTGCAATTTATATGGACTAGGGTGTTTAGTAGTCTTGAGTCCCAGCCTCTCAACAATAAAAGTACTCACCACATTAGTGCAACTTCCTCCATCAATGATCAAACTGCAAATATGATCTCCTAGATAACATCTAGTATGAAAGATATTCTCTCTTTTCCTATCTCCTCTATCTTCCCAATCCCTAGTTCCTCTATTCCTACCACTATAACCTCTATAACTCCCGACAGAAGGTTCATCAAATTCGTTATCAGACATTCCATCTCCACCCCTTTGTACTCTCCTAGAACAACTCTCCCTCTTACGCCTTTGGAAGACGTTTTTAGATTGCTTTAGTCTTTATTCCACCGTCTCATGAATTTGTTCCATTCCTCCTGAAACATCCTTTTCATCTCACCCCTCAACGCCTCAATCACTAACCTAGCATCAAACCTTCCCCTCTCACTTTCAGGAGAATGTTGCCTCGACATAGTCCTTGCAGAAAAAGATTAGTACTAACATAAATATATATATGATCAAGCCTCACGATACACTCCCTTACGTGTTTTGCTCAAATGATGATACCACATAGTCACTAGTGTATTCTCACAAATAATGATGATATCAACTCGCCAATTCCTCTTCTCAATTCTCATGGAACTAACCCAAACTACACCAATTCCCTTCCGTAGAATTCAAAACAACTCTAGGGTTCATAAATTTCCACTTTTTCTTTCTGAATTTTTTTATTGCCTTTGTTTGTTGCTGTTGATCATGCTCCTTTTTTTTGTGTTGTGATTCTTCCTTTTTTTTTGTAACAAAATTGAATAGTAGGTACTACACTTTCAATAGATAATAAATACTATGAATTTGAATACTAACAATTGATATGAACGATTGGAGTTAGGGTTTTGACTTTACCTTCCTCAAACCGAACTGATGTTTAACAAACCTAAGCTCTGATACCAAACTGATACGAATCGATTGGCTCTGATACCAAACTGATGCGAATCGATTGGCTCTGATACCAAACTGATGCGAGATCGGTTTGATCGGATTCCTCACTAATACGAACCACGCCAACGTGTGACGAAACCCTAATACCAATACGATCGGAATTCGCTACATAAGATGCCAAACACACTCAAGTGGAAACCGCGACCCGTTGTCTATAAGCGAGACAAGAACCTTGGTATAATATGAAGACGCCTACAATCGGGATGAAAGGCCGATTGATAAGTCGGGATGAACGCTACGGAAATAAAATCCGATAAGTTCTAGGTTAGTTCTTAAAGAACCAAGAGAAGGAATTCTCACATAAGTGTTTTCAAACTTTCAATGTTGTATATCCTATGTTCTAACCCTAGGAGCTTTATATTAGGGTTTACAATTCGTAACAATAAAGCCCAAAACGACATAGCTTAGATAAGTTGCGTAAAAATCAACAAAACAAACATGTAGGCCGGCGATGTAGACATGAAGGCCGGCGGCCTTGGAGCCGGTGTTGAATATACACGACCAGCTTTGGAAATGTACACGACCGTGTACTTCTAGCCGTGTATCTTTCTGTGGATTTTCTTGACTCCATACACGGCCGTGCCTTTTAGCCGTGTATATGACCGTGTATGACTGTATGTAACCTTGAGACTCCTACACAGCCGTGCCTTGTGAAGACACGCCCTCTTCATCCCGTATCGTTATGACTTGTACAAGAGCAAGGGCATTCCCATGGTTGTTCCAATCCTTTCCAACTTCATGATTGCTCCAATCCTTTCCGGCTTCGTGAACATCCTTTAACAACTCGTTAAGTGCTTCCTTGAATCGTTTCGCTCGATTTCTTATGATCGGTCCAGGTGGCACTTCAAGAGGATCTACATTCCATCTTCCAGCTTGGCTCCCATCATGGATCTCATCACTTAAAGGCCGGCAGCGTGGGAATGAAGGCCGGTGGCCTTGAGCCGCGTTGGAGATGTACACGACCGTGTACTTCTAGTCGTGTATCTTTCTGTGGAAATTCTTGACAACATACACGACCGTGTACTTCTAGTCGTGTATCTTTCTGTGGAAATTCTTGACACCATACACGGTCGTGCCTTTGAACCGTGCATACGACCGTGTATAATTCTATGTAACCTCCAGACTTCTACACGGTCGTGCCTTGTAAAGACACGCCCTCTTCAACCCGTATCTATTATGACTTGTACAAGAGCAAGGATATTCCCATAGTTGTTCCAATCCTTTCCAACTTCATGATTGCTTCAATCCTTTCCGACTTCATGGACATCCTTTATCAACCAGTTAAGTGCTTCCTTTAATTGTTTCACTCGAGTTCTTGTGATCGGTCCAGGTGGCACTTCAAGAGGATCCACATTCCATCTTCTGGCTTGGCTCCCATCATGGCTCTCATCATTCCCCTCCTCTTGAAAAGGATTTGTCCTCAAATCATCGCCTGCATTAAAAGGACTCAAATCAGTAACATTAAATGTAGCACTTACTTGATACTCACCTGGTAAATCTATCTTATATGCATTATCATTGATGCGCTCAAGAATTTGAAATGGTCCATCGCCTCTAGGAAGTAGTTTAGATCGACATTGCACAGGAAATCGCTCTTTGTGCATGTGAACCCAAACCCAGTCTCCAGATTCAAAGACAGCTTGTCGATGACCCTTGTTGGCTTGTTTCACATACTGCTCTGTTCTTCGCTCAATGTTTAGCCTTGCCTTCTCATGGATCTGTTTAACAAATTCTACTTTCTTCTTGCCATCTAGATTAACATACTCAGAAATAGAGAAGGTGATAAATCAAAGGAGTTAGTGGATTAAAACCATACACAATTTCAAAGGAGTAAACTTAGTAGCAGAATGCATTGTGCGATTATAGGCAAACTCAACATGCAGCAAACAATCCTCCCAACTTTTAATGTTCTTTTTAATGATAGCCCTCAACAAAGTAGATAAAGTTTGATTTACTACCTCAGTTTGACCGTCAGTCTGTGGATGACAAGTAGTAGAAAACAATAACTTAGTTCCTAACTTAGCCCATAAGGTCTTCCAGAAGTAGCTCAAGAACTTAGCATCTCTATCTGATACGATTGTTCTAGGCAAACCATGTAATCTCACAACTTCCCTAAAGAACAAATTAGCAATATTGCAAGCATCATCTATTTTGTGACAAGGAATGAAATGTGCCATTTTCGAGAATCTATCCACGACTACAAAAATAGAATCTCGACCATGTCTAGACCTGGGTAATCCTAACACAAAATCCATGGAAATATCTACCCAAGGCTCATGAGGAATGGGGTATAATGCCCTTGAGGTTGGACTTTAGATTTTGCTTGCTTACACGCAACACATCGCTCACAAATCCTCTCAACATCTCGTTTCATGTGAGGCCAATAGAAGTGTTCCTGCAATACCCCTAAGGTTTTAGCTACTCCAAAATGTCCCATTGAACCTCCTCCATGAGACTCCCTCACTAGTAATTCTCTTAAAGAACAAATTAGAATGCATAGTCTACTCTCTAACAGAATCCTTCATGTTATAAAACTACATGAACTCTTCTCCAATGACATACTCTCAAAAAATCTCCATCAGTAGCATACAATTCCTTAATGTGCTCAAAACCAAGCAGTCTAGAACTAAGAGTAGAGATAAGAGCATACCTTCTAGAAAGTGCATCAGCAACGACATTCTCTTTACCTTGCTTGTAGTGGATGACATAGGGAAATGTTTCGATGAACTCACCCAACGAGCATGCCTTTTGTTTAACTTATGTTTCCCTTCAAGTACTTCAAGGATTCATGGTTAGTGTGGATCACGAACTCTTTTGGCCAAAGATAGTGTTGCCAAGTCTCCAGTGCTCGAACCAATGCATATAACTCCTTGTCATAAGTAGGGTAGTTCAAGGTTGCCCCACTTAGCTTCTCGCTAAAGAATGCAATTGGACTTCTCTCCTGCATGAGCACTGCTCCAATACCTAATCCTGAAGCATCACACTCAATTTCAAACGTTTTAGAGAAATTAGGTAAAGCAAGTAATGGCGCCTGAGTCAGCTTATTTTTAAGCGTCTGAAAGGCCTTCTCTTGTTGCTCTCCCCATCTGAACCCCACGTTCTTCTTAATTACCTCAGTAAGTGGTGCTGCAATGGTACTGAAATCCTTCACAAACCTCCTGTAAAAGCTCGCTAGTCCATGGAAACTCCACACATTACCTACATTAGTTGGACTAGGCCATTCTTGGATCGCACGAATCTTTTCTTCATCAACCTGTATTCCCTGTGCACTAACAACAAAACCAAGAAACACAAGTTTGTCTATGCAAAAAGTGCACTTCTTGAGGTTAGCATATAATTGCTCCTTTCGAAGTACTTCTAAAACATCCCTCAAGTGAGATATATGGTCCTCCAAACTCTTGCTGTAAATGAGGATATCATCAAAATAGACAACCACAAATTTGCCAATAAAAGTCCTCAAAACATGGTTCATAAGTCTCATAAAAGTACTAGGTGCGTTAGTTAAACCGAAAGGCATTACTAACCACTCATACAATCCATATTTTGTCTTAAATGCGGTTTTCCATTCATCACCTTCATTCATTCTAATTTGGTGATATTCGCTTTTCAGATCAATTTTGGAAAAGACACTAGACCCATGTAACTCATCTAACATGTCATCTAAGCGAGGAATGGGATGACGATACTTTACCGTGATGTTGTTGATGGCGCGGCAGTCAACACACATTCTCCATGACCCATCCTTCTTAGGCACCAAAATCATAGGCACTGCACATGGACTCATGCTTTCTCTCACGTACCCCTTCTCCATTAATTCATCGACCTGCCTTTGGAGTTCCTTTGTCTCCTCTGGATTGCTCCTATAAGCCGGTTTGTTTGGAATCGATGCTCCGGGTACTAGGTCAATCTGGTGCTCAATACTACGAATAGGTGGTAATCCCTTTGGAATCTCCTCAGGGAAGACATCTTCAAAGTCCTGCACAATAGTCACAACCACACTAGGCAAAGAGTTAAATAGTTCGTTAGTATTCAAACAAGTTTCCTTAAAAACTAGCAACAACATAGGTTGCTTCATCACTAACGCTCTCCTCACTACATTCGCTCTTGCCACAGAACTCTCCTTTTGCAAGGCTGCACTCTCCTTTTCACTCACCACTAAAGTTGATCCCCCTTCAACTTGGTCTCTCACACTCTTTCCAGCCTTCCTCTCTTTTTCCTTTTGATATCGACTTTTGTGTTCCTTTTCTTTCTCGTTGTCTTTTGCTCTCTCACTCTCCCTCTGTTTTTCACTCACCTTATATTTTGCAAAAGCCTGTTGTAGCTGCAATGATCCTCATACACCTGTTTAGGTGTTAAAGGTTTAAGATTAAAGCTATTCCCTTGGTGGACAAGCGTATACTTGTTAGAAAAGCCATCATGAACAACCTTCCTATCAAATTGCCATGGCCTCCCCAACAACACATGACACGCTTGCATCGGCACTACATCGCATAGCACCTCATCCTCATACCTACCGATGCGAAAAGCAATCAAGGCTTGCTTACTCACCTTAGTCTCGCCACTATCATTCAGCCACTGCAATTTATATGGACTAGGGTGTTTAGTAGTCTTGAGTCCCAGCCTCTCGATAATAAAATTACTCACCACATTAGTGCAACTTCCTCCATCAATGATCAAACTGCAAATATGATCACCTAGATAACATCTAGTATGAAAGATATTCTCTCTTTTCCTATCTCCTCTATCTTCCCAATCCCTAGTTCCTCTATTCCTACCACTATAACCTCTATAACTCCGACAGAAGGTTCATCAAATTCATCATCAGACATTTCATCTCCACCCCTTTGTACTCTCCTAGAACAACTCTCCCTCTTACGCCCTTGGAAGACGTTTTTAGATTGCTCTAGTCTTTGTTCCACCGTCTCATGAATTTGTTCCATGCCCTCCTGAAACATCCTCTTCATCTTACCCCTCAATGCCTCAATCACTAACCTAGCATCAAACCTTCCCCTCTCACCTTCAGGAGAATGTTGCCTCGACATCGTTCCTGTAGAAAAAGATTAGTACTAACACAAATATATATAATTAAGCCTCATGATACACTCCCTTACGTGTTTCGCTCTAAGGATGATATCGCACAGTCACTCGTGTATTCTCGCAAGCAATAATGATATCAATTCACCAATTCCTCTTCTCAATTCTCTTGGAACTAACCTAAACTATACCAATCCCTTTCGTAGAATTCAACTAGAGAATATAACTCTAGGGCTCGAAATTTTCCTCTTTTTCTTTCAGATTTTTTTTTGTTGCCTTGTTTGTGCTCTTGATCATGTTCCTTTTTTTTTGTCGTGATTCTTCCTTTTTTTTTTTGTAACAAAATGAATAGTAGGTACTACACTTTCGATAGACAATTAACACTATGAAATTGAATATGAACTATTGATATGAATGATTGGAGTTAGGGTTTTGATGTTACCTTCCTCAAACCGAACTGATGTGTTAACAAACCTAGGCTCTGATACCAAACTGATACGAAATCGGTTTGCTCTGATACCAAACTGATACGAAATCAATTTTCTCTAATACCAAACTGATACGAACCACGCCAACGTGTGACGAAACCCAATACCAATACGTTCGAAATTGCTACCCAAGATGCCAAACAATCGAGTGGAAACTGCGACCTGTTGTCTATAAGTGAGACAAGAACCTTGGTATATTATGTAGATGCCACAATCGGGATGAAAGATTGATTGATAAGTCGGGATGAATCCACGGAAGAAAATCCGATAAGTTCTAGAGTAGTTCTTTCAAGAACCAAGAGAGGAATTCTCTCAAAGTGTTTTCAAGCTTGTATGTTGTATATTCTATATTCTATGTTGTATCTAAACCCTAGGAGCTTTATATTAGGGTTTACAATTCGTAACAATGATGTCCCAAAACGACATAGCTTCAATAAGTTGCGTAAAATAACAAAACAATGACTTAAGCCGGCAGCGTGGAATGAGGCCGGCAGCCTTGAGCCAGCATTGGAGATGTACACGACCGTGTACTTCTAGTCGTGTATCTTTCTGTGGAAATTCTTGACACCATATACGGTCGTGCCTTTGAACCGTATATACGACCATGTATAATTCTGTGTAACCTCCAGACTCCTACACGGTTGTGCCTTGTAAAGACATGCCCTCTTCAACCCGTATCCGTTATAACTTGTACAAGAGCAAGGGCATTCCCATGGTTGTTCCAATCCTTTCCAACTTCATGATTGCTCGAATCCTTTCCGACTTCATGGACATCCTTTATCAACCCGTTAAGTGCTTCCTTTAATCGTTTCGCTCGAGTTCTTGTGATCGGTCCAGGTGGCACTTCAAGAGGATCCACATTCCATCTTCTGGCTTGGCTCCCATCATGGCTCTCATCAAAGAGGAAGAATAAGTAAGATATGCACAGGAGTGAAAATAGAAATACATGGTAGGGTGATGCCAGCAAACCTCCTGGTATTGGAATTGATAGAGTTTGACACTATATTGGATGTTAGCGAGCTGTTAAAATATCATGCCACCATTGAACTGTCACAACATAGAGGTGCAGTTTAATATACCAGGGGATGGGTATTTTGAATACAAGTTAGAAGTGTAGAGACCCATTAGATTGCCTACCTATGAGATGTGGGGAAAAAGTGTACTGGCAACCATATCTGTTGAAGCCAGTGAAGAAGTTAGGATGGAAAAAGTACTGATAGTGTGGGAATTTCCTTTTGTGTTTCTAGAAAATCTTCCTAGTTTACCCCCAGTCAAGGAAATAGAACTCAACATTGACTCGGTATAGGGTAAAGTACCCGTATTAAAACTAGTCTATAGTATGGCACCAGTAGAATTGAAAGAATTAAGGAAACAATTACAAGAACTGCAAGATAATGGTTTTATAAGACCCAGTATCTCTCTTTGGAGTGCACCAGTCCTGTTTGTAAAGAAAAAGGATGGAAGCATGAGACTTTGTATAGACTATAGAGAGTTAAACAAGGTCACAATAAAGAACAAGTATTCTCTTCCAATGATAGATGACCTGTTTGACCAGTTGTAGGGAGCTTAAGTGTTCTCCAAGGTAGATCTGAGATTAGGCTATCATCAACTCAGAATCAGAGAAGAAGACATCCAAAAAAGCAATCCGAACTAGGCATAAGCATTACGAGTTTCTAGTAATGCCCTTTAGACTAACAAATGCACTAGCTACATTCATGGATTTAATGAACAGAGTATTCAGGGATTTCTTGGATAAATTTGTAATAATCTTTATAGAAGATATCCTAATATACTTTAAAAGTACTGAGGAGCAAGAAGAGCACTTGTGACTAGTATTGGGTAGGCTATAAGATGAAAAGTGGTATGCCAAATTCAGCAAATGTGAATTCTAGTCGGAATAAGTAGTCTTCTTGGGTCATCTGGTTAACTAGGATGGAATATCAGTAGACCTAGAAAAGGTTAGAGTGATAGCAGACTGGCATAAATTGAAAACAGTTATAGAAGTAAGAAGCTTCCAAGGTCTAGCAGGCTACTATAAGAGATTTGTTCGAAGGGTTTTCCAAAATAACAACTCCTCTCACTAGATTGATAAAGAAGAATGTGAAATTTGAATAGGATGACAAATGTGAAGCCAATTTTTAGATGCTTAAAGAGAAATTAGTATCGACGATACTTTTGACTTTACCCAAGGGTGAAGAAGAGTTTACAGTTCATAGTGATGCCTTAGTTCAAGGGTTAGGGTGTATATTGATGCAAGGTAATCAAGTGATAGCATATGCATCTCGACAACTAAAGCCATGTGAAAAGAACTACCCAACTCATGACTTAGAATTAGTAGCTGTAATACTAGCTTTGAAGTTATGAAGGCATTATTTATATGGAGAAAGGTGTAAAATCTTTATTGACCACAGAAGCCTGAAGTATATATTTAAGCAGAAAGAGCTAAATATGAGATAGAAGAGGTGGTTAGAGTTAATTAAAGATTACGACCTAGAGATACAATACCATTTAGGAAAAGCCAATGTGGTGGTAAAAACTCATAGTAGAAAGAAACAAGGCAATATAGCCACTCTAATCACTTTACAGAAGGAATTATAAGAAGACACTCGCAAAATGGAGTTAGAAGTTTTAACACAAGAAGTGGGAGCAAAAGTGGCTACTTTAAGGATTCAGCTAACCATAATGGACATAATTAAATTGGGTCAAATTGATGATAAGGATATTCAAGAGATCAAGAGTAGAATGGAATAAGTTAAGGCACCGGAATTTAACTTAAATGCAGAAGGGACCTTAAGGTATGAAATGAGACTATGTATGCCAAGGGATGTAGAATTGAAGAGAGAAATAATGAAGGAGGCACATCACTTCGCCTACACAATACATCCTAGAAGTACTAAAATGTACAAGGACGTGAAGAGTTGTCATTGGTAGAGAAACATAAAGAGAGAAATAGTAGAATATGTAGCCAGATGGCTCACATGCTAGTAGATCAGAATAGAACACTAGAGACCAATTGTAGAATTACAACCTCTTCCAATACTGAAGTGGAAATAGGAGCATGTGACAATGGGCTTTGTTATAGCCCTCCCAAGTACTAGGGAAAAGCAGGATGTAGTTTGTGTTGTAGTGGACAAATTAGCCATGTCTACTCATTTCATACCTATTAGAGTAGGATATAAATTGGAAAAATTGGCTTAGATATACATACAAGAGATAGTCAGACTGCATGGAGTGCTAGTGACAATCACTTCTAATAAAGACACAAGGTTTATGAGTAGATTCTGGAGTAGCCTACATAAGGCATTAGGTAATAAATTGAAGTTCAATACAACATTCTACACACAAACAGATGATCATTCTGAAAGGACTATACAAATACTAGAAGATTTGCTCAAGGCATGTGCACTAGACTTTAGAGGCAACTGGAATGAGCATATACCTCCGGTGGAGT
Organism: Laguncularia racemosa; assembly: GCA_037954665.1. Taxonomy (NCBI): domain Eukaryota; kingdom Viridiplantae; phylum Streptophyta; class Magnoliopsida; order Myrtales; family Combretaceae; genus Laguncularia; species Laguncularia racemosa. Next base: position 596,232 of record JBBMOL010000082.1, read on the forward strand.
TTGCCTATAATAATAGTTACCAGGCAACCATCTAGATGGCACCATATGAATCTCTTTATGGAAGAAGGTGTAGATCCACACTAAATTAGGATGAAGTGGGAGAAAGATAGATGATGGGGCCGGAGCTAGTACAAGAAGTAGTCAACAAAGTGAAGTTAATCCGATAGAGAATATAGATGGCCCAATCTAGATAAAAGAGCTATGTAGACAAGAGAAGATATCCTTTGGAATTCCAAGTGGGAGATAAGGTATTATTGAGAATTTCTCTAACAAAGGGAGTGATTAGATTCAGGTTGAGGGGAAAGCTAAACCCAAGGTATATAGGCCCGTTTGAGATCTTAGAGAGAATAAGCATAGTGGCTTATAGGTTAGCTCTTCCACTAAATTTGGTCGAGGTGCATAATGTATTCTATGTATCTATGTAGAGAAAATATGTACCTAGCCTAGATCAGATAGTGGCTTCGGAATCACTAAATGTGTAGCCAAATCTGACATCTTTAGAAAGGTTAATCAAGATTCTGGAAACTAAGAAATGGGTGCTAAGACGAAAAAAAATCCTTATGTTAAAGTGCATTGGACAAACCAAACAGAAAGGGAAGCTATGTGGGAACTAGAAGTACAAATGAGGAAGAAGTATCTATAACTCTTCTAGAATCAGGTTCTTTCAAAGATGAAAGTTTTATAAGGGGAGGAGGGGGAAATGTAATACCTAAAAGTATTATTTATATATTTATGTAATATATATATTATCACAAAGAGCAAAGGACGAGGATGTAACTTTAGAAAGTTTGAAGGGATAATTTGGACACTTCACACAAAGGATATAAATATTGAAATTAACCTAGAGAGCCTCCTTTGTCATTTGTGCAGTGAAATAGAATTCACAAAGGATAGACACTTCCTACAAGAAACCCTAGGATGATGAAAGGAAAAAGGAGTGAATCCATTCTAAGTATGTAAGGTAAGGATCTTTATATAAATTCTAAATTATGTTAGTGGAATTGGACTTCATGATTATCATGTGTGGATCAAGACTCGAGATTTGAGAAGGGAAAATACAAGAATAGAGAATAAAATGACTCAAAGTTGTGATTTGTGGAATTGTTGATGTGAGTATGAAATCCCTATAATCTAAATGCCATTATGTATTTTAGAGATATAATTAAGCTTAGGAATAAAGAGGTTTGAGTGTTGGAAAGTTTAAAGTAAAAGAAATAAGGTTCGTGGAAATTGCCAAGGGTAACATGGCCTACCAACACAGTCTTGTTGTGACCATGTTGAATTTGAAAGGTACACCGAGATATACATGGCCTCCTAATACGGTCATGTTTTGGCTAAGTTTAGTTAAGGGTGACACAGCCTCCCAACAAAGTCTTGTTTAGACTGTGTTGAGTGTGGAAGTTGTATCGAGAGATACATGGCCTCTTAACATGGTCGTGTTTCGACTGTGTTGAGTCAAGGGTAACACGACCTCTTAATACTGTCGTGTTTCAACTGTGTTAAATGAAGAAGAACATGACCTCCTAACACGATCATGTTCCAACCATGTTAAAACCAAATTTTACACTGAAAGATACACGACTCCTAACACGGCCGTACTTTAGCTCGTGTTGAGCAATATGGTCCCTAACATAACTATGTTGAATAAAGTATAAGTTAATTATATATTTACTTAACTTCAAATTAAACTAATATCTATGCAACCAGAAGCTATAAGGCCCTAGAAAAATTAAATAAATAGGGATTTAGTGATAAAGAGGAGAACGATATTGATCTAGATTAAGTATAAAGTAGAGCTTGTTGATTGGAATTTTCAACTTAGTTACATCTAAGTTCAAGAAGTGCTTAAGGCTGGATTTAAGGTAACGTGTAACTTTTGTGATGATTTGTGCTTGCTTAAGATAGTTTTATTGTATTAACTTCATTTATCGGTGAATTGGTCTAATGATTAAGTTATATGTTATATGCTCTTGGCTTGCCTAGGGCCCAAAAGTGGAATCCTTAAGGAGACACCCTAATATCCTTTATGATGTTGTCCCTTAGTGAATTGTGCTTAGAAAGATTTGGGCTGAATGTTGATTTAAGTGTTTAAGTGGACATAGGTATAGGGCCCGTAGTGGTAGTTCCCATTACTTGCGGCTCGTAGTGGCAGTTCCCATCACCAGGTTTAAGTGTACATGGGTGTAGGGCCTATAGCAGTAGTTCCCATCACTAAGTTTAAGGATTAAGGGATCATAGGTGTGGAGCCCGTTGTGGCAGTTCCCATCACCAAATCATGCTCCAAATCATGCTTCAGTGTGTTAAGTGTGTTAAGGGAGTCATTAGTCCCCTATTAATGCTTGTGGTCCTAAATGTATTAAGGAAATGGTTGTTTGTTTCTAAGTATTGCATAACGTATGTAACACTTGTTCATGTTTGTACATATGTATGTGTTTGTGTTATACATACTGGGCATTAGCTCACCCTTCGAGGAACCTTTTTTAGATGCAGGTATTGACGGAGACGAGAACCCAAAGATGACTTAGGCTTGGGTGAGCCATAGAGAGAGGAAGACGAAGATTTCCATTATTATTATGGTGATTTCCACAAAGTAGGCGTGTTCCCCAATTGAATGTGAACCTTAATTGCATGTACAAGAACAAAATAAAATTCCAAATTCTTACTAGATATGACACATTAGTAGAATTGGAACAAGTTGCAATTATTGATATTACTCACAACAATCCAAGTCCCACTCGCCACAATCCTTAAATTTGAATTGATAAGAGTGTTTTTAGTGAAAGAGAGAGACCCTTTTCACAGCAAAGAAGGTAGCAAAAGCAATCATAAAAAACTGTCTTTTTGTTGTCTCTTTACAAGTATTTATACTAGTATTAAATAGGAAAAAAATAACATAGTGCAAATGGTGAGACATGGCTGGTCTTCTAGGCTCCATTTCGGTCAAATTATGTAGCACATGGCTGGTCCTCTAAGTCCATTTTAGTTCAATATGGACCATTAATGATCCACAACCAAGTGCTAGTGTGTTCGATCTTCTTCTTGTAATACCGAAAAATGTACCTAACTAAATACAAAATAATTATATAAAATAAATGAAGACACTATGTGAATGTCTTTGGTTCCATTTGTTCAATTGCTCTGTTAATGGATTATGTGGTTGCATTGGTTTGATTCCCATCACTTTCACAATCCATACCCCACATGGGCTTATTATATATATACATATTTTTTAGTCTATTTATATATAGTCTTTGCGAATGATCTTAAAAAGGAAGACCGGGGTCACTAGAGCTTAAAGTTGATATGTAGTTCTTAGTTTCCTAACCTAGGTAATGGAGTGCGATAAATCCATGTTGTATGTGGTATCCTGTAGACTGCATATATTGTAGCACTCACATGATTGATCATGCGTTGCATATATTTGATTAAATAACTTGCTTGTAATTGCTTGTCAGTTCAATAGGAGGGTTATCTCACTAAATTTTCATAGCTTACAACCTAACAATTTCTCTTTCATAGGTTATGTCTAACGCCAAGAATGGGCTAGGAATCAAGTGATAAAAGCTTCAAACTCTAGGGCACAATTGTAGGATAGAGTAATTAATGGTCTAGAATTAGATAGAGTAACATGAAATTATGGAACTTGTACATTCCCACTTTTCAAAATCTATTTTCCTTTGAACTTATCTAAACTTAAACTTCTTTAAAGTTGAGACTACTTGATTTTACAATTTGGTAGGGCATACCAATTCTCTATGGCTTTAGCGACTATGGATTACCAGTTTTGTTAGTTATTTTTACATGATAATTAGTTATATGTATTATAGTGAAAAAAGATTTATTTAGAGTTTTGTAACCTCTAACTTGTAAGATAGTTTTCGCATCATGAGTATACATGAGATGTGATAACTTTTAGTGAAAACTACCAGCCCCCCTTTTGGAGGGTGACACTCATTGCTTTTCTGGCTCATGCTTGGTAAGTGTGACTTAGATAGGGCCACCTCTATATTGAATTTATGTCAATGCTAAAAGGCCTACACCAATATGTCCCAAGTGTTGACTACATTTTGGTCCAATTGTGCGAATCAGATCAAGGCTAGCTAATTAAACTATCTTAGAATGTTTGAACCATTAGTTGGTCATATTTTATATATTTGCCCATTTTCCTTAAGTATAGTTGAGTCTATAGCCTAGGGCATCAAATCCCGTTGGACTTTTTAAATTCTGAAACTTTAAAATTTTCAAGGTATTTTCTAACATATATTACTTGAAGGTTGACTAAAGCCATTTTCTTAAGACCATTTAGGCCTATGTGATGCGAACCTCGTCAACTCATGATGAAACCCGACAATCGATTTGCTAAACTCAAAACCTAGGATCTCTCACGAATGATGGACACCACGACCTTTTGTCTATAAACAAGACAAGAACCTTAGTATACACAATAATGCCACAATCGATTATAGTAGGATCAATCGATAAGTTAAAGGATGAACGCCATGGATTTAAGAATCTGATAAGTTCAATTGTTCTTCAAAGAACTAAAGAGAAAACTCTCTCAATTGATGAGTAAGAAAAATGTTCCAAGATGGCTTACAAATGAATGTGTGATGACTAATTATAGTCTCACAACAAATGTACACAAAACATCACAAAAAAACTACTTGTGACTAAGGAAACAATATATTCAGCAGCTTAAATGACAAAAGCCGCCTTATAATTTCTATCTAAGCTGGCACTCAAAGTCGGCGGCTTAAACTACACATTGAACCGGCTTATGAAGTAAGCCTACCACTTAGGCCGACGGCTTACTTTGCCAACTTTCCTTGCAATTCTATTCCAGCCACTTTAGGCCCACAACTTTCTTTCAAGGCCACTACAAAGGCTAGTGGTCTTCAACACTCTTGAAGTCGTCAGCCTTTAGTTCCGTCCCCGACTTTTGTCTTCGTGATCCGCACTTCAAATATGCCCGTACTGTTTGTTCCCAACTCCTTATCTTGTCCTTAATCATCCTTGGACCAATCCTCCTAATGTGATCTTCATCATTCCCCTCCTCTTGAAAAGGATTTTTCCTCAAATCATCATCTGCATTGAACCGACTCAAATTAGTAATATTAAAATTAGTACTAGTTGGATACATACCTGGCAATTCCAATCTATAAATATGATCATTGATGCACTCTAGGAGTCGAAATGGACCCTCGCCTCTTAGAAGCCGCTTTGATCATCCTTGTGCCGGGAACCACCTATGACTTATGCTCGTCCAAACCCAATCTCTGAGTTTAAATAGAACTTGACGATGCCCTTTGTTGGTTCGTTTTACACTTTGCTTCTTCTGCCACTCAATATTGAGCTTGGCCATTTCATGCATCTCCACAAATTTCTTTGTTCCTACAACTAGAGCATTCTTAACATCACTAAGTCTCTCATTAGGATTTTCTTTCCACTTTGCTTTTCTCTCATCATTCAATGTTTTTCCTCTCTTTTCGCTTTCCTTTAACTTAAACTCTCACTCCTTTTCTTCTGCAATAGAGCTCAGTTTAATTTTTTTACTAACTCCCTTTTGTTCACTCAATCTTTGTAACCTTACTTGATCTTCATAAAATTTTCTTTTCTTTCGGCTTTTATTTTTATGTTCTCATAAACCTCATCTTCTTTCTCTTTTTCTTTTGGACTCTCACCTATTGTCTCTTTTTCACTCTCTTTCTTTTGACCACTCTCTTTTTGCAATTTCAACTAGTCCTCATAAACGTTTTTAGGGGTCAAAGGCATAAGAGTAACTAATAGGAATCAAAATCCGAAAAAACCTATCATTAGGGCAAGAACCAAATGATTTCAAATCTTGGCAATGAGGGCCCATTTTGAGCAAATCGACCCCGGAATTATTTATAAATTAACCTCTTTTCTATTATTCTTGTATAGTGTTTTCCAACAGGCACACTTATTTGGCTTCACAAGGCGATGGACAAACTCATTAAGACTCAGCTTGTGAGTTATCCATGGACCGACTTAAAAATCAAAGGTGAACTGAACCGATGAATTCCATTGCACAGCTAGCTTATTGAAGATTATTTTTGTATTTGTAATTTATTTTCTTGAACTATTATTTTGTAAGCTTTGTGGGACATTTTATTTGGTTGTAATTTTTCTTTTAGGACCGGCCCCCCTAAAAGTGGCATAGTTGTAATTTTGTGAACTTTTTAACCCTAAAGAAAGCAAGTATAAATACTTGCTTAAGTAGGTTTTAGGGAGCTTTTGACATTTTGAGAAAACACCTCTTTTGCTACCGTGAGGATCATCTTTGCTTGCAATTGATCTTTTATCAATTTCATCCTTGAAATTGTGGCGAGAACTGACTTGAAATCGATTGTGAGTAATATCAATCATTTCTTGTTGTTTACAAATTGTACTTCGTGATTCATATCTAAGTGCTATTTATTGTTCCTACCTTTCAAGAGAATTAGGGTTCTTGATTTTCAAATTGAATTGAATTCAATTTGATTGGAATTCTAATTTATCTACATCTTATCTATTGTTCATTTCGTTCTTACATTGATCCAAATCACAATTTGGTCTCATTTTCATTTGAATCTACGTAAATAAGGGTTCAAGTAACTATTTGTTTATCATGCCAAATTAAGGAATTATTCCCATTTGTTATTTGATTATGCTTAGTCATTTTAGGCACATCAGTAGCTAGCCTTTGATTGTACTTAAAGGAATATTTATTGGTAAAGTCATCATGTTTTCCCTCCTATTAACTACCATGGTCTTCCGAGCAACAAGTGAGTAGCCTGCATTGGAACTACGTCATTGATATGCCTAAATGGGAATTAAGCACAAGAAAAAAAATCCAAATAACAACCCTAAAAGACAAGACCAATTCGGTTCACTTTTAGAGCAAAATTGGACCGCAAACCCTAAATGCAATCATTGATCCGAATGCTGTATTTCATACAATGATTAACACTGTGAAGTATTCCTCAATGAAGATCACAAATGATACTTGAAAAAGCCACATGATTACTAATAAAAAACAACAAGAACCACTTCCATGATCTACCTTCCAAATGGATCGATTTCATGATTCAAGAATTGTGCACAATGGATGAATAAAAAAACAAGTATTATAGTAACTCAAATGAAGCATAATATTTCGAATAATACTAACTCAAATCTGACCAAGAAATGTTTCAATCTAACCCTAGATATGACACACTAGAGAAGAAAAGAAAAGAAAACATAATAAATAGAAATTGATACAACTCACAATTTCAAGTTCTTGCACTCGCCACAATTTCAACTCTTGGGATTGAAATTGTTAAGAGGGGATTGAACGAGGATGAACCCTAAGCTCCCTTACGTAAAAGTGATGTGCTTAATTTGAAAAAAAAAATTCCCCTAAAACCCTACCTTAAGCAAGTATTTATACTTACTCCCTTTAGGGTTAGAAAGTCTACAAAATTATAATTAAGCCACCTTTAGGGTAGCTAGTCCTAAATTAAAATTACAAATAAATGAAATTGTCCCAAAAGAAATTGCAACATAAAATGGTCCAAAGATCCATTACAAAGTAAAAAAATAATATAATTCTTCAAGAGCTAATGCTTCGAAGTGAAATCAATCGTAGTGGCCTTTGGATGCAAATCTAATGATGTCCTATGGCCATCAACTAATGTAAGACATTTTAGCATCCCATGGGGAAATAATATTGTACCTGTAAGATTATTATTCAAATATTTATTAGATATAAAGAAATAAAGTGAAATATGAGCGATTTGGATCATCATGTAAATCAAGTTTTGAGAGCCTCTATGGTGTTGGAAAATTTCTCATCATCTCCTCGGGCTACTAAAAGATTTGCCTTCAAACCTAGAGAGTCATTTCTAGAACTAAACCTGGACATCTCTGTTGGCCTGTTCTGCTGGCTATCAGATATAGTGGAAGTAGTTCTGATCTGTTCCTGAAACTAGTGGACCTCAGATGGAGTCATAGGTGATAGTACTATGCGAGAACCTCCCATACTAACCATATAGGTGTTCCTAAATCCATCACGTAACACCTGCCGACCAAACATCCAGGGCTTACCCAACAACAAATGGAATGCACGCATAGGAATCACATCACATAGGATCTTATCGTGACATTTTTTGTCTAACACTCATAGGCACCTTCGCCCTTAGTGTAACATGCATACTACTTGTGAAGTTTGAAAATTGTCAAAACATTATATAAACGATTACAGAAAAAAAATAAAATAATAAGTACTTCTAGGTCGCGGTAGTGAGAGGAACAATTTCACAACATTAAAAACTTCAAGAAATGTACGACAAGAATTCAAATGTTGCTACGCATACATATTATTTTAATATTTTGAGAAAATAATAGGTTTTAAAAATAAAACAATTAAAAGCAATAATCTTAGGCAAAGAAAAGAAGATAACGAACTTAACAAATTGAACTATACGAAATATATTGCTGAATAAATTTAGGAAGCAAAGTAATCGAAAAAATCCAAATATAAACCTATAAATAGATAAATAAAAATAATCGTAAGTCCCTTAGTTCGAGTAAATTAAATTAAAAGAATAAATCATCCGAAACATAATTTTTATGCAATATTCGATTGAATAATGAAATTAAATTAACTGATAAATCTAGGAATTTCATAATAAAATTTAGAGTAAATATTTATCTTCGGAATAATCAAATTAACCTAGACGTAAAAATTTGTAATAAATTGTTAAAGATATAATTTTTAATGGTATTCTCGTACGCGTGCAAAATGTTAAAATAGAGATATTTTTAAATAAAATATAATTATCATATAATATATAAATATACATATAAATATATATAACAGAAAAAAAGTCCCATCCTTCTTTCCTTTCTTTTCCTTTCTTTTCTTTCTTCCAACACAAAAGACCCACCCCCCTACCCCTTACCTCTCTCTCTCCCGTTTTCTATTTTTCTTTCTTCTTTCTTCTTCTTCTCTTTTCTTTTTCTTTGTTCTTCTTCCTTCTTCTTCCTCTTCGTCCTTTGCCCAAATCATGGCACCCCAACAGGCGTTCGCTTTTCTTCTTTTCTTCTTCATTTGTCGATCGTCTTCTTCTTCCCTTCTCTTATTATTTTTCCCTTCTTGGCCTCCAGCAGCGGTGACAATGGTAGTTACGGTCCTGATAGCGGCAGCAACAGCAATCTCCATAGCAGAAGCAACGGCGGTGGCATCAGCAGTGGGTAACCGACAGCGGCTTAGCATCGTGTCTGTTCGGTCTCCTTTCATAATGACGATTGAGGCAACAATCATAGCTCCAATAGAAACAATGGCATCTACAATGACCCTTACAACAACAACTACACGTATCCATCACATCACCAGTGCTAGGCCTCCAACCGTGTTCGCATGAGGAGAGGGGTTTGACAGCAATGACGACAACGGCAGTGGTGACAACAATTCGACAGCTGCAACCACGACAATGGCAACCACTATGATCAGTAGCCACCCAGCGATGAAAGCCTAATGGCAATAGCAACAACACAACAGCAAGCGACGAGGATGACAGCAACACCGGTGATAGTAACTGTCGCAATGTTTAACGGCAACTCCAACCCTCAACAGTAACAGCAATGGCGATGGATGGTGTGTTTGTGTGTGCGTGTGTGTGTGTGGATGAAGAGGAGGTGTAAGTGTAGTGTGCGTGTGGTTGTGGGCGTGTGGGTGCACGAAGGAAGAGGATCGCAATAGTAGCGGCAGTAGCAGCCATGTCGATAGCCATGACAACCGCCACAGCAGCGGCGGCATAGTGATGACGATGACAACGGTGGCAGTAGCTTCTAAGTCATGTCCATCTCATCTTCTTCTTGATGGCGAAGGCAACAGTGGTAGGAATGTATGTAGGAGGAAAAGAAAATGAGGAAGGAAGAGAAGGAGCTAGGTGTGTATGAGGCGAGTTTGTAGAGTGTGTATGTACGTATGTGTGAAGTGTGTAAGGATGCATGAAGATGCGTGTATATGTGTGGATGATGGTGTGGATGTACGAGGGTGTTTATACGTAGAGGAAAATGCGTATGTGTGTGCGGGAATGAAGATGTATGTATGTGTATGTGTATAGGGATGTGTGTGATGTATGTGGGAAAGTGTGTATGTATGTCAATGATGGAGTATGGTGTGTGTGATGATGGGTGTGAGGTATATGGAGATATGTATAAACCTAGGTGATAGTGTAAGGTGTGTATATGGATATGTATAAGTCTAAGTGATGGTACGTAGTGTGTGTAAAGGTGTGCACATGTGTAAGAGATAGTGTGTGATGTATGTGAGCGTGTGTGTATGTGTAAGAAGGAGGAACCATGTGTGTGTAATGCTTGTGAGTGTGTGTACATGTGTATGACGTGATGCAGTGTATGCGGGATGTGTGTGTGTGTGTGTGAATGAGGTGCGTGTCTGTGTAGGTGTGGTTGATGGTGTACGGTGTGTAAGGATGTGTGTATGTGTTAGAGATGATGTGTTATGTGTATAAGGGTTTGGTGTATACAGATTGTGTGTTGGTGATGATATGTGATGTGTGCGAGAGGGTATGTAGGTGTATTAAAGGTATGGGATGTGTGGAGTATTATATGTGTATATATGTACGGAAGGTATAGGGTGCGTGGTACTAAGGTGTATATGGATGGTGTGTGTGGAATATGTGGCATGTATAGATGTATATGGAAGGAGTGGCATGTGTAGGCATGTATGTATGTATGTGGAATAGTGTATGGTGTATGGACATATGTAGAAGTTGAGGATGATGTATGTGGGTTATGTATGTACGAATATGAGACGATGTGTGGAGTATGAATATATATGTATGGGTATAGAAGGAAAATGTGGTATGTGCAAAGTATGTGGGCATATATTGATGGTGTAAGATATATATGGAGTATGTGAGTAAGTGTATGAGATGATGTATGGTGTGGGTATGTAAGTTTGGATATGGGAAGTGTGTAATATGTGTAGAGTAAATGGATAAGAATATGTGTATGTTGCTGTGCATGTGGTGTGTGGAAAAGGTTGGTCTAAGTATGATGGAAGCGTGAATGAGGAAGAAAACCAGTAGAAAGTATGGGGAACTCGTAGGTGGAAACATCAACAAAGAAGAGAAGAAAGAAGATGATACAAACCTTTATGGATTGCTAAATCCTGCGGTTATCCTACAAGTAATTCATTGGAAGATATTAAAGACAATTGGATAAATGAAAGGTTTAAAGATGCTTCATGGACGAGAGAAGCGTCTATGATGGTGTAACTGGTGAAGGGAATGATTTAAGAAATATTTAAGATGATGGCCTAGGAGATAGTTGGAATGAGATAGATTTCATAATAGAATGTTCAAAGGATGTCGAGGAAGATCATTCTTAGCCAAATACCCTAATGCAAGATCTTCAATTGTCCTTTCCAAGGATATCTTGCATAGGTAGAAGAAGGAATTCCAAATTTGGCAAGTCGAAGACATTCCATTGCTCGACTTCTACACAAGGAAAGCAAATAGTCGATCACAGCAACTTGAGGTGTTAGAAGCACAGATTCGAAGGAAGTTCAACATTTGAATCTTGTTCACCTGAAGTTCCATAAAGAGGAAACTTCATGCCTTGTCATCAATCACAAGATGAGCAGAGTACACATATTAGGTGCGAGTAGACTACTAATGTCAGGTGAAGATGCGGCTTTATGATTTGGTTGAGGAAGCATTGCAGAAGGATATTGACTTTAAGAGGAACGCAAGGGAGTTACTCGCTGGAATCGCTCGACTCCGGCTAGGATTACGACAATGCTAAACAAGTGAGTGGGAAACTTAATGATATGCTACTATGTTGTGTTGTACATAGAATGCTATGTATGTGAAATTGTTGTTTATAGTATTTGCTATTTAATGTGATTGTTGTTGAGTTATGTGGTGGGAATTAATGAGTTAGGAAATAAGTCAGGAGGAATACAGGGGAATGAATGGTCCGAGAGTTTAGATGTCATTACCTTAATAATAGCTCCTAACACCATATTACTAATACTATAACCATAAGCCTAACCCATGTTTTACAAATTGTTTTCTTCCGAATCAACCAAAATATAGAAACTTAGCTTTTCCTTCTATAGCTACCGAATAGGTATGCTTCGTTAGAATAGGGTGTATAGGCATCATTATGTATACATGTCAAAGTTTATTCCTAAATGTGTATACATATACTCAACAAACTTATTTTCCTATTTTAATTACGAAACACACTCATAAACATAACCATACCAAATCATAAGTGCAACCTTTATTTTTACAAATCAATGACCATATTTTCTTACCCTCTTAAGTACGCAAGGGGAAATGTCTAGTAAATTGTCTTTAATTAAGGAAAGGTCCCAAACATAAATATCCATGGATATGTATATATGTATATATTATGCACAAGTGTCTTGAAGACATTAAAAGGAAAATGCATGATGACCTTCTTGGCTCTTGAAAGTGTGAAAATGATAGAGCACTTGAGAAGTGCGATGACACAAAGGTGTCAGAAATGATTGAAAGCTAACCCGAATGGTTCGGCATTCAAGAAAAGGGCATAGAGGTGCCAGATCTGATGATCGTAAGTCGACCCGAGTGGTTTGACATTTAAAAGAAATGGCACAGAGAGGTGCCGAGATAATTTAATCCATTATAAAATTAGATAGGTCAATGTCTACGAGGTTTAGGTTCAGTGTCGGTGTTGCGTAACTAGAAATGCATAATCCTTGCTTGTGATGAGTGATAAGAAGAACATGATTTATGCTTGTTGTGATGAGTGAAATGGAATGTTTGATGTTTACTTTTGTGATATGATTGATTGCAATTGTAAATGTTGTTTGATCACCCTAAATAAATTAATTAAGGAAGAGGACCTGATTTAAAAACCTAACATGCATTTTCACAAGACATTACATGAGATTGAAGGCTATTCACTATCACAGCATGCATCGGAAGTGATCAAGAGGATCATTGTTCCGCCAAGTGTGAACTAAGTGACTAGGGGATTGTCGCGCCTTGACGATTCTAAGTTCGGCTTGTCCTTGAGGGTTTTACTCCATTTGGTGCAGAGAAGCACGGGAGCATTCACTGTTCAGTTAATAAGATATCATAATTTACCAAGTGATAAGATAAATAAACTAGGTAATGACTTGGGCACTGATGGTGGCTTCGGAATCCCCAACCCAGGGTCAAGGGGGGCGTAAACCTTAGACTTCACGTCGGTTATCGGAAGACCATGTGAGATGCTGCATTTATATAGTTGTTCATGTATAGCATACATTTAATATTTTAAATTGAATTTACTTGCTTGTGTACATAGCATAGGTTTAATAACTTCATGTGAATTTTCTTGTGCATGTATGTAGCATATGTCTAATGTTTGATTTGAGTTTGTGTGTGTGTTTGTGTATGTAGCATTGAAAGTGTTACCATCCCATTCACTGAGCCATTGTGTGCTCACCCCCTCATAGACTTTATGCCGGTGTTAATAGTGAAAGTGCGGGATGGGCTAAGATGTAAAGTATTGAGAGTTTTAGAAGACCAAAACAACGAAGTAAGAATTGTGAATGATATATTTACTTAGATGAATGTTAGGACCCTAATGTAAATAGAAATGTTTAAATTGAGAAACCTAGGATTTATCCTATTCTATTGATTGGTAGGGGATACCGATTCTCTGCGATCATGGTCGACTGTAGGATTCGGGTTCCATAATGATATTTTTTTTTCTAATCATATGTATTATAACTTGTTGTAGTTGTAATTATTTACTTAGAGTCTTACGATCTTTGACTCGTAAAACGATTATCATGTAACGGGTGCACATGTGTCATGATAATTTAGTAGAGGCTTCTAGGCCCTCTTTTGGGGCATGACACTACCCCGATTGTTCAACTAATCCAAGTCATAAGGGCTAGGATGTGGGCTAGTAGATAAATGTAATTTGTCTACTAGTGCAGCAGATATAACATTCGTGCAACTACCACTATCAATGATGAGTACGCAAAGGTTACCTCTGATCCTACAAGAGGTGTCGAATATGTTCTCCCTCTGTATGTCTCTAGTTTCAAGAGTTATGGTTACAGTTCTGCGTAACACATTAATAAGTAGATATTTTTCACTTATACACTCCTCATGTGTTTTTGCAGTCTGGTCATCATAATACTCCTACAATGCTACAAACAAGTTTGTAGGTTCAGCCTATTCCTCCTCAACCATAGCATCTTCCCCAGCACCCTCCATAACAGTCATCATCCTATTATTTGGACACTATGCTACCATATGCCCAAATCCCAGGCATTTAAAGTGTTTAATTTGGCGTGCTTTTCCATCAGTAGATCTGAAAACAGTTTGCCTCACATCTGGTGCTATTACCTCTTTACCCTTCCTAGAGGGTATATTTTCTGTGGCAGTGCTAGGGGTAGTTTTGTCCACTGCTTTCACCATCTCACCTACCACCTTTGTCCCTTCTGATTGACCGTTAACTGCTATGGGTTTGGTAGTTGTATTGGGCCTACTGCTCGAAGCCCTGAACAAGTTGGACCTCCTTTGCCTCTCTACTTTCAAAGCCAACTGAATAACCTCATCAAGTGTGCTATAGCGCTACAGCTCAATAACACACACTATCTCATATTTCAGCCCTGAGACAAAGTGTGCTAGGGTTTGTTCTGAAGGTTCGATTGATCCACATCTAATCATGAGGGTTTCAAATTGTTGCACATAATCATCCACTGTCTTACTTCCCTGCCTCAAAGTCCACAGTCACATAAACAGTTCTTGTTTGTACTGCTTAGGAATAAATCTTTTTCTTAACACCCTTTTCATATCCCTCCATGTCTGAATCTTAGCCTCCCCATCCCTACGCTTGTTGATAATCAAATTCTTCCACCATAGTGCAGTGTATTTTGTAAACTTAACAACAGCCAATCGGACTTTGGCATTATCATCGATCTCATAACATTTAAAGAGACCCTCAACCTTGTCCTCCCAATCTAAATAATCATCAGCTGATCCCTTATCGTCATAAGAAGGCATATGTAGCTTTACATACTCCAATCCCGGAGGTGGCTTGAAATCCCTATTCTGATATGGATTAGCCCTAAAGTTGTCATCCCTTTTTTCCCTGCAAGGATGATGATCCCTATCCATCCTTCTATTCAGATTTCCAACTCCCACTACTTTATCTCTCTGAAGGTTCTGTGGAGCTACCTGAGGTAGTGCTTGAAGGTTCATCACTAGTGGTTGTGGTAATGTCATCCTATCAATCCTAGTTGCCAAAGTAGCAACTATGGTAGTAAGATCCTAAAGCTATTCTTCTAAAGTCCTCCTACCTGTAGTATTATGACCCTGACCTCTACTAACCTGGCTATTGGCCTCATTGGACATTTCCCCCATTCACACTTTCATTGGACATGTTGTGATTTAAGAAGTAATTCCACAAATTACAGCACACTCTTTCAACAACACCAACCCACACGTTTAACAACCATAATAATGCAATAGCTTACGTTTCAAAAAGAATTATAGTCACAAGGAAATAATTTAGTACTTTAAGTAAAGTTCAACAAATGAAGTACACACACAACTACTTTGAAGTAGTTAAAATTAAATTCAACTACAAGTGCTTAAGTAACTAGTCAATTGCTTTCACACTTTAATCACTTTTTCAAATTTCAATTCTACTACTCAAACCTTCCTTTCTTAGCCATGACACACTGATAGGAATAAAAATCCGACAAGACCTATCATTAGGGCAAGAATTGAAGGATTTCAAATCTTGGCGTTGAGGGCCCATTTTGAGCAGATCGACCCCAGAATTATTTATAACTTAACCTCTTTTCTATTATTCTTGTATTTTATTTTCCAACAGGCACACTTATCATATTTCATAAGGCAATGGACAAACTCCCTTAAACTCAGATTGTGGGTTATCTATGGACCGACCTAAACCAGCGATGAGTTGGGCTAATGGATCCTATAGAAGACCGGCATCTTAAAGACCATTTCTTTTATATATTTACACTTTTATGAACTATTTTGGTTGTATTTTGGTTTTGGGACACTTTTATTTCTTTGTAACTTTCATTTAGTGTTAGCCACCTTAAAAGTGGCAAACTTGTAATTTTGAGCACTTTTTAACCCTAGGAGTAGCAAGTATAAATACTTGCTTAAGAGAGGGTTTGAGGAGGCTTATTTTTGCATAAAAAACTTCACATTTTCGTGAGAGGGCTTAGGGTTTTCCTAATTCCAAATTCTCTTATCAATTTCAATCCCAAGAAGTTGAAATTGTGGCGAGTGCGACGAAGGCGAATTGTGAGTCATATCAATTCAATTTTGTTGTATGTTCATTTCTTCTCTAGTAAGTCATATCTAGGGTAGATTTGGATCTTTCCTGGATCTATTTGTGGTTCTATTTTCGTGAACAACAATCTTGTAAGATTGATTGTTTCATTGAACACTTGGATTACATACTTCATTGTTATTGTTGGCGTAAACTAGTGATTGAAAGGGAAAGTGGATTTCATTGGTTTATTGCTTTCTTTGATCTGATTTCCACGTGATATTTCAATCCTTACTGTGGTTATTTAGTTAATGTTATCAATAGAGATCACAATTAAATCATTTGGACAACATTTTCCATCAAAATCTTCAAAGGTGTTACGAGAATTGCTTACTAGGTGGACCGGTTTTGTGATTGATTTGAGATTGTTTTCTTGAATCTTTTAATTATGCTTAAACTTGGATTTAGGCACATCATCTTTTTGGTATCAGAGCACATGTTGAGAGAAGGGAATTGGTTTTTTTTTTTATTTCATGGAGTTAATCATCAATTAAGGTGATTTAGTGAAAACCGCAAATTGTGTTGTTGTTGTGGTTTTGAGATTATGAAATTACCTTAGCTTGGAATTTAATTTACTGACTATTGGAGTTGGATTGGGAAGGTTGTTGTATCATTTTATGATCACTAAATTTCGTGGAAGGGCAGAAGCATAAAGTGTTGTTTAATTCAACAACTTTTGGAACTTAAAAAACTTACCAATTCTTGCCGTGACTAGGTTGTGGCATGAGGAGGTTGTGTAGTTTGTTGCTTTGATTTCCATTGTGTAATTCTGAATTGGAGGAGTACAATTTGCAAATTACATTGAGTATTGATTAGTAAGGAATTATTTGAATTCAAATCATATGCAATTAAGTTGTGGGAGTTAATGATTGCTATTTGAATTTGAATTCAATGTTACCAATTGAGGAAGGCTTGCAATTAGTGTTGTGAATCCTTGTGCAATTCGGAATTGGAGCATTTGAAAATTCTAGATTTGAAGTGTGTGGAAGGATAAGCATCCATTTGAAATTCAAATACCTTCTTTAAGTTTGAGAGCAATTCATTGAGTAGCATTGAATAAGTGTTATTTGAATTTGAATTGTTTTTTACCATTTGTGGAGAAGGTTGCATTTAATGGAGTGATTTCAAATTTGAATTTTGTTGTTGCCATTGCTTGTGGTTTATGGTGTGAATGAGAGTTGCGTAGTGGCAAGGACGTGTACACCTTGAAGTATTGTATGTAAGAGTGTTTAAAAAAAAAAAGTTACAACGTATAGTAGTGTTGTAGTGAATTTGTTGCACCGTGTAGGAGTGAGGTGTGTGTGGTGGTGTAAATTTGTGGAGTTGTGTGGAGTAAGGTGCTGCACATTAAGATAAAGTGTGAGTGTGAACCGTGGAAAGAATAAGGAAAGTGAGTAGTAGAATTTAAAATTCAAACAAGTCATTAAATGTGTGAAAGTAATTGAACTAGTTACTTAAACACTTGTTGAATTTAATTCTATCTACTTGAAAGTAGTTGAGTATACTTCATTTGTGGTTTGGTTGTGTACTTGAACCTTGGAAGTGTGAAGATAATTATTGTTGTTGGGTTTGAACACAATCATGTCTAGTGAAATGTTTCATTATGCCAATGTATTGCGCCAGACATTGACTACATTTACTACTAAGGATGACGAACAAAGGGAAAACTTGTTCCATACTTCTTGTAGGGTACAAGGAAATTTATGTGTCCTTATAGTTGATGGTGGTAGTTGTACCAATGTGGTAGCAGCATCGATGATATCGAAACTAAAACTTGCTATTACTCCACATCCTGAACCCTATACATTGCATTGGCTTAGTGATCAAGGGAGTTTACATGTGACCCACAGAGCTAAGGTACCATTCAGTGTAGGGGATAAATACTTTGATGAGATTAAGTGTGATATTTTGCCTATGTGTACATCTCATATATTGCTTGGCAGGCCTTGGTTATATGATAGGAGGGTTATACATGATGGCTTTAGGAATACTTATGTATTCCAAAAGGAAGGAAGACGAATTATTTTGAATCCGATGTCGCCTTCAGAGGTTCAAAGGGTTCAGCAACAAATCAATAGACCATCAGTGGGCCATGAGCAGTCGAACCAACCTTTAGAGCACAAGATTCGTCAGACCTAGATGTGCCAACCTTCAGAGGATCTTGTTGATCATAGTCAAACGAGCAGACCACCAAAGAGCCAGACCATTCAGAGACAGTTATGTTCACCTTCACAGGTTTCAGAGGGTAATGAGCAGTTGGACCAACCATTAGAAGACCCTGAGGATCAGCATCATATAGATGAGTTAGAAAAAGAGGAAACAAAATCAATGGATTGGGTTGAGACAGGGGAGACATCAGTAGATAATGGGTCATTATTTGTGTTGCAAATGAGATACATCTTAGAAATGGAGGAGAGAAGACAATCACCACCTGTAGTATTTTAGATATTGGGATTCTGCAGAGATATTTCTTCAGGTGACTTGCTTGGAGGAAACAAAGTCACTACTACATTTGATCTACTAGATTTGAGGACAAATCTTTTTGAGGCCCGAGGAGATGATAGGAATAAAAATCCGACAAGACCTATCATTAGGGCAAGAACTGAAGGATTTCAAATCTTGGCGTTGAGGGCCCATTTTGAGCAGATCGATCCCAGAATTATTTATAACTTAACCTCTTTTCTATTATTCTTGTATTTTATTTTCCAACAGGCACACTTATCATATTTCGTAAGGCAATGGACAAACTCTCTCAGACTCAGATTGTGGGTTATCTATGGACCGACCTAAACCAGCGATGAGTTGGGCTGATGGATCCTATAGAAGACCGGCATCTTGAAGACCATTTCTTTTATATATTTACACTTTTATGAACTATTTTGGTTGTATTTTGGTTTTGGGACACTTTTATTTCTTTGTAACTTTCATTTAGTGTCAGCCACCTTAAAAGTGGCAAACTTGTAAGTTTGAGCACTTTTTAACCCTAGGAGTAGCAAGTATAAATACTTGCTTAAGAGAAGGTTTGAGGAGGCTTATTTTTGCAGAAAACACTTCACATTTTCGTGAGAGGGCTTAGGGTTTTCCTAATTCCAAATTCTCTTATCAATTTCAATCCCAAGAAGTTGAAATTGTGGCGAGTGCGACAAAGGCGAATTGTGAGTCATATCAATTCAATTTTGTTGTATGTTCATTTCTTCTCTAGTAAGTCATATCTAGGGTAGATTTGGATCTTTCCTGGATCTATTTGTGGTTCTATTTTCATGAACAACAATCTTGTAAGATTGATTGTTTCATTGAACACTTGGATTACATACTTCATTGTTATTGTTGGCATAAACTAGTGATTGAAAGGGAAAGTGGATTTCATTAGTTTATTGCTTTCTTTGATCTGATTTCCACGTGATATTTCAATCCTTATTGTGGTTATTTAGTTAATGTTATCAATAGAGATCACAATTAAATCGTTTGGACAACATTTTCCATCAAAATCTTCAAAGGTGTTATGAGAATTGCTTACTAGGTGGATCGGTTTTGTGATTGATTTGAGATTGTTTTCTTGAATCTTTTAATTGTGCTTAAACTTGGATTTGGGCACATCACACACACTCACACTTTAGCTTCAACATGTAGCACCTTACTCCACACAATTCCACAAATTCACGAATGGCAATTCCCTCACTCAGCACACAAACACAATGCCAACAATTCAATACTCCTTTTTACACCACAAAATATTGTATTTCCAATTCGATAATAAAAAATAATCTACACCAAAATGCACACAACCCTACACACACTCCATGGTTCACACTTCCAAACATACAAGTTTCACCACTACAAACACTAAAGCAAACCACAACTTATACACCAAAATAGCAACAATTTAAATTTGAAAATCAAACCACTTCACTAATCGCAACCCTTCCTCAAATGGTAAGAAGTAATTTTCAAATTCAAAAAACCATTCGTTAACTTCTTCAACTTAATGTTTGTTTTGAAAATCAAATAATTTCCAAATCTTCCACACAACTCGAATCTGGAAATGCTCAATTACACCCTCTATTTTTCAAAAAACAAACATGAAATGATGTATTTCATACAATGATTAACACAGTGAAGTATTCCTCAATGAAGATAAAAAATTATACTTGAAAAAGCCACGTGATTACTAATAAAAAACAATAAGAACCACTTTTGTGATCTACCTTCCAAATGGATTGATTTCATAGTTTAAGAATTGTGCACAGTAGATGAATCGAAAAACAAGTATGATAGTAACTCAAATGAAGCACAATATTTCAAATAATACTAATTCAAATCTGACCAAGAAATTTTTCAATCTAACCCAAGATATGACACACTAGAGAAGATAAGAAAACACAACAAATAGAAATTGATACAACTCAAAATTTCAAGTTGTTGCACTCGCCACAATTTCAACTCTTGGGATTGAAATGGATAAGAGGGGATTGAACTAAGATGAACCGTAAGCTCTCTCACATAAAAGTGATGTGTTTAATTTGAAAAAAAATTCCTTTAAAACCCTACTTTAAGCAAGTATTTATACTTGATCCCTTTAGGGTTAGAAAGTCTACAAAATTACAACTATGCCACTTTTAGGGTGGCCTGGTCCTAAATGAAAATTACAAACAAATGAAAATGTCCCATAAGAAATTACAACATAAAATAGTCTAAAGAACAATTACAAAGTACAAAAATATATAATTCTTCATGTGCCAATGCTTCGAAGTGAAATCAATCGTAGCGGCCTTTAGATGTAAATCTGATGATGTCTCGTGGCCATCAACTAATGTAAGACATTTTGGCATCCTATGGAGAAATAATATTATACCTATAAGATTATTATTCAAATATTTATTAGATAAAGCGAAATAAAGTGAAATATGAGCGATTTAGATCATCATCCAAATCGAGTTCTGAGAACATCTATGGTACTGGAAAATTTCCCATCAGTTACACAAAACGTCATCTTTATACCTTCCAATGCGAAAACAACTAGCACCTACTTGTCCACCCTCACTTCACCACTATCATTCAACCACAGCAATTTGTAAGGTCGAGGATGCTCACTACTGGAAAGTCCTAATTTCTCAACCATAGTTACACTTACTACATTAGTATAACTGCCACCATTTATAATCACACCACATACCTTGTCTTTAACAAGATACCTAGTATAAAATAAGTTCTCCCTTTGCACCTCTTCCTCTTCTCTAACCTGTACATTCCAAACTCTCCTGGTTACCAACAACTTCTCGTGAACAACAAACTCCTCCCCATCAACATTTTTAGAAGACTTTCTATAAGACATGTTGTTGCACAAATTAATGTTAGGAGTAATAAAATGTAATCTCTCAAACTCACTCGTTCACGTGTTTCACTCAAATCACTATATTGTTCTAACCAATCCTTACCCACTCAACAATTCCTCTTTTCGGTTCTTCTAGAACTGATGGGTGTCGAATCCAACAAAAATAAAACCCACTTGCATATAGTGGTGAGTAGGGTCGAATCCACAGAGATTGGTTAAACTTATTTCTATTCAAGGAGAATAAAAGGAAAAGGAAAATGGGGGGGGGGGGGGGGGGGGGGGGGGGGGTTGGTTTGTGAATTGAACAAAGTTAAAACAAGATAAGAAAGTTGTATATTGATAAAAAGCCTAGCCAAAGGAATCAAGATGGTTTAATTCTAGGAATTGATCATCGATGCAAATGTTCTCTATTCTTGTTCCTAGATAAATGGTTATGGTTATTAACAAGCTCTAACAACCTATCTCTCCTTACTTCCTCGATAACCTCAGACAAGCGCTTTGAATTATTTCTCTTATTGATTAAACAACCCTTAGACAAGCGCTTAGGATTTAATCTATCAATAGCATTAAGATCTAGAGAGACCACCAATTCATGCCAGTAGATTATAAGATAACCTATTTAAACATGATCATACACCTCCATAACATGAATTCGATCATCTCTTTTATAACCAAACATGTTATTGCGTCACTAAGACTAGAACAATCAAACAATTACGGATTTGACGTGCTAGTTGACAATATATTAACTTGCTAATTGAGTAGAAGAGCTCTATTCATACCAATCAACAAAGAAAATAATGACAAAACGATCAGAAGATATATGAATACCCGAAAACAAAGAATAGAATAAATACAAGTCAATTAGACCTCACAATTCGTGGAGAATTAAACATCTACGACCCTTTGGCTAGAAAAGTAGCTTAGCTACTCATGTTCATCAATAAAACAAAAATAAAAGATAGAAACATAATGAACCCGGTTGCCTGCTCTGCCTCCGCGTTTCCTTCTTCAAAATCCAAGATTCCAAGATCAAAAGTTCAAAAGTTGTCCTAACCCTCTAGGGTTGGTTCTATTTATATTGTTAGGGAGATGACATGTGATCTTTTGCTAGCAAGATACGAAAATATCTTTCCTTTTCCAAGTAGATTTCGAGAAGTGAAGATTCGTTTGCCTGGCATGCCCTTCTACACGGCCGTGGGTCAAGTCGTGCCATCCTCTGTGCATATTCTTCAAGTCTTCATCCGCGCCCAGTGTGAACCACGGTTACACACACGGCCAGATTTCAAGCTGTGCCTTCATCTGTGCATAATCTTCAAGTCTTCATTCGTGTCCAGTGTGTACCACGGTTATACCCACGACTAGATTTCAAGCTGTGCCTTCATCTGGTTAATGTTCCACACTTTCTTCTCCTTGGCACACCTAGCTTCCACCACGGCTCCAAGCACGGTTTCTCCCATGGCATCCACCACGGCCGTGCCTTAAGTCGTGTCTCTCTCTGTTCAAAGTCCTCATTTTCACCTTCTTATCCAGTGTGTAACACGGTTTGAACCTTGGCCGTGCCTCAAACCGTGCTTCCTCCGGTGGTGTAATTCCTTGTCTTGATCCAAGTTGTAGATGACTTCTCTAAAATACTTGAATTAGCATCCTTGACTCCATTTAACCTGATTTAGCACAATGATAGAATTAAAGTACCATTTCCTTATGATTTCTATAAAATCAATAATAATTTAACACAATTTATACTATAAAGATTGAGTATAAAATGGCTCTATCAAATTCCCCCACACTTAAACTCTTGCTTGTCCTCAAGCAATTGCATCAAATCAATTGAGAAATCTGTCATAGATTATACAAACTTTCTTTTCATCATTCCAAGCATCTATTCATTTGTAATTCAAGACTTGTAATTTAATGTCTACTACTTCAACCCAATTGGTTTCCTGTGATCAAATTACTATGGACAAAATTCAATAGCTAATCTAAACGAAACAAACTTTAATCCTCATGTTTAGCAAAAGAATTTTTATTCCAAAAGTAAATACTTAATCCACTAAGGAAAAATACCCAATTAAACTTCATTGGATATTATCAAGCATATAATCCTTGCAGTATAATGTAAAAGCATATGGTATAAGCTCTTTGCTAGATATTCTCCCTTTTATACATCTTTGTTTTATTCAATGAATGTTCACATTCATGTTCTTTTGATTTATTCAAGCATCTATTTTGACGGGTTTTTGCCCGCTTCTTTTCATGAACTTTTGCATTTTTCGCCCTTATCGTTATAGTGAGTTCACTGAGTCGGCAACATCCCGAGCTCATCACTCAAGTGATCGGGTTTTGAGATACCCCTACGGACTCTTCCTCACTCTAACATTCAAGTTTGAATAATCTTAACTCAATTAGTTGAATCATTGGAGTAATGGCTATGCTTTATTTTTTTTTTATTTTTTTTCACTAAGTGTTATGATTGCTTTACAAACAACTTCAAAGAGTATACAGTAGCTAATATAACCTAGAAGTAAACTTGTTTATTTTTCACTTAGGGACTCGACTTACTCTTAGACTTCCAATTCTAAAGCTAAATAGAAGGTAAATTTGTTTCTTAAAGATTTCACTACTTAATTTTAACCATGTATTCTGATCACAGCAGTGGGTGAGTAAAACATTTGAACAAGTCAATTTCACATTTTGTAGATGCTTATTACAACATTTAGTACAATCTCTAGATTTCATGATAATTTTGAAAAAATTTGGCTTAAAATTGCTTAAGGACAAACATTCAAAGTATAAGTTAGTTCTCTATTCTCTATATTTTATTATCCTCTCCCCCACACTTAGCTTGAACAGTGTCCTCACTGTTCCTAATTTAGCACAATTGAAAAGGAATTAACAACTCAAGGAGCATTAGAGAATAAGAGAAAGGAAATACTGGTACTTCCCTGGTATTGGAGTTCTCCCCTTAAGCTTCTAGAAAGTGTCATTTGATTATGTGTATCCTTGCTGCAGCTGATCCAAAGAGTTCAAAAACTACACTAAAATCAAAACAAACTAAACTAAAACAAACCAAAAACAAACCAAAACTAATGCAAAACAAATTTTTTTTTTTTTTTTTTTACATGGGTTGCCTCCCATGAAGCGCCTTTCTTTAATGTCTTTGGCTAGACGTTCCTGGCTAGATGTTCGGATAAGGATCTTGATTCCAACTTTGGTGCCTGTAGTGATGGGTTAATAGCATCCGTAACAAAAACAGGAGAGATATCGTTAGGATGTTTCATGGCATCATAAATGTTAAATTTAATCACTTCACCATTAAATTCCATAGTGAGGGTGCAATCATTTACATCGATTTTCTTTTTAGAAGTCTTAAGGAATGGTCGCCCTAATAATATCAGTGATGAAGTATGAGAATCACTATCGTCCATGTCAAGCACATAAAAATCAGCAGGAAAAACCAACCCATTGACTTGAACTAAAACATCCTCTAGAACTCCCTCAGGATAAACATTGGACCTATCAGCAAGTTGAACAATAATACCCGTTTCCTTTAAAGGACCAACATTTAAACGTTGATAAATAGACAAAGGCATGACATTGATAGAAGCTCCTAGATCACACATGGCTTTAGCGATTCCAAGACTACCTATTTTGCAAGGAATGGCAAACATACCTGGGTCCTTACATTTAGGAGGAAGCTTCTTCTAAATAATAGCTGAAACATTTTCACTCAC
Source organism: Laguncularia racemosa (assembly GCA_037954665.1). NCBI lineage: Eukaryota > Viridiplantae > Streptophyta > Magnoliopsida > Myrtales > Combretaceae > Laguncularia > Laguncularia racemosa. The sequence goes on from JBBMOL010000082.1 coordinate 621,672, forward strand.
ACTAATCTTTTCATTGCCTTTCAGCTTCCTTTTGTTAGTGCACAAGTCCTTGAGGAATCTAGCATAGCGTTGTATTTGCTTAATTGCATTAAGTAAAGGAATATTTACCTCGACTTTACGCAACGTTTCCAGAATCTCTTTTTCTTCCGCTTCCTTCTTGGATTTCGCTAATCTGGAGGGGAAAAGAGGTGGTATCAATGTGACCTTCGATGGCTCAACTAGAGACTTGCTAATCTGGTCGCCCTGCTGGCTCAGAGTCGAAGTCTCTTTCTTGGTCTCTTCCTCAAGATTAGACGGATGTCCTTTCTTATTTGATCCCTGCAATTCTGTTCCACTTCTCAAGGTAATTGTATTAACGCTTTGCTTCGGGTTTGTAATAGTTTGAGAAGGTAACTTACCTTGAGTTTCTAACCTATTGACAGCAGAAGCAAGTTGGCTTACCTGATTCTCCAAGTTGTGAATGCTTTGCTTTGTTTCCTCCTGAAATTGTTTGGTATTCACGGCAAGTGATTTAACAATTTCCTCAAGGGACATACCTAAAGTGGAAGGAGCTTGGGGTACGTGGTATGATGGCTTAAGCTGGAATTGTTGGACATGTTGAGGGTTATTGCGATATCGGAAGTTAGGATGATCCCTCCATCCGGGATTGTAAGTGTTTGAATAGGGATCATATTTCCTTTGTGGCTGTCCTGGGAATCCGCCTACAGCATTGGCGTGTTCATGGTTGTCATCTTGCAATGTGGGACACATGTCGGTCGGATGACTAGGAGCAGCACAAATTCCACCAGCTTTCACCTGTTGGGTATTTCCAAGAGTTAGCTGCTGCACAAGGGAGGTAAGATTAGAAATTTGATGTTCAAGGTTAGACACATTTACCTCGTTTGCCTTCCTTGAAGATGCATCATGCCTATACCCAAATTGTTGCGAATTGGCAGCCATAATGGAGATCAATTCCCTAGCTTGACCAGGGGTTTTGTTTACTATAGTGCCTCCACTTGCAGCATCCATCATCTTTCTTTCCATCGGAAGTAGGCCTTCGTAGAGATATTGGATGAGGAGTTGTTCGGATATCCCATGTTGTGGGCAGCTTGCACACAGTTGCTTGAACCTTTCCCAATACTCATGAAGAGTCTCGGTGTCCCTTTGTTTTATACCACAAATTTCTCTTCTTATACCAGCGACTCTGGATGCGAGGAAGAATTTGTCCAAGAAGAGTCTCACCATATCTGTCCAAGTGGTGATAGAACCTGGAGGCAAATAAAACAACCAATCTTTAGCTTTAGTACTTAAAGAAAATGGAAAAGCACGTAGCTTGATTTGATCATCGGTTATTCCTTGCGGCCTCATACTAGAACACACTATATGAAACTCTTTCAAATGCTTGTGAGGATCTTCATTCTCAAGACCATGAAATGTAGGTAGCAGATGTATCAACCCAGATTTCAATTCGAATTCCACAGCTAGTTCGGGATAGTGAATACAAAGTGGTTGTTGATTCACATCCGGTGCAGCCAACTCCCTTAAGGTTCTCTCGAGATTTGCCATGTCGTCCTCTTTTTCAGAATCAGACAAGTCCGATACTAAGTTCGGTCTAGTGGATGATCTAGCTTCTTGTCGCAACCTCTTTAGAGTCTTCTCAATCTCCGGATTATAAGTTAGTTCACCTGTTTGAGAAGAACGAGTCATACAAGAATAGAAATAAATTTGACACCAATCTCCGGCAACGGTGCCAAAATTTGATGGGTGTCGAATCCAACAAAAATAAAACCTACTCCTAGACAATTATATGATTTGCATATAGTGGTGAGTAGGGTCGAATCCACAGAGATTGGTTAAACTTATTTCTATTCAAGGAGAATAAAAGGAAAAGGAAAATGGGGGGGGGGGGGGGGGGGGGGGGGGGTTGGTTTGTGAATTGAACAAAGTTAAAACAAGATAAGAAAGTTGTATATTGATAAAAAGCCTAGCCAAAGGAATCAAGATGGTTTAATTCTAGGAATTGATCATCGATGCAAATGTTCTCTATTCTTGTTCCTAGATAAATTGGTTATGGTTATTAACAAGCTCTAACAACCTATCTCTCCTTACTTCCTCGATAACCTCAGACAAGCGCTTTGAATTATTTCTCTTATTGATTAAACAACCCTTAGACAAGCGCTTAGGATTTAATCTATCAATAGCATTAAGATCTAGAGAGACCACCAATTCATGCCAGTAGATTATAAGATAACCTATTTAAACATGATCATACACCTCCATAACATGAATTCGATCATCTCTTTTATAACCAAACATGTTATTGCGTCACTAAGACTAGAACAATCAAACAATTACGGATTTGACGTGCTAGTTGACAATATATTAACTTGCTAATTGAGTAGAAGAGCTCTATTCATACCAATCAACAAAGAAAATAATGACAAAACGATCAGAAGATATATGAATACCCGAAAACAAAGAATAGAATAAATACAAGTCAATTAGACCTCACAATTCGTGGAGAATTAAACATCTACGACCCTTTGGCTAGAAAAGTAGCTTAGCTACTCATGTTCATCAATAAAACGAAAATAAAAGATAGAAACATAATGAACCCGGTTACCTGCTCTGCCTCCGCGTTTCCTTCTTCAAAATCCAAGATTCCAAGATCAAAAGTTCAAAAGTTGTCCTAACCCTCTAGGGTTGGTTCTATTTATATTGTTAGGGAGATGGCATGTGATCTTTTGCTAGCAAGATACGAAAATATCTTTCCTTTTCCAAGTAGATTTCGAGAAGTGAAGATTCGTTTGCCTGGCATGCCCTTCCACACGGCCGTGGGTTAAGTCGTGCCATCCTCTGTGCATATTCTTCAAGTCTTCATCCGCGCCCAGTGTGAACCACGGTTACACACACGGCCAGATTTCAAGCCGTGCCTTCATCTGTGCATAATCTTCAAGTCTTCATTCGTGTCCAGTGTGTACCACGGTTATACCCACGACTAGATTTCAAGTCGTGCCTTCATCTGGTTGATGTTCCACACTTTCTTCTCCTTGGCACACCTAGCTTCCACCACGGCTCCAAGCACGGTTTCTCCCACGGCTTCCACCACGGCCGTGCCTTAAGCCGTGTCTCTCTCTGTTCAAAGTCCTCATTTTCGCCTTCTTGTCCAGTGTGTAACACGGTTTGAACCTTGGCCGTGCCTCAAACCGTGCTTCCTCCGGTGGTGTAATTCCTTGTCTTGATCCAAGTTGTAGATGACTTCTCTAAAATACTTGAATTAGCATCCTTGACTCCATTTAACCTGATTTATCACGATGATAGAATTAAAGTACCATTTCCTTATGATTTCTATAAAATCAATAATAATTTGACACAATTTATACTATAAAGATTGAGTATAAAATGGCTCTATCAAGAACTAACAATCTGGTCAAATTTTTGTTCATGTAGAAATCCACCCAACTTTCCCAATAGCAATTTCGTATCACGATTTGACAAGATTCACATAATGCTAAGAATTCAATTAAAGATCACCAAAAAAAACTCTAAATCACAATAGTAACAATAATTCTCCACTTAATTTCCAATTCTAACTCAACATAACCCAATTGATAGCAATTTCCTTTTTCTTTTTCTTCTTCTCTTTTTTTTGTACGAATTTTCTTTTCTTCTACTTCTTCCTTTTTTTTTAAGTCTTGAACACACTATCAATGAACAATCACCAGCAATTTACCAAATCAATCGAACAAATCTAAAACTTGTAGAACGAATTCAACAGAACACTTTTTTTTTGTTTCTTGAGAAAGGAAATATGTATGATTCCTTTCAAACACTAATGACAATCAATCGACATGTAACTGCAAATCGAATTAAAGAAGGAACGATTGTTTTATCCAAACCTTAGATCTAAGAATACGTAATTGAAATAACAAAAGGATAAGCGATCTTGACAAACCTGATTGCTCTTATACCAAATGATGTGAACCTCATTAACCTATGATGAAACTCAACAATGGATTCGCTAATCTCAAAACCTAGGTTCTCTCAAGAGCGATGGACACCATGACCTTTTGTCTATAAATGAGATAAGAACCTTGGTATACGCGATAATGCCACAATCGATTATGGCAGGATTGATTGATAAGTTAAGGGATGAACGCCATGGATTCAAGAATCTGATAAGTTCGATAGTTCTTCAAAGAACCAAAGAGAAATCTCTCTCTCAATTGATGAGTAAAAACAAATGTTCCATGATTGCTTACAAATTAATGTGTGACGACTATTTATAGTCTCACAACAAATGTAAACAAAACATCACGAAAACCCTACTTGCAACTAAGAAAAACAATATACTCCAGCAACTTAAATTAGACAAAAGCTAGCCTATAATTTCTCTCTAAGTCGGTAGTTTAAACTACACATTGAACCGGGGTATAAGTAAGCTGGCCACTTAGGCTAGTGGCTTACTTTGCTGACCTTCCATGCAATTCCACACCAGCCACTTTAGGCCAACGGCCTTCTTTCAAGGCCGACCACTTAGGCCAACGGCCTAAGCCACTAAGGCCAACAATTTTCAACACTCTTGAAGTTGTCGGCCTTTGGTTCCGTCCTCAACTTCCATCCTTGTGATATGCACTTCGAATATGCCCGTACTCTTTGTTGGCAACTCCTTATCTTATCTTAGATCATCCTTAGACCAATCCTCCTATTGTGATCTTCATCACTATGAATCCGTACATCTTTTCGATAATTTTCTAAAATATTCCTTTTCCAAGTCTTTTTACTTTTCCTCTAAATTTTTCATTGATATCTTGTTGTTATTCTTGGATTCATCTTCTTCCAAGATAGGCATTAGAGGCTCTTCATGCTGCTCATTTGGTGGTTGATTGTTTTGAGTCAATTGCTAAAGCATCTAAATATCTCCACTCTTTTGGAAAAAGTTCAAGATGTACACCTTAGTTGCATGGTTCTCACCTACTTTCCCTCTTAACTCTCTAACATCTACAATTTTCTTGATTTTTTTCCTTCACTTCTTTTTTATTTTCTCTCGAGGACCCATTAACATGGATAAAGACATATCGTGATCATGGTAATCCAAAGCGACATGCTAAAGCGAATCCATGCAAGAAATGCCTTGAAGTGGGCCAAACTACTAGGTTATAGAAAATGGGAAGTACCCAATACATCTAATAAAGCCATGGAGAGCAACTCTTGGATAATCCTTGCATTATAAAATGGCTCTAGTACAGTTACTCTATCTTGTTGTCTATGTAAAGTGTTTAGCAACTCTTGGTTTATTGATTTTCACCATGATTCACATGTTGGAATAGTAGAGCTTGAAGCACATAAGGTAATTGTGGAGCTGTATTATTATTTTTTTCTTTGAGTTGAAAACAAGTCCTCTAAGAAGTCTGCCAATAATAATTTTTTTAAATGCCCCTTATAATTTCAATCATTATGAATTGATAATGATGTAAAGGGTGGGTTTTAAGAGGTTCCCCCATTTTATCATCAGTTGCACTGTGGAGGAAATGGGTTGACTACATCAACCATTGGGTCACATAATGGCTACTTGTCAAGGGTCCTAGGATGGCTCAAGTTCGACCTTATCTAACAATCATTTTTTTTTTCAAAATAAAATCCCCCAAGTTTGAATACCCCTATAGAGGTCTTACACACTACATAAATTGTGAGTCAATTTTGTGAGATAAAAGAAAAGCTCAAATGCCAAAAAAAAAAAAAATCTTATTGTTTGTTTTTCAACAAAAGTTAATTTAGATATTTAATAAAATAGAAGAATTCATTTTGGCTATGAATGGTGCATAATGATGCTAAAATTGTCTCTTATAACGTAATTGTTATTATTACTTTTAAAGAATTAGGATGCATGTAGGGTAGTATACATGCTTAAGAAACATCATAGGGACACAAAAGTGTTTCCTAATTACCTAATATGACAACAACTTTTATCATAACAATGATATTTAATTTTGTGAAATATTATTATAGTAGATGATGAGACACAATATGTTATCATACACAATAATCCGTTGGGGTGCTTTTGTATGTCTCAACAAGTATCACATATTAGCATACAACTTGTGTCCCAAAGATCAGTTGCTATGCCCACCCATTAAACCCAGCAGAGGCACAAAAACTCAAGTCTGAGTAACCAAAGTATCCTAATTCATATTCTTATGGGACAAAATTATGTGTCCCGATATATAGAATTCTCTTAAGCCCCAAATCCCTATCAACATATCGCTTTAAAATGAGCAAACCACATAAAGTAAGGACTTAGATGGGGGTTTGCAATGCCTACAGGAAGTGCTTTAGTTACATCATTTTTTGTTGTCAATCATGATATTTGAAATCCACCAGCTAACATACTCTGCATATGTAGCTTTTTGTTTTTCCTATCTTAGGGCTCAATCCAGAGTCTCCAAATGTTAATCATTTAATACAAGATAGTCATGCATGGTCCCCAAATTTAGTAATTTTGTAATTTTCATTTCCCAAATCAATAAACAAATGCTTTTATGCTAGCAAGCTATATGTAAGTAGTGTAGGAATTTATTTGAATAGGAAGCTATTTGCATAGTAGATTTGCTGATTTTTAGTTTGGTTTATTGATTTTCACCATGATTCACATGTTGGAATAGTAGAGCTTGAAGCACATAAGGTAATTGTGTATTAAATTACCTTGACATCAGTTCTAATGGAATCATCCCTACTGTGCATGAAATAAATAATATAATTTTGAAGCATGTACATAAGGGGATCAACATCGTACATTTACTCTTTGATTACGTAAAAATCTCCCTAATTATTATAAACATAAGGCTCATTAAGGGGACTTCTTCATAAAATACCCTTAGAATTCTACTGTGAATGTTTATGCAAGCATTTTTACAATAATTCAAGGAGATCTTTACATAATTAGAGAGTGACGATACTATGCTATAATGGCATTATGGAATTCAAGCAACACTTAACACCTTTTCTTGAAATCTCATCAAATGTTTAATTATTACATGCAATAAAAACTAGACATTTATTTCCAGCTATTTAATGATGCAAAAGATTTAATCAATTAAATAACGCAACAAAAAATAAAAGTTTACTTGCCAATCATTTATTTTTCATTATCACTCGGAAAAAAGTTACACGTTTCTTGAAAATATCTTACGGGAAGGTGAAGCAATGAACATTATAAATAACACTAAATTGCATGAAGGCCACATAGTGGAAAAGACTAATTTACATTTTTTTTTCTTGAAAAATTCTATAGGAATCCATCGTATCGTTCAACTCCTTTTGTCATATAGATGGAAAAGCTTCATTTTTCCCATATTTTGGTCCTTGTCCTCATCATCTCTGGTTTGTACAATATAAGAATTATAGCAACATCGAAAGATCCATTATGTAATTAGTATTTATTTACTTTACACACGTTAATATTACCTATAATTTGATGGTATGTTTACACTTTTGGCAGTTGCAAATGTGATTCCACAAGCTGATGCACAGAAAAGGTGCCTAGACCAACTACAACCTAAGGGCTGTTTGCTTGAGACTTGCAAAAAACAATGTTTTGAGAAGCATGGATCATTCTTTGGAGGTCAATGTGTTGAAAATCCTCCAGGTTCAGAAGTTTGGGCTTGCATATGTGCTTATAATTGCTAATCTGCTGTATTTTATAAATCTCAAATAATTTATATTGTAACACGTCAAAAGCCTAGCTACTAAGTTAAGCTTGGCAAAAGAATGCCTTGAATGAATTTGTTTCTTTTTTCCTTATGTCCACTTAAGTGAAACAAGATTCACATTGTCTTATTTTTTTACAGTAATAATGAAGGAAAATTGTATGGACTATCCAAAAATTTATCAATCAACCCATATTTTGTAATTTTCATATTTCCACAGCTTTGATATCGACACCCACCCTTATGGAAGTTTTCAACAAATGTATGTGTTGCTCTAAATGACATAATGATGTTTTTTCAACATTTATGGAAGCTATTAGTGAATAAAGAAAAATGATAAAAGGCTATAGTTCCAAATTATATGCATTGGGTGTGTATGTGTGATTTTAAAGTTTTCGCCAATTTAATGCAGTTTTTCATTCTGTTAAGATCTAATGATTAGGGGGAAAAAATTAGATTTCAACAACAAAAAGTAACTTGGTTTCCCTTACTACAAATTAGTCACCTATTTCCGAATGTTTAGATAGCTAAATGAAACTAAAAACTTTCCGGTGGCTAAATTTGGATCCATGAAAGATTTTTTATGAGTTTTGAGCGCTCACTTCACATAAAGATCCTAGTTTGTTCCCCTTTCACTCTCCTATACAAAAACTAAAAAAGGAGCGAACGAATCTAATATCATGAGATCTTCTTTAGTACTCCTATTATTTAAGCGAGGATTAATCAATGGGCAATTAATATTTACTTTGAAAACATGCTAAATACACACGTGAAGACAATAAACATGGCACTAATGATCCAGGAGTTTAGAAACAAAAAAGGTGAATTTTAAGATCATTAAAACTAAATGAAATAGAAAACCATCCAGTAGCTTAAATTGGATCTATTATGGGTTACTTATGGCATTACAACACTTTTGACATTATAAGATGACCCCATTATCATCTTTGGTAAGCATGAATGATATGGAATGGATTGGAATCATGACTAGAAAAATAAACCATTCCCATGTTTAGAGTGGCACATGCAATGGAAAGCATAGTAAGTAGTATTTGTCGAAAGTTCTCGTAGTTATAAAATACCACAATGAAACTAAAGGTTAAATAAGTAATTTTAATTAAGATCATGAAAGATGTTGGAATGGAATCACAATTCCAACATCTTAAAAATGGAATCAATGATTTCAATGAATCTTAATTTCAACTGTTAAACGCATATCCAAATGTAGGAAACTAGCATATTCTAGAATCATCATTGCATATGGGGTTCAGTTCTAGGTACCAAACACACCATAATATGACATGGTGAATTTGATTGTCGTATTAAATAATCTAATGAAACATAAAAGAATTTAATGGGACCTAAAAGAAAGTGCTTTACAATGATAGTTGTCAAAATCGCAATTTTACTTATACAATTCTATCGTTTATAGTTTGCCTTTCTATGTTAACTTAAGCATAGAATCATTTTCATATAAACTTGTAAAATCATGAGTTTATAGGTAAAATCAGTTGAATCTTGCATTTTTAATCAAGTTTACCAATTCTACCTATTAAAGTCAATTAAACTACAGATTGAAAAATATAGCTTAACTTTTATAAGATATGAATATTACTAGTTATTTGAAAGACATAGAAATAGAATATAAGAATATAATTGATAATAATATCAACAATAATGTTGGCTTTGATGATGAAGGTGGTAGCAATGATGGTTATGGTGAAAAGAAGGTTGACAACAGTTTTTACTTTTAATGTTGAAAAGAGAGAACAATTTTTTTCTTTATATTTTATTATTATAATTTATATTGAAATACATTTCATATTGGTATTATTATTCATATTCTAGTTTTATGCATTAGCTTAATAAATTATGCTAATTTATTTGTACTATAAATATATAACTTTTATTGTGAGTTATGATTAAAATTTATGTTGAGTTTATTTACTTCCATCTTATATTTCATGTTTTTTGTAATTATAGGAAACATATGAATAGTTTTTAAAGCTATTTTTAGTAGATCGTAGAAACTTACGTTTCTACTTTTTGATTTTGTGTTCTGATTCTACAGACCCTTTAACTATTCTAGATAGAACAACAAGTTTCACAACCTTGATTATGATACTCAACGTAATGGAACACATGTACTTTCTTGATTTCCCCCTCTTTTTCATTTTTCCTCTTCCTAAAATTTTGTCTTTACGTTCCCTCTCCCCAGCATTTCATTTCCACACACATCCTTCCCATCTTTCAATTCTTCTCTCTTTCTATTACTTCATTTTCTTGCTTTTTGCCCGTTTCTTTGTTTTTATTTATTTTCCCTTCCTTTAAGCTTCTCTATAAAACACCATAAATTGATACATACATAAATGGTAGAGGAGGATCAACGGTTAAATATGAGTTTGTATAGGAAGAAGAAACCCATTTAACAATACCTAAGCCTTCTCTTTTCTTTAAAGGTGTTAGATTTGGTGTATATGCTACTGAATGTGAGTTAATTTTCCTTATTAACTTCTATAGACTAGATACTTATGACAAGGGTGAAGTTATTTTATTGGATGCTCATGGTTAGTTCCTGATTCTTGTCAAGTGTAACTTAGGGTTTTGTTTTTTGTTAATATATATATTCTCTTATGAGTTATTAATGTGATGACACCAGGTTGACTTCACGAGAGTATGGTTTGTATTTAAGAAACAACTTTTGCAATTTTGGCATTTATTATTCAATTTAAAAAATGGAATTTGTTGCATAATTTGAACAATTTAAGCATTTTTACTTAGTATTTTATTAATGAGTAGCTTTGATCATGATTAATAATAGTAAAGAAGAGAATTCAAACTTTTATGATTAATGAAAGATTTTTCATGAAGATGTAAAAATATCTTTATTTTGTTTAACTTAAGAAACCCTAATGATGGATTTGTCTCTTTTAAGAGAAGGTTGGAATTCTCCCTTAAAGTTTCTTTTTACACCTTTACTTTGATTATTGCTTTAGGGTTTGCTTTAATGTAATGGTTGGATCTTTTAAATTAAAGCATATTATTTTCACTACTTTACTTTTGTAGCAGATAAGAGAGATTAGAGCTTTTGTTTGGTTAAAGAGTAGTAGTAGGAAAAGAGAGTAATGATGGTGTGTAACAAGGTTGAGGAAGAAGTTGAAGCTTAATAGATGATCTCAATTGGGAATATCTCAAGGATGCAAAGTAATGAGATTTCAAAGCAAATTCGCTTTTTGATGGTGATAAGTGCAAGGAATGTTGTTATTACAAAGGTTATGTCAAGAGGCAAGAAAAGTTTTCTTGCTTGACATGCACAACTAATGGGAATTTTGGAGTTTATAAAGCCTATAGCTTAGCTTGCCTTGATGAAAGTGGTCGACACCCGAATCTACAATTTAAGGGAATCAACTGTCTTGATCTATACTTCTTGGGTTATTGTGTCATTATAGTTTTTTGTCTATATTTGCTAGTTAACATTTTTTTTAATATCAATAGGATGATTCTTTTGATTGCAATAAATTGACCATTCTAATTTAGATTTGTTGTAATATGTTCCTTAATTTTTGTTTTGATCTTGATGGGTCTTCGTTATTATTTCATTATTCCCAATTTTGGCTACTTGTTGGTTTGAAAGCATGCTAAATGAACATTTTGTTATTTTAATGGCCTTGCTAATGTGAATGGTTGTTGCTTACTTGTGATATGTGATCTTTTAACACCATCTTTGCTTCTCATGGCAAATCAACTAAACACATAAATAGTTTGGATACTTTATCGTGTTAATGTATGTTGTATATCTAATTTAGGAGTTTTAAGGTCTACCTTTGCATTGTATTAAAGATGCAATTTCCATCGTCCATGCTCTATAATCCACTATGTTTCTAAGTATATAAACCTCATACATCTTATTTTGTTTATGCATCATGTTATGTATGGCTTTCACTGTACAGGTTCCCTCGGTTAGTAGCTATGGTGCAAATTGATATGCCTTTTTATTTTGTAATTTATGATGTTAATATTTAGGCCATGGCTAATAGGGCAGCCTTTGAGCTTATATACAAATTAGATTAGATTATAAACATTGGGCATATACTTTGTTGATAATGATGGTATGCACATAAAATAGAAAGGTCATGCTTACTTTGATCAACTGAATCAATGTTGAGTGCACCATTGGTTGTAGCATCTATTGTAAGGAATTTTGATATCTATAATCTATTTAATATATTCTTAACAAATGTTGGAGCAAAAATCACCAAATAGAGAGTGACCCCTTGTTTTCTTTTTCCTCCCTTTGTTTAGATTTAATTGTTGTAGCTAAAAGAAATAGTGATATATCAGCTTATTAAAACTATTTGCTTCAATGCACATATGTAATGCTACAGAAAGGGGTTTTGGTGAAAATGCCTAAAAGTTTTCATAGCACGTGTATACTCATAATATGAGAACCAACTTACAAGATAAAGGCTATAAGGCTTGAAATAATTCTCTTTTAATCATAATACATATGATTGATTAATATGGGAAAATTACTATGGAGACTAGTAGTTCACAGTTCACTTGAACTAAAGTCACAACTCTAAAGAAATTTTAGTTTAAAAAAGGTTTAGAGGAAAAAAAATTTAAAATAAAAAATGTACAAGTTTCAGATTTTTGCATTACTAAAGGTAAACATAAACCATCTATTATCCTATCCTACACCTGCTCAATGATATATAGGCCTAAAGGTGTATGTTTCATTCAACTTAGTAAGATATTTCTCATATTATACCTTTCAAGTAATTATCAAGTTGATTAACAAACATATGAATGCAATAATGCATACGGTCATTCTAGAACTGTATGTAGTATAGATTTTGTAATACTTAAAAGTATTATTTATTTATTTATGTAATATATGTATTACCATAAAGAGCTAAGGACGAGGATGGAATTTTAAAAAGTTTGAAGGGGTAATTTAGACATTTGACATAAAGGATATAAATACTAAATTTAACCTAGAGAGCCTCCTTTATCATTTGAGTAGTGAAATAGAAACTGTAGTGGACAGATGCTCCCAACAAGAAACCCTAGGACAACAAAAGGAAAAAGGAGCTAATCTATTCTAAGTACATGCAGTAAGGATCTTTATACGAATTCTAAATTTGGTTAGTGGAATTGGACCTCATGGTTATCGTGTATGCATCAAGACTAGAGATTTGAGAAGGGATGGTATGAGAATGGAGATTTAATGGCTCAAAGTTGTGATTTGTGGAATTGTTGATGTAAGTTTGAAAATCCCTATAATCTAAAAGCCATTATGTATTTTAGAGATATAATAGAGCTTAGGAATAGAGAAGGTTGAGTGTTGGAAAGTTTGAAGTAAAAGAAATAAGGTTCATGGAAATTGCTAAGGGTAACATGGCCTACCAACACGGTCGTGTTTCGATTGTATTCAATTCGAAAGGTACATCGAGAGATACTCGGCCTCCTAATACAGTCGTGTTTTGATTGTGTTGAGTGAAAGGCAACACAGCCTCCTAACACGGTTGTGTTTAGATCGTGTTGAGTGTGGAAGTTGCACCGAGAGATACATGGCCTCTTAACACAGTCGTGTTTCAACCATGTTGAGTCAAGGGTAACATAGCCTCCTAACATGGCCGTGTTTCGACCATGTTGTATGAAGAAAAACACATGACCTCCCAACACGGTCGTTTCCAACCATATTGAAACTAAAGTTTACATTGAAAGATACACAACCTCTAACATAGTCATGCTTTATCTCGTGTTGAGTAACACGATCCCCAACTTAACCATGTTGAATAAAGTATAAATTAATTATATATTTACTTAACTTCAAATTAAACTAATTTCCATGTAGCCTAGATAGCTAGTAAGGCCCTAGAGAAATTAAATAAATAGGATTTAGAGAAATAAGAGAATGATATTGATCTCAGATTAAGTGCTAAGAAAAACTTGTTGATTGAACAAATTTCAACTTAGCTTACGTCCAAGATCGGGAAGTGCTTAAAGTTAGGATTTAAGGTACATGTAACTTGTGTGATGATTTGTACTTGTTTATGATAATTTATGTATTGAACTTGATTTAACTAGATGAATTGGTTTAAGTGTTTAAGTTGTATATTGTATGTGCTTGGCTCAACCTAGGGCCCGTAGTGGCAAATCCCTAGGAGCACCCCAATGATCCTTATGTGATGTTATCCCTAGTGGAGTCGTGCTTGGAAATGATCTAGGCTTAATGTTGATTAAGTGGTTTAATGAATATGGGTATGGGGCCTATAGTGGTAGTTCCCATCACCTAGGGCCTATAGTTGCAATTTCCATCACCAGGTTTAAGTGTACATACATGTGGGGGCCATAGTGGCAATTCCCATCACTAAGTTTAAGGTTTAAGTGTACATGGGTATAGGGCCCATTGTGGTAGTTCCCATCACTAAATCATGTTCCAGTGTGTTAAGGGGTTCATGAGTACCCTGTTGATACTTATGGACCTAAATGTATTAAGGAAATGGTTGTTTATGTTTGAGTACTACATAACGTGTGTGACACTTATTCATGTTTATACATGCGTGTGTGTTTGTGTCATACGTATTAGGCATTAGCTCACCCTTTGGGGAACCTTTTTTAGATGCAAATGTTGAGGGAGACGAGAACTTAGAAGATGACTTAAGTTTAGGTAAGCCATAGAGAGAGGAAGATGAAGATTTCCATTATTATTATGGTGATTAAGTTTTAGGAGATTTATGTTGTTTAATTGTAATAGACAGTATCAATGAGAATATTATTTTGGTGTTTAAAGACTTCTACTGCATTAGATGTTTGATATGGTTTTTGAGAATATTTGAATTTTTAGGATGTATGGAATGTTTTTATATTGGAGTTATAAGTTAAAATGTATCAGAGTTTATTTAGAGCCCGAATGTGTTCTTATGAGATAATGACACATAGTGGGCGGTAGCACGACCTAAGTTTTAGGGCGTTACAGCTTAGGTGGTATTAAAACTTCAGGTTTATGATCTTTCAGTGACTTAAGTTTGAATCTATAGAGAATAGGTTGATGATCTTTTAGTAACATAAGTAGATCCGATTGTCTCTTCTTAAATAAAATGCCTCCAAGAAGAATTATCGGATCAGGAACTGGAAGGGGTGCTAGGCATGATAACCCTAATGAGGAGGAAGTTCAGAACTCATACCCACAAGGGAAAAGAGGTCAAATGGCTAAAGAGACAGTTCAACTACTACACATTGTGAACCACCTAGTGGGATTATTGGCATAATAATACCAAGCCCATAATGTCCCATAGCACAGAAATGCCAATGAACCTATCAGCTTTGATAGGTTCATAAGAATGGCTAAGGAATTTAAACCCAGAGTGGATGACCCAATCGAGGTTGAGGATTAGGTATAGGAAATTGATAAGACTTTTACTGCCTTCTAGATATTAGAAGATAGGAAGGTAAATTATGTTGCATTCATGTTGAGGGGGATTGTAACAAAATGGTAGGCTTTGGTTCCAAAATTTGTAGGGGAATGCATGAACTAGGTGGTATTTAAGGAGCTATTCTATTAGAGATGCTTTCCCAGCAACTCTAAAGACAGAATGGAGAATGAATACTACAGCTATGAATAGGGGAATTGAACAGTTGAAGAGTATAAGATAGAGTTGAACCGCTTCATTCAGTTCCTTCTTGAGAATGTATGCAATGATGATAGGTACCGAGCCAAAAGGTTATTGATAGGATTGGAATTGGACCTACAACTTGTTGTAGGGGCCTTTCAGCTAAATGCATATGCTGAAATGGTACACAAAGTGAAGTACCTTGAGTAGAATACAAAATTATAGAATAATAGAGGAGCCGAAGAGTAGCAATAGCTTTGGGAAAAAGACTTGCCTTAAGTAGAATGGGGCAAGAAAGAGGTAACGGACATCACTTGTTGCAAAGCAGAACATCAAGAATTGTAGCTTCTCCTCTCTAAATCAAACAAATGCCTTTAGCACTCACTGTAACAAGCTCTGATGTTAAATGTCCTAAATGTTACAGACCCCAAGAATCAAGAGACTGTAGATGGCTAGATGGGGCATGTTTCTCTTATAGGAAGACTAGGCACATTAGCAGACACTACACTGAAAAGTCAGTTCCCTTAATCTCCTATCATGTGTGCAACCAAAGGGGATATAAGGCAATCATCTGTCCTTAAGGGCAAATCAATAATCAAAGAAGGCCAGTTCAATAGTTAGCTAAACCCTTAATGAGAGGATAGAAAGGTAGATCATAGACAGGAACTCTTGGATAAAGAGTTCCCACTAGGGTGTTTTCCATTCACCAACAATAGCACCAAGATATTCCAGATGTGGACAACATTAAAGTATGCTTCCAGTACACTCCCACAAAGCATCTATGTCCTGTGTGTTTGAGAATTTTGTTTGTGCATGTGCATTGAATGTTAAAAACATGAATGACTGTTTGGCTGTTAGTACTCCTTTGGGAGTAAGAGGAAGAATAAGTAAGATATGCACAGGAGTGAAAATAGAAATACATGGTAGGGTGATGCCAGGAAACCTCCTGGTATTGGAATTGATAGAGTTTGACACTATATTGGATGTTAGTGAGCTGTTAAAATATCATGCCACCATTGACCGTCACAACATAGAGGTGCAGTTTAATATACCCGGGGATGGGTATTTTGAATACAAGTTAGAAGTGTAGAGACCCATTAGATTGCCTACCTATGAGATGTGGGGAAAAAGTATACTGGCAACCATATTTGTTGAAGCCAGTGAAGAAGTTAGGATGGAAGAAGTACTGATAGTGTGGGAATTTCCTTATGTGTTTCTAGAAAATCTTCCTAGTTTACCCCCAATCAAGGAAATAGAACTCAACATCAACTCGGTATAGCGTAAAGTACCCGTATTAAAACTAGTCTATAGTATAGCACCGGTAGAATTGGAAGAATTAAGGAAACAATTACAAGAACTACAAGATAATGGTTTTATAAGACCCAGTATCTCTCTTTGGAGTGCACCGGTCCTGTTTGTAAAGAAAAAGGATGGAAGCATGAGACTTTGTATAGACTATAGAGAGTTAAACAAGGTCACAATAAAGAACAAGTATTCTCTTCCAATGATAGATGACCTGTTTGACCAGTTGTAGGGAGCTTAAGTGTTCTCCAAGGTAGATCTGAGATTAGGCTATCATCAACTCAGAATCAGAGAAGAAGACATCCAAAAAATAGCAATCCGAACTAGGCATAAGCATTACGAGTTTCTAGTAATGCCCTTTGGACTAACAAATGCACCAGCTACATTCATGGATTTAATGAACAGAGTATTTAGGGATTTCTTGAATAAATTTGTAATAATCTTTATAGACGATATCCTAATATACTTTAAAAGTACTGAGGAGCATGAAGAGCACTTGTGACTAGTATTGGGTAGGCTATAAGATGAAAAGTTATATGCCAAATTCAGCAAATGTGAATTCTAGCCGGAATAAGTAGTCTTCTTGGGTCATGTGGTTAACTAGGATGGAATATCAGTGGACCTAGAAAAGGTAAGAGTGATAGTAGACTGGCACAAATTGAAAACAGTTATAGAAGTAAGAAGCTTCTAAGGTCTAGCAAGCTACTACAAGAGATTTGTCGAAGGGTTTTCCAAAATAACAACTCCTCTCACTAGATTGATAAAGAAGAATGTGAAATTTGAATAGGATGACAGATGTGAAGCCAATTTTTAGATGCTTAAAGAGAAATTAGTATCAGCAATACTTTTGACTTTACCCAAGGGTGAAGAAGAGTTTACAGTTCATAGTGATGCCTTAGTTCAAGGGTTAGGGTGTATATTGATGCAAGGTAATCAAGTGATAGCATATGCATCTTGAAAACTAAAGCCATGTGAAAAGAACTACCCAACTCATGACTTAGAATTAGTAGCTGTAGTACTAGCTTTGAAGTTGTGAAGGCATTATTTATATGGAGAAAGGTGCAAAATTTTTGTTGACCATTGAAGCCTGAAGTATATATTTACGCAGAAAGAGCTGAATATGAAGTAGAAGAGGTGGTTAGAGTTAATTAAAGATTATGACTTGAAGATACAATACCATCTAGGAAAAGCCAATGTGGTGGTAAAAACTTGTAGTAGAAAGAAACAAGGCAATATAGCCACTCTAATCACTTTACAGAAGGAATTATTAGAAGACACGCACAAAATGGAGTCAAAAGTTTTAACACAAGAAGTGGGAGCAAAAATGGCTACTTTAAGGATTCAGCCAACCATAATGGACATAATTAAATTGGGTTAAATTGATGATAAGGATATTCAAGAGATCATGAGTAGAATGGAATAAGTTAAGGCACCGGAATTTAACTTAAATGCAGAAGGGACCTTAAGGTATGAAATGAGACTATGTATGCCAAGGGATGTAGAATTGAAGAGAGAAATAATGAAGGAGGCACATCACTTCGCCTACACAATACATCCTGGAAGTACTAAAATGTACAAGGACGTGAAGAGTTGTCATTGGTAGAGAAACATAAAGAGAGAAATAGTAGAATATGTAGCCAGATGGCTCACATGCTAGTAGATCAGAATAGGACACTAGAGACCAATTGTAGAATTATAGCCTCTTCCAATACTGAAGTGGAAATAGGAGCATGTGACAATGGGCTTTGTTATAGCCCTCCCAAGTACTAGGGAAAAGCAGGATGTAGTTTGTGTTATAGTGGACAAATTAGCCATGTCTACTCATTCCATACCTATTAGAGTAGGATATAAATTGGAAAAACTGGCTTAGATATACATACAAGAGATAGTCAGACTACATGGAGTGCTAATGACAATCACTTCTAATAAAGACATAAGGTTTGTGAGTAGATTCTGGAGCAGCCTACATAAGGCATTAGGTAATAAATTGAAGTTCAATACAACATTCTACACACAAACAGATGATCATTTTGAAAGGACTATACAAATACTAGAAGATTTGCTCAAGGCATGTTCACTAGACTTTAGAGGCAATTGGAATGAGCATATACCTCCGGTGGAGTTTGCCTATAATAATAGTTACCAGGCAACCATCTAGATGGCACCATATGAATCTCTTTATGGAAGAAGGTGTAGATCCACACTAAATTAGGATGAAGTGGGAGAAAGATAGATGATGGGGCCGGAGCTAGTACAAGAAGTAGTCAACAAAGTGAAGTTAATCCGATAGAGAATACAGACGGCCCAATCTAGATAAAAGAGCTATGTAGACAAGAGAAGATATCCTTTGGAATTCCAAGTGGGAG
This sequence comes from Laguncularia racemosa, assembly GCA_037954665.1. Taxonomy (NCBI): domain Eukaryota; kingdom Viridiplantae; phylum Streptophyta; class Magnoliopsida; order Myrtales; family Combretaceae; genus Laguncularia; species Laguncularia racemosa. Next base: position 640,644 of record JBBMOL010000082.1, read on the forward strand.
ATAAGGTATTATTGAGAATTTCTCTAACAAAGGGAGTGATTAGATTCAAGTTGAGGGGAAAGTTAAACCCAAGGTATATAGGCCTGTTTATGGTCTTAGAGAGAATAAGCATAGTGGCTTATAGGTTAGCTCTTCCACTAAATTTGGTCGGGGTACATAATGTATTCTATGTATCTATGTAGAGAAAATATGTACCTAGCCTAGATCAAATAGTGGCTTTGGAATCACTAAATGTGTAGCCAAATCTGACATCTTTGGAAAGGTTAATCAAGATTCTGGACACTAAGAAATGGGTGCTAAGACGAAAAACAATCCTTTATGTTAAAGTGCAATGGACAAACTAAATAAAAAGGGAAGCTATTGATCCACGCAAAAAGAGATATAAAATGAGCGTGAATAAATACCGGCAAGTGTACCGGATCGGATCAAGTAATATAGTGAGAGAAGAGTGTCGAACCACGAAGATTGATTAAGTAATAGACCTTTATCAATTTCTACTATTATTTAGGCAATGATGTTTGATGAGAATTGAATGAATTATGCTAAATGCTCAAAAAGAGGATTATGTTTAAAAAATGATAAATTGATGGTGGGAAATAGAATCCACCCTAATTCTACTAATCATATTGCCTTCATGTTATAATAACTCATAGCTATATGGATTTTCACAAGAAATTAACAAAACCTTAATCCTTTATCAAGTGTTAAAGTAATGTTACCTCAATTTAATTTAATAGCTCTCGCTAATTCAAATCAAATGAGGATTCTAATTCACAATCATAAATTTCCCAATTATATGATTGCCTAATATCTTTAAAATAATTTCTCCTAATCCCTTAGTGAAAAATTTAATAAAAATATTGCATGAAACACTTAGGTCAATTTCTAATAAAATTCAATAACACTGCTTCCACATGAATTATTAAATCTTACTTACGAATTCCTGATAAAACCTAAATTTCTCTTTCGAGTCATTTACATTTCTATGCATTGATTTCAATTACAAAATACAATTCATAGCAGGACTTCTTATATGAAAATTCCGCATATCTACATTTCCTATAACATAAATACAATGATCATTTTAGTTTGAATTATGGCTTCATCATGTTTCCCACAAGGATGATTTAAAACATTATAGTATGAATGTAAAAATAATTGAAATAAATAGATGCAATGGAATTCATATTGAACAACAAGAATAAACTAATAAATGGCATAAAAGAAAATAAAGTAAATGAAACAATAGCTATAATCTTCAAGAACTTCAATCTTCCAAAATGATTCCTCGAATTCTTCAATTGAAAGCAAACTTCAGCAAAATAACTTTCTTTCTTCAAACTAAAAATTGGAATAACATGAAATGTAAAGGAATTAAAGAAAATATAAAATCCTAAAGTTTCTAAGGGAATTCTAATAATTTCAAAGAAAGACAAATGATGCTAAACAAAGAATCAAAACAAAAGAATTCTAAAAGAAAAGGGGATGCTTCCAAGGTTCACACAAGGGGCCTATTTATAAATCCAAAGAGGAGGGGGATAAGCTTGATCTAATGAGGAGTTGAGTCAGCAAATTAATTAAGATACAATTTTGGAGAGATTTTCGCAATGGATATCCGGGGAGTAATGAAGGCCGGCTCAAGGCCGGCGGCCTTGAATGTAGGCCGGCTTTAAGGCCGGCGGCTTTAATGCTTTTTGAGGTCGGTTTAATATAGGCCGGCTCAAGGCCAGCGGCCTTCCGTGCAATCCTCCGCTCGCTTCTTCAATTTTGTAAAAAACTCCTCCAATTAACTTGTAATTTACTTTTGGGTCCTCAAAACCTGAATTTTCACAATAAACACCATTAAATATCATTTCTTTATATTTTCTTATAATATTGAAATAAATTTAATATAAGTCCAAAAGAAAATATAAGTATAATGTGATCTTATCAACATCCCCACAGTTGAACTTTTGCTTGTCCTCAAGCAAAATAATTGATTTAAACAAGAGAAATCCATCATTAAACTTCTGGTGCCCATTGTTCTGATCATACTGAAATTTGTAACTAGTATATCTAGTTGAAATTTAGTAGTTAATCTAAATACAACAGATTTTTAATCCCAGTGTTTAACAATAAAAAATAATACTTAGTCCCTAAAGAAAAACATTCATTTAAACTTCATTGGTTATTAGCAAGTATAATCTCCCTCAATTTTACTCCTATAAACAAGATAACAAGATGTGAAAGCATATGGTATCCATTTTTACCTAGAATTTCTCCCTTTTTTTTTTATTTGCCTTAATTGACAGCGGAGTGAGACTTCACTCTTCTGAGGGACCAAAGCTCGCCCATGTCAACCTGGCTTTCATTAAGGTACTAAATTTTTGCCTTTCCGCCCTTCTCGTTATTGTGAGTTCATTGAGTCGGCACATCCTAGGCTCATCGCCTAAGTGACCAGGTTTTAAAGGGACCCCTACGAACTCTTCCTCACACTAACATTTAAGATTGGATACTCGTAACTTACTTTCCTAAGTGATTGGAGTAAAGGCTCTTTTTTTTTTTTTTAAGGGATACTAAGTAAAATATTTCCTTTACCTCTTTCACTAGGTGTTAAGGTATTCTCAAAGAAATTTCAAGAGAGATTTATCCTAACCAATTTTTCCTTAAAGTAAACTTGTTTGTTTTTTTCAACTTAAGGACTCAATCTCAAGTTCAAAGGCTAAACATAGGGTAAACCCTGTTCTCTAGAGATTTTACTATTAAATTTTAACCATGTAAACTAGCCACAACAGTTGGCGAGTAGGGCACCAATCTAAGTCAATTTCAGGATTTCATTGATGATAAACACTTAAGGACATAAATAAAGCATGGGATTTGTAAGCTCATGATGTGTGCAATCATTATACTTCTACATTTATAATCCCTTCCCCATACTTAAATTGGACAATGTCCTCATTGTTCCTAATATAGCACAAAATTAAGGAAAAGGATATCAATGCAAAAATTGAAATACTGGTACTTCCTTGGTGTAGAATTGTTCATCAGGAAGAAAATTCCTCCCAAAATGTCTGTCATCCTTGAAGTGTCTTGAATGGACCGGCGGCTCTTATCTAGCCTTGAATTTTTTTTTTTTTTTGGAACGAAATTAAAACACTAGTGTATATACTTATTGAGCATGGGCTGCCTCCCATGAAGCGCTTAGCATATAGTCGCTAGCCCGACTTTTCCAGTTCAAGTTCACGAATCTCCTAAATCCACAATTGTGGCATTTCTATCAACATGTTCCCCTTCATAGTAATGTTTGAGAAGATAACCGTTTACCTTGAAAGTACGGTTGTCTTCTGCCTTCAACTCAACTGCACCATAAGGAAACACATTAACAATTTCAAATGGTCCAGACCATCGTGATTTCAACTTACCTAGGAATAGCTTCAATCGAGAGTTGTACAATAAGACTCTTTGACCAGGCAAGAACTCTCGCTGTAAGATGTTCTTATCATGCCATCGCTTTGCTCTCTCCTTGTAAATTCTCGCATTTTCATATGCTTTCTCTCTCATCTCAGCCATTTGATTCAATTGGAGCAACCTCTTTTCACCTGCAGCTTGCAACTCAAAGTTAAGGTATTTTATGGCCTAGTATGCCTTGTGCTCAAGCTCTACGGGTAGGTGACATGATTTACCATAAACAATCTTGTAGGGGGACATTCCAATAGGTGTTTTAAAAGCTGTTCTATAAGCCCACAATGCATCATCAAGTTTTAAAGACCAATCCTTTCGGGATGCATTGGCAGTTTTCTCTAAGATTCGCTTAATTTCCCTATTGGATACCTCAACATGTCCACATGTTTGTAGATGATAAGGGGTGCAATTTTGTGAGTAACTCCATATTTTAATAATAATTTCTCAAATTGCCTGTTACAAAAATGTGTTCCCCTATCACTTATTATAGCTCTAGGTACCCCAAATCTTGAAAATATATTCTTTTTCAAAAATTTAATGACAACCCTGCTGTCATTAGTTTGTAGAGCAACTGCCTCTACCCATTTCGAAACATAATCAACAGCTAAAAGAATATATTTGCTTGAAAATGATGAGGGAAAAGGACCCATAAAGTCGATTCCCCAAACGTCAAAAAGTTCAATTACAAGTATATTATTTTGTGGTAATTCATGTCTTCTTGAAATATTGCCAGTCCTTTGGCATTGAGCACAAGTCATAATGAAGTTCCTGCAATCATGAAACAAACTGGGCCAATAAAATCCGCAAGATAAAATTTTTGCTGCCGTTTTTTCCATACCAAAGTGACCTCCTACCTCTCTAGAATGACAATGCTGTATAATGCTAAGCTGTTCACTTTCAAGTACGCATCGTCTAATTATTTGGTCAGCACAATTTTTAAAGAGATATGGTTCATCCCAAAAATAAAACTTCACATCATGTAAAAATTTCTTTTTCTGTTGGTAGGATAAACCATATGGAGTGATTTTGCTAACCAAATAATTAACGATATCAGCATACCAAGGTAATCCTTGAACTTCTACTACATGCAATTGTTCATCAGGGAACTTTTCATTAATAGGTGAAAAAAAATTAGATTCCAGACGGGATAAATGATCAGCCACCACATTTTCAGTTCCCTTCTTATCTTTAATTTCCAGGTTAAATTCTTGCAGTAGTAGAATCCATCGAATTAACCTAGGTTTAGCATTAGCTTTAGCAAATAAATACTTAAGGGCAGTATGGTCAGTATATACTATGATTTTAGAACCTATTAGGTAAGGCCGGAATTTATCGCATGCAAATATAACTGCTAAAAGTTCTTTTTCAGTTGTGGCATAATTCCTTTGGGCCTCATTTAAGGTTCTACTTGCATAGTATATTACATGAAATGACTTATCTTTTCTTTGCCCAAGTACCGCTCCAACAACATAGTCACTGGCATCGCACATCAACTCGAAGGGAAGCTCCCAATCAGGTGCAACCATCACTGGTGCAGTAGTGAGCTTCTCCTTCAATCGATTAAATGCCTGCAAACAATTATCATCAAAAATAAAGGCAGAATCTTTTTCTAGTAAATTACAAAGAGGTCTTGAGATTTTAGAGAAGTCCCTGATAAATCTCCTGTAGAAGCCAGCATGTCGCAAGAAGCTTTTGATTCCTTTCATTGTAGTAGGTGGTGGTAGCTTCTCTATCACCTCTACTTTTGCCCAGTCAACCTCAATTCCCTGCTTAGATACTTTGTGCCCTAAGACTATTCCCTCTCTTACCATGAAATGGCATTTTTCCCAATTAAGAAGCAAATTAGTTTCCTTGCATCTCTTAAGCACACATCCTAAATTTGTTAGACATGTTTCGAATGACTTCCCAAAAACAGAAAAATCATCCATGAATATTTCAATGAAATTTTCTATCATGTCAGAAAATATGGACATCATGCATCTTTGAAATGTAGCGGGTGCATTACAAAGACCAAAGGGCATTCTCCTAAAAGCAAATGTGCCATAGGGACAAGTAAAGGTGGTTTTCTCCTGGTCCTCGGGTGCTATATGGATTTGATTGTAACCAGAATAACCATCTAAAAAGCAGTAATAATCATGCCCTACAAGTTTTTCTAACATCTGATCTATAAAAGGGAGGAGGAAATGATCTTTGCGGGTAGCAACATTCAGTTTTCTATAGTCTATACAAACTCTCCAACCAGTTACAATGCGAGTGGGAATTAATTCATTAGCCTCATTTTGTACTACAGTCATACCACCTTTTTTTGGTACAACTTGGACAGGACTAACCCATTTACTATCAGAAATTGGAAAAATAATGCCTGCATCTAACAATTTAAGAACTTCTTTTTTTACAACTTCCTTAAGAGTTGGGTTAAGTCTTCTTTGTGGTTGTACTGTAGGTTTACACTCAGCTTCAAGAAATATCCTATGAGTACAAATTGAAGGGCTAATTCCCTTAATATCAGCAATGGTCCACTCGATAGCTTCCTTATGTTCTCTTAGAACATCCAAAAGTTGTTGCTCTTGATCACCTGTCAAAGAAGAAGAAATGATTATTAGCAAAGTATCATTTGTTCCAAGATAAGCATACTTTAAATGACTAGGCAAAGGTTTAAGTTCAAGCACCGGGGGTTGTGTCAATGACGGCATCGGTTTCTTCTCAATGGTGCCCAACTCCTTATAGTGTCGAGTCTTTAATTCATAAACTTGTTCAGTATGTTCTTCTTGGGGTTCATCCTCATCATCACTCCAATTATCTAAATCCCTAAAGACTGACTCCATCGTGTCCACACCTACATTCTCTTCCATGAACTCAAAGGAAAGCTTATCAACACTATCAATAGTGTAACAGGATTTACAGTCATCAAATTTCTTTGTAGCCTCATACACATTAAACGTGACTTGTTCATCCATAACTCTCAAAGTAAGCTTACCTTGTTCCACATTAATCAATGCCTTACCTGTTGCTAGGAATGGTCTTCCTAAGATCATGGGTACCTCTCTATCTTCTTCCATTTCTAAGACTATAAAGTCAACTGGAAAGATGAATTTGTCCACTTTTACTAGGACATTCTCCACTATACCCTTTGGGTACTTGACACTTCTATCCGCAAGTTGTAAGGTGACGTGCGTCTCCTTACATTCTCCAAGTCCTAGTTTTCTGAAAATGGACAGAGGCATTAAATTTATACTTGCACCAGAATCTATAAGTACTTTATCAAAATGAAAATTACCAATAGTGCAAGGAACAGTAAAACTTCCCTGATCTCTTTTTGTTTTCTTGGCAAATTGGATAAATTCTTTTATAAGATCATAGAACATTCCCTTGTAAGCATCACTGGTTCATTCCCTTCAATCTTCCTCTTCTTTGTGAGTAAATCCTTCATGAACCTAGCATATGATGGCATCTGCTGAAGTGCCTCTGCAAAAGGAATGTTAATTTGCAATTTTTTAAAGACTTCTAAAAATTTAGCAAATTGTGAATCTAATTGCTGTTGCTTCAGCCTTCTTGGGAAAGGAATAGGAGGAACATATGCTTGCACTTTTGGTGAATTTTTCTTTGGTTCCTCTTCCTTTTGTTTCCTTTTATCTTTCTCTAGGTTAACTTCCTCTTCCTCAAGTTTCTTATCAACCAATTCCTTACCACTTCTTAGCATAATAGCATTTACACCCTTAGGATTCTGCTCAGTATTACTAGGTAAAGACCTAGATGGTCTATTACTTAACTGTTGAGACATTTGACTAAGCTGATTTTCAAGATTCCTAATGGTGGCTTGTTGATTTTGCAACATTGTGTCAGTCTTCTGCATATAACTTATCATGAGTTCTTCCATTTTAGACTAACCTTGCTGAGAAGAGGTATTATGATTAGGATATTGTTGATGGGGAGTATTATGATTAAGACCTTGCTTTTGAAATCCAGGGGGTTTAAGTGCATTGTTATCATTTCTCCATGAGAAAATTGGATGATTACGCCACCCTGGATTGTAGGTGTTTGAATAAGGTCCTTGATTTCCTCTTTGGAAATTGCTGACAAAATTTACTTGCTCTCCATGGGATGAGGAGGAAAAGTTTCCAGATGGGCACTCAAGAGTTGAGTGTGGTCTTGAGCATAACTCACAATAAGAAATTTGATTAACATTAAAAGATGGTGTGGAGGTGAGTTTACTTACCTGAGCGGTAAGAGCAGAAATCTGAGCTGTTAAGGTGTCCATGTCATTGACAGATGCTACTTTAGACTTACCTCTTTCATGTTGCCAATTATGTGCACTAGAGGCCATTTCATCTATCAAAGCACTAGCCTCTTCATATGTCTTACTCATTAGTGCACCACCAGAAGCAGCATCTACTAGAGATCTCAATGTATCATCTAAACTGAGATAGAATATCTCAATAAGGAGATTATCTGGTAATCCATGATGGGGGAATTTTCTAATTGCCTCCTTGAATCTTTCCCATGCTTCATACAGTGGTTCACCACTAAACTTAGTGAAGTTTGTGATGTCATTTCTTAACCTAGCAGTTCTAGCAGGTGGAAAAAATCTCCTTAAAAATTTAGATGAGAGATCAACCCAAGTGGTTACAGAGTCTTGTGGCAATGAATTGTACCAAGCCCTAGCTTTTTCTCTAAGTGAAAACGGAAAAAGTTGTAGCCTAATTACATCATCAGATACATTAGTCATTTTCACTGTATTACAATATTGAAGAAATACTGCAATATGCTCATCAGGACTCTCATTTGGATATCCTCCAAATTGATTTGATTGAACCATTTGAACGAGTGCTGGTTTTAATTCAAAATTTTTAGCCTGAATTGTTGGTCTTCTTATTGCAGGACCTGAAACAACAGGTATCGTGTATTCCTGAAGTGCTCTACCAACACCCTGAATCCGATTGTTGTTCTCATCTGCCATGTTCTCTTCTTCCTTTCTTCTCTGCTCTCTTCTAAGTTGTCGCAAGGTGTGTTCTATCTTAAGATTAATTGGTAGAAGTTCAGCACTTCTACTCTTACGCATAAAAAGAACCTCAAAGAGAACAGGAAACGATCACACAATGAAAAAAATAAAATTAAATAACAAAATAATTGCACCTAAATTAACAATAGAATCTGAAGATGGTCTAATATTAATCAATCCCCGGCAACAGCGCCAAAAACTTGATCCACGCAAAAAGAGATATAAAATGAGTGTGAATAAATACCGGCAAGTGTACCAGATCGGATCAAGTAATATAGTGAGAGAAGAGTGTCGAACCACGAAGATTGATTAAGTAATAGACCTTTATCAATTTCTACTATTATTTAGGCAATGATATTTGATGAGAATTAAATGCTTAAAAAGAGAATTGTGTTTGAAAAATGATGAATTGATGATGGGAAATAGAATCCACCCTAATTCTACTAATCATATTGCCTTCATGTTATAATAACTCATAGCTATATGGATTTTCACAAGAAATTAACAAAACCTTAATCCTTTATCAAGTGTTAAAGTAATGTTACCTCAATTTAATTTAATAGCTCCCGCTAATTCAAATCAAATGAGGATTCTAATTCACAATCATAAATTTTCCAATTATATGATTGCCTAATATCTTTAAAATAATTTCTCCTAATCCCTTAGTGAAAAAATTAATAAAAATATTGCATGAAACACTTAGGTCAATTTCTAATAAAATTCAATAACGCTGCTTCCACATGAATTATTAAATCTTACTTAGGAATTCCTGATAAAACCTAAATTTCTCTTTTGAGTCATTTACATTTCTATGCATTGATTTCAATTACAAAATACAATTCATAGCAGGACTTCTTATATGAAAATTCCGCATATCTACATTTCCTATAACATGAATACAATGATCATTTTAATTTGAATTATGGCTTCATCATGTTTCCCACAAGGATGATTTAGAACATTATAGTATGAATGTAAAAACAATTGAAATAAATAGATGCAATGGAATTCATATTGAACAACAAGAATAAACTAATAAATAGCATAAAAGAAAATAAAGTAAATGAAACAATAGCTATAATCTTCAAGAACTTCAATCTTCTAAAATGATTCCTCGAATTCTTCAATTGAAAGCAAACTTCAGCAACATAACTTTCTTTCTTCAAACTAAAAATTAGAATAACATGAAATGTAAAGGAATTAAAGAAAATATAAAATCCTAAAGTTTCTAAGGGAATTCTAATAATTTCAAAGAAAGACATATGATGCTAAACAAAGAATCAAAACAAAAGAATTCTAAAACAAAAGGGGATGCTTCCAAGCTTCACACAAGGGGCCTATTTATAGATCCAAAGAGGAGGGGGATAAGCTTGATCTGATGAGGAGTTGAGTCAGCAAATTAATTAAGATACAATTTTGGAGAGATTTTCGCAATGGATATCCGGGGAGTAATGAAGGCCGGCTCAAGGCCGGCTTTAATGCTTTTTGAGGCCGGTTTAATATAGGCCGACTCAAGGCCGGCCTAAGGCCGGCGGCCTTCCGTGCAATCCTCCGCTCGCTTCTTCAATTTTGTAAAAAACTCCTCCAATTAACTTGTATTTTACTTTTGGGTCCTCAAAACCTGAATTTTCAGAATAAACACCATTAAATATTATTTCTTTATATTTTCTTATAATATTGAAATAAATTTAATATAAGTCCAAAAGAAACTATAAGTATAATGTGATCTTATCAGCTATGTGGGAATTAGAAGTAGAAATGAGGAAGAAGTATCTATAACTCTTCTAAAATCAGGTTCTTTCAAAGATGAAAGTTTTATAGGGGGAGGAGGGGGAAATGTAATACCTAAAAGTATTATTTATTTATTTATGTAATATATGTATTATCACAAAGAGCAAAGGATGAGGATGTAACTTTAGAAAGTTTGAAGGGATAATTTGGACACTTCACACAAAGGATATAAATACTGAAATTAGCCTAAAGAGCCTCCTTTGTCATTTGAGCAGTGAAATAGAATTCACAAAGGATAGACACTTCCTATGAGAAACCCTAGGATAATGAAAGGAAAAAGGAGTGAATCCATTCTAAGTATGTGAGGTAAGGATCTTTATACAAATTCTAAATTATGTTAGTGGAATTGGACTTCATGATTATCATGTGTGCATCAAGACTCGAGATTTGAGAAGGGATAATACAAGAATAGAGAATCAACGACTCAAAGTTGTGATTTGTGGAATTGTTGATGTCAGTACGAAATCCCTATAATCTAAATGCCATTATGTATTTTAGAGATATAATTAAGCTTAGGAATAAAGAGGTTTGAGTGTTAGAAAGTTTAAAGTAAAAGAAATAAGATTCGTGGAAATTGGCAAGGGTAACATGACCTACCAACACAGTCTTGTTTTGACTATGTTGAATTTGAAAGGTACACCGAGATATACACGACCTCCTAATACGGTCATGTTTTGGCTAAGTTTAGTTAAGGGTGACACAACCACCCAACAAAGTCTTGTTTAGACCGTGTTGAGTGTGGAAGTTGCATTGAGAGATACATGGCCTCTTAACATGGTCGTGTTTCAACTGTGTTGAGTCAAGGGTAACACGACCTCTTAATACTGTCGTATTTCAACTGTGTTAAATGAAGAAGAACATTACCTCCTAACACGATCATGTTCCAACCATGTTAAAACCAAATTTTACACTGAAAGATACACGACTCCTAACACGGCCGTACTTTAGCTCGTTTTGAGAAATATGGTCCCTAACATAACTATGTTGAATAAAGTATAAGTTAATTATATATTTACTTAACTTCAAATTAAACTAATATCTATGCAACCTAGATAGCTAGTAAGGCCCTAGAGAAATTAAATGAATAAAATTTAGTGAAATAAGAGAACGATATTGATCTTAGATTAAGTATTAAGTAGAGCTTGTTGATTGAACATATTTCAACTTAGCTTACATCAAAGTTCAAGAAGTGCTTAAGGCTAGGATTTAAGGTACGTGTAAATTCTGTGATGATTTGTGCTTGCTTAAGATAGTTTATGTATTAAACTTGATTTAACTAGGTGAATTGGTTTAAGTGATTAAGTTATATGTTATATGCTCTTGGCTTGGCCCAGGGGCCCATAGTGGCAGATCCTTAAGGAGCACCCCAATGATCCTTGTATGATGTTGTCCCTAGTGGAATTGTGCTTAGAAATGATTTAGGTTAAATGTTGATTAAGTGGTTTAAGTGGACATAGGTATAGGGCCCATAGTGGTAGTTCCCATTACTTGCGGCTCGTAGTGGCAGTTCCCATCACCAGGTTTAAGTGTACATGGGTATAGGGCCTATAGCAATAGTTCCCACTACTAAGTTTAAGGATTAAGGGATCATAGGTGTGGAGCCCGTTGTGGCAGTTCCCATCACCAAATCATGCTCCAGTGTGTTAAGTGTGTTAAGGGAGTCATTAGTCCCCTATTAATGCTTGTGGTCCTAAATGTATTAAGGAAATGTTTGTTTGTTTCTAAGTATTGCATAACATATGTAACACTTGTTCATGTTTGTACATATGTATGTGTTTGTGTTATATATACTGGGCATTAGCTCACCCTTCGAGGAACCTTTTTTAGATGTAGGTATTGATGGAGACAAGAACCTAAAAGATGACTTAGGCTTGGGTGAGCCATAGAGAGAGGAAGACGAAGATTTCCATTATTATTATGGTGATTTCCACAAAGTAGGCGTGTTCCCCAATTGAATGTGAACCTTAATTGCATGTACAAGAACAAAATAAAATTCCAAAATCTTACTAGATATGACACACTAGTAGAATTGGAACAAGTTGCAATTGTTGATATTACTCACAACAATCCAAGTCCCACTCGCCACAATCCTTAAATTTGAATTGATAAGAGTGTTTTTAGTGAAAGAGAGAGACCCTTTTCATAGCAAAGAAGGTAGCAAAAACAATCATAAAAAACTGTCTTCTTGTTGTCTCTTTACAAGTATTTATACTAGTATCAAATAGGAAAAAATAACATAGTGTAAACGGTGAGACATGGTTGGTCTTCTAGGCTCCATTTTGGTCAAATTATGTAGCACATGGCTGGTCCTCTAAGTCCATTTTAGTTCAATATGGACCATTAATGATCCACAACCAAGTGCTAGTGTGTTCGATCTTCTTCCTGTAATACCGAAAAATGTACCTAACTAAATACAAAATAATTATATAAAATAAATGAAGACTCTATGTGAATGTCTTTGGTTCCATTTGTTCAATTGCTCTGTTAATGGATTATGTGGTTGCATTGGTTTGATTCCCATCACATTCACAATCCATACCCCACATGGGCTTATTATATATATACATATTTTTTAGTCTATTTATATATAGTCTTTGCGAATAATCTCAAAAAGGAAGACCGGGGTCACTAGAGCTTAAAGTTGATATGTAGTTCTTAGTTTCCTAACCTAGGTAATGGAGTGCGATAAATCCATGTTGTATGTGGTATCCTGTAGACTGCATATATTGTAGCACTCATGTGATTGATCATGCATTGCATATGTTTGACTAAATAACTTGCTTGTAATTGCTTGTCAATTCAATAAGAGGGTTATCTCACTAAATTTTCATAGCTTACAACCTAACAATTTCTCTTTCATAGGTTATGTCTAACGCCAAGAATGGGCTTGGAATCAAGTGATAAAAGCTTCAAACTCTAGGGCACAATTGTAGGATAGAGTAATTAATGGTCTAGACTTAGATAGAGTAACATGAAATTATGGAACTTGTACATTCCCACTTTTCAAAATCTATTTTCCTTTGAACTTATCTAAACTTAAACTTCTCTAAAGTTGAGACTACTTGATTTTACAATTTGGTAGGGCATACCAATTCTCTATGGCTTTAGCGACTATGGATTACCAGTTTTGTTAGTTATTTTTATATGATAATTAGTTATATGTATTATAGTGAAAAAAAGATTTATTTAAAGTTTTGTAACCTCTAACTTGTAAGATAGTTTTCGCATCATGAGTATACATGAGATGTGATAACTTTTAGTGAAAACTGCCAGCCTCCCTTTTGAAGGGTGACACTCATTGCTTTTCTGGCTTATGCTTGGTAAGTGTGACTTAGATAGGGCCACTTCTATATTGAATTTATGTCGATGCTAAAAGGCCTACACCAATATGTCCCAAGTGTTGACTACATTTTGGTCCAATTGTGTGAATCAGATCAAGGCTAACTAATTAAACTATCTTAGAATGTTTGAACCATTAGTTGGTCATATGTTGTATATTTGCCCATTTTCCTTAAGTACAACTGAGTCTGTAGCCTAGGGCATGAAATCCCGTTGGACTTTTTAAATTCTGAAACTTTGAAATTTTCAAGGTATTTTCCAACATATATTGCTTGAAGGTTGACTAAAGCCATTTTCTTAAGACCATTTAGGCCTATGTGATGCGAACCTTGTCAACTCATGATGAAACCCGACAATCGATTTGCTAACCTCAAAACCTAGGATCTCTCACGAATGATGGACACCATGACCCTTTGTCTATAAACGAGACAAGAACCTTAGTATACGCAATAATGCCACAATCGATTATAGTAAGATCAATTGATAAGTTAAAGGATGAACGCCATGGATTTAAGAATCTGATAAGTTCAATAGTTCTTCAAAGAACCAAAGAGAAATCTCTCTCAATTGATGAGTAAGAAAAATGTTCCAAGATGGCATACAAATGAATGTGTGATGACTAATTATAGTCTCACAACAAATGTACACAAAACATCACAAAAAAACTACTTGTGACTAAGGAAAACAATATATTCCAGCAGCTTAAATCGGACAAAAGCCGCCTTACAATTTCTATCTAAGCTGGCACTCAAAGTCGGCGGCTTAAACTACACATTGAACCGGCTTATGAAGTAAGCCTACCACTTAAGCCGACGGCTTGCTTTGCCAACTTTCCTTGCAATTCTATTCCAGCCACTTTAGGCCCACAACTTTCTTTCAAGGCCGCCACCAAGGCTAGTGGTCTTCAACACTCTTGAAGTCGTCAGCCTTTAGTTCCGTCCCTGACTTTTGTCTTCGTGATCCGCACTTCAAATATGCCCGTTGATCCACGCAAAAGAGATATAAAATGAGCGTAAATAAATACCGGCAAGTGTACCGGATCGGATCAAGTAATATAGTGAGAGAAGAGTGTCGAACCACGAAGATTGATTAAGTAATAGACCTTTATCAATTTCTACTATTATTTAGGCAATGATATTTGATGAGAATTAAATGCTTAAAAAGAGAATTGTGTTTAAAAAATGATGAATTGATGATGGGAAATAGAATCCACCCTAATTCTACTAATCATATTGCCTTCATGTTATAATAACTCATAGCTATATGGATTTTCACAAGAAATTAACAAAACCTTAATCCTTTATCAAGTGTTAAAGTAATGTTACCTCAATTTAATTTAATAGCTCCCGCTAATTCAAATCAAATGAGGATTCTAATTTACAATCATAAATTTCCCAATTATATGATTGCCTAATATCTTTAAAATAATTTCTCCTAATCCCTTAGTGAAAAATTTAATAAAAATATTACATGAAACACTTAGGTCAATTTCTAATAAAATTCAATAACGCTGCTTTCGCATGAATTATTAAATCTTACTTAGGAATTCCTGATAAAACCTAAATTTCTCTTTCAAGTCATTTACATTTCTATGCATTGATTTCAATTACAAAATACAATTCATAGCAGGACTTCTTATATGAAAATTCCGCATATCTATATGTCCTATAACATGAATACAATGATCATTTTAGTTTGAATTATGGCTTCATCATGTTTCCCACAAAGATGATTTAGAACATTATAGTATGAGTTGCATAAAAACAATTGAAATAAAGAGGTGCAATGGAATTCATATTGAACAACAAGAATAAACTAGTAAATGGCATAAAAGAAAATAAAGTAAATGAAACAATTGCTATAATCTTCAAGAGTTTGTAGAACTTCAATCTTCCAAAATGATTCCTCGAATTCTTGAATTGAAAGAAAACTTCAGTAAAATAACATTCTTTCTAAAATTTGGAATAACATGAAATGTAAAGGAATTAAAGAGAATGTAAAATCCTAAAGTTCCTAAGGGAATTCTAATGATTCAAAAGAAAGACAAATGATGCTAAAACAAAGAAGAAAAACAAAGGATGCTAAACAAAAGGGATTCTAAAACAAAAGGGGATGCTTCCAAGGTGCACACAAGGGGCCTATTTATAGATCCAAAGAGGAGGAGGATAAGGTTGATCTGATGAGGACTTGAGTCAGCAAATTAATTAAGATACAATTTTGGAGAGATTTTCGCAATGGATATCTGGGGAGTAATGTAGGCTAGCTTTAAGGCCGGCGGCTTTAATGCTTTTTGAGGCCGGTTTAATATAGGCCGGCTCAAGGCCGGCAGCCTTCCGTGCAATCCTCCGCTCGCTTCTTCAATTTTGTGAAAAACTCCTCCAATTAACTTGTAATTTACTTTTGGGTCCTCAAAACCTGAATTTTCACAATAAACACCATTAAATATCATTTGTTTATATTTTCTTATAATATTGAAATAAATTTAATATAAGTCCAAAAGAAAATATGAGTATAATGTGATCTTATCACCCATACTGTTTGTTCCCAACTCCTTATCTTGTCCTTAATCATCCTTTGACCAATCCTCCTAATGTGATCTTCATCATTCCCCTCCTCTTGAAAAGGATTTTTCCTCAAATCATCATCTGCATTAAACCGACTCAAATTAGTAATATTAAAATTAGTACTAGTTGGATACGTACCTGGCAATTCCAATCTATAAATATGATCATTGATGCACTCTAGGAGTCGAAATGGACCCTCGCCTCTTATAAGCCGCTTTGATCATCCTTGTGTTGGGAACCACCTATGACTTATGCTCGTCCAAACCCAATCTCTGAGTTTAAATAGAACTTGACGATGCCCTTTGCTGGTTCGTTTTACACTCTGCTTCTTTTGCCGCTCAATATTGAGTTTGGCCTTTTCATGAATCTCCACAAATTTCTTTGTTCCTACAACTAGAGCATTCTTAACATCACTAAGTCTCTCATTAAGATTTTCTTTCCACTTTGCTTTTCTCTCATCATTCAATGTTTTTCCTCTCTTTCCGCTTTCCTTTAACTTAAACTCTCGCTCCTTTTCTTTTGCAATAGAGCTTAGTTTAATTTTTTTACTAACTCCCTTTTGTTCACTCAATCTTTGTAGCCTTACTTGATCTTCATAAAAATTTTCTTTTCTTTCGGCTTTTATTTTTATGTTCTCATAAACCTCATCTTCTTTCTCTTTTTCTTTTGGACTCTCACCTATTGTCTCTTTTTTCACTCTCTTTCTTTTGACCACTCTCTTTTTGCAATTTCAACTAGTCCTCATAAACTTGTTTAGGGGTCAAAGGCATAAGAGAAACTAATAGGAATCAAAATCCGATAAAACCTATCATTAGGGCAAGAACCAAATGATTTCAAATCTTGGCAATGAGGGCCCATTTTGAGCAAATCGACCCCGGAATTATTTATAAATTAACCTTTTTTCTATTATTCTTGTATTGTGTTTTCCAACAGGCACACTTATTTGGCTTCACAAGGCGATGGACAAACTCATTAAGACTCAGCTTGTGAGTTATCTATGGATCGACTTAAAAATCAAAGGTGAACTAAACCGATGAATTCCATTGCACTGCTAGCTTATTGAAGATTATTTTTGTATTTGTAATTTATTTTCTTAAACTATTATTTTGTAAGCTTTGTGGGACATTTTATTTGGTTGTAATTTTTCTTTTAGGACCGGCCCCCTAAAAGTGGCATAGTTGTAATTTTGTGAACTTTTTAACACTAAAGAAAGCAAGTATAAATACTTGCTTAAGTAGGTTTTAGGGAGCTTTTGACATTTTGAGAAAACACCTCTTTTGCTGCCGTGAGGATCATCTTTGCTTGCAATTGATCTTTTATCAATTTCATCCTTGAAATTGTGGCGAGAACTAACTTGAAATCGATTGTGAGTAATATCAATCATTTCTTGTTGTTTACAAATTGTACTTCGTGAGTCATATCTAGGTGCTATTTATTGTTCCTACCTTTCAAGAGAATTAGGGTTCTTGATTTTCAAATTCAATTCAATTCAATTTGATTGGAATTCTAATTTATCTACATCTTATCTATTGTTCATTTCATCCTTACATTGATCCAAATCACAATTTGGTCTCATTTTCATTTGAATCTACGTAAATAAGGGATCAAGTAACTATTTGTTTATCATGCCAAATTAAGGAATTATTCCCATTTGTTATTTGATTATGCTTAGTCGTTTTAGGCACATCAATAGCTAGCCTTTGATTGTACTTAAAGGAATATTTATTGGTAAAGTCATCATGTTTAACCCTCCTATTAACTACCATGGTCTTCCGAGCAACAAGTGAGTAGCCTGCATTGGAACTACGTCATTGATATGCCTAAATGGGAATTAAGCACAAGCAAAACAATCCAAATAACAACCCTAAAAGACAAGACCAATTCGGTTCACTTTTAGAGCAAAATTGGACCGCAAACCCTAAATGCAATCATTGATCCGAATGATGTATTTCATACAATGATTAACACTGTGAAGTATTCCTCAATGAAGATCACAAATGATACTTGAAAAAGCCACATGATTACTAATAAAAAACAACAAGAACCACTTCCATGATCTACCTTCCAAATGGATTGATTTCATGATTCAAGAATTGTGCACAATGGATGAATAAAAAAAACAAGTATTATAGTAACTCAAATGAAGCACAATATTTCGAATAATACTAACTCAAATCTGACCAAGAAATGTTTCAATCTAACCCTAGATATGACACACTAGAGAAGAAAAGAAAAGAAAACATAATAAATAGAAATTGATACAACTCACAATTTCAAGTTCTTGCACTCGCCACAATTTCAACTCTTGGGATTGAAATTGTTAAGAGGGATTGAACGAGGATGAACCCTAAGCTCTCTTACGTAAAAGTGATGTGCTTAATTTGAAAAAAAAATTCCCCTAAAACCCTACCTTAAGCAAGTATTTATACTTACTCCCTTTAGGGTTAGAAAGTCTACAAAATTATAATTAAGCCACCTTCAGGTAGCTAGTCCTAAATTAAAATTACAAATAAATGAAATTGTCCCAAAAGAAATTACAACATAAAATGGTCCAAAGATCCATTACAAAGTACAAAAATAATATAATTCTTCAAGAGCTAATGCTTCGAAGTGAAATCAATCGTAGTGGCCTTTGGATGCAAATCTAATGATGTCCTATGGCCATCAACTAATGTAAGACATTTTGGCATCCCATGGGAAATAATATTGTACCTGTAAGATTATTATTCAAATATTTATTAGATATAAAGAAATAAAGTGAAATATGAGCGATTTGGATCATCATCTAAATCAAGTTTTGAGAACATCTATGGTGTTGGAAAATTTCTCATCATCTCCTCGGGCTTCTAAAAGATTTGCCTTCAAATCTAGAGAGTCATTTCTAGAACTAAACCTGGACATCTCTGTTGGCCTGTTCTGCTGGCTATCAGATATAGTGGAAGTAGTTCTGATCTGTTCCTGAAACTAGTGGACCTCAGATGGAGTCATAGGTGATAGTACTATGCGAGAACCTCCCATACTAACCATATAGGTGTTCCTGAATCCATCATGTAACACCTGCCGATCAAACATCCAGGGCTTACCCAACAACAAATGGAATGCACGCATAGGAATCACATCACATAGGATCTTATCGTGACATTTCTGTCTAACACTCACAAGCACCTTCGCCCTTAGCGTAACATGCATACTACTTGTGAAGTCCGAAAATTGTCAAAACATTATATAAACGATTACAGAAAATAAATAAAATAATAAGTACTTCTAGGTCGCGGTAGCGAGAGGAACAATTTCACAACATTAAAAACTTCAAGAAATGTACGACAAGAATTCAAATGTTGCTACGCATAAATATTATTTTAATATTTTGAGAAAATAATAGGTTTTAAAAATAAAACAATTAAAAGCAATAATCTTAGGCAAAGAAAAGAAGATAACGAACTTAACAAATTGAACTATACGAAATATATTGCTGAATAAATTTAGGAAGCAAAGTAATCGAAAAAATCCAAATATAAACCTATAAATAGATAAATAAAAATAATCGTAAGTCCCTTAGTTCGAGTAAATTAAATTAAAAGAATAAATCATCCGAAACATAATTTTTATGCAATATTCGATTGAATAATGAAATTAAATTAAATGATAAATCTAGGAATTTCATAATAAAATTTAGAGTAAATATTTATCTTCGGAATAATCAAATTAACCTAGACGTAAAAATTTGTAATAAATTGTTAAAGATATAATTTTTAATGGTATTCTCGTACGCGTGCAAAATGTTAAAATAGGGATATTTTAAATAAAATATAATTATAATATAATATATAAATATACATATAAATATATATAACAGAAAAAAAGTCCCATCCTTCTTTCTTTCTTTTCCTTTCTTTTCTTTCTTCCAACTCAAAAGACCCCCCCCCTACCCCTTACCTCTCTCTCTCCCATTTTCTTGTTTTCTTTCTTCTTTCTTCTTCTTCTCTTTTCTTTTTCTTTGTTCTTCTTCCTTCTTCTTCCTCTTCATCCTTTGCCCAAATCATGGCACCCCAGCAGGCGTTCGCTTTTCTTCTTTTCTTCTTCATTTGTCGGTCGTCTTCTTCTTCCCTTCTGTTATTATTTTTCCCTTCTTGGCCTCCAGCAGCGGTGACAATGGTAGTGACGGTCCTGATAGCGATAGCAACAGCAATCTCCATAGCAGCAGCAACGGCGGTGGCATCGGCAGTGGGGTAACCGACAGCGGCTTAGCATCGTGTCCATTCGGTCTCCTTTCTTAATGACGATGGAGGCAACGATCACAGCTCCCAACAGCAACAATGGCATCTACAATGACCCCGACAACAACAGCTACACGTGTCCATCACGTCACCAGTGCTAGGTCTCCAACCGTGTCCGCATGAGAGAGGGGTTTGACAGCAATGACGGCAACGGCAGTGGTGACAACAATTCGACAGCTGCAACAACGACAATGGCAACCACTATGATCAGCAGCCACCCAGCGATGAAAGCCTAATGGAAATAGCAACAACACAACAGCAAGCGACGAGGATGACAGCAACATCGGTGACAGTAACTATCGCAACGTTTAACGGGAACTCCAACCCTCAACAGTAACAGCAATGGCGATGGATGGTGTGTTTATGTGTGCGTATGTGTGTGTGTGGATGAAGAGGAGGTGTAAGTGTAGTGTGTGTGTGGTTGTGGGCATGTGGGTGCACGAAGGAAGAGGACCGCAATAGGGCAGTAGCAGCCATGCCGATAGCCATGACAACCGCCACAGCAGCGGCGGCATAGTGACGACGATGACAACGGTGGCAGTAGCTTCTAAGTCATGTCCATCTCATCTTCTTCTTGATGGCGAAGGCGACAGTGGTAGGAATGTATGGAGGAGGAAAAGAAAATGAGGAAGGAAGAGAAGGAGCTGGGTGTGTATGAGGCGAGTTTGTAGAGTGTGTATGTACGTATGTGTGAAGTGTGTAAGGATGCATGAAGATGCGTGTATATGTGTGGATGATGGTGTGGATGTACGAGGGTGTATGTACGTAGAGGAAAATGCGTATGTGATGTGCGGGAATGAAGATGTATGTATGTGTATGTGTATAGGATGTGTGTGATGTATGTGGGAAAGTGTATGTATGTCAATGATGGAGTATGGTGTGTGTGATGATGGGTGAGGTATATGGAGATATGTATAAATGTAGGTGATAGTGCAAGGTGTGTGTATGGATATGTATAAGTGTAAGTGATGGTACGTAGTGTGTGTAAAGGTGTGCGCATGTGTAAGAGATAGTGTGTGATGTATGTGAGCGTGTGTGTATGTGTAAGAAGGAGGAACCATGTGTGTGTAATGCTTGTGAGTGTGTGTACATGTGTATGACGTGATGTAGTGTATGCGGGATGTGTGTGTGTGTGTGTGAATGAGGTGCGTGTCTGTGTAGGTGTGGTTGATGGTGTACGGTGTGTAAGGATGTGTGTATGTGTTAGAGATGATGTGTTATGTGTATAAGGGTGTGGTGTATACAGATTGTGTGTTGGTGATGATATGTGATGTGTGCGAGAGGGTATGTAGGTGTATTAAAGGTGTGGGATGTGTGGAGTATTGTATGTGTATATATGTACGGAAGGTATAGGGTGCGTGGTACTAAGGTGTATATGGATGGTGTGTGTGGAATATGTGGCATGTATAGATGTATAAGGAAGGAGTGGCATGTGTAGGCATGTATGTATGTATGTGGAATAGTGTATGGTGTATGGACATATGTAGAAGTTGAGGATGATGTATGTGGGTTATGTATGTACGAATATGAGACGATGTGTGGAGTATGAATATATATGTATGGGTATAGAAGGAAAATGTGGTATGTGCAAAGTATGTGGGCGTATATTGATGGTGTAAGATATATATGGAGTATGTGAGTAAGTGTATGAGATGACGTATGGTGTGGGTATGTAAGTATGGATATGGGAAGTGTGTAATATGTGTAGAGTAAATGGATAAGAATATGTGTATGTTGCTGTGCATGTGGTGTGTGGAAAAGGTTGGTCTAAGTATGATGGAAGCGTGAATGAGGAAGAAAACCAATAGAAAGTATGGGGAACTCGTAGGTGGAAACATCAACAAAGAAGAGAAGAAAGAAGATGATACAAACCTTTAAGGATTGCTAAATCCTGCGGGTTATCCTACAAGTAATTCATTGGAAGATATTAAAGACAATTGGATAAATGAAAGGTTCAAAGATGCTTCATGGACGAGAGAAGCGTCTATGATGGTGTAACTGGTGAAGGGAATGATTTAAGAAATATTTAAGATGATGGCCTAGGAGATAGTTGGAATGAGATGGATTTCATAATAGAATGTTCAAAGGATGTCAAGGAAGATCATTCTTAGCCAAATACCCTAATGCAAGATCTTCAATTGTCCTTTCCAAGGATATCTTGCATAGGTAGAAGAAGGAATTCCAAATTTGGCAAGTCGAAGACATTCCATTGCTCGACTTCTACACAAGGAAAGCAGATAGTCGATCACAGCAACTTGAGGTGTTAGAAGCACAGATTCGAAGGAAGTTCAACATTTGAATCTTGTTCACCTGAAGTTCCATAAAGAGGAAACTTCATGCCTTGTCATCAATCACAAGATGAGCAGAGTACACATATCGGTGCGAGCAGACTGCTAAAGTCAGGTGAAGATGCGGCTTTATGATTTGGTTGAGGAAGCATCACAGAAGGATATTGACTTTAAGAGGAACGCAAAGGAGTTACTCGCTGGAATCGCTCGACTCCGGCTAGGATTACGACAACCCTAAACAAGTGAGTGGGAAACTTAATGATATGCTACTATGTTGTGTTGTACGTGGAATGCTATGTATGTGAAATTGTTGTTTGTAGTATTTGCTATTTAATGTGATTGTTGTTGAGTTATGTGGTGGGAATTAATGAGTTAGGAAATAAGTCAGGAGGAATACAGGGGAATGAATGGTCCGAGAGTTTAGATGTCATTACCTTAATAATAGCTCCTAGCGCCATATTACTAGTACTATAACCATAAGCCTAACCCATGTTTTACAAATTGTTTTCTTCCGAATCAACCAAAATATAGAAACTTAGCTTTTCCTTCTATAGCTACCGAATAGGTATGCTTCGTTAGAATAGGGTGTATAGGCATCATTATGTATACATGTCAGAGTTGGTTCCTAAATGTGTATACATATACTCAACAAACTTATTTTCCTATTTTAATTACGAAACACACTCATAAACATAACCATACCAAATCATGAGTGCAACCTTAATTTTTACAAATCAATGACCATATTTTCTTACCCTCTTAAGTACGCAAGGGGAAATGTCTAGTAAATTGTCTTTAATTGAGGAAAGGTCCCAAACATAAATATCCATGGATATGTATATATGTATATATTATGCACAAGTGTCTTGAAGACATTAAAAGGAAAATGCTAGATGACCTTCTTGGCTCTTGAAAGTGTGAAAATGATAGAGCACTTGAGAACTGTGATGACACAAAGGTGTCAGAAATGATTGAAAGCTAACCCGAATGGTTCGGCATTCAAGAAAAGGGCATAAAGGTGTCGAATCTGATGATCGTAAGTCGACCCGAGTGGTTTGACATTTAAAAGAAATGGCATAGAGAGGTACCAAGATAATTTAATCCATTATAAAATTAGATAGGTCAATGTCCACGAGGTTTGGGTTCAGTGTCTGTGTTGCATAACTAGAAATGCATAATCCTTGCTTGTGATGAGTGATAAGAAGAACATGATATGATTGATTGCAATTGTAAATGTTGTTTGATGTTTACTTTTGTGATATGATTGATTGCAATTAAATGTTGTTTGATCACCCTAAATAAATTAATTAAGGAAGAGGACCTGATTTAAAAACCTAACATGCATTTTCACAAGACATTACATGAGATTGAAGGCCATCACTATCACAGCATGCATCGGAAGTGATCAAGAGGATCATTGTTCCGCCAATTGTGAACTAAGTGACTAGGGGATTGTCGCGCCTTGACGATTCTAAGTTCGGCTTGTCCTTGAGGGTTTTACTCCATCTGGTGTAGAGAAGCACGGGAGCATTCACTGTTCAGTTAATAAGATATCATAATTTACCAAGTGATAAGATAAATAAACTAGGTAATGACTTGGGCACTGATGGTGGCTTCGGAATCCCCAACCCAGGGTCAAGGGGGGCGTAAACCCTAGACTTCACGTCGGTTACCGGAAGACCATGTGAGATGCTGCATTCATATGGTTGTTCATGTATAGCATACATTTAATATTTTAAATTGAATTTACTTGCTTGTGTACATAGCATAGGTTTAATAACTTGATGTGAATTTTCTTGTGTATGTATGTAGCATATGTCTAATGTTTGATTTGAGTTTGTGTGTGTGTGTGTGTATGTAGCATTCAAAGTGTTACCATCCCATTCACTGAGCCATTGTGTGCTCAGCCCCTCATAGACTTTATGCCGGTGTTGATAGTGAAAGCGCGGGATGGGCTAAGATGTAAAGTATTGAGAGTTTTAGAAGACCAAAACAACGAAGTAAGAATTGTGAATGATACATTTACTTAGATGAATGTTAGGACCCTAATGTAAATAGAAATGTTTAAATTGAGAAACCTAGGATTTATCCTATTCTATTGATTGGTAGGGGATACCGATTCTCTGCGATCATGGTCAACTGTAGGATTCGGGTTCCATAATGATATTTTATTTTCTAATCATATGTATTATAACTTGTTGTAGTTGTAATTATTTACTTAGAGTCATACGATCTTTGACTCGTAAAACGATTATCATGTAACGGGTGCACATGTGTCATGATAATTTAGTAGAGGCTTCTAGGCCCCCTTTTGGGGCATGACACTACCCCGATTGTTCAACTAATCCAAGTCATAAGGGCTAGGATGTGGGCTAGTAGATAAATGTAATTTGTCTACTAGTGCAGCAGATATAACATTCGTGCAACTACCACTATCAATGATGAGTACACAAAGGTTACCTCTGATCCTACAAGAGGTGTGGAATATGTTCTCTCTCTGTATGTCTCTAGTTTCAAGAGTTATGGTTACAGTCCTACAGTAACACATTAATAAGTAGATATTGTTCACTTGTACACTCCTCATGTGTTTTTGCAGTCTGGTCATCATAATACTCCTACAATGCTACAAATAAGTTTGTAGGTTCAGCCTATTCCTCCTCAACCATAGCATCTACCCCAGCACCCTCCATAACAGTCATCATCCTCTTATTTGGACACTATGCTACCATATGCCCAAATCCCAAGCATTTAAAGCGTTTGATTTAGCGTGCTTTTCCATTAGTAGATCCGAGAACAGTTTGCCTCACATACTGGTGCTATTACCTCTTTACCCTTCCTAGAGGGTATATTTTCTGTGGCAGTGCTAGGGTAGTTTTGTCCACTGCTTTCACCATCTCACCTACCACCTTTGTCCCTTCTGATTGACCGTTAATGCTATGGGTTTGGTAGTAGTATTGGGCCTACTGCTCGAAGCCCTGAACAAGTTGGACCTCCTTTGCCTCTCTACTTTCAAAGCCAACTGAATAACCTCATCAAGTGTGCTATAGCGCTACTAGCTCAATAACACACACTATCTCATATTTCAGCCCTGAGACAAAGTGTGCTAGGGTTTGTTCTGAAGGTTCGATTGATCCACATCTAATCATGAGGGTTTCAAATTTCTGCACATAATCATCCACTGTCTTGCTTCCTTGCCTCAAAGTCCACAGTCACATAAACAGTTCTTGTTTGTAGTGCTCAGGAATAAATCTTTTTCTTAACACCCTTTTCATATCCCTCCATGCCTGAATCTTAGCCTCCCCATCCCTACGCTTGTTGATAATCAAATTCTTCCACCATAGTGCAGTATATTTTGTAAACTTAACAATAGCCAATCGACTTTGGCATTATCATCGATCTCATAACATTTAAAGAGACCCTCAACCTTGTCCTCCCAATCTAAATAATCATCAGCTGATCCCTTACCGTCATAAGAAGGCATATGCAGCTTTACATACTCCAATCCCGAGGTGGCTTGAAATCCCTATTCTGATATGGATTAGCCCTAAAGTTGTCATCCCTTTTTTCCCTACAAGGATGATGATCCCTATCCATCCTTCTATTCAGATTTCCATCTCCCGCTACTCTATCTCTCTGAAGGTTCTATGGAGCTACCCGAGGTGGTGCTTGAAGGTTCATCACTAGTGGTTGTGGTAATGTCATCCTATCAATCCTAGTTGCCAAAGTAGCAACTATGGTAGTAAGATCCTAAAGCTATTCTTCTAAAGTCCTCCTACCTGTGGTATTATGACCCTGACCTCTACTAACCTGGCTATTGGCCTCATTGGACATTTCCCCCATTCACACTTTCATTGGACATGTTGTGATTTAAGAAGTAATTCCACAAATTACAGCACATCTTTCAACAACACCAACCCACACGTTTAACAACCACAATAATGCAATAGCTTACGTTTCAAAAAGAATTATAGGCATAAGGAAATAATTTAGTACTTTAAGTAAAGTTCAACAAATGAAGTACACACACAACTACTTTCAAGTAGTTAGAATTAAATTCAACTACAAGTGCTTAAGTAACTAGTCAATTGCTTTCACACTTTAATGACTTGTTTAAATTTCTATTCTATTACTCAAACCTTCCTTTCTTAGCCATGACACACACTCACACTTTAGCTTCAACATGCAGCACCTTACTCCACACAATTCCACAAATTCACAAATGGTAATTCCCTCACTCAACACACAAACACAATGCCAACAATTCAATACTCCTTTTTACACCACAAAATATTATATTTCCAATTCAATAATAAAAAATAATCTAAACCAAAATGCACACAACCCTACACACACTCCATGGTTCACACTTCCAAACATACAAGTTTCACCACTACAAACACTAAAGCAAACCACAACTTATACACCAAAATAGCAACAATTCAAATTTGAAAATTAAACCACTTAACTAATCGCAACCCTTCCTCAAATGGTAAGAAGTAATTTTCAAATTCGAACAACCATTCATTAACTTCTTCAACTTAATGTTTGCTTTGAAAATCAAATAATTTCCAAATCTTCCACACAACTCAAATATGAAAATGCTCAATTACACCCTCTATTTTTCAAAAAAACAAACATGTAAGGATCACAATTCTTCTTCCAACACAATTGCACTTCAAAATTTATATTCAAAATACACTAACTCTCCTCTTCCTTCACGGTGAAGTCCACAACATAGAAGCTTCAACAAGTACTCAAAACTCACTCCAACAAGCAGCAAATTCAACTTCCACTGAAGACAAATCACTCCACTCCAAGCAATTACAACAATAATTTCAATTTACTCTCAATTTTGAAATTGAAGATGTAAGAACATAAACCCTAAATTTCCGAAATTCAAAATCAAATAACCCTTCTCACAACTTCAAGCTCTGATACCAAAAGACAATGTGCCTAAATGGGAATTAAGCACAAGCAAAACAATCCAAATAACAACCCTAAAAGACAATACCAATTTGGTTCACTTTTAGACCAAAATTAGACTGTAAACCCTAAATGTAATCTTTGATCTGAATGATGTATTTCATACAATGATTAATACGGTGAAGTATTCCTCAATGAAGATCACAAATTATACTTGAAAAAGCCACGTGATTACTAATAAAAAACAATAAGAACCACTTTCGTGATCTACCTTCCAAATGGATTGATTTCACAGTTTAAGAATTGTGCAGAATGGATGAATCGAAAAACAGGTATGATAGTAACTCAAAAGAAGCACAATATTTCGAATAACACTAATTCAAACCTGACCAAGAAATGTTTCAATCTAACCCAAGATATGACACACTAGAGAAAAAAAGAAAACACAACAAATAGAAATTGATATAACTCAAAATTTCAAGTTGTTGCACTCGCCATAATTTCAACTCTTAGGATTGAAATGGATAAGAGGGGATTGAACTAAGATGAACCCTAAGATCTCTCACATAAAAGTGATGTGTTTAATTTGAAAAAAATTCCTTTAAAACCCTACTTTAAGCAAGTATTTATACTTACTCCCTTTAGGGTTAGAAAGTCCACAAAATTACAACTATGCCACTTTTAGGGTGGCCTGGTCCTAAATGAAAATTACAAACAAATGAAAATGTCCCAAAAGAAATTACAACATAAAATAGTCCAAAGAACAATTACAAAGTACAAAAATATATAATTCTTCATGTGCCAATGCTTCGAAGTGAAATCAATCGTAGCGGCCTTTAGATGCAAATCTAATGATGTCCCGTGGCCATCAACTAATGTAAGAATTTTGGCATCCTATGGAGAAATAATATTGTGCCTATAAGATTATTATTCAAATATTTATTAGATAAAGCGAAATAAAGTGAAATATGAGCGATTTAGATCATCATCCAAATCGAGTTCTGAGAACATCTATGGTACTAGAAAATTTCCCATCAGTTACACAAAACGTCATCTCCATACCTTCCAATGCGAAAAGCAACTAGCACCCACTTGTCTACCCTCACTTCACCACTATCATTCAACCACAGCAATTCGTAAGGTCGAGGATGCTCACTACTGGAAAGTCCTAATTTCTCAACCATTGTTACACTTACTACATTAGTATAATTGCCACCATCTATAATCACACCACATACTTTGTCTTTAACAAGATACCTAGTATGAAATATGTTCTCCCTTTGCACCTCTTCCTCTTCTCTAACCTATACATTCCAAACTCTCCTGGTTACCAACAACTTCTCGTGAACAACAAACTCCTCCCCATCAACATTTTTAGAAGACTTTCTATAAGACATGTTGCTGCACAAATTAATGTTAGGAGTAATAAAATGTAATCTCTCAAACTCACTCGTTCACGTGTTTCACTCAAATCACAATATTGTTCTAACCAATCCTCACCCACTCAACAATTCCTCTTTTTGGTTCTTCTAGAACTAACAATCTAGTCAAATTTTTGTTCATGTAGAAATCCACCCAACTTTCCCAATAGCAATTTCGTATCACGATTTGACAAGATTCACAGAATGCTAAGAATTCAATTAAAGATCACCAAAAATAAACTCTAAATCACAATAGTAACAATAATTCTCCACTTAATTTCCAATTCTAACTCAACATAACCCAATTGATAGCAATTTCCTTTTTCTTTTTCTTCTTCTCTTTTTTTTTATACGAATTTTCTTTTCTTCTACTTCTTCCTTTTTTTTTTAAGTCTTGAACACACTATCAATGAACAAGCACCAGCAATCTACCAAATCAATCGAACAATTCTAAAACTTGTAGAACGAATTCAACAGAACACTTTTTTTTTTGTTTCTTGAGAAAGGAAATATGTATGATTCCTTTCAAACACTAATGACAATCAATCGAAATGTAACTGTAAATCGAATTAAAGAAGGAACGATTTTTTTATCCAAACCCTAGATCTAAGAATACGTAATTGAAATAACAAAAGGATAGGCGATCTTGACAAACCTGATTGCTTTTATACCAAATGATGTGAACCTCGTTAACCCGTGACGAAACTCAACAATGGATTTGCTAATCTCAAAACCTAGGTTCTCTCAAGAGCATTGGACACCATGACCTTTTGTCTATAAATGAGATAAGAACCTTGGTATACGCGATAATGCCACAATCGATTATGGCAGGATTGATTGATAAGTTAAGGGATGAACACCATGGATTCAAGAATCTAATAAGTTTGATAGTTCTTCAAAGAACCAAAGAGAAATCTCTCTCTCAATTGATGAGTAAAAACAAATGTTCCATGATTGCTTACAAATTAATGTGTGACGACTATTTATAGTCTCACAACAAATGTACACAAAACATCACGAAAACCCTACTTGCAACTAAGAAAAACAATATACTCCAGCGACCTGAATTAGACAAAAGCTAGCCTATAATTTCTATCTAAGCTGGCGGTTTAAACTACACATTGAACCGGGGTATAAGTAAGTTGGCCACTTAGGCCAGCGGCTTACTTTGCTAACCTTCCATGCAATTCCACACCAGCCACTTTCGGCCAGCGGCCTTCTTTCAAGGCTGACCACTTAGATCAACGGCCTAAGCCATTAAGCCCGACAATTTTCAACACTCTAGAAGTTGTCGGCCTTTGGTTCTGTCCCTAACTTCCATCCTTATGATATGCACTTCGAATATGCCCATACTCTTTGTTCCCAACTCCTTATCTTATCTTAGATCATCCTTAGACCAAACCTCCTATTGTGATCTTTATCACTATGAATCCGTACATCTTCTCGATAATTTTCTAAAATATTCCTTTTCCAAGTCTTTTTACTTTTCCTCTAAATTTTTCATTGATATCTTGTTGTTATTCTTGGATTCATCTTCTTCCAAGATAGGCATTGGAGACTCTTCATGCTGCTCATTTGGTGGTTGATTATTTTGAGTCAATTGCTAAAGCATCTAAATATCTCCACTCTTTTGGAAAAAGTTCGAGATGTACACCTTAGTTGCATGGTTTTCACCTACTTTCCCTCTTAACTCTCTAACATCTACAATTTTCTTGATTTTTTTCCTCCACTTCTTTTTTATTTTCTCTCGAGGACCCATTAACATGGATAAAGACATATCGTGATCATGGTAATCCAAAGCAACATGCTAAAGTGAATCCATGCAAGAAATGCCTTGAAGTGGGCCAAACTACTAGGTTATAGAAAATGGGAAGTACCCGATACATCCAACAAAGCCATGGAGAGCAACTCTTGGATAATCCTTGCATTATAAAATGGCTCTAGCACAGTTACTCTATCTTGTTGTCTATGTAAAGTGTTTAGCTTCATCTTTTTTATTACGCTTACCCATTGCCTTGATTGTTTTTGGTACTTTGATTTTAAGGGCAACACTATTGAGAAGATCTACTTGACCAGCTAATGATGCTTTGACAAGATTCCTTTTAAATAACTTCTATTGGTTAAAAAACCAAACAATTAATATAGTTAGATTAGTCTTGAAGATCCCACACCTACTTTCCTTAAGAAAACTTAGTGTCTTAAACTGCTCTGCTCGCAAGGCTAGTACATAAGACTTCCATTCTAATAATTGAATCACCAACTTGACAATTCTAAAATGAATGTTGCCATAACCATGTGGGAGAAGAACTGCTCCAAATACCGCTAAGATGAAAGCGTTCACCCTATTTTGAAGCTAACCCTCCTAATTTCCATAGAAAATATATTGCTATTGATTGAATCCAAATGGGTTCATAAACCACACTAATAGTTTTCCTAGCTTATGGTATTTCCCCTTAGGTCCAACTAGTAGTGGAGCTAATGCAAACTTCATGAGACTCAACAACTTGAAAAAAGCCATCTATAGTTGAAGCCTAAAATACGGGATGGCAATTCTTGCTCTAGTTAGTGAAGCTTAAAGAAATTGAGTGTAATCTTCGATGGTAAGAGTCATCATCAGTGAGCCAATATGAGAAACAAAACAATCTAGGTCCTAAAGATGGATGAGAGTTTGAATAATGGTCCACTGGAGTTAGACCTTCAGAAGAGACATAATTGGGCCAATCATCCAGTCGAGATAATCCTACATTGCTGGTGCTAGTTTCTCAAACCATTTTTCTAAACTATCTTCAAGGAAGGAGTAGTGGTAGATTTTAGCTTCATTGATGGACTCATACGGATTGCTTGCTTGACTTTTCATGTTAGCTAATACAAAAAAGGGAAAAACAAAAAATGAGAACGTGGAAAATAGTATGTACAATTTGAAACCAATAATTTGCAGTTTTCAACGAAAATCTCATTTCGATTTCATGACCTTTCATTTGGAAAATATAAAATAAATACACAAATAAGAAGAATGAAAATTGAGGACATGTACATGTAAAATTAATGATGTAAAATTAAAGGGCTAGAAGTGATTATTATTAATGGTTGGCAATTGTGGAGCTGTATTATTATTATTTTATTTAAGTTGAAAACAAGTCCTCTAAGAAGTCTGCCAATAATAATTTTTTACAATGCCCCTTATAATTTCAATCATTATGAATTGATAATGATGTAAAGGGTGGGTTTTAAGAGGTTCCCCCATTTTATCATCAGTTGCACTGTGGAGGAAATGGGTTGACTACATCAACCATTGGGTCACATAATGGCTACTTGTTAAGGGTCCTAGGATGGCTCAAGTTCGACCTTATCTAAATATCATTTTTTTTTTTCAAAATAAAATCCCCCAAGTTTGAATACCCCTACAGAGGTCTTACACACTAAATAAATTGTGAGTCAATTTTGTGAGATAAAAGAAAAGCTCAAATGCCAAAAAAAAAAAAAAAAAACTCTTATTGTTTGTTTTTCAACAAAAAGTTAATTTAGATATTTAATAAAATAGAAGAATTCATTTTGGCTATGAATGGTACATAATCATGCTAAAGTTGTCTCTTATAACCTAATTGTTATTATTACTTTTAAAGAATTAGGATGCATGTAGGGTAGTATACATGCTTAGGAAACATCATAGGGACACAAAAGTGTTTCCTAATTACCTAATATGACAACAACTTTTATCATAACAATGATATTTAATTTTGTGAAATATTATTATAGTAGATGATGAGACACAATACGTTATCATACACAATAATCCGTTGGGGTGCTTTTGTATGTCTCAACAAGTATCACATATTAGCATACAACTTGCGTCCCAAAGATCAGTTGCTATGCCCACCCATTAAACCCAGCAGAGGCACAAAAACTCAAGTCTGAGTAACCAAAGTATCCTAATTCATATTCTTATGGGACAAAATTATATGTCCCGATATATAGAATTCTCTTAAGCCCCAAATCCCTATCAACACATCACTTTAAAATGAGCAAGCCACATAAAGTAAGGACTTAGATGGGGGTTTGCAATGCCTACAGGAAGTGCTTTAGTTACATAGTTTTTTGTTGTCACTCATCATATTTGAAATCCACCAATTAACATACTCTGCATATGTAGCTTTTTGTTTTTCCCATCTTAGGGCTCCATCCAGAGTCTGTAAATGTTAATCATTTAATACAAGATAGTCATGCATTGATACGAACCACGCCAACCCGTGACGAAACCCAATACCAATACGTTCGGAAATTCGTTGCCTAAGACGCCCAAACACCTAAAGTGGAAACCACGACCCGTTGTCTATAAGCAAGAAAAGAACCTTGGTATAAAAACGAAGACGCCACAATCGGGATGAAAGACCGATTGATAAGTAGGGATGAACGCCACAGAAATCAATCCGATAAGTTCGATTTAGTTCTTGAAGAACCAAGAGTGGTGCCTCTCAAAAGTGTTTAATGTTCAAAGATGTAAGTTGTTCATTGCTCGAAACCCTAGGAGCTTTTATACTAGGGTTACAATTCGTGTAAAACAAGTCCAAAACGACGTAGTTTAGATAAGTGGCATAAAAACGCGAAAACAGAACAAGCTGGTCGGCAGGGGATACACGGCCGTGTACTTTTCTGTGCAACTTCGAGCAACATACACGCCCGTGTACTTTGGTCATGTATCTTTCTGTGCAACTTCTGGCAACATACACGCCCGTGTACTTTGGCCATGTATCTTTCTGTGCAATCTTGGAATTCCTACACGGTCGTGCCTTTAAAATACACGCCCTCTTCATCCCGTGTCCAGTATAACTTGTACAAAAGCAAGGGTCTTCCCATGGTTGTTCCAATCCGTTTCAACTTCATGATTGCTCCAATCCTTTCCGACTTCATGGATAACCTTTATCAACCCGTTAAGTGCTTCCTTGAATCGTTTTGCTCGATTTATTGTGATCGGTCCAGGCGGCACTTCAAGAGGATCCACATTTCTTCTTCCGGCTTGGCACTCATCATGGATCTCATCATTCCCCTCCTCTTGAAAAGGATTTGCCCTCAAATCATTGCCTGCATCAAAGGGACTTAGATCAGTAACATTAAATGTGACACTTACTGGATACTCACCTGATAAATCTTTCTCGTATGCATTATCATTGATGCGCTCAAGAATTTGAATTGGTCCATCGCCTCTAGGAAATAATTTAGATCTATGTTGTACAGGAATCCACTCTTTGCGCATGTGAACCTAAACCCAATCTCCAGGTTCAAAAACAGCTTGTCGACAACCCTTGTTGGCTTGTTTCACATACTGCTCCGCTCTTCGCTCAATATTTAGCCTTCTCACGAAATCTGTCTTAAAATTAGCATCAAAACTCACAAACTTGTTAAGTGGCAATGGCAATAAATAAATAGGATCCAGTAGGTTTAAACCATACACAATCTCAAATGGTAAACAATGAGTAGTGCTATGTAAAGCCCTATTATATGCAAACTCCACAAATGGTAGGCAATCCTTCTAAGTCCTAATGTTCTTCTCTATGATTGCCCCTAACAATTAAATTAAAGTCCTGTTAACCATCTCAATTTGCCCATCAGTTTGTGGGTGACAGATAGTTGAAAACATTAGTTTAGTTCCCCACTTTTTCCACAATACTCTCCAACAATGACTCGAAATCTTTACATCCCGATCACTAACAATGCTACTAGGTATACCATGCGGACGCACTACCTCTCTAAAGAACAAATCAACAATGTGTATAGCATCATCAGTTTTATGACAAGGAAAGAAATGAACCATTTTAGAAATCCTATCCACAACCACAAAAATAGAATCTCGACCATGCCTAGGCTTAGATAATCCTAACACAAAATCTATGGAAATGTTTATCCATGGCTCACGAGGAATGACACTATACTTATATAACCAATCTAAGAAGTCATCTAAACAAGGAATGGGATGACAATACTTTACCATAAGGTTGTTGATGGCGTGGCAGTCAACACACATTCTCCATTTCCCATCCTTCTTAGGCACCAAGATCACAGGCACTGCACATGGACTCATGCTTTCTCTCATGTACCCCTTCTCCATTAGTTCATCAACCTACCTTTGGAGTTCCTTTGTCTCCTCCGGATTGCTCCTATAAGCTGGCTTGTTTGGAATCGATGCTCCGGGTACAAGGTCAATCTGGTGCTCAATACCACGAACAGGTGGTAATCCCTATGGAATCTCCTCAGGAAAGACATCTTCAAAGTCCTGCATAAGAGACACAACCACACTAGGCAAAGAGTTAGATAGTTAGTTAGTAGTCAAACATGTTTCTTTAAAAACCAGCAACAACATAGGTTGCCTCATCACTAACGCTCTCCTTACTACACTCGCTCTTGCCACACAACTCTCCTTTTGCAAGGCTGCCCTCTCCTTTTCACTCACCACCAAAGTTGATCCCCCTTCAACCTGGCCTCTCACACTCTTTCCAGCTTTCCTCTCCTTTTCCTTTTGATCCTGACTTTTATATTCCTTTTTCTTCTCATTGTCTTTTGCTCTCTCACTCTCACTCTGCTTTTCACTCACCTTGTGTTTTGCAAACGACTGTTGTAGCTGCAACTGGTCCTCATACACCTGCTTAGGTGTTAACGGTTTAAGATTAAAGCTCTTCCATTGGTGAACAAGCGTATACTTGTTAGAAAAGCCATCATGAACAGCCTTCCTATCAAATTGCCATGGCCTCCCCAACAACATATGGCATGCTTGCATTGGCACTACATCACATAACACCTCATCCTCATACCTACCAATGCGAAACCTAATCAAGGCTTGCTTACTCACCTTAATCTCACCACTATCATTCAACCACTGTAATTTATATGGACTATGGTGTCTAATAGTTTTGAGCCCCAGCCTCTCAACAATAAAATTACTCACTACATTGGTGCAACTTCCCCCATCAATAATCAAACTACAAATGTAATCTCCTAGATAACATCTAGTATGAAATATATTCTCCCTTTGCACCTCTTCTTCTTCCTTCACCTGCACATTCAAAGCTCTCTTCACTACTGCCACTAGCCTTCCCATTGCAGGCTC
This sequence comes from Laguncularia racemosa, assembly GCA_037954665.1. Taxonomy (NCBI): domain Eukaryota; kingdom Viridiplantae; phylum Streptophyta; class Magnoliopsida; order Myrtales; family Combretaceae; genus Laguncularia; species Laguncularia racemosa. The sequence continues at coordinate 676,786 of JBBMOL010000082.1, forward strand.
CTCATCATCACTAGCATCCTCTAATGGAGGCATATCCTCTTCTTCACTATCCCCCTCAGTCTCATACTCTCCATCATCACGCAAAATCATCACACGCCTATTTGGACATTGACTAGCAATATGGCCTCTACCTTGACATTTAAAACATCTAATGTCACGATTTCTAGAAGTAGAAGATTCAGGGTTACCTTGATTACCAGGAGTAGAACCCGCTTGCCTCAGCACCCCTTTTGGTTTGTTGGGTAAAGGCTTTTCTTCCTTCTTCCATTGATTATTCCTCCAAGTGGATGAACCATTACCCTGTTGCAACCGTGCATTACTACTACCTCTCCTCTTGTGCTGGTTCTCAACTTTTATAGCCATGTGGACCATATCCTCCGATTTTACATAATGCTGCAATTCAACAACATTTTGGATTTCTCTATTCAACCCCGCAAGAAATCTAGCCATTGTAGCCTCTCTATCCTCCTCTACATTCGCCCTAATCATAGTGACTTCCATCTCCTTGAAATACTCATCTACACACTAGCTTCCCTGCCTCAGAGTTTGCAACTTGTTGTGTAATTCATGATAGTAATACGCAGGTACAAACCGCTTCTTCATCACTCTTTTCATCTCTTCCCAAGACTCAGTAGGTGGCTCGCCACTCCTCCTTCTATTCAACATTAATTGATCCCACCACACTATAGCATAATCCAAAAATTCAATGGCAACAAGTTTTACTTTCTTTCTCCCACTATAGTTGTGACAATCAAATACCATCTCCACCTTTTTCTCCCACTCTAAGTACGCTTCGGGATCATTCTTCCCTTAGAAAGGAGGAATCTTCATCTTTATGCTACTCAATTGATCATCCTCTCTATTCCTATCTCCTCTATCTTCCCAATCCCTAGTTCCTCTATTCCGACCACTATATCCTGTATAACTCCCGACAGAAGGCTCATCAAAATCATCATCTGACATTTCATCTCCACCCCTCGGTACTCTCCTAGAACGACTCTCCCGCTTATGCCCTTGGAATACGTTTGTGGATTTCTCTAGTCTTTACTCTACCGTCTCATGAATTTGTTCCATTCCTTCTTAGAACATCCTCTTCATTTCTCCCCTCAACGCCTCAATTACTAACCTAGCATCAAACCTTCCCCTCTCACCTTCAGGAGAATGTTGTCTCGACATAGTCCCTGCAGAAAAGATTAGTACTAACACAAATATATATATAAAATTAAACCTCACGATACACTCCCTTACGTGTTTCGCTTAAATGGTGATATCACACAGTCACTCGTGTATTCTCACAAATAATGATGATATCAACTCGCCAATTTCCTCTTCTCAATTCTCTTGGAACTAACCCGAACTACACCAATTTCCTTCCGTAGAATTCAAAACAACTCTAGGGTTCGTAAATTTTCCTCTATTTTTCTATCCGATTTTTTTTTCTTGGTTGTTGCTCTTGATCACGTTTTTCTTTTCTGTTCTTTTCTCTTCTTTTTTTTTGTCCTGACTTTTTAGTCTTTTTTTTTTTTTAACAATCGGCTAGGCGATATTACACTATTAAAAGACAATCAATACTACGAAATTGAATACGATAATTGATATGAACGATTGGAGTTAGGGTTTTTGATATTACCTTCCTCAACCGAACTTGATGTTTTGACAAACCTAAGCTCCGATACCAAACTGATACGAACCACGCCTACCCGTGACGAAAGCCAATACCAATACGTTTGGAAATTCGTTGCTTAAGACGCCCAAACACCTAAATGGAAACCGCGACCCATTGTCTATAAGAGAGACAAGAACCTTGGTATAAAAACGAAGACGCCACAATCGGGATGAAAGACCGATTGATAAGTCGGGATGAACGCCACAGAAATCAATCCGATAAGTTCGATTTAATTCTTGAAGAACCAAGAGAGGTGCCTCTCAAAAGTGTTTAATGTTCAAAGATGTAAGTTGTTCATTGTTCTAAACCCTAGGAGCTTTTATACTAGGGTTACAATTCGTGTAAAACAAGTCCAAAACGACGTAGTTTAGATAAGTGGTGTAAAAATGCGAAAACAAAACAAGCTGACCGGCAAGGGATACACGGCCGTGTACACGACTGTGTACTTTGGCCGTGTACTTTTCTGGGCAACTTCGGGCAACATATACGCCTGTGTACTTTGGTTGTGTATCTTTCTGTGCAACTTCTGGCAACATAAACGCCCATGTACTTTGGCCGTGTATCTTTCTGTGCAATCTTGGAATTCCTACACGGCCGTGCCTTTAAAATACATGCCCTCTTCATCCCGTGTCCAGTATAACTTGTACAAAAGCAAGGGTCTTCCCATGGTTGTTCCAATCCGTTCCAACTTCATGATTGCTCCAATCCTTTCCGGCTTCATGGATAACCTTTATCAACCCGTTAAGTGCTTCCTTGAATCATTTTGCTCGATTTCTTGTGATCAGTCCAAGCGGCACTTTAAGAGGATCCACATTTCTTCTTCCGGCTTGGCACTCATCATGGATCTCATCATGCATGGTCCCCAAATTTAGTAATTTTGTAATTTTCATTTCTCAAATCAATAGACAAATGCTTTTATGCTAGCAAGCTATATGTAAGTAGTGTAGGAATTTACTTGAATAAAAAGCTATTTGCATAGTAGATTTGCTGAATTTTAGTTTGGTTTATTGATTTTCACCATGATTCACATGTTTGAATAGTAGAGCTTGAAGCACATAAGGTAATTGTGTATTAAATTACCTTGACATCAGTTCTAATGGAATCATCCCTACTGTGCATGAAATAAATAATATAATTTTGAAGCATGTACATGAGGGGATCAACATCGTACATTTACTCTTTGATTACGTAAAAATCTCCCTAATTATTATAAACATAAGGCTCATTAAGGGGACTTCTTCATAAAATACCCTTAGAATTCTACTGTGAATGTTTATGCAAGCATTTTTACAATAATTCCAGGAGATCTTTACATAATTAGAGAGTGACGATACTATGCTATAATGGCATTACGAAATTCAAGCAACACTTAACACCTTTTCTTGAAATCTCATCAAATGTTTAATTATTACATGCAATAAAAACTAGACATTTATTTCCAGCTATTTAATGATGCAAAAGATTTAATCAATTAAATAACGCAACAAAAAATAAAAGTTTACTTGCCAATCATTTATTTTTCATTAAATTTTTAATTATCACTCGGAAAAAAGTTACACGTTTCATGAAAATATCTTACGGGAAGGTGAAGCAATGAACATTATAAATAACACTAAATTGCATGAAGGCCACATAGTGGAAAAGACTAATTTACATTTTTTTTCTTGAAAAATTCTATAGGAATCCATCGTATCGTTCAACTCCTTTTGTCATATAGATGGAAAAGCTTCATTTCTCCCATATTTTGGTCCTTGTCCTCATCATCTCTGGTTTGTACAATATAAGAATTACTGCAACATCGAAAGATCCATTATGTAATTAGTATTTATTTACTCTACACACGTTAATATTACCAATAATTTGATGGTTTGTTTACACTTTTGGCAGTTGCAAATGTGATTTCACAAGCTGATGCACAAAAAAGGTGTCTAGACCAACTACAACCTAAGGGCTGTTTGCTTGAGACTTGCAAAAAACAATGTTTTGAGAAGCATGGATCATTCTTTGGAGGTCAATGTGTTGAAAATCCTCCAGGTTCAGAAGTTTGGGCTTGCATATGTGCTTATAATTGCTAATCTGCTGTATTTTATAAATCTCAAATAATTTATATTGTAACACGTCAAAAGCCTAGCTACTAAGTTAAGCTTGGCAAAAGAATGCCTTGAATGAATTTGTTTCTTTTTTCCTTATGTCCACTTAAGTGAAACAAGATTCACATTGTCTTATTTTTTTACAATAATAATGAAGGAAAATTGTATGGACTATCCAAAAATTTATCAATCAACCCATATTTTGTAATTTTCATATTTCCACAGCTTTGATATCGACACCCACCCTTATGGAAGTTTTCAACAAATGTATGTGTTGCTCTGAAATGACATAATGATGTTTTTTCAGCATTTATGGAAGCTATTAGTGAATAAAGCAAAATGATAAAAGGCTATAGTTCCAAATTATATGCATTGGGTGTGTATGTGTGATTTTAAAGTTTTGCCAATTTAATGCAGTTTTTCATTCTATTAAGATCTGATGATTAGGGGGGAAAATTAGATTTCAACAACAAAAAGTAACTTGGTTTCCCTTACTACAAATTAGTCACCTATTTCCGAATGTTTAGATAGATAAATGAAACTAAAAACTTTCCGATGACTAAATTTGGATCCATGAAAGATTGTTTATGAGTTTCGAGCGCTCACTTCACATAAAGATCCTAGTTTGTTCCCCTTTCACTCTCCTATACAAAAACTAAAAAAAGGAGCGAACGAATCTAATATCAATGAGATCTTCTTTAGTACTCCTATTATTTAAGCAAGGATTAATCAATGAGCAATTAATATTTACTTTGAAAACATGCTAAATACACACGTGAAGACAATAAACATGGCACTAATGATCCAGGAATTTAGAAACAAAAAAGGTGAATTTTAAGATCATTAAAACTAAATGAAATAGAAAACCATCCGATAGCTTAAATTGGATCTATTATGGGTTGCTTATGGCATTACAACACTTTTGACATTATAAGATGACCCCATTATCATCTTTGGTAAGCATGAATGATATGGAATGGATTGGAATCATGACTAGAAAAATAAACCATTCCCATGTTTAGAGTGGCACATGCAATGGAAAGCATAGTAAGTAGTATTTGTCGAAAGTTCTCGTAGTTATAAAATACCACAATGAAACTAAAGGCTAAATAAGTAATTTTAATTAATGATCATGAAAGATGTTGGAATGGAATCACAATTCTAACATCTTAAAAATGGAATCAATGATTTCAATGAATCTTAATTTCAACTGTTAAAAGCATATCCAAATGTAGGAAACTAGCATATTCTAGAATCATCATTCCATATGGGGTTCAGTTCTAGGTACCAAACACACCATAATATGACATGGTGAATTTGACTGTCGTATTAAATAATCTAATGAAACATAAAAGAATTTAATGGGACCTAAAAGAAAGTGCTTTACAATCATAGTTGTCAAAATCGCAATTTTACTTATACAATTCTATCGGTTTATAGTTTGCCTTTCTATGTTAACTTAGGCATAGAATCATTTTCATATAAATTTGTAAAATCATGAGTTTACAAGTAAAATCAATTGAATCTTGCATTTTTAATCAAGTTTACCAATTCTACCTATTAAAGTCAATTAAACTACATATTGAAAAATATAGCTTAACTTTTATAAGATATGAATATTACTAGTTATTTGAAAGACATAGAAATAGAATATAAGAATATAATTGATAATAATATCAACAATAATGTTGGCTTTGATGATGAAGGTGGTAGCAATGATGGTTATGGTGAAAAGAAGGTTGACAACAGTTTTTACTTTTAATGTTGAAAAGAGAGAACAATTTTTTTCTTTATATTTTATTATTATAATTTATATTGAAATACATTTCATATTGGTATTATTATTCATATTCTAGTTTTATGCATTAGCTTAATAAATTATGCTAATTTATTTGTACTATAAATATATAACTTTTATTGTGAGTTATGAATAAAATTTATGTTGAATTTATTTACTTCAATCTTATATTTCATGTTTTTTGTGATTATAGGAAACATATGAATAGTTTTTAAAGCTATTTTTAGTAGATCGTAGAAACTTACGTTTTTACTTTTTGATTTCGTGTTCTGATTCTACAAACCCTTTAACTATTCTAGAGAGAACAACAAGTTTCACAACCTTGATTATGATACTCAACGTAATGGAACACATGTACTTTCTTCATTTCCCCCTCTTTTTCATTTTTCCTCTTCCTAAAATTTTGTCTTTACGTTCCCTCTCCCTAGCATTTCATTTCTACACACATCCTTCCCATCCTTCAATTCTTCTCCCTTTCTATTACTTCATTTTCTTGCTTTTTGCCTGTTTCTTTGTTTTTATTTATTTTCCCTTCCTTTAAGCTTCTCTATAAAACACCATAAATTGATACATACATGAATGGTAGAGGAGGATCAACGGTTAAATATGAGTTTGTATAGGAAGAAGAAACCCATTTAACAATACCTAAGCCTTCTCTTTTCTTTAAAGGTGTTAGATTTGGTGTATATGCTACTGAATGTGAGTTAATTTTCCTTCTTAACTTCTATAGACTAGATACTTATGACAAGGGTGAAGTTGTTTTATTGGATGCTCATGGTTAGTTCTTGATTCTTGTCAAGTGTAACATAGGGTTTTGTTTTTTGTTAATATATATATTCTCTTACGAGTTATTAATGTGATGACACCAGGTTGACTTCACGAGAGTATGGTTTGTATTTAAGAAACAACTTTTGCAATTTTAGCATTTATTATTCAATTAAAAAAATGGAATTTGTTGCATAATTTGAATAATTTAAGCATTTTTTACATAGTATTTTATTAATGAGTAGCTTTGATCTTGATTAATAATAGTAAAGAAGAGAATTCAAAATTTTATGGTTAATGAAAGATTTTTCATGAAGATGTAAAAATATCTTTATTTTGTTTAACTTAAGAAAACCCCAAATGATGGATTTGTCTCTTTTAAGAGAAGGTTGGAATTCTCCCTTAAAGTTTCTTTTTACACCTTTACTTTGATTATTGCTTTAGGGTTTGCTTTAATGTAATGGTTGGAGCTTTTAAATTAAAGTATATTATTTTCACTACCTTACTTTTGTAGCAGATAAGAGAGATTAGAGCTTTTGTTTGGTTAAAGAGTAGTAGTAGGAAAAGAGAGTAATGATGGTGTGTAACAAGGTTAAGGAAGAAGTTGAAGCTTAATAGATGATCTCAATTGGGAATATCTCAAGGATGCAAAGTAATGAGATTTCAAAGCAAATTCGCTTTTTGATGGTGATAAGTGCAAGGAATGCTGTTATTACAAAGGTTATGTCAAGAGGCAAGAAAAGTTTTCTTGCTTGACATGCACAACTAATGGGAATTTTGGAGTTTATAAAGCCTATAGCTTGGCTTGCCTTGACGAAAGTGGTCGACACCCCGAATCTACAATTTAAGGGAATCAACTGTCTTGATCTATACTTCTCGGGTTATTATGTCATTATAGTTTTTTGTCTATATTTGCTAGTTAACATTTTTTTTAAATATCAATAGGATTATTCTTTCGATTGCAATAAATTGACCATTCTAATTTAGATTTGTTGTAATATGTTCCTTAATTTTTGTTTTGATCTTGATGGGTCTTCATTATTATTTCATTATTCCCAATTTTGGCTACTTGTTGGTTTGAAAGCATGCTAAATGAACATTTTGTTATTTTAATGGCCTTGCTAATGTGAATGGTTGTTGCTTACTTGTGATATGTGATCTTTAAATACCATCTTTGCTTCTCATGGCAATCAACTAAACACATAAATAGTTTGGATACTTTATCGTGTTAATGTATGTTGTATATCTAATTTAGGAGTTTTAGGGTCTACCTTTGCCTTGTATTAAAGATGCAATTTCCATCGTCTATGCTCTATAATCCACTATGTTTCCAAGTATATAAACCTCATACATCTTATTTTGTTTATGCATCATGTTATGTATGGCTTTTGCTATACACGTTGCCTTGGTTAGTAGCTATTGATAGGAATCAAAATCCGACAAGACCTATCATTAGGACAAAAATTAAAGGTTTTCGAATCTTGGTGATGAGGGCCCATTTCGAGCAAATTAACCTCGAAATTATTTGTTATCTAACCTCTATTATATTATTCATGTATTGTATATTCCAACAGGTATACTTATTCGGCTTCACAAGGAGATGGACAAACTCACTAAGACTCAGCTTGTGGGTTATCTATGGACCAACCTAAAAACCGAAGATGAGTTGAACCAACGAATTCCATTATGGAGCTAGCTTGTTGAAGATTATTTTCTGTATTTGTAATTTATTTTGAACTATTTACTTTGTAAGCTTTATGGGACATTTTATTTGGTTGTAATTTATGCCTTAGGACCGGCCACCCTATAGTGGCATAGTTCTAATTTCCTAGTCATTTTAACCCTAAAGGGAGCAAGTATAAATACTTGCCAATTAGGTTTTTTAGGGAGCTTTTTGAACATTTGGAAAAACACACATCTTGTGCCGTGAGAGTACCTCTTACAAGCATATTGCTCTTATCAATTTCAAGTGTGAAATTGTGGCGAGTGGACTTGGATTTGTTGTGAGTAATATCAACAAATTACAAGTTGATCCTAACTCCAAACTAGTGCGTCATATCTGGTGAGGAATTAGTTAATTTATGTTGTTCTTGTTCATGTGAATTTAGGGTTCTAATTTCATATTTGGAGATTTTTCGATTTGAATTGGAATCTCATTTCAATTTCTATTATTCATTCATTGAAAATCTAGCCATCGATTGTTCTTTATATCCTTTTGGTTTTCCATCATTTCGGATTTCTTGAGGAATTAAGGGTTTTTCCTTCTTGTGTGACGTGGGTATTGATTGGAATTCATCAATAGTTATTTGATTGTGCTTGACCCCCCTTTTAGGCACATCATAATTTGGTATCAGAGCTTGAGGTTTAAGAGGAGGGATTGTTGCAATTGAGATTTCGGAAATTGATTTTTGTTATCTTCATCTTGCCGTGAGTTACTTGTTTAAGGAAGAAGAGAAAGTTCCTGAATTGAATTCCATAATTTGGGATTCAAATAGTTGAAGCATTGTTAATTAGTGTTTATTGTTTCCTTAAAATTGCGAAATTGAAAGTGGGAAAAATTGAATTGTCTCGAGTAGGAGTTGAATTCGCTGCATGTTGGAGTGATCTTGAAGTACTTGTTGAAGCTTCTATGTTGTGGACTTCACCGTATAGGAAGAGGAAAGATAGTGCATTTTTTTAGTGCAATTTCAGAAGTGCAATTGTGTAGGAAGCGAATTGTGGTTTTTACATTGTTTGAATTCGGAATTGGGGAGAACATTTGCAATTTCCAAATTTGATTAGTGTATAAGAAGGGAAGTTATTTGATTTCAAAACAAGCATTAAGAGTGAAGGAGTTAAGTGTGTTTGTTTGAATTTGAAAAATTTCATCTTACCAAATGTGGAGGGGTTGCAATTAGTGAAGTGGTTTGATTTTCAAATTTAATTTGCTGCCTTCTTATGTAAGTTGCGGTTGATAAATTTTGTAGAAGTGGAGAAGTGCACCGTGTGTGTGAAGGTGTTTGTGTGGTGTTGTGTTGTGCAAATTGGAAGTGGAAGTGTACAATTTCCATATTTGAGTTTGTGTGGAAGAAGAGGAAATAATTTGAATTGAAACACATCCATTTACTTCAAGTAATTAATGAGTGGTATTGATTATATTTCATTTGAATTTGAAATTGATTCTTACCATTTGTGGCAAAGTTGCATTAAGGGGTGTCAATTTTGAATTTGTTGCCGTGTATGTGTGTAAGTTGCGGTGTAAGGGGAGTGTATTTGTTGTTGTTGCCATTTCTTGTTATTGCCGTGGGAGTGGAGTGCTGCATTTGTATTGTTGCCGTGGGAGTGACTTGTGGAAAGTAAAAAAAAATTGTTGCACAGTGAAGTGTAGTGTGTATGTAGTGGTGTAAGTGGCGGTGTAAATTTGTGGAGTTATGTATGTTGAGTGAAGGATAATTGTACCTTGAAGTATTGTGTTGTTTGTGTTGTGGAGATTAAAGTATTGTTACACCGTGATCTTGAAGGAAGTGGGAAATATTGTTCACTTGTTGATTAATTTTGAATTCCACAATGTCAAGTGAAATGCTTCACTATGCTAATGTATTGCGACGCTCATTACGTACATTTGCTAATAAGGAGGAAGAACAAAGGGAAAATTTGTTCCATACTTCTTGTAGGATACAAGGAAATTTGTGTGTCCTTATAATAGATAGTGGTAGTTGTACTAATGTAGTAGCTGCATCGTTGGTATCGAAGCTAAAGCTTTCAACTATTCCACATCCTGAACCGTATACATTGCATTGGCTTAATGATAAGGGGAATTTACATGTGACCCAGAGAGCTAGGGTACCATTCAGTGTGGGGGATAAGTACTTTGATGAAATTGAGTGTGATATCTTGCCCATGTGTGCATCTCATATTTTGCTTGGTAGACCTTGGTTATATGATAGGAGGGTCTTACATGATGGCTTCAGAAATACATATTTGTTTCAAAAGGAGAGTAAGCGAATTATTCTGAATCCTATGCCACCTTCAGAAGTCTATAATGTCCAGCAAAAGATTAATCGACCATCCGAGGCTAAGAAGGCTTTGATTCAAAATAACATCTCTGAGGGGAAAAAGGTAATGTTGATGGAACAAAGTCAGATGAGTCAATCATTAGAAGGCCAAACTGTTCAGAGACAGTTATGTTCACCTTCAGAGGTTTTAGAAGGTAATGAGCAGTTGGGTCAACCATTAGAAGACCCTGAAGATCAACATCATATAGATGAGTCAGAAAAAGAGGAAACAAACTAGATGGAATGGGTTGAGATAAGGGAGACATCAGTAGATAATGAGTCCTTATTTGTGTTGCAGATGAGATACATCCTAGAAATGGAGGAAAGAAAACAATCATCTACTATGGTATTTCAGATATTGGGATTCTGTAGAGATACTCCATCAGATGGATTGCTTTTAGAAAACAGAGTCTCTACTGCATTTGAACTGCCAGATTTGAGGACAAATCTTTTTGAGGCCCGAGGAAATGATAGGAATCAAAATCCGACAAGACCTATCATTAGGACAAAAATTAAAGGTTTTCAAATCTTGGCGATGAGGGCCCATTTTGAGCAAATTAACCTCGAAATTATTTGTTATCTAACCTCTATTATATTATTCATGTATTGTATATTCCAACAGGTATACTTATTCGGCTTCACAAGGAGATGGACAAACTCACTAAGACTCAGCTTGTGGGTTATCTATGGACCAACCTAAAAACTGAAGATGAGTTGAACCAACGAATTCCATTATGGAGCTAGCTTGTTGAAGATTATTTTCTATATTTGTAATTTATTTTGAACTATTTACTTTGTAAGCTTTATGGGACATTTTATTTGGTTGTAATTTATGCCTTAGGACCGGCCACCCTATAGTGGTATAGTTGTAATTTCCTAGTCATTTTAACCCTAAAGGGAGCAAGTATAAATACTTGCTAATTAGGTTTTTTAGGGAGCTTTTTGAACATTTGGAAAAACACACATCTTGTGCCGTGAGAGTATTTCTTACAAGCATATTGCTCTTATCAATTTCAAGTGTGAAATTGTGGCGACTGGACTTGGATTTGTTGTGAGTAATATCAACAAATTACAAGTTGATCCTAACTACAAACTAGTGCGTCATATCTGGTGAGGAATTAGTTAATTTATGTTGTTCTTGTTCATGTGAATTTAGGGTTCTAATTTCAGATTTGGAGATTTTTTTATTTGAATTGGAATCTCATTTCATTTTCTATTATTCATTCATTGAAAATCTAGCCATCGATTGTTCTTTATATCCTTTTGGTTTTCCATCATTTCGGATTTCTTGAGGAATTAAGGGTTTTTCCTTCTTGTGTGACGTGGGTATTGATTGGAATTCATCAATAGTTATTTGATTGTGCTTGACCCCCCTTTTAGGCACATCAGCTATGGTGCAAATTGATCTGCCCTTTTTTTTTTGTAATTTTTTATGTTAATATTTAGGCCATGGCTAATAGGGCAGCCTTTGAGCTTGTATACAAATTAGATTGGATTATAAACATTGGGCATATACTTTGTTGATAATGACGGTATGCACATAAAATAGAAAGGTCATGCTTACTTTGATCAACTGAATCAATGTTGAGTGCACCATTGGTTGTGAGCATCTATTGTAAGGAATTTGGATATCTATAATCTATTTAATATATTCTTAACAAATGTTGGAGCAAAAATCACCAAATAGAGAGTGACCCCTTGTTTTCTTTTTCCTCCCTTTATTTGGATTTAATTGTTGTAGCTAAAAGAAATACTGATATATCAGCTTATTAAAACTATTTGCTTCAATGCACATATGTAATGCTACAGAAAGGGGTTTTGGTGAAAATGCCTAAAAGTTTTCATATCATGTGTATACTCATAATATGAGAACCAACTTATAAGATAAAGGCTATAAGGCTTGAATTAATTCTCTTTTAATCATAATACATATGATCGATTAATATGGGAAAATTACTATGGAGACTAGTAGTTCACAGTTCACTTGAACTGAAGTCACAACTCTAAAGAAATTTTAGTTTAAAAAAGGTTTAGAGGAAAAAAAAAATTAAAAAAAATGTACAAGTTTCAGATTTTTGCATTACTAAATCTAAACATAAACCATCTATTATCCTATCCTACACCTGCTCATTGATATATAGGCCTAAAAGTGTATGTTTCATTTAGCTTAGTAAAATATTTCTCATATTATACCTTTCAAGTAATTATCAAGTTGATTAACAAACATATGAATGCAATAATGCGTACGGTCATTCTAGAACTGTATGTAGTATAGATTTTGTAATACTTGAAAGTATTAATTATTTATTTATGTAATATATGTATTACCACAAAGAGCTAAGGACGAGGATGGAATTTTAAAAAGTTTGAAGGGGCAATTTTGGACATTTGACATAGAGGATATAAATACTAAAATTAACCTAGAGAGCCTCCTTTCTCATTTGAGCAGTGAAACAGAAACTGTAGAGGAAAAATGCTCCCGATGAGAAACCCTAGGACGACGAAAGGAAAAAGGAGCTAATCCATTATAAGTACATGCGGTAAGGATCTTTATACGAATTCTAAATTTTGTTAGTGGAATTGGACCTCATGGTTATCGTGTATGCATTAGGACTCGAGATTTGAGAAGGGACGGTATGAGAATGGAGATTCAACGACTCAAAGTTGTGATTTGTGGAGTTGTTGATGTAAGTATGAAAATCCTATAATCTAAATGCCATTATGTATTTTAGAGATATAATGGAGCTTAGGAATAGAGAAGATTAAGTGTTGGAAAGTTTGAAGTAAAAGAAATAGGGTTCATGGAAATTGCTAAGGGTAACATAGCCTACTAACACGGTCGTGTTTCGATTGTGTTGAATTTAAAAGATACATCAAGAGTTACTCGACGTCCCAACACAGTTGTGTTTTGATTGTGTTGAGTGAAAGGTAACACAGCCTCCCAATACGGTTGTGTTTAGACTGTGTTGAGTGTGGAAGTTGCACCGAGAGATACATGGCCTCTTAACACAGTTGTGTTTCGACCATGTTGAGTCAAGGGTAACATGGCCTCCTAACATGGTCGTGTTTCGACCATGTTGTATGAAGAAGAACACATGACCTCCCAACACGGTCGTTTCCAACCATATTGAAACCAAATTTTACATTGAAAGATACACAACTTCTAACACAATCATGCTTTATCTCATGTAGCATAACACGATCACCAACTTAACCATGTTGAATAAAGTATAAATTAATTATATATTTACTTAACTTCAAATTAAACTAATTTCCATATAGCCTAGAAAGCTAGTAAGGCCCTAAAGAAATTAAATAAACAGGATTTAGAGAAATAAGAGAATAATATTGATCTCAGATTAAGTGCTAAGAACTTGTTGATTGAAAAAATTTCAACTTAACTGATGATAGGAATAAAAATCCGACAAGACCTATCATTAGGGCAAAAACTAAAGGAATTTGAATTTTGGCGATGAGAGCCCATTTTGAGCAAATCGACCCCGGAATTATTTATATATTAACCTCTTTTCTATTATTCTTGTATTGTGTTTTCCAACAGGCACACTTATCATATTTTATAAGGCAATGGACAAACTCCCTCAGACTCAGCTTGTGGATTATCCATGGACCGACCTGAACCGACGATGAGCTGAACCGATGGATCCTATAGAAGACCGGCATCTTGAAGACCATTTCTTTTATATATTTACTCTTTTATGAACTATTTTGGTTGTATTTTGGTTTTGGGACACTTTTATTTCCTTGTAATTTTCATTTAGGGTTAGTCACCTTAAAAGTGGCAAACTTGTAATTTTGAGTACTTTTTAACCCTAGGAGTAGCAAGTATAAATACTTGCTTAAGAGAGGGTTTGAGGAGGCCATTTTTTTTGCAGATTATAAACTTCATATTCATGTGAGAATTAGGGCTCCTACTTGTCATTAGACTCTTATCAATTTCAATCCCAAGAGTTGAAATTGTAGCGAGTGCAACACCTTGAAATTGTGAGTTGTATCAATTTCATTTTGTTGTGATTTCTTTTCTTCTCTAGTGTGTCATATCTAGGGTTGAATTGAGATAGTTCTTGGACAGATTTGCTTCTAATTGTTGTCGAATTCTTGTGTTTAACCAAGGTCCCTTGCAATTGAATTCGAGTCATCATTGAGAATTCCCTTGAAAACGTGATTTTCACTAATGGAAAGGTGTCCTTGGAATTGAGGTTTTCTTTTGAATTTTTGGATTATTTTCGTGGGATTGTATGTGATTAGGGTGTTATTAGAAGAGATTATCATTGTGGTATTACAATTATAACTTTGAGCAATTGGAATTCATTACATCTTACTAGGGTTCACGTAAATTTTGCCCCTTATGGATCCGGTTTGTTGTTGACTTGAGATTGCTTTTTCTTAAGTCTTTTAATTGTGCTTCTAAGTGGATTTAGGCACATCATCTTTTTGGTATTAGACCACAAGTTGAGAGAAGGGATTAAGTGTTGGTTAATTGGTTAATGTTAGGGGAGAATGTTAAGTTCTCCAATTTAGTTTTGATGTTAACAAAAGAGGAATAATGTGTAACGAATGTTTAAGCTTGTCAGAAGCTGTTTCAGAAGATAGCAACGTAATTTTTCTAAAGTTGAACAAGGAGACAGAAGCTTGTTCAAATCCTTCAAAAGTGTTATATAAACTAGTTTTGTTCTGATAGAAGGTGTTTCAGAAGTTATGTAGTGTATCCGTAGTTATCGTGTTAACCTTTCAGAAGCACTTTCAGAACTTTCATAACAAGAGGACAGTTGACAGGTTTGTTTCAGAAGCACTTTCAGAACCTTCATAATAGGAGGACAATTAATAGGTTTGCTTCTGAAGCACTTTCAGAACCTTTCATGTCTGTTACAAATTTTTCCAGATTACATTCGAAATTTTATATCGATAGTTTTAATAAATTTCAAGGCCTAGCTCCACGTGTCAAGTATTTTTGGGTAACATACTTGATGTGTTTTACTAAAGTTGGATTTTATATCAAAGGTTTTTTTTTTAATTTACATAAAGTTTTACAAGATTTTATTCAAAGATTTCATTTTATGATAAAGTGAGATCATATAAGATTTACAAGTTTTATCCAGATTTAAAGTTGGATATTTGTACTATATTTTGGGAGATCCAGCAATTACAATGATAAGGATAAGAGATATAGTTGTTATATCAAGATATGGTTTCACAATGTGAGGGATATCTTCAACAAACTTGATCCAAGAGATATATCCAAAGAAGATCTCAGTCAAACTAATTATCCAAGCTTATCCTTATCAAGAATATCATGGAATGCAGATCTTCTCCAACAAATCCAACTTATTTTTGAATTGAAAATTCAAAAATAAATTCAAGATTATCACGTAGAAAGTAGCCGTTATGTTTTCTCCATATATAAAGTGTTTAATTCAAATGAAAAAAGAGAGTGGAGAACGTTGATTAACAACAGAAAAAGAGAGAACGTTGTTGAAAGAAAAATGACACACGAGAAGAAAAGACTCATACATCTTCAAGCAAAAATCTTTACATATACATGTGATCTAGAGGAAATCTGATATTCCTCATTGATGTTGTTGAAATTCCTTTCGTGAATAAGGAATTGTTTGTGGTTTCATCACTGTAGTTGAGTGATTAGCTTAGTGAAGAAGCTAGAAAGACTCAACAGTGAGACTTCGCCTTGAAGAGGCTTATGTTGTATATCTTCAATTTGTTGATATAGTGAAACACAACCGGTATAGACAACCGGGACCCCGGCGTGGAGCTGGAAGAGAGGACTGCCGCTCGAGGTGGAACCTCTATAAATATCTGAGCATTCTATTCTTCTCTACTTTTATTTACTGTACATTATTGTTCTTCATTATTGTTCTTCATGTGATTTTATTAGTCAAGAGTTTTAGTTGATTTGCGAAAAAGTGAAATTTTAAGTAATTAATCAATTCACCCCCCTCTTGATTAATCTAATTGGGACCAACAATTGGTATCAGAGCAGGACCAATCTATTTTGAGTGATCCAAAATGGTTGAAAATAATGTTGCAATTAATCGAGTTCCCTACTTCGATGGCTCAAACTTCTCATATTGGAAGATGCGTATGGAAACTTACATTAAAGCTAATGATTATGATTCATGGCAGGTCATTTCACTTGGAGATAGTTTGATCACCTTGAATGGAGATTCAACGTTGTCAGATTCGGAGAAGAAAATTATTGAGAAGAACAACAAAGCAAAAAATTTATTACTGACTACAATTGCTCCATCAGAGTTCTATTTAATATCATCGTGTGCAAGTGCAAAGGAGATTTGGGATATCCTATCCGATATATATGAAGGGACTGATACCATCAAGGAAACTAAGATAAATGCTTTAATTCAACAGTATGAATTATTTAAGTTTAAATCTAATGAAGATGTCAAAGATGCTTTTAACAAGTTTACAGCTATCACAAATGAGCTTGCATCACTTGGAAAGAAACTTCTAGATCCAGATCTTGTGAGGAAAATGTTGAGGATATTGCCACCATCTTGGGATGCAAAGAAAACTACTATAGAGGAAGCTCAAGACCTAAACAAGTTAACTCTCAGTCAATTGAGAGAAAAGCTCATGGCATATGAGTCACACATAAAGACCACGCAAAGAGGAGAAGACGGTACCAAAGGAATTGCATTTAAAGTCAAGGAAATAAAGCAAAATGAAACTGAAACAGATGATAGCGACGATGAGAAAGAAGAGGATATTAGTCTTCTAGCACGTAGACTCAACAGGCTGCTCAAGAAGCAAAGAGGTAAGAAGTTTAATGTTTTCAAGAAAAGTACTGAATATAAGCATAATAATGCAGGAAAAGCGTACAAGGAGAAAGAAAAGAAGAAAGAGAAAAGGGAGATTCAATGTTATCAATGCAAAAAGCCAGGACACATCAAATACGAATGTCCAACACTGATCAAGAAAATGGAAAATTATAAAAAGAAAAGTCGAGCAATGTTAACAATATGGAGTGATTTAGAGGATACAGAGACAAATTCAGAGGATTCAGAAGAAGAAGAGGATGAGACAAATCTGTGTTTAATGGCTAGTTCTAAGGTACATTCTGAATCTGATGAAGATGTAACTGAAACTGACATGCAAGTAGAAATGAGTAAGCTATTAACGGCACTAAAAAGGGCTGATATAAAATTAGCTAAGTATGAAAATGAAATAAAAGCTCTTAAGAATGAAAAGGAGGTAGTAAAGCAAACAAATTCGTTACTTGCGGATGAAAATGATATCTTGAAACAAGAAAATGAATCCATGCATGTGAGTATAGAGAAACTAAGAATAGAAAATCAACTACTTGAAGCAGAAACAAGTAACATGAAGGTAAAGATTGATGAACTGTCAAATTCGTTGAAAACTACCTTCAAGAAATTTGATGAAAGTGATAAGAAATTGACCATGTTAATTTCTTCACAAAGAGTTTCAAATGAAAAACATGGGTTAGGATATGAGCATGGTTCGAGTTCAAAATCGAATCAAAATACAGTTTTTGTTAAAGCTAAGCAAGTCTTAACTGATGAATTCAAAAGTAAAGAGTACATTTCGAATACAAATATTGTTAAAAGAGGAAATACCAGAGACTTTTACAGAAGTTATTCTGATAAGAAGTATCCACACAATGGGTACTACAGAAGCAATTCCAGAAGGTATAACAGAAGTTATATAAACCAGAATTTCCAGAAACAGGTAAATGACAGGTATAGGAATGTTAATTCTTATACATGCTTCTTCTGTAATAAATTTGGTCATATTGAGAAAATTTTCTATTATAAAAGAAATAAGCTCAGTAGTCAACAAGTAAATCGAAGAAATCAAATGAGCTTATTTTTTAAAGGGCCCAAACTTGCTTGGGTTCCTGAAAGGACTTAATTCTTTCCATTTGTATAGGGACATGAAGCTAAAATAAGAGGAACTTGGTATTTGGATAGTGGATGTTCTAGACATATGACTGGGGATGCTTCATTGTTCAATAGCATAACTTGGGAAGAAAAAGGGTATGTAAAGTTTGGAGATGATAGTAGAGGTAAAATAATTGCCACTGGAACGATTGGCATGCCTACGTTTCTTATTGAAAATGTATATCTTGTGCAAGGTTTAAAACATAATTTACTAAGTATTAGTCAGTTATGTGATAAAGGTTATAGGATGATTTTTGATCAAGACAAGTGCTATGCTTTTAATGAAAATGATGAAAGATTATTTGAAGGAATTAGGAAAAGAAATATCTATCTTATAAAACCAAATGAAATCAATAATGATTGTTGCTTAATTTCTTTGAATGATCATGTTTTTGCTTGGCATAAACAACTAGGACACGTTAATTTTAATCACCTAGAAAAATTATCTAAAAAGGATATTATTAAAGGATTACCTAAGATAAATATTAAACAAGATGTGAAATGTGATACTTGCTTAAAGAATAAAATGGTTTCTGTTTCTCATAAAAGTAAAAAATGTAATCTCAACTAAGAGACCACATGAATTATTGCATTTGGATCTTTTTGGACCTACTAGAGTCTTAAGCATGGGTGGAAGCAAATATGGACTTGTTATTGTTGATGATTTTTCAAGATACACTTGGGTTATATTCTTGCGACACAAAAGAGATACCTTTGATTCTTTTCAAAAGTTTGCAAAACAAATATAAAATGAAAAAGGAGTTTCCATAATTAGTCTTCGAACTGATCATGGAACAGAATTTCAAAATGCAAGTTTTTTAAATTTTTGTGAAGAACATGGTATATCTCATAATTTCTCAACTCCATACACTCCTCAACAAAATGGAGTAATGGAACGCAAGAATAGAACTTTACAAGAGATGACTAGATCTATGTTAAATGAGAGTGGAATTGCTAAGTATTTTTGGGCAGAAGCAGTTTCTACAGCTTGCTATATCATCAATAGAGTTTTCATTCGACCTATGACATCAAAGACTGCTTATGAGATGTTTCGAGGTAAGAAACCTAACGTTTCATATTTTCGTATCTTTGGATCTAAATGCTTTGTGAAAAAGAATCCACTCAACCTTGGTAAGTTTGATGAAAGATCTGAAGAAGCTATTTTCTTAGGATATTCTCTAAATAGTCGTGCTTATCGTGTTTTCAATAAGTCATCAAAAACTATTGAAGAATCTATAAATGTTAAGTTTATTGAGGATTTAAAGGATGTTCATTCTGATGAAGAAAAGGACTCCAATTCTAAAGTAGAAGTTAGTTCAGAACCTAAGTTAGAAGCACCTACTGTTAACATTCGAGGATCTGATCATCCAGAACCTATTTCAGAGGCAAATACAGAAGGTACTTCAGAAGTTGTAAGATCTGAACAAGAGGCTTCTAAAGCTTGGAGGTATAAGTCTGCACATCCTTCTGATCAAATAATAGGTGATATACAATCGGGTGTTAAAACAAGAGCTAAACTACAGAATCTTGAAAATCATTTTGTGTTGTTATCTGAAATTGAACCTAGTAAGATTGAAGAAGCTTTGAATGATGCTAATTGGATTATATCTATGCAAGAAGAATTAAATCAATTTCGAAGAAACAATGTATGGAATTTAGTTCCTAGACCTAGAGGGAAGTCTATAATTGGAACTAAATGGGTGTTTAAAAATAAATTAGATGAATACGATAAAATTATAAGAAATAAAGCAAGATTAGTAGCTAAAGGTTATTCACAAGAAGAAGGAATAGATTTTGATGAAACATATGCACCTGTTGCTAGACTAGAAGCAATACGGTTAATGCTTGCATTTGCATCTTATAAGGATTTTAAAGTTTTTCAAATGGATGTAAAAAGTGCATTTTTAAATGGTTTTATAAAGGAAGAAGTTTATGTGGAACAACCACCTGGTTTTGAAGATCCTTTCAAATTAGACTATGTTTTTAAATTAAATAAACCACTATATGGTTTGAAACAAGCTCCAAGAGCTTGGTATGAAAGATTGAGTATGTTTTTGATCTCTAAAGGTTTTCATAGAGGAAAAGTTGACACTACTTTATTCTTAAAAACTTTTGATAATGATATCTTAGTTGTACAAATATATGTGGATGATATTATCTATGGATCTACTAAAGAATTGTTGTGTCAAGAATTTGCTGAGACCATGCAGGCAGAATTTGAAATGTCAATGATGGGAGAGTTGACATTCTTTCTAGGGCTTCAAATAAAACAAACAAATGAAGGAATTTTTGTTCATCAAGAAAAATACACAAAACAAATATTGAAGAAATTTGGATATGATGGATGTAAAAAGGTTACAACACCTATGAGTACTTCATCAAGGTTAAACTCTGACTTAAATGGAAAGAAGGTAAGTGAAAAACTTTATAGGAGTCTTATAGTTTCTTTATTGTATTTGACTGCATCTAGACCTGATAATTTGTTCAGTGTGTGTTTGTGTGCTAAATTTCAAGCTGCACCGATAGAAATTCATTTATCAGCTGTAAAGCGAATTTTCAAATATCTAGTTAATACTTCTAATTTAGGCATATGGTATCCTAGAAATCAGAATTTTGATCTAATAGGATATTCTGATGCAGATTATGCTGGATGTAAAATTGATAGAAAAAGCACATCTGGTACTTGTCAATTCCTAGGTGATAAATTAATTTCTTGGTCTTCTAAAAAATAAAATTCTGTTGCTCTATCCACAGCTGAAGCTGAATATGTTTCTATTGGAAATTGCTGTGCACAAGTTTTATGGATAAAACAACAATTGAATGATTATGGAATAAATTTTAAAACTGTGCTAATTAAATGTGACAACACGAGTGCAATAAATTTGACAAAAAATCCAGTACATCATTCTAGGTCAAAGCATATAGAAATTAGACATCATGTTATTAGAGATCATGTGCATAATGGAGATATAAATGTTGAATTTGTGTCAACCGATAATCAATTTGCAGATATTTTTACTAAACCTCTTGAAAAGGTAAAATTTGAATTTATTAGAAATGAATTAGGAATTTGTAACCCCTTTTGATTTTTTTTCCCCCGAAAATATTGAAAAATCTTTATTCATTTAAAATATTTTTTCTTTTCATTCGTTTTCTTCCTTCTCTAATTCTCTTCCTTCGAAATCTATTCTTTTTTTCTCTCTCATTGCAACTCCAATGGAGCCTAAATCTTCAGAACGCCTCAAACAAAAATCATTCAAAACAAAATCAACAAACAAGCCTTTAGTGATTCATGATGAATCTTCAAATTCTTCGGAAAAATATCAAGAACCTTTAATAGAGGAGAATCCGAGTTCCCCTGATTCCGAATCTATCATAGGTTCCAAGAAGATTTTCAAAAGAAAACGAGCTACATCGTCTTCAAAAGGAAAAGAAAAGGCTACTCAAGAAACCTCTCCGCTCAAGAAAGCATCCAAGAAGCAAACGAAACAAGAGAATGTACCAAGTCTGAAACCCTCAAATTCAAAATCTCTTCGAAAGAAGAAAAATGAGGTGTGTTCTTGTAGTTTTGTGGATTTTAATTTCTTTACTAGTAATGGATTTTACTAGAATGAACTGTTAGAACCCATAAGATGCATGGAACTTTGCTCTACTCAAGTTCTAGTTTATGGCGAGTGTGTCAAAGAATTTTATGGACGTTTAAGTCTTGCGGCAGGGAATGTTTTAGTTTCCAGAGTATGTGATCAAGACATTTCAATTTCTAGGGCAGATGTAATTAAATGTCTACATCTACATGATGTAAATGATGATGTAGAGATTACGAACATGCTTAGAAATGATCTGTTTGCTACTATAAATGGAGGTTTACAAATGGATTATGGAAAAGAAGCAATGATCATTGATTTCGAGTTGTTTCCTCGAATCATACATTAGATAATTGTTGAATGTCTATGTCCATGGAAGGGCAGTTCTACTTCAATGTCCATAGAACATGCTCAAATTAACTATGCAATGATTAACAAAAAGAATGTGGACATGGCCTCTAGAGTCATTGATCAAATTTGGAGGAATAAAGAAAGTTTGGTATTTGGGAATATATTGATGCGATTATTTGTGTTTAAAGGGATAGTTTTGCCTACCAGCTCTTCTGAACCTATTAAGTTAAAAAGGATAGGTAAAGAAGTTTTTCATCACATGTCCATCTTTGTTAAGGATTGTTTGTGGTATGCGAATGATGGTGCACATTTTGTCCATCAAAAGCATATGAAAAGAATAGTTCCTTTTCGAATATCTGTTCAAGAAGAAGGTTCAGAACCTAGAATAGAGGTTGAAACAGATCATGGGAAGAAATCATATGCTGATGAGGCTGGGAAGAGTGGAACAAAAGAAGTTATATCCAATGTTGATCTGGAACAAATAAAGAATGTTATTTGAGAAAGTTTGAAACATGAACTATCAGATTTCGTTAAGACAACTCTGAGAAATTAAGTTCTTCAAAAGTCTGATCTGAGGAGACTAGAATCAATGGAATCACAAGTCAAACAAACTTCTAATATTCTTTCTGATATCAAGAAGAATTCTGAGAAAATGTTTACCGATCTCCATCACTATAGAATTCTCTATGATGAATTTAGTGCAAGAGTCAAACAAGATTTATCTAATAATGTGATTGCGTTTGATAAATTTGTCTCACAAGTGAGGAAGATTGGAGATTCAGTTACTAACTCCTTCAAGACTTTGGACTCCAAGACGGATAAAACCTCCCAATCTATCACAAGTCTTCATGGTGAAATCAAGCTCTTCTTATCCAACAAATTTCCAGATTATGTTCTCTTTGGCGCTCATATCATCGACTTGGATACTTCACCAAAGAAACCTTCGTCAACCAAACATTCCACCACTCCCTCTACCTCTCGAGTCACAAGATCCAGAAAATCTTAGTTCTTTATCTTAAATTTTGTTTTCGAATCAAGTTGTAAAAGACTTCTTTTATATTTTATGCATCGATTAAGGGGAGATATCCCTTTTGCTGTTAACAAAAAGGGGGAGAATGATTCTATTATGATCAATACTGCTTGCTGCTTATGAATGATTCTATATTGCTTATAAGTGCTTATGATCAATATGTTTATGCATTTATAATGATTCTGTTGTGCTTGAGATTCTATTATAGGAATCTTGAGATTCTGTTATAGGAATATATGCTTAAACATGAAAGTTGTGTATATTTTGATTATCTAATGGTGTTTTGTTATCATCAAAAAGGGGAGAATGTTAAGTTCTCTAATTTAGTTTTGATGTTAACAAAAGAGGAATAATGTGTAACGAATGTTTAAGCTTGTCAGAAGTTGTTTCAAAAGATAGCAACGTAATTTTTCTAAAGTTGAACAAGGAGACAGAAGCTTGTTCAGAACCTTCAAAAGTGTTATATAAACTATTTTTGTTCTGACAGAAGGTGTTTCAGAAGTTGTGTAGTGTATCCATAGTTATCGTGTTAACCTTTCAGAAGCACTTTCAAAACCTTCATAACAGGAGGACAGTTGATAGGTTTGTTTCAGAAGCACTTTTAGAACCTTCATAACAGGAGGACAGTTAATAGGTTTGCTTCAGAAGCACTTCCAGAACCTTTCATGTCTGTTACAAATTTTTCTAGATTACGTTCTAAATTTTATATCGATAGTTTTAATAAATTTCAAGGCCTAGCTCCACGTGTCAAGTATTTTTGGGTAACATACTTGATGTGTTTTACTAAAGTTGGATTTTATATCAAAGGTTTTTTTTTTAATTTACATAAAGTTTTACAAGATTTTATTCAAAGATTTCATTTTATGATAAAGTGAGATCATATAAGATTTACAAGTTTTATCCAGATTTAAAGTTGGATATTTGTACTATATTTTGGGAGATCCAGCAGTTACAAAGATAAGGATAAAAGATATGGTTGTTATATCAAGATATGGTTCCACAATGTGAGGGATATCTTCAACAAACTTGATCCAAGAGATATATCCAAAGAAGATCTCGGTCAAACTAATTATCCAAGCTTATCCTTATCAAGAATATCACGGAATGCAGATCTTCTCCAACAGATCCAACTTATTTTTGAATTGAAAATTTAAAAATAAATTCAAGATTATCACGTGGAAAGTAGCCGTTATGTTTTCTCCATATATAAAGTGTTTAATTCAAATGAAAAAAGAGAGTGGAGAATGTTGATTAACAACAGAAAAAGAGAGAACGTTGTTGAAAGAGAAACGATACACGAGAAGAAAAGACCCATACATCTTCAAGCAAAAATCTTTACATATACATGTGATCTAGAGGAAATCTGATATTCCTCATTGTTTGTTGTTTCATCACTGTAGTTGAGTGATTAGCTTAGTGAAGAAGCTACAAAGACTCAACAGTGAGACTTTGCCTTGAAGTGGCTTATGTTGTATATCTTCAATTTGTTGATATAGTGAAACACAACCGGTATAGACAACCGGGAGCCTGGCGTGGAGCTGGAAGAGAGGACTGACGCTCGAGGAGGAACCTCTGTAAATATCTAAGCATTCTATTCTTCTCTACTTTTATTTACTGCACATTATTGTTCTTCATTATTGTTATTCGCGTGGTTTTATTAGTCAAGAGTTTTAGTTGATTTGCAAAAAAGTGAAATTTTAAGTAATTAATCAATTCATCCCCCTCTTGATTAATCTAATTGGGACCAACATAATTTCGTGATTATCATCTTCAATTAGGGTTCTTCATATTTGAACCAAAATTGTGTGTTGTGGATTTAAGTTGCGAAATTCTCTTGATTGAAAATATAATTTGTTGCTTGTTGGAGTTGGATTGAAGGGTTTGTTGTATCTTCTTGTGGTTGATCAATTTCGTGGAAGGGAAGGAGTAGAAGTGTGTTATTCATTCAAAATTTTGAATTTGAAATTTACTCCATCCATACCGTGATTGATGTGTTGTTTGAAGAAGCTTGTGGAGTGTGTTGTGTGAATCCTTATGCAATTCGGAATTGGAGCATTTGCAATTTCCAGATTTGAAGTGTGTGGAAGGATAAGCATCCATTTGAAATTCAAATACCTTCTTTAAGTTTGAAAGCAATTCATTGAGTAGCATTGAATAAGTGTTATTTGAATTTGAATTGTTTTTTACCATTTGTGGAGAAGGTTGCATTTAGTGGAGTGATTTCAAATTTGAATTTTGTTGCTGCCATTGCTTGTGGTTTATGGTGTGAATGGGAGTTGTGTAGTGTCAAGGACGTGTACACCTTGAAGTATTGTATGTAGAGTTGTGCTTATATAAAAAAAAAAAAAAATTGTGTAGGTTGTTGCACCGTGGTTGTATGTGTATGAATTGTGGTGTAAAAAGGAGTATTGAATTGTTGGCATTGTGTTTGTATGTTGAGTGAGGGAATTGCCATTTGTAAATTTGTGGAAGTTGTGTGGAGTAAGGTGCTGCACATTAAGGCTAATGTGTGAGAGTGTAGTACATGGATAACAAATCGTGAAGGGGAAGAGTAGTGTTACAATTGTGAAGTGGAATTGTGTAGTGTGTGCATTTTTGCAAATTTGAGGAATCACAATTGTCATTTTTCATATTTGTAATCAGAATTAAAGTGTGCATTAAGAAGTCATTTTGAAATTTCAAAACACACATTAAGTCATAGTTAATTGTGTGTCATTTGAATTTGAAATAACTTCTTACCATTTGTGGAATCTTGCACTTATTGAGCTCATTTTGAATTTGAAAGTTGAGCTGCCTTTTACTTTGAAGTTGTGGTTTGATTTTAGTGTAGAAGTGGTGAAGTGTACCGTGATTTGAAGAGGTGTGTGTGTGGAGTTGTGTTTTAATACATTTAGTGAAGGGTGTGTGTAATTGGCATTGGTTCTTATGTGTGTTGTATAGATACTTGTTGTTGGTGGCGTGAGTAATTAGGGAGCCGTGAGCTAAAAGGGGAGTTGTGTGGCGGTGAGTTGTGCTTTTGTGCTTGTGTTTAAGTGCTGCCCATTGTGAAGTTAATTAGTGTGAAACCAAAGCAAGAAAAGGAAAGTTGAGTAGTGGAATTTAAATTCAAACAAAACAATTAAAGTGTGAAAGTAATTGAACTCATTACTTAATACTTGTGGTTGAATTTAATTCTTAACTACTTAGAAATAATTGTGTGCACTTCATTTATTTAACTTTACTTGAAGTACCAATAAACATTTCTTATATTGGTTGATTGTGAGCACCGTGGGTGTGTAGGGGTATGTTGCCGTAGTGTGGTGAAGTGTATTGAGGTTGTTGAAATTAGTAAGCAAAAATGTCAAGTGAGTTGTATTTGTCTACTAACACATTGCATCGGGACTTGACTTCCTTTCAAACCATTGATGAGGGACAAAGAGAAAACTTGTTCCATACTTCTTGTAGGGTACAAGGAAATTTGTGCACAATTATTATTAATGGTGGTAGTTGTACTAATGTTGTAGCTGCATCATTAGTATCGAAGTTGAAACTTGAAACTATCCCATATCCCAAACCCTATACATTACATTGGTTGAATGATCAGGATGGTCTTTGTGTGACCCAAAGGGCTAGGGTACCCTTCAGTATAAGGGACAAGTACTATGATGAGCTTGAATGTGATATTCTTCCTCTTTATGCATCCTATATATTACTTGGTAGACCATGGTTGTATGATAGGATGGTATTACATGATGGGTATAGAAATACTTATATGTTCAAGAAAGATGGAAAACATATAGTATTGAACCCTATGTTGCCATCAGAGGTCCAGGAGATGCAAAGACAGATAAAACAACCATCACAGAATCTTGAGGATCATAGCCACATGATCAAACCATCAGAGGACCAAACTATGCAGACGCAGGTATGCCAACCTTCAAAGGTTCTTGAGGGCTCTAGTGACAATAGCCAACCCTTAGAGCATAAAATTTGTCAGACACCGATGTGCCAACCTCCAGAGGATCCTGATGATCATTGTCAGACGAGCAGACCACCAGAGAGCTAGACTGTTCAGAGACAGTTATGTTCACCTTCAGAGGTTTTAGAGGGTAATGAGCAGTTGGGCTAACCATTAGAAGACCATAAGGATCAGCAACATACAGATGGGTTAGAAAAGGAGGAAACAGTTTCAGTGGAACAGGTTGATACAAGGGCGACTTTATTGGATAATGGAGCATTATTTGTGTTGCAGATGAGATACATCCTAGAAATGGAGGAAAGAAAACAATCACCACCTGTAGTATTTCAGATATTGGGATTCTGCAGAGATACTTCTTCAAATGGATTGCTAGGAGAAAACAAAGTCTCTATTGCATTTGACTTGCCAGATTTGAGGACAAATCTTTTTGAGGCCCAAGGAGATGATAGGAATAAAAATTCAACAAGACCTATCATTAGGGCAAGAACTAAAAGAATTCAAATTTTGGCAATGAGGGCCCATTTTGAGGAGATCGACCTCGGAATTATTTATAAATTAACCTCTTTTCTATTATTCTTGTATTGTGTTTTCCAACAAGCACACTTATCATATTTTATAGGGCAATGGATAAACTCCCTCAGACTCAGCTTGTGGGTTATCCATGGACCAAACTAAACCGACGATGAGCTGGGCCGATGGATCCTATAGAAGACCGGCATCTTGAAGAATAATTTCTTTTATATATTTTTCATTTGCATGGACTATTTATGTTGTAATCATTTTGGAACACTTTTATTTCCTTGTAATTTTCATTTAGGGCAAGCCACCTTAAAAGTGGCAAACTTGTAATTTTGACCACTTTTTAACCCTAGGAGTAGCAAGTATAAATACTTGCTTAAGAGAGGGTTTAAGGAGGCCACATTTTTCAGAATTGAGAGACACATTTCACGTGTGAATTAGGGTTCTTTCCTTAGTTCAAAACTCTTATCAATTTCAACCCAAGAATTGGAATTGTGGCAAGTGCAACGAAGGGGAATTGTGAGTCATATCGATTCCATCTTAGTTATATGTTCATTTCTTCTCTAGTGAGTCATATCTAGGGTAGATTTGGATCTTTCTTGGACATATTTGTGGTTATATTTCGTGGACAACAATCTTGTAAGATTGATTGTTTCCTTGAGCACTTGAATTACATATATCATTTTTAGTGCATTGGCGTGAATTTGTGATTGAAAGGGAAAGTGGATTTCATGGTTTTATTGCTTTCTTTAATCTGATTTCCATGTGATTTTCAATCCTTATTGTGATGACTTAGCGAATGTTACAAATAGAGATTATAATTAAATCAGTTGATCAACATTTTCCATCAAAATCTACAAGGTACTCACGTGAATTGTTTCCTTGGTGGACCGGTTTTGTATGAGACTTAAGGCTTGTTTTCTTGAGTCATTTGATTGTGCTTAGAAGTGGAATTAGGCACATCATCTTCAGAGGATGATCATTGTTAGACGAGCAGACCACCAGAGAGCTAGACTGTTCAGAGACAATTATGTTCACCTTTAGAGGTTTTAGAGGGTAATGAGTAGTTGGGCCAACCATTAGAAGACCATGAGGATCAGCAACATACAAATGAGATAGAAAAGGAGGAAATAGTTTCAGTGGAACAAGTTGATACAGGGGTGACTTTATTGGATAATGGATCATTATTTGTGTTGCAGATGAGATACATCCTAGAAATGGAAGAGAGAAAACAATCACCACCTGTAGTATTTCAGATATTGGGATTTTGTAGAGATACTTCTTCAGATGGATTGCTAGGAGAAAACAAAGTCTCCATTGCATTTGATCTACCAGATTTGAGGACAAATCTTTTTTAGGCCCGAGGAGATGATAGGAATAAAAATCCGACAAGACCTATCATTAGGGCAAAAACTAAAGGAATTTGAATTTTGGCGATGAGGGCCCATTTTGAGCAGATCGACCTCGGAATTATTTATATATTAACCTCTTTTCTATTATTCTTGTATTTTGTTTTCCAACAGGCACACTTATCATATTTCATAAGGCAATGGACAAACTCCCTCAAACTCAGCTTGTGGGTTATCCATGGACTGACCTAAACCGGCGATGAGCTAGGCCGATGGATCCTATAGAAGACCGGCATCTTGAAGACCATTTCTTTTATAATTTACTCTTTTATGAACTATTTTGGTTGTATTTTAGTTTGGGACACTTTTATTTCCTTGTAATTTTCATTTAGGGTTAGCTACCTTAAAAGTGGCAAACTTATAATTTTGAGCACTTTTTAACCCTAGGAGTAGCAAGTATAAAACTTGCTTAAGAGAGGGTTTGAGGAGGCCATTTTTTTTTGCAGATTATACACTTCATATTCATGTGAGAATTAGGGTTCCTAATTGTCATTAGACTCTTATCAATTTCAATCCCAAGAGTTGAAATTGTGGCGAGTGCAATACCTTGAAATTGTGAGTTGTATCAATTTCATTTTGTTGTGATTTCTTTTCTTCTCTAGTGTGTCATACCTAGGGTTGAATTGAGATAGTTCTTGGACAGATTTGCTTCTAATTGTTGTCGAATTCTTGTGTTTAATCAAGGTCCCTTGCAATTGAATTTGAATCATCATTCAAAATTCCCTTGAAAACGTGATTTTCACTAGTGGAAAGGAGTCCTTGGAATTGAGGTTTTCTTTTAAATTTTTGGATTATTTTCGTGGGATTATATGTGATTAGGGTGTTATTAGAAGAGATTAGCATTGTGGTATTACAATTATAACTTTGAGCATTTAGAATTCATTACATCTTACTAGGGTTCACGTGAATTTTGCCCCTTATGGATCCGGTTTGTTGTTGACTTGAGATTGCTTTTTCCTAAGTCTTTTAATTGTGCTTCTAAGTGGATTTAGGCACATCAACTGACATCCAAGATCGGGAAGTGCTTAAAGCTAGGATTTAAGGTACATGTAACTTATGTGATGATTTGTGCTTGTTTAAGATAATTTATCTATTGAACTTGATTTAACTAGATGAATTGGTTTAAGTGTTTAAGTTGTATATTGTATGTGCTTGGCTTAGCCTAGGGCCCATAGTGGAAAATCCCTAGGGAGCACCCCAATGATCTTTGTGTGATGTTGTCCCTAGTGGAGTCGTGCTTGGAAATGATCTAAGCTAAATGTTGATTAAGTGGTTTAATGAATATGGGTGTGGGGCCCGTAGTGGTATTTCCCATCACCTAAGGCCTATAGTGGCAATTTCCATCACCAAGTTTAAGTGTACATACGTGTGGGGCCTATAGTGGCAATTCCCATCACCAAGTTTAAGGTTTAAGTGTACATGGGTGTAGGGCCCATTGTGGTAGTTCCCATCACCAAATCATGTTCTAGTGTGTTAAGGGGGTCATGAGTACCTTGTTGATACTTATAGACCTAAATGTATTAAGGACATGGTTGTTTGTGTTTAAGTACTACATAACGTGTGTGACACTTGTTCATGTTTATACATGCATGTGTGTTTGTGTTATACGTATTGGGCATTAGCTCACCATTTGGGGAACCTTTTTTAGATGCAAGTGTTGAGGGAGACAAGAACCCAGAAGATGACTTAAGTTTAGGTAAGACATAGAGAGAGGAAGATGAAGATTTCCATTATTATTATAGTGATTAAGTTTTAGGAGATTTATGTTGTTTAATTGTAATAGACAGTATCAATGAGAATATTATTTTAGTGTTTAAAGACTTCTACTGCATTAGATGTTTGATATGGTTTTTGAGAATATTTGAATTTTTAAGATGTATGGAATGTTTTTATATTAGAGTTATAAGTTAAAATGTATCAGAGTTTATTTAGAGTCTTAATGTGTTCTTATGAGATAATGACACATAGTGGGAGGTAGCGCGACCTAAGTTTTGGGGTGTTACAGCTTTGGTGGTATTAAAGCTTCAAGTTTATGATCTTTTGGTGACTTAAGTTTGAATCTATAGGGAATAGGTTGATGATCTATTAGTAACATAAGTAGATCCGATTGTCTCTTCTTAAATAGAATGCCTCCAAGAAGAATTATCGGATCAGGAACTGGAAGGAGTGCTAGGCATGATAACCCTAATGAGGAGGAAGTTCATAACTCATACCCACAAGGGAAAAGAGGTCAAATGGCTAATGAGACAGTTCAACTACTACACACTGTGAACCACCTAGTGGGATTATTAGCATAATAACACCAAGCCCGTAATGTCCCACAGCACAGAAATTCCAATGAACCTATCATTGATAGGTTCATAAGAATGGCTAAGGAATTTAAACCCAGAGTGGATGACCCAATTGAGGCTGAGGATTGGGTATAGGAAATTGAGAAGACTTTTGCTGCCTTCTAGATATCAGAAGATAGGAAGGTAAATTATGTTGCATTCATGTTGAGGGGAATTGTAGCAAAATGGTAGGCTTTAGTTCCTAAACTTGGGGGAATGCATGAATTAGGTGGTATTTAAGGAGCTATTCTATTAGAGATGCTTTCCTAGTAAATCTAGAGACAAAATGGAGAATGAATACTACAACCGTGAATAGGGGAATTGAACAGTTGAAGAGTATAAGGTAGAGTTGAACCACTTCATTTGGTTCCTTCCTGAGAATGTACGTAATGATGATAGGTCCCAAGCCAAAAGGTTACTGAGAGGATTGGAATTGGACCAACAACTTGTTGTAGGGGCCTTTCAGCTAAATGCATATGCTGAAATGGTAGACAAAGTGAAGTCCCTTGAGTAGAATAACAAAATTATAGAATAATAGAGGAGTTGAAGAGTAGCAATAGCTTTGGGAAAAAGACTTGCCTTTAGTGGAATGGGGCAAGACAGGGGTAAAAAGACATCACCTGCTGTAAAGCAGAACATCAAGAACTATAGCCCTTCCTCTTGAGATCAAACAAATGCCTTTAGCACTCACTATAACAAGCTCAGATGTTAAATGTCCCAGATGTTACGGACCCCATGAATTAAGAGACTGTAGATGGCTAGATGGGGCATGTTTCTCTTATGGGAAGACTAGGCACATTAACAGACATTACACTGAAAAGTCAGTTCCTTAATCTCCTATCATGTGTGCAACCAAAGGGGACATAAGGCAATCAATTGTCCTTAAGGGCAAATCAGGAATCAAAGAAGGCCAGTTCAACAGGTAGCTAAACCTTTAATGAGAGGATAGGGAGGTAGACCACAAACAGGAGCTCCTTGATAAAGAGTTCCTACCAAGGTGTTTACCATTCACAAACAATAGCACCAAGATATTCCAAATGTGGACAACATTAAAGGTATGCTTCCAGTACACTCCCACAATGCATCTGTGTCCTGTGTGTTTGAGAATTTTGTTTGTACATGTGCATTGAATGTTAAAAACATTGAATGACTGCCTAGCTGTTAGTACTCCTTTGGGAGTAAGAGGAAAAATAAGTAAGATATGCATAGGAGTGAAAATAGAAATACATAGTAGGGTGATGCCAACAAACCTCCTAGTATTGGAAATGATAGAGTTTGACATTATATTGGATGTTAGCTAGCTGTCAAAATATCATGCCACCATTGACTGTCGCAACATAGAGGTGCAGTTTAATATACTGGGGGATGGGTATTTTGAATACAAGATAGAAGTGCAGAGGACCCATTAGATTGCCTACCTATGAGATATGGGGAAAAAGTGTATTAGCAACCATATCTGTTGAAGCTAGTGAAGAAGTTAGGATGGAAGAAGTACTGATAGTGAGGGAATTTCCTTATGTGTTTCTAGAAAATCTTCTTAGTTTACCCCCAACCAAGGAAATAGAAATCAACATCGACTCGGTATAGGGTGTAGTACCCGTATTAAAACTAGTCTATAGGATGACACCAATAAATTGGAAGAATTAAGGAAACAATTGCAAGAACTACAAGATAATGGTTTTATAAGACCCAGTATCTCTCCTTGGAGTGCACCAATTGATACAAACCACGCCAACCTGTGATAAAACCCAATACCAATACGTTCGGAAATTCGTTGCTTAAGACGCCCAAACACCTAAAGTGGAAACCACGACCCGTTGTCTATAAGCGAGACAAGAACCTTGGTATAAAAACGAAGACGCCACAATCGGGATGAAAGACTGATTGATAAGTCGGGATGAACCCCATAGAAATCAACCCGGGATAAGTTCGATTTAGTTCTTGAAGAACCAAGAGAGGTGCCTCTCAAAAGTGTTTAATGTTCAAAGATGTATGTTCTTCATTGTTCTAAACCCTAGGAGCTTTTATTACTAGGGTTACAATTCGTGTAAAACAAGTCCAAAACAACGTAGTTTAGATAAGTGGTGTAAAAACGCGAAAAACTGAATAAGCTGGCGACAGGGGATACACGGCCGTGTACCTTTCTGTGCAACTTCTTGCAACATACACGGCCGTGTACACGACCGTGTACTTTGGCCGTGTACTTTTTGTGTACATTCCGACCACATACACGACCGTTTTACTTCTGGTCGTGTACCTTCCTGGGATTTGCTTGACTCAATACACGGCCGTGCCTTTTAGCCGTGTGTCTGGCCGTGTATGATTCTGTGCAATCTTGAGATTCCTACACGGCCGTACCTTTAAAATACATGCCTTCTTCATCCCGTGTCCAGTATAACTTGTACAAAAGCAAGGGTCTTCCCATGGTTGTTCCAATCTGTTCCAACTTCATGATTGCTCCAATCCTTTTCGGCTTCATGGAAAAACCTTTATCAACCCGTTAAGTGCTTCCTTGAATCGTTTTGCTCGATTTCTTGTGATCGGTCCAGGCAGCACTTCAGAGGATCCACATTTCTTCTTCCGGTTGGCACTCATCATGGATCTCATCATTCCCCTCCTCTTTTAAAAGGATTTGTCCTCAAATCATTGCCTGCATCAAAGGGACTTAGATCAGTAACATTAAATGTGACACTTACTGGATACTCACCTGATAAATCTTTCTCGTATGCATTATCATTGATGCGCTCAAGAATTTGAATTAGTCCATCGCCTCTAGGCTTCAACTTGGATTTCCTCTGCAATGGAAACCTCTCCTTGCGGGAAAAAGTACCCAAACCCAATCTCCAGGCTGAAAAATCTTGGGTTCCTATCCTTGTTCACCTTGAAGCAACATTGGCATTTTGTTTTACAATCCTACTCTTTACCTGTGCATGTAGCTTTCTCACGAAGTCTGCCTTAGAATCGCATCAAAACTCACAACTTGTTAAGTGGCAATGACAATAAATAATTAGGATTCAGTGGGTTAAAACCAACACAATCTCAAATGGCGAACAATGAATAATGCTATTTAAAGCCCTATTACATGTAAACTCCACAAATGGTAGGCAATCCTTCCAAGTCCTAATGTTCTTCTCTATGATTGCCCCCCTTTAAAAATTGAATTAAAGTCCTGTTAACCACCTCAATTTGCCCATCAGTTGGTGGGTGACAGATAGTCGAAAACATCCGTTTAGTTCCTAACTTTTTCCACAATACTCTCCAAAATGACTCAAAATTTCTCATGTCGATCACTAACAACGCTTTAGGTATACCATGTGGACGCATACCCTTTCTAAAGAACAAATCAACAATGTGTATAGCATCATCAGTTTTATGACAAGGAAAGAAATGAACCATTTTAGAAATCCTATCCACAACCACAAAATAGAATCTTGACCATGCCTAGGCCTAGATAATCCTAACAAAAAATCAATGGAAATGTTTATCCATGGCTCACAAGGAATGACAGTATACTCATATAACCAATCTAAGAAGTCATCTAAACAAGGAATGGGAAAACGATACTTTACCATAATGTTGTTGATGGCGCGGCGGTTTACACACATTCTCCATGTCCCATCCTTCTTAAGCATCAAAATCACAGGCACTACACAGGGGACTCATGCCTTCTCTCACGTACCCCTTCTCCTTTAAATTTTCGACCTGCCTTTGAAGTTCCTTTGTTCCCTCCGGGTTGCTCCTATAAGCTGGCTTGTTAGGAATTGATGCTCCTGGTAAAAGGTCAATCTGTGCTCAATACCACAAAATAGGTGGTAACCCCTTTTGGGAAATTTCCCCTCAAGAAAGACATCTTAAAGGGGTCCTACAAAAGAGACACAACCACACTAGGCAAAGAGTTAGATAATTCGTTAGTAGTCAAACATGTTTTTTTAAAAAACCCAGCAACAACATAGGTTGCCTCATCACTAACGTTTTCTTACTACACTCACTCTTGCCACACAACTCTCCTTTTGCAAGGCTACCCTCTCCTTTTCACTCACCACTAAAAGTTGATCCCCCTTCAACCTGGCCTCTCACACTCTTTCCAGCCTTCCTCTCCTTTTCCTTTTGATCCTAACTTTTATATTCCTTTTTCTTCTCATTGTCTTTTGCTCTCTCACTCTCACTCTGCTTTTCACTCACCTTGTGTTTTGCAAACGACTGTTGTAGCTGCAACTGGTCCTCATACCCCTGCTTAGGTGTTAACGGTTTAAGATTAAAGCTCTTCCTTAGTGAACAAGCGTATATTGTTAGAAAAGCATCATGCACAACCTTCCTATCAAATTGCCATGGTCTCCCCAAAAAACACATGACATGTTTGGGCATTGGCACTACATCACATAACACCTCATCCTCATCCCTCCAATGCGAACCCAATCAAGGCTTGCTTATCACCTTAGTCTCCCCACTATCATTCAACCACTGCTTTTTAATGGACTAGGGTGTCTAACAGTTTTGAGCCCCAGGCTCTCAACAATAAAATTACTCACTACATTGGTGCAACTTCCCCCTCAATAATAAAACTACAAATGTGATCTCCCAGATAAACATCTAGTATGAAATATATTCTCCCTTTGCACCTCCTCTTCTTCCTTCACCCGCACATTCAAAGCTCTCTTTCACTACTGCCACTAGCCTTCCCATTGCAGGCCCCTCATCATCACTAGCATCCTTAATGGAGGCTATCCTCTTCTTCACTACCCCCCTCAGTCTCATACTCTCCATCATCACACGCCTATTTGGACATTGACTAGCAATATGGCCTCTACCTTGCTTTTTAAAACATCTAATGTCACGATTTCTAGAAGTAGAAGAATTCAGGGTTACCTTGATTACCAAGAGTAGAACCCGTTGCCTCAGCTCCCCTTTTTTGGTTTGGTGGGTAAAAGGCTTTTCTTCTTTCTTCCATTTATTATTCTTCAAGTGGATGAACCCATTACCCTGTTGGAACCATGCATTACTACTACCTCTCCTCTTTGCTGGTTCTCAAATTTTTAGCTATGTGGACCATACCCTCCAAATGTATATAAAAGCTGCAATTCAACCACATTTTGGATTTCTCTATTCAACCCAGCAAGAAAACTAGCCATTGTAGCCTCTCTATTCCTCCCCTTTCATTCGCCTAATCATAGTGACTTCCAAACTCCTTGAAATACTCATCTACACTCCCGGGTTCCCCGCCTAAGGTTTGCAACTTGTTGTGCAATTCACGATAGTAATACGCAGGTACAAATCGCTTCTTCATCACTTTTTCATCTTTCCAAGACTCAATAGGTGGCTCACCACTCCTTCTCCTATTCAACATTAGTTGATCCCACCACACTATAGCACAATCCGAAAATTCAATTAGCAGCAAGTTTTACCTTCTTTCTCCCACTATAGTTGTGACAATCAAATACCATCTCCACCTTTTTCTCCCATCTAAGTATGCCTCGGGATCATTCTTCCCTTGGAAAGGAGGAATCTTCATCTTTATGCTACTCAATTGATCATCCTCTCTATTCCTATTTCCCCTATCTTCCCAGTCCCTAGTTCCTCTATTCCGACTACTATATCCTCTATAACTCCCGACAGAAGGTCATCAAAATCATCATCCGACATTTCATCTCCCCCCCTCAGTACTCTCCCGCTTATGCCCTTGGAATACGTTTGTGGATTGCTCTGGTCTTTGCTCCACCGTCTCATGAATTTGTTCCATTCCTTCTTGGAACATCCTCTTCATTTCTCCCCTCAACGCCTCAATTACTAACCTAGGAGAATGTTGTCTCGACATAGTCCCTGCAGAAAAGATTAGTATAACACAAATATTATATAAATTAAACCCATGATATATCCTTTCGTGTTTCGCTAACGCGATATCAAAAGGTCACTCGGTATTATCACAAATAATGATATATCAATCGCCAATTTCCTCTTCTCAATTCTCTTGGAATAACCCCGAATACACCAATTTTCCTTCCCTAGAATTCAAACAAATCTAGGGTTCGTAAATTTTCCTCTATTTTTTTTATCCAAATTTTTTTTTTTGTCTCTGTTTTTTTTTGATCATGTTTTTTTTTTCTCTTCTTTTTTTTTTGTCGTGATTTTTACTCTTTTTTTTAACAATCCCCAAAGCGATATTACACTATAAAAAGGGCAATCAATACTACGAAATTGAATACGATAATTGATAGGGAACGATTGGGGGTTAAGGTTTTTGATTTTAAACTTCCTCAACCAAACTTGTTTTTTGCAAAACCTAAGCTCGATCCAAACGGGGTACGAACCCACGCCAACCCAGGGACGAAACCCAATCCCAAAATACGTTCGGAATTCGTTGCATAAGCCCCCCAAAAACCTAAAGGGGAAAACGCCCCCCTTTGTCAAATAAAGGGAGAAAAAGAACCTTGGTATAAAAACAAAAAAAGACGCCCAATAAGGATGAAAGACCGATTGATAAGTCGGGATAAAAGCCCATAAATCAATCCCGAAAGTTCGATTTATTTTTTGAAAAACCCAAGCGGGTTTCCCTCTTAAAAGTTTTTTAATGTCAAAGATGTATGTTTTCATTGTTTTTAAAATTCCTAGGGGGCTTTTAATATAAGGTTAAATTCGTGTAAAAAACAAGTCCAAAACGACGTATTTGTATAAGGGGGTTTTTGTAAAACCCCGGGGGGGGAAAAGGGGAAAAAAAAAGTGGCCGGAAAAGGGGATTTTACGGCGTTACCGACCTTTGTACTTTCACTATGTCCTTTTTTTTGGGGAAAATTCTGGCAAAAATACACGGCCGTTTTTTATTTTTGGCTTTGTACTTTTCTGTGCACTTTCCCCGGGCCACAACCCCGCCCGTGTATTTTGGTCGGTACCTTCTGGGTTTGGGTTGCTCAATACACGGCCGTCCCTTTTTTACCCAAAATTTGTGGTCGGTTTTGTATGATTTGTGCAATCAGAGTTTCCCCTACCCCCGGCCGTGTTTTTAAAATAAAACCCCCCTTCATCCTGTGTCCAGTTTTAAAACTTGTAAAAAAGCAAAGGTTTTTCCCCCAAAATGGTTTTCCCAATTTCCGTTCCCAAAAACTTTCATGATTGTTCCAAAAAATGGGTTTCCGGTTTCCCCTGGACAACCTTTAATCAACCTTTTTTTTAAGTGCTTTTTTGGAACTTTTTTTCCCTCGATTTTTTGGTTGGTCCAGGAAAAAAATTTTTAAAGAGGATCCCATTTTTCTTCCGGGGGGGAAACTCATCATGGTTTATCACCAGTCTTATTTGTTAAAGAAAAAGGATGGGGCATGAGACTTGTTTTAGACTATAGAGAGTTAAAAAAAAAGGTCACAAAAAAAGAACAAGTTTTTCTCTTCTAATGATAGATGCCCCTTTTTGGGATAGTTGTAGGGTGCTTTGGTTTTTTCCAAGGAAGATTGAGATTTGCAAAACCTTCACTCGGGAAACAGAGAAGAAAAATTTTCCAAAAAAAGGCATTCCAAAACCTAGGCAAAAGCATTACGAGTTTCTGTAATCCCCTTTTGGACTAAAAAAAAATCCCACCAGCTACATTCAGGGAAATTTAATGAACAGGTATTCGGGGTTTTTCTTGGGATAAATTTGTTTCATCTTTACAGACGTTATCCTAATATATTTTAAAGGGGGAATGGGGGGAAGCATGAAGACACTTGAAACCCAGTTTTTTGGGTAGGCTATAAGATGAAAATTTGTTATCCCAAAAATTCACCCAAATGTGAATTATAGCTGAAAATTATTTAAAGTCTTCTTGGGCATTGGGGTTTAACTAAGATAGAAAAATTGAAGCCCTAAAAAAAGGGTTTATGAGTGAAAAGGGGACTGGGGGCCAAACTAAAAAAGGTTTACAGAAGTAAAAAAGGCTTCCAAGTCTAGTAGGACTAAAAAGAGTTTTTTGAAGGGTTTTCCAAAATAAAAAATCCTCTCACTAGATTAAACAAAGAAGAATGTGAAAATTTTAAATTTGGATGACAAAATGTGAACCCAAAAAATTTTTTAGATGTTAAAGAGAAACGGAAATTTTCGCGTTTGTTTTGATTTTTTTACCCAAGGGTGGGAAAAGGGGGTTTTAAAAAACGGGGTTATAGTGATGCCTTAGTTCAAGGGTTAGGGTGTATTTTGGGATGTAAGGGGGGTCAAGTGATAGCATATGCATCTCGATAACTTAACCCCTATGAAAAGAATTTTCCCCCAAATCTGACTTAGAATTTGTAGTTGTAGTACTAGCTTTGTAGTTATGAAGGAAATTTTTTATTGGAGAAAGGTGCAAAATCTTCATTTACCATGAAACCTGAAGTACATATTTACGAGACAGAGTGAATATGAGACGAAAGGGTGGTTGGAGTTAATTTAAAAAGGGTTCGACTTGGAGATAAAATCCCCTCTAGGAAAAGCCCCCAAAGGGGTTTGGGAAAAATCTGTAGAAAAAGGACAAGGCAATTTTGCCACTCTAATACTTTACAGATGGAATTATTAGAAGACACACGCAAAAAGGAGTTAGAAGTTTTTAACACAAGAAGTGGGAGCCCCAAAAAGGTACTTTGAGGGGTTCAGCCCCAAAAAAATGGACATAATTAAATTAGGTAGATTTTGGGGGGGAAAAAGGGTATTTTAAGAGTTTAAGGTAGAATGGAACAAGGCAAAAGGGACCAAAATTTAACTTAAATGTAGAAGGGACCTTAAGGATGAAATGAGATTTTGTATGCCAAAAGGGGTAGAATTGAAGAGGGGAAAAAAAGGGAAAAGGGGGCACATTACTTCGCCCCACACAATACATTTCCCGGAAGTACTAAAATGTACAGGACGTTTTAAAAGGGTTTTTATTGGTTTGGGGGAAAATAAAAAGATAAATAGCAGAAAAATTTTTAGCCCGATGGCCCCACATGCCAACAGTTTTATAATAAAAAACAATAGAGACCAAAATTTTTTGAATTTCAGCCTCTTCTAATTTCGAAGTGGAAATTTGGTGTTTGGGTAATGGGCTTTGTTATAGCCCTCCTAAGTTACTAGGGAAAAGAAAGATGTAGTTTGGGTTATAGTGGACAAATTGGCCATGTTATTTATTTCATTCCCATTAGAGTAGGTTTTTAAATTGGAAAAAATGGCTTAGATAACATACAAGGATAATGACTGCTTTGGGGTGTAGGGGGCAATCACTTTATAAAAGGACACAAGGTTTGTGAGTAGATTTTTGGGTAGCTTACCAAAAAGGCATTAAATTAATAAACTACGTTCAGTTTTTAACCCTTTTACACCAACAGATGATTTATTCTGAAAGGACTATCAAATACTAGAAAATTTGCTCAAGGCATATGCACTAGACTTTTTGGGCAATTGGAAATGAGCTTTTAGCTCCGGTAGATTGCCTAAATAACAGTTACCCGGGAACCCTCTAGATTTGGACCATAGGAATCTCTTTAGGAAGAAGGTGTAGATCCACCTAAATTGAGGTGAAGTGGGAGAAAGTTTGATGATAAAGGGGTGGAGTAGTATAAGAAGTAGCCGACAAAGTGAAGGGTTTAAAGGGGTTTGAGAATACAGACAGCCAAAACTAGAAAAAGAGTATGCAAACAAAAGAAGATACCTTTGGGGAAATTTTAAGTGGGAGATAAGGTAATTTTTTAGAATTTCTCTAACAAA